>OX411743.1:0-1200000 GCA_948252205.1 Orthosia incerta
AACCTAACCTAACCTAACCTAACCTAACCTAACCTAACCTAACCTAACCTAACCTAACCTAACCTAACCTAACCTAACCTAACCTAACCTAACCTAACCTAACCTAACCTAACCTAACCTTAACCTAACCTAACCTAACCTAACCTAACCTAACCTAACCTAACCTAACCTAACCTAACCTAACCTAACCTAACCTAACCTAACCTAACCTAACCTAACCTAACCTAACCTAACCTAACCTAACCTAACCTAACCTAACCTAACCTAACCTAACCTAACCTAACCTAACCTAACCTAACCTAACCTAACCTAACCTAACCTAACCTAACCTAACCTAACCTAACCTAACCTAACCTAACCTAACCTAACCTAACCTAACCTAACCTAACCTAACCTAACCTAACCTAACCTAACCTAACCTAACCTAACCTAACCTAACCTAACCTAACCTAACCTAACCTAACCTAACCTAACCTAACCTAACCTAACCTAACCTAACCTAACCTAACCTAACCTAACCTAACCTAACCTAACCTAACCTAACCTAACCTAACCTAACCTAACCTAACCTAACCTAACCTAACCTAACCTAACCTAACCTAACCTAACCTAACCTAACCTAACCTAACCTAACCTAACCTAACCTAACCTAACCTAACCTAACCTAACCTAACCTAACCTAACCTAACCTAACCTAACCTAACCTAACCTAACCTAACCTAACCTAACCTAACCTAACCTAACCTAACCTAACCTAACCTAACCTAACCTAACCTAACCTAACCTAACCTAACCTAACCTAACCTAACCTAACCTAACCTAACCTAACCTAACCTAACCTAACCTAACCTAACCTAACCTAACCTAACCTAACCTAACCTAACCTAACCTAACCTAACCTAACCTAACCTAACCTAACCTAACCTAACCTAACCTAACCTAACCTAACCTTTTTTTTTTTTTTTTTTTTTTTTTTTGGCGGGAAAAAATGCCTGACGCACACCCCACCACCCGGGGAAGGCGATGGGGTAGTGTGGGGTTTGCACCCACTAAAAAGACCCGCCGTGTGCCATGCGTCGCCGTAAAAGTGGGCGAGCCCTGGATCGTTCTTACATCCACAGGGCCCGCCGCGGCGACTGTGCCCGGTCCGACTGCCACCGGGCACCCGACTCCTTGGTCGTCCCTCTCCTAGCGGCGCTCCGGACACACACAGAGCGCCGCTCCGTCGCGGAAGGCATCAGCGGGCGGTGGAAAAAGGTCCCCGTTCCTCCGCCCGCGGCCTCGCTCAGGGCGGCATATGGTTCGCGGCGTACGCGCGCCTTCGCCGCCCAGCTCGCCGGCGGCGATGCGGATCAGCCAGGGTGAGTCCTCCCTGATCCGCTCCGCCGCCTCCTTCTGCAAGATAACTTCCTCGCAGAAGGATGCGACCGCTTCCCACGACCTCGCGCAGCTCATGGATTGAACCACGGCCGGCAGCGCGAGGTCGTTCCCTATCACTGCGGTGAGTTCCCGACGCTGCAACTCCCAGGCAGGACACTGCTCGAGAGTGTGTTGCACCGAGTCTTCACCGCAGTCGCAGTGGTGGCACATCGGACTCGCCTCCCTCCCAAGCCTATGCAGGTATGTACCGAAGCAACCATGTCCGGTCAATACCTGCACCAGCCTAAAGGAGAGAGTCCCATGCTGCCGCACTGCCCACTCCTCGAGAATCGGCCTGAGCGCCTCCACGGTCCGAACGCCAGCTCGTGGAGCCTCAAGCCGATGCCCCCACCGTACCATCAACGTCCGGTGGGCCTCCTCGCGCCAACCTCGCAACTCCTCGGGCAGGGGGACAGAACCCCCGGCCCGGGCTGCCGCCGCGCGCTTGTAAACCTCGGCGAGCACCTCCGCATCCAAATCCCACGGGGGTGTCCCAGCCAACGCACACGCCGCGTCTGTGGACACCGTGCGGTATCCGCGAATGGCCTTGATCGCCAGGGTACGCTGAGGGCGCCACAAGCGCACCCTGTTCCCGGCGGACAAGGACTCCGCCCACACGGGTGCGCCGTACAGTGCCATCGACCGTACCACCCCCGTGTAAAGCCGCCGGCAGGCGACGCTGGCGCCGCCCACGTTCGGCAAGAGCCGACCGAGAGCGGCGGCAACGCCCTCCAGCTTGGGCACCAGAATGCGGAAGTGCTCGTCAAAGTTCCACCGCCTGTCTATCACTAGGCCCAGATACTTGATCTGGGCCCCGATCCGTACGGGGACCGAGCCAACCGTTATCGAGGCGCCAGCAGGTGGACCGCGACGAGGCCCGTGAAAGAGCACGGCCTCAGTCTTGGCAGGGGCCACCCTAAGCCCCAGCGCCTCGATGCGCCCGACCACTTGGGCCACCCCCTCGTTGGCCAGGCGCGCCGCCTCCTCGAAGCTTTGTCCCCGGGCCGTGACGAGCGTGTCATCCGCATAGCAGATGACGTCCAGGCCCGGGGGAAAAGCTCCACGCAGCACCCAGTCGTAACCGATGTTCCACAGGGGAGGTCCTAGGACTGAACCCTGCGGAACACCGCACGCCATGGGTCTGCGGAGCAAAGCTCCGTCGCGGTCCTCGCACAGAACCACCCTGCCCTCAAGGTAGTCTGCCACCAGCCGCCTCAGGTAAACCGGCACTCCATGGAACCGGAGCGCCTCGCCGATGCAGCCGAACGGCAGACTACCGAAGGCGTTGGCGATATCCAAGGATACCGCCAACAACACCCCTCCGCCAGCGACGGCCTCCTCCGAAGCGGCCCTCAGACGCAGGATGGCATCGATCGTCGAACGCCCAGCGCGGAAACCGTACTGAGCGTCCGACAGACCGGAGCCGACCTCTTCCAGATGCCGGAGGATACGGGTGGCGAGAACTCTCTCAAGCAACTTCCCCGCCTCCTCCAGCAAAACGATAGGCCTGTAGGCCGCCACGGTGTCGGGAGGTCGTCCCGGCTTAGGGAGGAGCACCAGCTTCCCCGCCTTCCAGCAGTCAGGGAACCGTCCGGACGCCAGGCACACGTCGAACAGCTCCCTGAGGCGGTCCCCCATGTGGTTGAGGGCCAGGGCCAACACCCGTCCGGGTACCCCGTCGGGCCCGGGGGCGGTGTTCTTCGAGCGCATCCGAAGAACAGCCGCCGCCACCTCCGCCTCTGTGACGGGCGGAGCACTGAGGTCGGCCTCCCGGTCGTCGGTCTCTGCGGCGACCATTGCCGGGGGCACGTGCTCCGCTCGTTGCGGGAATAGGCCCTCAACCACCTCCACGAGGAAGCCGGGTTGGAGAGTCTCCACAAGGGGGGGACCCCGACAGCGTAGCTTATTCAGCGCAGCTCGGTAGGGGCGGCCCCAGGGGTCACGGTCGAGACCCTCCAACAGCTCGTGCCGCGCCTCCTCCTTGGCGCGGCGAATGGCCAGCTTTAGGGCGCACACCTCGTCGATGTACGCCGCATAAAGCCGGTCTTCCCTCTCGACGTCACGGGGGTGACGTCGCCGGCTGCGGGTGTAGGACCTCCGCGCCGCAAAACACGCTGCGCGAAGGGAGGCAAGCTCCGGGGACCACCAGTAGACCTCCGTCTTCGGGGACCAACACTTAGCACGGGGCATGGCCGTATCGCAGATTTGCGTAATCGCATCGCGAAAACGGCCAGCCGCAGCGTCGGCACCCTCGGACGAAGGCGGGGAGGCGAACCAATTGGAAATAATGGCCGCCTCCTCTAGCAGGACCTTGTCCATTCGCCCCACAGCCCACCGCGGAAACGCGCCGCCACGCCGAGAGGGAACGTGACCCCTTCTGGGGCCCTGGGACCGGGAGAGCTCGAATCGGATGTATCTATGATCCGAGAGCGTCTCAACCTCATCCAGGACACGCCAGCTCCTTACTTGCGCTTCGACGGCAGGGGTAGCGAACGAGAGGTCCACTATCGACCCCCCCTGCCGACGAACGCACGTGTCGGTGGTGCCTCTGTTGAGGAGACAGAGGCCCACCGACGTCGCCCACTCTTCGACTGCCCGACCGCGGGCATCCGTTCCGGGGGAGCCCCACGCCGTAGATTTGGCATTGAAGTCCCCCAGAACGAGCACCTGACGAGGTGCTGTCCGCCGTATCGAGGCCTCCACTCTATTGAGGAAGACCTCGAATTCCGCCAGACTCCGGTTTGGGGAGAAGTACACGCCGAACAGCGTTACCTCCCCCCAATCGGCAGCAACGAACCCCTCGCCCCTGTCTCTGAGCGACAAGGGTGGGGGGCGAAGCGCAGCGGAGCTGACGATGGCCACGGAGCCGTCCCGGTCACCCACCCAATTTGGGCAGGGAGGAACGAAGTAGGGCTCCGCGGCTACGGCCACACCTATTGACCACTCCGCCATCGTTTGCAGGAGGAGGTCCTGGGCGCCGGCGGAGTGGTTCAAATTCGTCTGGAGGAGATTGGAGGGTGTGCAATACATTATTGGATTGTTGACACCTCCATCTCTCCTCCCGCGGTCGGTGACCGAGGACCGGGAGCCGCCGTGGTCGAACGACCAGCTCCCGGATGCCTCGGCGCGTTGGGGATCGTGCACCCCTCCCGCCCCATCAAATGGTTGGCGGGCCGATTGCCCGCCGCGCACGGGGGGCAGTAAGGGGCGGCGGAGCATTCCGCCGCCTTGTGCCCCAGTTGGCCGCAGCGGAAGCACAATCTGCTGCAGTCCACGGCGCTAGTGCAATTGGCCCGCAAGTGGCCCCTGGCCATGCACCCATAACACCTCGCAGGCCTCCCCTCCAAGACCGTGATTCGGGCCGAGGAGAAGCCCACGAGGAGTCGTCCAGCTTTGGCCAGAAGCTTGGCCGCAGCGATGGGGCAGCGCACCCACACCGCACCCGCTCCTCCGGGGCCGGGGCGGACGGCACCGACCTTGACGGAGCCGGGAGCACACTCAGCAAACGCTTCAATGCGCTCCCGGACCTCCGCCGCCGTGACGGAGTCGTCCAAGCCCGACACGCGCAACTCCGCGCATTTCGTCGGCCTGGCGACGGTGACGCCATCCCGTCCCGCCACAATGCCTCGTAGCGCCGCGGCCACCATGTCGGCCTGTTTCTCCCCCTCCTTGCCGGGGAACTCCAGGATGCGCGCCCCTGTCCGCGCCAACCGCACCTTCCCTCCGACGCCAGGGAGGGCCCCGTCGAGGACCGACCTCGCCTCCTGGAGGAAGCCCGCATAGGTGAGTCCCTCCGCCTCGGGCGCCACCGTGATGACCACGGCGGCACTCTTTGGCGGAGAGAGTTTGGGCCCCCTCTTACCAGCCGTTTGCCCTGTTACCGGCGCGGAAGGGTTCTTCGCCTTCCTGGAGCGCCGCCTCTTCCGCTTCCCCCCAACCGTCTGCCACCCCTCCTCAGCTGCAGCTGAAGTGGGTGGAGCAGGAGGAGCGGGGACCGACGCGGGCACCGGAGCCGGAGCACTAGGAGCGGCGGCCGGCGGCACCCTCCGCCCCCCCTTCTTCCCCTTCCTCCTGTCGGTAGGAGCCTGAGCGGCACGAGCTTTGGCCGGCACAGGCGGCTTGGGCGCGGCGGGCTCGCCGGCCACCGCCGCAAATGACTTGGCGCCCATCCCCGGCTGGTTTGGTGGGGCTCCGCGCTTGTCAGCCGCCAACGGCGGCCGAATCCGCTTTTCGGGGAGCAGGCGGTCCTGGACGCCGGCCAGGCGTCCGTCTACCAGGCTCCCCACGAACCTGGCCAGCTGGCTCATTTGAGCGTCGCTGAACGCGTCGCCCAGAGCCCCACAAGCCACCTCCATCCCATTGGCCGGCTCCATCACCTCCAGGGGTGGTGCAGCTGGCGGCTTCTCGGCCCGCGGAGAGCCGGCCCGGGTGATGTCGACCCCACTGACCCGGAGATCGACCCGAAGCTGGGCCAGCTCAGCGCGGAGCTGCTGCACCTCTTCCTCGAGGCGGGCATTGGCAGCCTCGGAGGCGGCAGAGCGTTCGGAGAGCCGCTCCACCACCCCACCCAACGCGCTGGCGGCTGTCTTGAGTCCCTTCACGAAGTCGCCCTTGAGGTTTTGGGACCTCGTGGCGACCTTCATAACGAGGCTCAACGAGTCGCTCGCCGTCTGCATCAGGTCCGCTGCGTCTGCTGCGGACCCCTCGGTCGCGGAGCGGATCCTGTCGGTCAATTGACCGACCTGATCCTCCGCGGCCGCCTCTCCATCAGCGCGCACGCGTCTGTACGCCGCGCTGTTAGAAAACACCGACGACGACGACCCGACCGGGGTGATATCACCCGGGGTCGGTGTCGCCGCCATCGGTGCTGTGGGTCGGCGGTGCGGCGTGAGCGACCGCGTTCTCGACCCCGCTCCTCCTCTGTTAGAGGGGCGTACTTTCCGAGGCGCCCGGATGGACACCTCGAAAGCCTCCTCTTGATCGTCCGGGAAGCTGCGCTTCTCGGCGCCTCCCGGCTTGACGGTGTTTGACCTCCCTGCTGGATTGAGGTCCTCCTCCTTACTCGCCTGGGGCAAGCGGCCCCGACTCCGGGTGGAGGGCCGGTCCGCCAACCGCGTCAGCACCACTCTTGGCACTGGCGTGTCGGCACGCGACTCCTCGCACTCCACACTTTCTCCTTCAACATCTTTGGTGATTTTATTTTTTTCCATTTTTGTTCCCACGAGTATGGGACGATGTAGGGAAACACTGTCGGGTGACGCCCATTCCGGCCAGTGTAGCTATATACTGTAGAGGTCGCCAGGTATCTACAGGTTTTTACGACTTCGCTGTCGGGTGTTCCTTTTGAGTTTTCCTTCTCGCAGGCCGGCCAATTAAGGCAAGCCCTCCGCTCACAGCGCCGCCGTACCCCATCCGCCAACGATGGGGGTCGTTGGTAGGTCACCGTGGTCTCCGGAATTCCAGGAGCTGGCGAAGCTCCCTTGTTGGTGATTACCTGTTTTCAGGTAACCACCCTCCCCCTCAACCTCCTTCCGTCCACAACAAGTCCCGTACCCCATACCGCCTACGATGGGGGTCGTTGGGAGTATGCTGCGGTCTCCGGGATTCAAGGAGAGCCGGCGTAGACTCCCCTTCCTACTCACCTACCTAACCTACCCAGACTAACCTAGCCTAACCTAACCTAAACCCAACCCAGCCCCTTTGTCGCATCTGGCATGTCCTCTGCTATTCAGAGGAACACCCAGAGCGACATCCCCCCCCGTCAGGTATTCGCCACCGCCAACAAGAGCCCACGAATGGGAAGTTATTGACGGTGCCCAGGGTGCACCGGCCCAGCGGGTTGCCCTTCCCCCCGGACGTATCCGAAAGAGACTAGCAACCCACCAAGCACACGTGGAGGTTACCTGACCCGCACCCCACCTAACCTAACCTAACCTAACCTAACCTAACCTAACCTAACCTAACCTAACCTAACCTAACCTAACCTAACCTAACCTAACCTAACCTAACCTAACCTAACCTTTTTTTTTTTTTTTTTTTTTTTTTTGGCGGGAAAAAATGCCTGACGCACACCCCACCACCCGGGGAAGGCGATGGGGTAGTGTGGGGTTTGCACCCACTAAAAAGACCCGCCGTGTGCCATGCGTCGCCGTAAAAGTGGGCGAGCCCTGGATCGTTCTTACATCCACAGGGCCCGCCGCGGCGACTGTGCCCGGTCCGACTGCCACCGGGCACCCGACTCCTTGGTCGTCCTCTCCTAGCGGCGCTCCGGACACACACAGAGCGCCGCTCCGTCGCGGAAGGCATCAGCGGGCGGTGGAAAAAGGTCCCCGTTCCTCCGCCCGCGGCCTCGCTCAGGGCGGCATATGGTTCGCGGCGTACGCGCGCCTTCGCCGCCCAGCTCGCCGGCGGCGATGCGGATCAGCCAGGGGTGAGTCCTCCCTGATCCGCTCCGCCGCCTCCTTCTGCAAGATAACTTCCTCGCAGAAGGATGCGACCGCTTCCCACGACCTCGCGCAGCTCATGGATTGAACCACGGCCGGCAGCGCGAGGTCGTTCCCTATCACTGCGGTGAGTTCCCGACGCTGCAACTCCCAGGCAGGACACTGCTCGAGAGTGTGTTGCACCGAGTCTTCACCGCAGTCGCAGTGGTGGCACATCGGACTCGCCTCCCTCCCAAGCCTATGCAGGTATGTACCGAAGCAACCATGTCCGGTCAATACCTGCACCAGCCTAAAGGAGAGAGTCCCATGCTGCCGCACTGCCCACTCCTCGAGAATCGGCCTGAGCGCCTCCACGGTCCGAACGCCAGCTCGTGGAGCCTCAAGCCGATGCCCCCACCGTACCATCAACGTCCGGTGGGCCTCCTCGCGCCAACCTCGCAACTCCTCGGGCAGGGGGACAGAACCCCCGGCCCGGGCTGCCGCCGCGCGCTTGTAAACCTCGGCGAGCACCTCCGCATCCAAATCCCACGGGGGTGTCCCAGCCAACGCACACGCCGCGTCTGTGGACACCGTGCGGTATCCGCGAATGGCCTTGATCGCCAGGGTACGCTGAGGGCGCCACAAGCGCACCCTGTTCCCGGCGGACAAGGACTCCGCCCACACGGGTGCGCCGTACAGTGCCATCGACCGTACCACCCCCGTGTAAAGCCGCCGGCAGGCGACGCTGGCGCCGCCCACGTTCGGCAAGAGCCGACCGAGAGCGGCGGCAACGCCCTCCAGCTTGGGCACCAGAATGCGGAAGTGCTCGTCAAAGTTCCACCGCCTGTCTATCACTAGGCCCAGATACTTGATCTGGGCCCCGATCCGTACGGGGACCGAGCCAACCGTTATCGAGGCGCCAGCAGGTGGACCGCGACGAGGCCCGTGAAAGAGCACGGCCTCAGTCTTGGCAGGGGCCACCCTAAGCCCCAGCGCCTCGATGCGCCCGACCACTTGGGCCACCCCCTCGTTGGCCAGGCGCGCCGCCTCCTCGAAGCTTTGTCCCCGGGCCGTGACGAGCGTGTCATCCGCATAGCAGATGACGTCCAGGCCCGGGGGAAAAGCTCCACGCAGCACCCAGTCGTAACCGATGTTCCACAGGGGAGGTCCTAGGACTGAACCCTGCGGAACACCGCACGCCATGGGTCTGCGGAGCAAAGCTCCGTCGCGGTCCTCGCACAGAACCACCCTGCCCTCAAGGTAGTCTGCCACCAGCCGCCTCAGGTAAACCGGCACTCCATGGAACCGGAGCGCCTCGCCGATGCAGCCGAACGGCAGACTACCGAAGGCGTTGGCGATATCCAAGGATACCGCCAACAACACCCCTCCGCCAGCGACGGCCTCCTCCGAAGCGGCCCTCAGACGCAGGATGGCATCGATCGTCGAACGCCCAGCGCGGAAACCGTACTGAGCGTCCGACAGACCGGAGCCGACCTCTTCCAGATGCCGGAGGATACGGGTGGCGAGAACTCTCTCAAGCAACTTCCCCGCCTCCTCCAGCAAAACGATAGGCCTGTAGGCCGCCACGGTGTCGGGAGGTCGTCCCGGCTTAGGGAGGAGCACCAGCTTCCCCGCCTTCCAGCAGTCAGGGAACCGTCCGGACGCCAGGCACACGTCGAACAGCTCCCTGAGGCGGTCCCCCATGTGGTTGAGGGCCAGGGCCAACACCCGTCCGGGTACCCCGTCGGGCCCGGGGGCGGTGTTCTTCGAGCGCATCCGAAGAACAGCCGCCGCCACCTCCGCCTCTGTGACGGGCGGAGCACTGAGGTCGGCCTCCCGGTCGTCGGTCTCTGCGGCGACCATTGCCGGGGGCACGTGCTCCGCTCGTTGCGGGAATAGGCCCTCAACCACCTCCACGAGGAAGCCGGGTTGGAGAGTCTCCACAAGGGGGGGACCCCGACAGCGTAGCTTATTCAGCGCAGCTCGGTAGGGGCGGCCCCAGGGGTCACGGTCGAGACCCTCCAACAGCTCGTGCCGCGCCTCCTCCTTGGCGCGGCGAATGGCCAGCTTTAGGGCGCACACCTCGTCGATGTACGCCGCATAAAGCCGGTCTTCCCTCTCGACGTCACGGGGGTGACGTCGCCGGCTGCGGGTGTAGGACCTCCGCGCCGCAAAACACGCTGCGCGAAGGGAGGCAAGCTCCGGGGACCACCAGTAGACCTCCGTCTTCGGGGACCAACACTTAGCACGGGGCATGGCCGTATCGCAGATTTGCGTAATCGCATCGCGAAAACGGCCAGCCGCAGCGTCGGCACCCTCGGACGAAGGCGGGGAGGCGAACCAATTGGAAATAATGGCCGCCTCCTCTAGCAGGACCTTGTCCATTCGCCCCACAGCCCACCGCGGAAACGCGCCGCCACGCCGAGAGGGAACGTGACCCCTTCTGGGGCCCTGGGACCGGGAGAGCTCGAATCGGATGTATCTATGATCCGAGAGCGTCTCAACCTCATCCAGGACACGCCAGCTCCTTACTTGCGCTTCGACGGCAGGGGTAGCGAACGAGAGGTCCACTATCGACCCCCCCTGCCGACGAACGCACGTGTCGGTGGTGCCTCTGTTGAGGAGACAGAGGCCCACCGACGTCGCCCACTCTTCGACTGCCCGACCGCGGGCATCCGTTCCGGGGGAGCCCCACGCCGTAGATTTGGCATTGAAGTCCCCCAGAACGAGCACCTGACGAGGTGCTGTCCGCCGTATCGAGGCCTCCACTCTATTGAGGAAGACCTCGAATTCCGCCAGACTCCGGTTTGGGGAGAAGTACACGCCGAACAGCGTTACCTCCCCCCAATCGGCAGCAACGAACCCCTCGCCCCTGTCTCTGAGCGACAAGGGTGGGGGGCGAAGCGCAGCGGAGCTGACGATGGCCACGGAGCCGTCCCGGTCACCCACCCAATTTGGGCAGGGAGGAACGAAGTAGGGCTCCGCGGCTACGGCCACACCTATTGACCACTCCGCCATCGTTTGCAGGAGGAGGTCCTGGGCGCCGGCGGAGTGGTTCAAATTCGTCTGGAGGAGATTGGAGGGTGTGCAATACATTATTGGATTGTTGACACCTCCATCTCTCCTCCCGCGGTCGGTGACCGAGGACCGGGAGCCGCCGTGGTCGAACGACCAGCTCCCGGATGCCTCGGCGCGTTGGGGATCGTGCACCCCTCCCGCCCCATCAAATGGTTGGCGGGCCGATTGCCCGCCGCGCACGGGGGGCAGTAAGGGGCGGCGGAGCATTCCGCCGCCTTGTGCCCCAGTTGGCCGCAGCGGAAGCACAATCTGCTGCAGTCCACGGCGCTAGTGCAATTGGCCCGCAAGTGGCCCCTGGCCATGCACCCATAACACCTCGCAGGCCTCCCCTCCAAGACCGTGATTCGGGCCGAGGAGAAGCCCACGAGGAGTCGTCCAGCTTTGGCCAGAAGCTTGGCCGCAGCGATGGGGCAGCGCACCCACACCGCACCCGCTCCTCCGGGGCCGGGGCGGACGGCACCGACCTTGACGGAGCCGGGAGCACACTCAGCAAACGCTTCAATGCGCTCCCGGACCTCCGCCGCCGTGACGGAGTCGTCCAAGCCCGACACGCGCAACTCCGCGCATTTCGTCGGCCTGGCGACGGTGACGCCATCCCGTCCCGCCACAATGCCTCGTAGCGCCGCGGCCACCATGTCGGCCTGTTTCTCCCCCTCCTTGCCGGGGAACTCCAGGATGCGCGCCCCTGTCCGCGCCAACCGCACCTTCCCTCCGACGCCAGGGAGGGCCCCGTCGAGGACCGACCTCGCCTCCTGGAGGAAGCCCGCATAAGTGAGTCCCTCCGCCTCGGGCGCCACCGTGATGACCACGGCGGCACTCTTTGGCGGAGAGAGTTTGGGCCCCCTCTTACCAGCCGTTTGCCCTGTTACCGGCGCGGAAGGGTTCTTCGCCTTCCTGGAGCGCCGCCTCTTCCGCTTCCCCCCAACCGTCTGCCACCCCTCCTCAGCTGCAGCTGAAGTGGGTGGAGCAGGAGGAGCGGGGACCGACGCGGGCACCGGAGCCGGAGCACTAGGAGCGGCGGCCGGCGGCACCCTCCGCCCCCCCTTCTTCCCCTTCCTCCTGTCGGTAACCTAACCTAACCTAACCTAACCTAACCTAACCTAACCTAACCTTTTTTTTTTTTTTTTTTTTTTTTTTTTTTTTTTTTTTTTTTTTTTTTTTTTTTTTTTTTTTGGCGGGAAAAAATGCCTGACGCACACCCCACCACCCGGGGAAGGCGATGGGGTAGTGTGGGGTTTGCACCCACTAAAAAGACCCGCCGTGTGCCATGCGTCGCCGTAAAAGTGGGCGAGCCCTGGATCGTTCTTACATCCACAGGGCCCGCCGCGGCGACTGTGCCCGGTCCGACTGCCACCGGGCACCCGACTCCTTGGTCGTCCTCTCCTAGCGGCGCTCCGGACACACACAGAGCGCCGCTCCGTCGCGGAAGGCATCAGCGGGCGGTGGAAAAAGGTCCCCGTTCCTCCGCCCGCGGCCTCGCTCAGGGCGGCATATGGTTCGCGGCGTACGCGCGCCTTCGCCGCCCAGCTCGCCGGCGGCGATGCGGATCAGCCAGGGGTGAGTCCTCCCTGATCCGCTCCGCCGCCTCCTTCTGCAAGATAACTTCCTCGCAGAAGGATGCGACCGCTTCCCACGACCTCGCGCAGCTCATGGATTGAACCACGGCCGGCAGCGCGAGGTCGTTCCCTATCACTGCGGTGAGTTCCCGACGCTGCAACTCCCAGGCAGGACACTGCTCGAGAGTGTGTTGCACCGAGTCTTCACCGCAGTCGCAGTGGTGGCACATCGGACTCGCCTCCCTCCCAAGCCTATGCAGGTATGTACCGAAGCAACCATGTCCGGTCAATACCTGCACCAGCCTAAAGGAGAGAGTCCCATGCTGCCGCACTGCCCACTCCTCGAGAATCGGCCTGAGCGCCTCCACGGTCCGAACGCCAGCTCGTGGAGCCTCAAGCCGATGCCCCCACCGTACCATCAACGTCCGGTGGGCCTCCTCGCGCCAACCTCGCAACTCCTCGGGCAGGGGGACAGAACCCCCGGCCCGGGCTGCCGCCGCGCGCTTGTAAACCTCGGCGAGCACCTCCGCATCCAAATCCCACGGGGGTGTCCCAGCCAACGCACACGCCGCGTCTGTGGACACCGTGCGGTATCCGCGAATGGCCTTGATCGCCAGGGTACGCTGAGGGCGCCACAAGCGCACCCTGTTCCCGGCGGACAAGGACTCCGCCCACACGGGTGCGCCGTACAGTGCCATCGACCGTACCACCCCCGTGTAAAGCCGCCGGCAGGCGACGCTGGCGCCGCCCACGTTCGGCAAGAGCCGACCGAGAGCGGCGGCAACGCCCTCCAGCTTGGGCACCAGAATGCGGAAGTGCTCGTCAAAGTTCCACCGCCTGTCTATCACTAGGCCCAGATACTTGATCTGGGCCCCGATCCGTACGGGGACCGAGCCAACCGTTATCGAGGCGCCAGCAGGTGGACCGCGACGAGGCCCGTGAAAGAGCACGGCCTCAGTCTTGGCAGGGGCCACCCTAAGCCCCAGCGCCTCGATGCGCCCGACCACTTGGGCCACCCCCTCGTTGGCCAGGCGCGCCGCCTCCTCGAAGCTTTGTCCCCGGGCCGTGACGAGCGTGTCATCCGCATAGCAGATGACGTCCAGGCCCGGGGGAAAAGCTCCACGCAGCACCCAGTCGTAACCGATGTTCCACAGGGGAGGTCCTAGGACTGAACCCTGCGGAACACCGCACGCCATGGGTCTGCGGAGCAAAGCTCCGTCGCGGTCCTCGCACAGAACCACCCTGCCCTCAAGGTAGTCTGCCACCAGCCGCCTCAGGTAAACCGGCACTCCATGGAACCGGAGCGCCTCGCCGATGCAGCCGAACGGCAGACTACCGAAGGCGTTGGCGATATCCAAGGATACCGCCAACAACACCCCTCCGCCAGCGACGGCCTCCTCCGAAGCGGCCCTCAGACGCAGGATGGCATCGATCGTCGAACGCCCAGCGCGGAAACCGTACTGAGCGTCCGACAGACCGGAGCCGACCTCCTCCAGATGCCGGAGGATACGGGTGGCGAGAACTCTCTCAAGCAACTTCCCCGCCTCCTCCAGCAAAACGATAGGCCTGTAGGCCGCCACGGTGTCGGGAGGTCGTCCCGGCTTAGGGAGGAGCACCAGCTTCCCCGCCTTCCAGCAGTCAGGGAACCGTCCGGACGCCAGGCACACGTCGAACAGCTCCCTGAGGCGGTCCCCCATGTGGTTGAGGGCCAGGGCCAACACCCGTCCGGGTACCCCGTCGGGCCCGGGGGCGGTGTTCTTCGAGCGCATCCGAAGAACAGCCGCCGCCACCTCCGCCTCTGTGACGGGCGGAGCACTGAGGTCGGCCTCCCGGTCGTCGGTCTCTGCGGCGACCATTGCCGGGGGCACGTGCTCCGCTCGTTGCGGGAATAGGCCCTCAACCACCTCCACGAGGAAGCCGGGTTGGAGAGTCTCCACAAGGGGGGGACCCCGACAGCGTAGCTTATTCAGCGCAGCTCGGTAGGGGCGGCCCCAGGGGTCACGGTCGAGACCCTCCAACAGCTCGTGCCGCGCCTCCTCCTTGGCGCGGCGAATGGCCAGCTTTAGGGCGCACACCTCGTCGATGTACGCCGCGTAAAGCCGGTCTTCCCTCTCGACGTCACGGGGGTGACGTCGCCGGCTGCGGGTGTAGGACCTCCGCGCCGCAAAACACGCTGCGCGAAGGGAGGCAAGCTCCGGGGACCACCAGTAGACCTCCGTCTTCGGGGACCAACACTTAGCACGGGGCATGGCCGTATCGCAGATTTGCGTAATCGCATCGCGAAAACGGCCAGCCGCAGCGTCGGCACCCTCGGACGAAGGCGGGGAGGCGAACCAATTGGAAATAATGGCCGCCTCCTCTAGCAGGACCTTGTCCATTCGCCCCACAGCCCACCGCGGAAACGCGCCGCCACGCCGAGAGGGAACGTGACCCCTTCTGGGGCCCTGGGACCGGGAGAGCTCGAATCGGATGTATCTATGATCCGAGAGCGTCTCAACCTCATCCAGGACACGCCAGCTCCTTACTTGCGCTTCGACGGCAGGGGTAGCGAACGAGAGGTCCACTATCGACCCCCCCTGCCGACGAACGCACGTGTCGGTGGTGCCTCTGTTGAGGAGACAGAGGCCCACCGACGTCGCCCACTCTTCGACTGCCCGACCGCGGGCATCCGTTCCGGGGGAGCCCCACGCCGTAGATTTGGCATTGAAGTCCCCCAGAACGAGCACCTGACGAGGTGCTGTCCGCCGTATCGAGGCCTCCACTCTATTGAGGAAGACCTCGAATTCCGCCAGACTCCGGTTTGGGGAGAAGTACACGCCGAACAGCGTTACCTCCCCCCAATCGGCAGCAACGAACCCCTCGCCCCTGTCTCTGAGCGACAAGGGTGGGGAGCGAAGCGCAGCGGAGCTGACGATGGCCACGGAGCCGTCCCGGTCACCCACCCAATTTGGGCAGGGAGGAACGAAGTAGGGCTCCGCGGCTACGGCCACACCTATTGACCACTCCGCCATCGTTTGCAGGAGGAGGTCCTGGGCGCCGGCGGAGTGGTTCAAATTCGTCTGGAGGAGATTGGAGGGTGTGCAATACATTATTGGATTGTTGACACCTCCATCTCTCCTCCCGCGGTCGGTGACCGAGGACCGGGAGCCGCCGTGGTCGAACGACCAGCTCCCGGATGCCTCGGCGCGTTGGGGATCGTGCACCCCTCCCGCCCCATCAAATGGTTGGCGGGCCGATTGCCCGCCGCGCACGGGGGGCAGTAAGGGGCGGCGGAGCATTCCGCCGCCTTGTGCCCCAGTTGGCCGCAGCGGAAGCACAATCTGCTGCAGTCCACGGCGCTAGTGCAATTGGCCCGCAAGTGGCCCCTGGCCATGCACCCATAACACCTCGCAGGCCTCCCCTCCAAGACCGTGATTCGGGCCGAGGAGAAGCCCACGAGGAGTCGTCCAGCTTTGGCCAGAAGCTTGGCCGCAGCGATGGGGCAGCGCACCCACACCGCACCCGCTCCTCCGGGGCCGGGGCGGACGGCACCGACCTTGACGGAGCCGGGAGCACACTCAGCAAACGCTTCAATGCGCTCCCGGACCTCCGCCGCCGTGACGGAGTCGTCCAAGCCCGACACGCGCAACTCCGCGCATTTCGTCGGCCTGGCGACGGTGACGCCGTCCCGTCCCGCCACAATGCCTCGTAGCGCCGCGGCCACCATGTCGGCCTGTTTCTCCCCCTCCTTGCCGGGGAACTCCAGGATGCGCGCCCCTGTCCGCGCCAACCGCACCTTCCCTCCGACGCCAGGGAGGGCCCCGTCGAGGACCGACCTCGCCTCCTGGAGGAAGCCCGCATAAGTGAGTCCCTCCGCCTCGGGCGCCACCGTGATGACCACGGCGGCACTCTTTGGCGGAGAGAGTTTGGGCCCCCTCTTACCAGCCGTTTGCCCTGTTACCGGCGCGGAAGGGTTCTTCGCCTTCCTGGAGCGCCGCCTCTTCCGCTTCCCCCCAACCGTCTGCCACCCCTCCTCAGCTGCAGCTGAAGTGGGTGGAGCAGGAGGAGCGGGGACCGACGCGGGCACCGGAGCCGGAGCACTAGGAGCGGCGGCCGGCGGCACCCTCCGCCCCCCCTTCTTCCCCTTCCTCCTGTCGGTAGGAGCCTGAGCGGCACGAGCTTTGGCCGGCACAGGCGGCTTGGGCGCGGCGGGCTCGCCGGCCACCGCCGCAAATGACTTGGCGCCCATCCCCGGCTGGTTTGGTGGGGCTCCGCGCTTGTCAGCCGCCAACGGCGGCCGAATCCGCTTTTCGGGGAGCAGGCGGTCCTGGACGCCGGCCAGGCGTCCGTCTACCAGGCTCCCCACGAACCTGGCCAGCTGGCTCATTTGAGCGTCGCTGAACGCGTCGCCCAGAGCCCCACAAGCCACCTCCATCCCATTGGCCGGCTCCATCACCTCCAGGGGTGGTGCAGCTGGCGGCTTCTCGGCCCGCGGAGAGCCGGCCCGGGTGATGTCGACCCCACTGACCCGGAGATCGACCCGAAGCTGGGCCAGCTCAGCGCGGAGCTGCTGCACCTCTTCCTCGAGGCGGGCATTGGCAGCCTCGGAGGCGGCAGAGCGTTCGGAGAGCCGCTCCACCACCCCACCCAACGCGCTGGCGGCTGTCTTGAGTCCCTTCACGAAGTCGCCCTTGAGGTTTTGGGACCTCGTGGCGACCTTCATAACGAGGCTCAACGAGTCGCTCGCCGTCTGCATCAGGTCCGCTGCGTCTGCTGCGGACCCCTCGGTCGCGGAGCGGATCCTGTCGGTCAATTGACCGACCTGATCCTCCGCGGCCGCCTCTCCATCAGCGCGCACGCGTCTGTACGCCGCGCTGTTAGAAAACACCGACGACGACGACCCGACCGGGGTGATATCACCCGGGGTCGGTGTCGCCGCCATCGGTGCTGTGGGTCGGCAGTGCGGCGTGAGCGACCGCGTTCTCGACCCCGCTCCTACTCTGTTAGAGGGGCGTACTTTCCGAGGCGCCCGGATGGACGCCTCGAAAGCCTCCTCTTGATCGTCCGGGAAGCTGCGCTTCTCGGCGCCTCCCGGCTTGACGGTATTTGACCTCCCTGCTGGATTGAGGTCCTCCTCCTTACTCGCCTGGGGCAAGCGGCCCCGACTCCGGGTGGAGGGCCGGTCCGCCAACCGCGTCAGCACCACTCTTGGCACTGGCGTGTCGGCACGCGACTCCTCGCACTCCACACTTTCTCCTTCAACATCTTTGGTGATTTTATTTTCCATTTTTGTTCCCACGAGTATGGGACGATATAGGGAAACACTGCCGGGTGACGCCCATTCCGTAAAACAGTGTAGCTATATACTGTAGAGGTCGCCAGGTATCTACAGGTTTTTACGACTTCGCTGTCGGGTTTTAAAGGGTTTTCCTTCCCGCGGGCCGGCCAATTAAGGCAAGCCCTCCGGTCCACAGCACGTCCCGTACCCCATACCGCCAACGATGGGGGTCCTTGGGATTATGCCGTGGGCTCCGGGATTTAAGGAGAGCTGGCGTAGACTCCCCTGTTGGTGGTAACCTGTTTTCAGGAAACCACCCTCCCTCTCCACCTAACCTAACCTACCCAGACTAACCTAGCCTAACCTAACCTAAACCCAACCCAGCCCCTTTGTCGCATCTGGCATGTCCTCTGCTATTCAGAGGAACACCCAGAGCGACATCCCCCCCCGTCAGGTATTCGCCACCGCCAACAAGAGCCCACGAATGGGAAGTTATTGACGGTGCCCAGGGTGCACCGGCCCAGCGGGTTGCCCTTCCCCCCGGACGTATCCGAAAGAGACTAGCAACCCACCAAGCACACGTGGAGGTTACCTGACCCGCACCCCAACCTAACCTTTTTTTTTTTTTTTTTTTTTTTTGTTTCGTTGGGAAAAATGCATTACGCATCATCCTCCCTCCGGGGGAAGGGAGGGGTATGTGGGACTCCCCGGATCCTGCTTCCGGTATACCCACTAAAAAACCCAACGGCACTCCCGCATCGTCTTAGTGGAGGGGGACTGGGAAACCGGCAGAGCCTTTACTCCAGTCCCCCGCCGACGACTGCCCGCTGTCTCACAGCGGGCCCCTCATGCCCCTCTCAACGGAGGGGCCCGGGAATGACCGTGAGTGCTCGGCCATTCCCTCCCGCGGGTGGTGATGTGCAATGCGGGCGAAGGGGCCCCCGCACCTGTCGCCCGCGTATCACCACCTTCGCCTCCTTTTGCGATTTACCACCCTCGCAAAAGGAGGCGACCGCTGCCCAGACCCGTCGCCTTCCAGCATGGCGCTACCCACGCCAGGAAGCGAGGGGTCCAGGCCCTCCGACGCGCCGCAGTCATGCAGGCACGCCGGAGCTCCCGCTGTGACGGGTCGGGTCTGTGGCCCCGTCACCTACCACCTTTCGGCCGCAGGGGACAGGGACAGCGGCAACGATACACCGACAGTCCTCTTCCCCTGCGGCCCCACCGCGTCCGCCATCTGACGGTGGCGGCCCCGTTGAGGCCGCGGAAGGTAAGGGAGAATGGCCGAAGCCACACCGACACTCCCCTCCCCGCCGCGGCCCCCCGCACTCCTCTGCGATACCCCCCCCCATCAGAGGGGGGCATCGCAGCCCGCTCAGTTGCGATGCCGCTACAGGCGGCACCCGCGGCACCGCAACTATTGGGCCACTCGTCGTTGGCTTAGCGGCAAAAGCCTAGACGAGCGGCCCCCGCCTAGGTTCCTCTTGGCTTCACCGTGTATACCACCACGGCTACTGAGCCCCCCCGCCACGACAAGGCGGGAACCAATTCGGGGGGGACCCCAACCTAACCTAACCTAACCTAACCTAACCTAACCTAACCTAACCTAACCTTTTTTTTTTTTTTTTTTTTTTTTTTTTTTTTTTTTTTTTTTTTTTTTTTTTTTTTTTTTTTGGCGGGAAAAAATGCCTGACGCACACCCCACCACCCGGGGAAGGCGATGGGGTAGTGTGGGGTTTGCACCCACTAAAAAGACCCGCCGTGTGCCATGCGTCGCCGTAAAAGTGGGCGAGCCCTGGATCGTTCTTACATCGTTACACAGGGCCCGCCGCGGCGACTGTGCCCGGTCCGACTGCCACCGGGCACCCGACTCCTTGGTCGTCCTCTCCTAGCGGCGCTCCGGACACACACAGAGCGCCGCTCCGTCGCGGAAGGCATCAGCGGGCGGTGGAAAAAGGTCCCCGTTCCTCCGCCCGCGGCCTCGCTCAGGGCGGCATATGGTTCGCGGCGTACGCGCGCCTTCGCCGCCCAGCTCGCCGGCGGCGATGCGGATCAGCCAGGGGTGAGTCCTCCCTGATCCGCTCCGCCGCCTCCTTCTGCAAGATAACTTCCTCGCAGAAGGATGCGACCGCTTCCCACGACCTCGCGCAGCTCATGGATTGAACCACGGCCGGCAGCGCGAGGTCGTTCCCTATCACTGCGGTGAGTTCCCGACGCTGCAACTCCCAGGCAGGACACTGCTCGAGAGTGTGTTGCACCGAGTCTTCACCGCAGTCGCAGTGGTGGCACATCGGACTCGCCTCCCTCCCAAGCCTATGCAGGTATGTACCGAAGCAACCATGTCCGGTCAATACCTGCACCAGCCTAAAGGAGAGAGTCCCATGCTGCCGCACTGCCCACTCCTCGAGAATCGGCCTGAGCGCCTCCACGGTCCGAACGCCAGCTCGTGGAGCCTCAAGCCGATGCCCCCACCGTACCATCAACGTCCGGTGGGCCTCCTCGCGCCAACCTCGCAACTCCTCGGGCAGGGGGACAGAACCCCCGGCCCGGGCTGCCGCCGCGCGCTTGTAAACCTCGGCGAGCACCTCCGCATCCAAATCCCACGGGGGTGTCCCAGCCAACGCACACGCCGCGTCTGTGGACACCGTGCGGTATCCGCGAATGGCCTTGATCGCCAGGGTACGCTGAGGGCGCCACAAGCGCACCCTGTTCCCGGCGGACAAGGACTCCGCCCACACGGGTGCGCCGTACAGTGCCATCGACCGTACCACCCCCGTGTAAAGCCGCCGGCAGGCGACGCTGGCGCCGCCCACGTTCGGCAAGAGCCGACCGAGAGCGGCGGCAACGCCCTCCAGCTTGGGCACCAGAATGCGGAAGTGCTCGTCAAAGTTCCACCGCCTGTCTATCACTAGGCCCAGATACTTGATCTGGGCCCCGATCCGTACGGGGACCGAGCCAACCGTTATCGAGGCGCCAGCAGGTGGACCGCGACGAGGCCCGTGAAAGAGCACGGCCTCAGTCTTGGCAGGGGCCACCCTAAGCCCCAGCGCCTCGATGCGCCCGACCACTTGGGCCACCCCCTCGTTGGCCAGGCGCGCCGCCTCCTCGAAGCTTTGTCCCCGGGCCGTGACGAGCGTGTCATCCGCATAGCAGATGACGTCCAGGCCCGGGGGAAAAGCTCCACGCAGCACCCAGTCGTAACCGATGTTCCACAGGGGAGGTCCTAGGACTGAACCCTGCGGAACACCGCACGCCATGGGTCTGCGGAGCAAAGCTCCGTCGCGGTCCTCGCACAGAACCACCCTGCCCTCAAGGTAGTCTGCCACCAGCCGCCTCAGGTAAACCGGCACTCCATGGAACCGGAGCGCCTCGCCGATGCAGCCGAACGGCAGACTACCGAAGGCGTTGGCGATATCCAAGGATACCGCCAACAACACCCCTCCGCCAGCGACGGCCTCCTCCGAAGCGGCCCTCAGACGCAGGATGGCATCGATCGTCGAACGCCCAGCGCGGAAACCGTACTGAGCGTCCGACAGACCGGAGCCGACCTCTTCCAGATGCCGGAGGATACGGGTGGCGAGAACTCTCTCAAGCAACTTCCCCGCCTCCTCCAGCAAAACGATAGGCCTGTAGGCCGCCACGGTGTCGGGAGGTCGTCCCGGCTTAGGGAGGAGCACCAGCTTCCCCGCCTTCCAGCAGTCAGGGAACCGTCCGGACGCCAGGCACACGTCGAACAGCTCCCTGAGGCGGTCCCCCATGTGGTTGAGGGCCAGGGCCAACACCCGTCCGGGTACCCCGTCGGGCCCGGGGGCGGTGTTCTTCGAGCGCATCCGAAGAACAGCCGCCGCCACCTCCGCCTCTGTGACGGGCGGAGCACTGAGGTCGGCCTCCCGGTCGTCGGTCTCTGCGGCGACCATTGCCGGGGGCACGTGCTCCGCTCGTTGCGGGAATAGGCCCTCAACCACCTCCACGAGGAAGCCGGGTTGGAGAGTCTCCACAAGGGGGGGACCCCGACAGCGTAGCTTATTCAGCGCAGCTCGGTAGGGGCGGCCCCAGGGGTCACGGTCGAGACCCTCCAACAGCTCGTGCCGCGCCTCCTCCTTGGCGCGGCGAATGGCCAGCTTTAGGGCGCACACCTCGTCGATGTACGCCGCATAAAGCCGGTCTTCCCTCTCGACGTCACGGGGGTGACGTCGCCGGCTGCGGGTGTAGGACCTCCGCGCCGCAAAACACGCTGCGCGAAGGGAGGCAAGCTCCGGGGACCACCAGTAGACCTCCGTCTTCGGGGACCAACACTTAGCACGGGGCATGGCCGTATCGCAGATTTGCGTAATCGCATCGCGAAAACGGCCAGCCGCAGCGTCGGCACCCTCGGACGAAGGCGGGGAGGCGAACCAATTGGAAATAATGGCCGCCTCCTCTAGCAGGACCTTGTCCATTCGCCCCACAGCCCACCGCGGAAACGCGCCGCCACGCCGAGAGGGAACGTGACCCCTTCTGGGGCCCTGGGACCGGGAGAGCTCGAATCGGATGTATCTATGATCCGAGAGCGTCTCAACCTCATCCAGGACACGCCAGCTCCTTACTTGCGCTTCGACGGCAGGGGTAGCGAACGAGAGGTCCACTATCGACCCCCCCTGCCGACGAACGCACGTGTCGGTGGTGCCTCTGTTGAGGAGACAGAGGCCCACCGACGTCGCCCACTCTTCGACTGCCCGACCGCGGGCATCCGTTCCGGGGGAGCCCCACGCCGTAGATTTGGCATTGAAGTCCCCCAGAACGAGCACCTGACGAGGTGCTGTCCGCCGTATCGAGGCCTCCACTCTATTGAGGAAGACCTCGAATTCCGCCAGACTCCGGTTTGGGGAGAAGTACACGCCGAACAGCGTTACCTCCCCCCAATCGGCAGCAACGAACCCCTCGCCCCTGTCTCTGAGCGACAAGGGTGGGGAGCGAAGCGCAGCGGAGCTGACGATGGCCACGGAGCCGTCCCGGTCACCCACCCAATTTGGGCAGGGAGGAACGAAGTAGGGCTCCGCGGCTACGGCCACACCTATTGACCACTCCGCCATCGCTTGCAGGAGGAGGTCCTGGGCGCCGACGGAGTGGTTCAAATTCGTCTGGAGGAGATTGGAGGGTGTGCAATACATTATTGGATTGTTGACACCTCCATCTCTCCTCCCGCGGTCGGTGACCGAGGACCGGGAGCCGCCGTGGTCGAACGACCAGCTCCCGGATGCCTCGGCGCGTTGGGGATCGTGCACCCCTCCCGCCCCATCAAATGGTTGGCGGGCCGATTGCCCGCCGCGCACGGGGGGCAGTAAGGGGCGGCGGAGCATTCCGCCGCCTTGTGCCCCAGTTGGCCGCAGCGGAAGCACAATCTGCTGCAGTCCACGGCGCTAGTGCAATTGGCCCGCAAGTGGCCCCTGGCCATGCACCCATAACACCTCGCAGGCCTCCCCTCCAAGACCGTGATTCGGGCCGAGGAGAAGCCCACGAGGAGTCGTCCAGCTTTGGCCAGAAGCTTGGCCGCAGCGATGGGGCAGCGCACCCACACCGCACCCGCTCCTCCGGGGCCGGGGCGGAGGGCACCGACCTTGACGGAGCCGGGAGCACACTCAGCAAACGCTTCAATGCGCTCCCGGACCTCCGCCGCCGTGACGGAGTCGTCCAAGCCCGACACGCGCAACTCCGCGCATTTCGTCGGCCTGGCGACGGTGACGCCATCCCGTCCCGCCACAATGCCTCGTAGCGCCGCGGCCACCATGTCGGCCTGTTTCTCCCCCTCCTTGCCGGGGAACTCCAGGATGCGCGCCCCTGTCCGCGCCAACCGCACCTTCCCTCCGACGCCAGGGAGGGCCCCGTCGAGGACCGACCTCGCCTCCTGGAGGAAGCCCGCATAGGTGAGTCCCTCCGCCTCGGGCGCCACCGTGATGACCACGGCGGCACTCTTTGGCGGAGAGAGTTTGGGCCCCCTCTTACCAGCCGTTTGCCCTGTTACCGGCGCGGAAGGGTTCTTCGCCTTCCTGGAGCGCCGCCTCTTCCGCTTCCCCCCAACCGTCTGCCACCCCTCCTCAGCTGCAGCTGAAGTGGGTGGAGCAGGAGGAGCGGGGACCGACGCGGGCACCGGAGCCGGAGCACTAGGAGCGGCGGCCGGCGGCACCCTCCGCCCCCCCTTCTTCCCCTTCCTCCTGTCGGTAGGAGCCTGAGCGGCACGAGCTTTGGCCGGCACAGGCGGCTTGGGCGCGGCGGGCTCGCCGGCCACCGCCGCAAATGACTTGGCGCCCATCCCCGGCTGGTTTGGTGGGGCTCCGCGCTTGTCAGCCGCCAACGGCGGCCGAATCCGCTTTTCGGGGAGCAGGCGGTCCTGGACGCCGGCCAGGCGTCCGTCTACCAGGCTCCCCACGAACCTGGCCAGCTGGCTCATTTGAGCGTCGCTGAACGCGTCGCCCAGAGCCCCACAAGCCACCTCCATCCCATTGGCCGGCTCCATCACCTCCAGGGGTGGTGCAGCTGGCGGCTTCTCGGCCCGCGGAGAGCCGGCCCGGGTGATGTCGACCCCACTGACCCGGAGATCGACCCGAAGCTGGGCCAGCTCAGCGCGGAGCTGCTGCACCTCTTCCTCGAGGCGGGCATTGGCAGCCTCGGAGGCGGCAGAGCGTTCGGAGAGCCGCTCCACCACCCCACCCAACGCGCTGGCGGCTGTCTTGAGTCCCTTCACGAAGTCGCCCTTGAGGTTTTGGGACCTCGTGGCGACCTTCATAACGAGGCTCAACGAGTCGCTCGCCGTCTGCATCAGGTCCGCTGCGTCTGCTGCGGACCCCTCGGTCGCGGAGCGGATCCTGTCGGTCAATTGACCGACCTGATCCTCCGCGGCCGCCTCTCCATCAGCGCGCACGCGTCTGTACGCCGCGCTGTTAGAAAACACCGACGACGACGACCCGACCGGGGTGATATCACCCGGGGTCGGTGTCGCCGCCATCGGTGCTGTGGGTCGGCGGTGCGGCGTGAGCGACCGCGTTCTCGACCCCGCTCCTCCTCTGTTAGAGGGGCGTACTTTCCGAGGCGCCCGGATGGACACCTCGAAAGCCTCCTCTTGATCGTCCGGGAAGCTGCGCTTCTCGGCGCCTCCCGGCTTGACGGTGTTTGACCTCCCTGCTGGATTGAGGTCCTCCTCCTTACTCGCCTGGGGCAAGCGGCCCCGACTCCGGGTGGAGGGCCGGTCCGCCAACCGCGTCAGCACCACTCTTGGCACTGGCGTGTCGGCACGCGACTCCTCGCACTCCACACTTTCTCCTTCAACATCTTTGGTGATTTTATTTTTTTCCATTTTTGTTCCCACGAGTATGGGACGATGTAGGGAAACACTGTCGGGTGACGCCCATTCCGGCCAGTGTAGCTATATACTGTAGAGGTCGCCAGGCTGCGGGAAGAGGGTGCCCACCACCTCTCCGAGCAAAACCTCGTCAACGCTGGACGTGACAGGGGGAGCCCAGGGCCGCAGCTTTTTGCGCACCACCTTGTACGGCCTCCCCCAGGGGTCACCATCGAGGGTCCGCAGCCATTCCTCCCATGCCGCCTCCTTGGCCCGCGCGATTGCCACTTGGAAAGATTCGCGCAGAGCCCTGTAAGCGGCATAGGAGGCACTCTCCTCTTGGGCGTCTCGGGTACGCCTCCGCCTGCACCGAGTGTATCGGCGGCGAGCCCTACCGCAATCAATACGCATGCGGCGGAGCTCGTCGCTCCACCAATACACCCGGCACCGAGGAGGGAGGGGTCTCGCCCTGGGCATCGCCGCGTCGCATATGCGACCCAGCGAGGCCCCAAGGCGCCCCGCCTCCTCGTCCACGTCCGGGCCAATGTCGGGCCCGGAGACCCAGTCCTCGATGATGGCGGCCTCTCTGGCGACCTCCCTGTCGAGCCGCCCCAGCACCCAGCGTGGACCGCCCCCAACAACCGGGGTCGGACCCGAGCCTTGCGGGCCGGCGGGGAGCGCGGAGACATCAAATCGTATATAGCGGTGGTCCGACAGTGTCTCCACGCCCACCACCACTCTCCAATCCCGGACACGGCGCGCCAGGGCAGGCGAAGCCAGTGTGATGTCGACTATCGACCCACCCTGTTGCCGCACGCACGTGTCCTCCGACCCCGTGTTGAGGACGACCAATCCAATGGAGACCGCCCACTCCTCCAGACACTCACCCCGCGCATCCGTCACCGGAGATCCCCACGCCAAGGATTTGGCGTTGAAATCCCCAGCGACTAGCACGGGGCTAGGGGCGACCTGCCCAACCAGAGCCCCCACCTCCCCGAGCATTTGCTCAAAGTCGGCGAGAGCCCGGTTCGGCGAGAAATACACCCCTATAACTGTGACATCACCTACGGCAGCCAGAACGTAGCCCCTACCCCTCGACACATTGCCAATGGGGGGGGCGCCGGCGGCTGCCGGGGCGACGATGGCCACCAATCCCTCGCGGTCCCCGACCCAGTCATCACGGGTGGGGACGAAGTAGGGCTCTGCGACCACGGCTACTTTGATTCCCCACTCTGCCAGGGACTGGGTCAAAAGATCCTGGGCCCTGGCAGAGTGGTTAATATTCGCCTGCAAGATGGGGAGTCCGGGCATTTATGGGACGGTCTCCATTGGCCCCTCCGCTGTTGGTCTACTGGCAGGCTCACCGCTGCCCTTAGCCTTAGTCGGCTTCGTTGTAGGCGTGGCTTTGCCCACGCAGCCCGCACCGCCGAGAGGGTGCCCCGCCGGTTTGCCCGCTGCTGCGCAGGTGGCGCAGTTGGGCTCGGCCCGGCACTCACGCGCCCGGTGGCCCGGCTTTCCGCAGCGGAAGCATAGACTGCTGCGGTCCACCTCCGACCCGCACTTGCTGGCGACGTGGCCCAGGTTGAGGCACCTGAAGCACCTCAGGGGCCTCGCCTCCAGCAGGGTGACCCTCACCGTGGTCCACCCCACTTTTAGGCGGTTAGCGCCTACCACCGTCTTGGCGGCGGCCACCGGGCAGCCGAGCCACATCGTGGCCCGATCGCCGATGACACCGGGCCTTATGTCATCTACGTGACATTTTCCGAGCGCAGCGAAAGCCGCAACCACTTCCGCGGCGGTGACCGAGTCGTCCAGCCCCGACACGAGCACATCCACTCTTTTTGTGGGGCGGGAGACCCTGACGACGTCTGCGCTGAGGACCTCCCTGAGCTTGGAGGCCAGAGAGTCGGCCTTCTCAGCGCCCCCATCCCCGAAGATTTCGAGGATGCGGGCGCCGGTGACCGTGGTCCTACAGCGCATCTCATCTATACCCAGACTCGCCATATCAACGCGAGTCCGGGCCTCCCGCAGAATCGTGCCGTAGCTGGCACCACGCTCTGCCGCGCCCGGCTGCAGTGTTAGTGTCACCGCAGCCGTTTTCGGCGCACGCAGCTTCGTCACCGCCGCCGCCTTCTTTCTCTGGGCGCTCTGGGTGCCCGTCTGCTTGCCCTTGCCTTTAGCGCCCCGAGCAGCGACCAGACTCCACTGCTCCGTCAATGGGGGCGGTGGAGGAGCGTCCCTCATCGGGCTTGGGTCCCTGACAGGGGCCGGGGCTGACTTTTTGCCCTTGCCTTTGCCCTTATTTTGAGGCAGAGGCGTGGGGGGCGTTTTGTTCTTCTTTGGGGCAGGGGCCTTTGCCTCCACCGACTTGGATGGCTCGGGCATAGGGGCTGCCCCTGCCGCAGTCACGTCCTCCGCATTTTTCCTCCTATCAGCCGCCAGCGGCGGCCGCAATCTCGGCTCCGGTAGGAGGCGACACTCGAGCCCTTCGAGTCGTGCATTCAGCATGTTGCCGAATTGCACGACGCTGGCCCGAGATATCTCCTCCACCATAACTCGGATCGCGTCCGCTTCAGGTGCTGCCGTCGTTGCTGCCGCCGCTGGTCGGCTGTTTGCTTCTGCAAGTTGTACCGTCCGCCGCCGATTTTCGGCCTCCAGGTACGCCACCTCCTCGGGCACCGTACGGGCCCTTATGCCACCCGCGGCCTCCTTGATGATAGAGGCCGCATCCTTCAACGTCTTTATAAAGGTCCCTTTGAGCCCCTTTTTGGACTTGGTGGCCACCATCTCCACAATCTGCGCAGCCTCCAGCAGCAGAAGGTTAAGCGCTGCCAGAGACTGCGCCGTGTCCTCGTCTGGGTTTGGCGGGTTGAAGCCGCTGCGGCAGGCGTGCCTCGACTCCCTCAGGGTCTCGGCCATGCTCGCGACACATTCTTCGGCCTCTAGCCTGAGCGCCTCCTCCTTTTCCTTATTTAGCCGTTCCTTGGCCGCGGCTAGGCCCACGTATTCGCCCGTGGTGGGCGGTCGGCCTCTCCCGCGTTTTGTTTTATGGGCGGCCCCTTTTGTCGGCGACATCGTCTCCTCCTCCTCTGACTCCACTTCCCCTATTGGCCTCTTTTTCCAATTTTTTGTTTTGAGAGCCTCCTCCTTCTCACTCCCGGACTCGACCGTCATCAAACTGGCCTCGCTGGCATCCGAGTCGGACTCCGAGAGACGCGTCAAGGAGACGCGAAGTTCCCTACGAGTCTCCGTCACCTGTTTTATCTCCATCTCCCTCTCACTCTCCTTCTTTTCCTCCTCCTTTCTTCCATCTTTTGTTGTGTTTTTTGTTAAATTTTCCATGATTGTTCCCACGAGTATGGGACGATATAGGGAAACACTGCCGGGTGACGCCCATTCCGTAAAACAGTGTAGCTATATACTGTAGAGGTCGCCAGGTATCTACAGGTTTTTACGACTTCGCTGTCGGGTGTTCCTTTTGAGTTTTCCTTCTCGCAGGCCGGCCAATTAAGGCAAGCCCTCCGCTCACAGCGCCGCCGTACCCCATCCGCCAACGATGGGGGTCGTTGGTAGGTCACCGTGAGCTCCGGAATTCCAGGAGCTGGCGAAGCTCCCTTGTTGGTGATTACCTGTTTTCAGGTAACCACCCTCCCTCTCAACCTCCTTCCGTCCACAGCAAGTCCCGTACCCCATACCGCCTACGATGGGGGTCGTTGGGAGTATGCCGCGGTCTCCGGGATTCAAGGAGAGCCGGCGTAGACTCCCCTTCCTACTCACCTACCTAACCTACCCAGACTAACCTAGCCTAACCTAACCTAATCCCAGCCCATCCCCTATGTCGCATCTGGCATGTCCTCTGCTATTCAGAGGAACACCCAGAGCGACTTCCCCCCCCGTCAGGTATTCGCCACCGCCAACAAGAGCCCACGAATGGAAAGTTATTGACGGTGCCCAGGGTGCACCGGCCCAGCGGGTTGCTCTTCCCTCCGGACGTATCCGAAAGAGAATAGCAACCAACCAAGCACACGTGGAGGTTACCTGACCCGCACCCCAACCTAACCTAACCTAACCTAACCTAACCTAACCTAACCTAACCTAACCTTTTTTTTTTTTTTTTTTTTTTTTTTTTTTTTTTTTTTTTTTTTTTTTTTTTGGCGGGAAAAAATGCCTGACGCACACCCCACCACCCGGGGAAGGCGATGGGGTAGTGTGGGGTTTGCACCCACTAAAAAGACCCGCCGTGTGCCATGCGTCGCCGTAAAAGTGGGCGAGCCCTGGATCGTTCTTACATCCACAGGGCCCGCCGCGGCGACTGTGCCCGGTCCGACTGCCACCGGGCACCCGACTCCTTGGTCGTCCTCTCCTAGCGGCGCTCCGGACACACACAGAGCGCCGCTCCGTCGCGGAAGGCATCAGCGGGCGGTGGAAAAAGGTCCCCGTTCCTCCGCCCGCGGCCTCGCTCAGGGCGGCATATGGTTCGCGGCGTACGCGCGCCTTCGCCGCCCAGCTCGCCGGCGGCGATGCGGATCAGCCAGGGGTGAGTCCTCCCTGATCCGCTCCGCCGCCTCCTTCTGCAAGATAACTTCCTCGCAGAAGGATGCGACCGCTTCCCACGACCTCGCGCAGCTCATGGATTGAACCACGGCCGGCAGCGCGAGGTCGTTCCCTATCACTGCGGTGAGTTCCCGACGCTGCAACTCCCAGGCAGGACACTGCTCGAGAGTGTGTTGCACCGAGTCTTCACCGCAGTCGCAGTGGTGGCACATCGGACTCGCCTCCCTCCCAAGCCTATGCAGGTATGTACCGAAGCAACCATGTTCGGTCAATACCTGCACCAGCCTAAAGGAGAGAGTCCCATGCTGCCGCTCTGCCCACTCCTCGAGAATCGGCCTGAGCGCCTCCACGGTCCGAACGCCAGCTCGTGGAGCCTCAAGCCGATGCCCCCACCGTACCATCAACGTCCGGTGGGCCTCCTCGCGCCAACCTCGCAACTCCTCGGGCAGGGGGACAGAACCCCCGGCCCGGGCTGCCGCCGCGCGCTTGTAAACCTCGGCGAGCACCTCCGCATCCAAATCCCACGGGGGTGTCCCAGCCAACGCACACGCCGCGTCTGTGGACACCGTGCGGTATCCGCGAATGGCCTTGATCGCCAGGGTACGCTGAGGGCGCCACAAGCGCACCCTGTTCCCGGCGGACAAGGACTCCGCCCACACGGGTGCGCCGTACAGTGCCATCGACCGTACCACCCCCGTGTAAAGCCGCCGGCAGGCGACGCTGGCGCCGCCCACGTTCGGCAAGAGCCGACCGAGAGCGGCGGCAACGCCCTCCAGCTTGGGCACCAGAATGCGGAAGTGCTCGTCAAAGTTCCACCGCCTGTCTATCACTAGGCCCAGATACTTGATCTGGGCCCCGATCCGTACGGGGACCGAGCCAACCGTTATCGAGGCGCCAGCAGGTGGACCGCGACGAGGCCCGTGAAAGAGCACGGCCTCAGTCTTGGCAGGGGCCACCCTAAGCCCCAGCGCCTCGATGCGCCCGACCACTTGGGCCACCCCCTCGTTGGCCAGGCGCGCCGCCTCCTCGAAGCTTTGTCCCCGGGCCGTGACGAGCGTGTCATCCGCATAGCAGATGACGTCCAGGCCCGGGGGAAAAGCTCCACGCAGCACCCAGTCGTAACCGATGTTCCACAGGGGAGGTCCTAGGACTGAACCCTGCGGAACACCGCACGCCATGGGTCTGCGGAGCAAAGCTCCGTCGCGGTCCTCGCACAGAACCACCCTGCCCTCAAGGTAGTCTGCCACCAGCCGCCTCAGGTAAACCGGCACTCCATGGAACCGGAGCGCCTCGCCGATGCAGCCGAACGGCAGACTACCGAAGGCGTTGGCGATATCCAAGGATACCGCCAACAACACCCCTCCGCCAGCGACGGCCTCCTCCGAAGCGGCCCTCAGACGCAGGATGGCATCGATCGTCGAACGCCCAGCGCGGAAACCGTACTGAGCGTCCGACAGACCGGAGCCGACCTCTTCCAGATGCCGGAGGATACGGGTGGCGAGAACTCTCTCAAGCAACTTCCCCGCCTCCTCCAGCAAAACGATAGGCCTGTAGGCCGCCACGGTGTCGGGAGGTCGTCCCGGCTTAGGGAGGAGCACCAGCTTCCCCGCCTTCCAGCAGTCAGGGAACCGTCCGGACGCCAGGCACACGTCGAACAGCTCCCTGAGGCGGTCCCCCATGTGGTTGAGGGCCAGGGCCAACACCCGTCCTGGTACCCCGTCGGGCCCGGGGGCGGTGTTCTTCGAGCGCATCCGAAGAACAGCCGCCGCCACCTCCGCCTCTGTGACGGGCGGAGCACTGAGGTCGGCCTCCCGGTCGTCGGTCTCTGCGGCGACCATTGCCGGGGGCACGTGCTCGGCTCGTTGCGGGAATAGGCCCTCAACCACCTCCACGAGGAAGCCGGGTTGGAGAGTCTCCACAAGGGGGGGACCCCGACAGCGTAGCTTATTCAGCGCAGCTCGGTAGGGGCGGCCCCAGGGGTCACGGTCGAGACCCTCCAACAGCTCGTGCCGCGCCTCCTCCTTGGCGCGGCGAATGGCCAGCTTTAGGGCGCACACCTCGTCGATGTACGCCGCGTAAAGCCGGTCTTCCCTCTCGACGTCACGGGGGTGACGTCGCCGGCTGCGGGTGTAGGACCTCCGCGCCGCAAAACACGCTGCGCGAAGGGAGGCAAGCTCCGGGGACCACCAGTAGACCTCCGTCTTCGGGGACCAACACTTAGCACGGGGCATGGCCGTATCGCAGATTTGCGTAATCGCATCGCGAAAACGGCCAGCCGCAGCGTCGGCACCCTCGGACGAAGGCGGGGAGGCGAACCAATTGGAAATAATGGCCGCCTCCTCTAGCAGGACCTTGTCCATTCGCCCCACAACCTAACCTAACCTAACCTAACCTAACCTAACCTTTTTTTTTTTTTTTTTTTTTTTTTTTTTTTTTTTTTTTTTTTTTTTTTTTTTTGGCGGGAAAAAATGCCTGACGCACACCCCACCACCCGGGGAAGGCGATGGGGTAGTGTGGGGTTTGCACCCACTAAAAAGACCCGCCGTGTGCCATGCGTCGCCGTAAAAGTGGGCGAGCCCTGGATCGTTCTTACATCCACAGGGCCCGCCGCGGCGACTGTGCCCGGTCCGACTGCCACCGGGCACCCGACTCCTTGGTCGTCCTCTCCTAGCGGCGCTCCGGACACACACAGAGCGCCGCTCCGTCGCGGAAGGCATCAGCGGGCGGTGGAAAAAGGTCCCCGTTCCTCCGCCCGCGGCCTCGCTAAGGGCGGCATATGGTTCGCGGCGTACGCGCGCCTTCGCCGCCCAGCTCGCCGGCGGCGATGCGGATCAGCCAGGGGTGAGTCCTCCCTGATCCGCTCCGCCGCCTCCTTCTGCAAGATAACTTCCTCGCAGAAGGATGCGACCGCTTCCCACGACCTCGCGCAGCTCATGGATTGAACCACGGCCGGCAGCGCGAGGTCGTTCCCTATCACTGCGGTGAGTTCCCGACGCTGCAACTCCCAGGCAGGACACTGCTCGAGAGTGTGTTGCACCGAGTCTTCACCGCAGTCGCAGTGGTGGCACATCGGACTCGCCTCCCTCCCAAGCCTATGCAGGTATGTACCGAAGCAACCATGTCCGGTCAATACCTGCACCAGCCTAAAGGAGAGAGTCCCATGCTGCCGCACTGCCCACTCCTCGAGAATCGGCCTGAGCGCCTCCACGGTCCGAACGCCAGCTCGTGGAGCCTCAAGCCGATGCCCCCACCGTACCATCAACGTCCGGTGGGCCTCCTCGCGCCAACCTCGCAACTCCTCGGGCAGGGGGACAGAACCCCCGGCCCGGGCTGCCGCCGCGCGCTTGTAAACCTCGGCGAGCACCTCCGCATCCAAATCCCACGGGGGTGTCCCAGCCAACGCACACGCCGCGTCTGTGGACACCGTGCGGTATCCGCGAATGGCCTTGATCGCCAGGGTACGCTGAGGGCGCCACAAGCGCACCCTGTTCCCGGCGGACAAGGACTCCGCCCACACGGGTGCGCCGTACAGTGCCATCGACCGTACCACCCCCGTGTAAAGCCGCCGGCAGGCGACGCTGGCGCCGCCCACGTTCGGCAAGAGCCGACCGAGAGCGGCGGCAACGCCCTCCAGCTTGGGCACCAGAATGCGGAAGTGCTCGTCAAAGTTCCACCGCCTGTCTATCACTAGGCCCAGATACTTGATCTGGGCCCCGATCCGTACGGGGACCGAGCCAACCGTTATCGAGGCGCCAGCAGGTGGACCGCGACGAGGCCCGTGAAAGAGCACGGCCTCAGTCTTGGCAGGGGCCACCCTAAGCCCCAGCGCCTCGATGCGCCCGACCACTTGGGCCACCCCCTCGTTGGCCAGGCGCGCCGCCTCCTCGAAGCTTTGTCCCCGGGCCGTGACGAGCGTGTCATCCGCATAGCAGATGACGTCCAGGCCCGGGGGAAAAGCTCCACGCAGCACCCAGTCGTAACCGATGTTCCACAGGGGAGGTCCTAGGACTGAACCCTGCGGAACACCGCACGCCATGGGTCTGCGGAGCAAAGCTCCGTCGCGGTCCTCGCACAGAACCACCCTGCCCTCAAGGTAGTCTGCCACCAGCCGCCTCAGGTAAACCGGCACTCCATGGAACCGGAGCGCCTCGCCGATGCAGCCGAACGGCAGACTACCGAAGGCGTTGGCGATATCCAAGGATACCGCCAGCAACACCCCTCCGCCAGCGACGGCCTCCTCCGAAGCGGCCCTCAGACGCAGGATGGCATCGATCGTCGAACGCCCAGCGCGGAAACCGTACTGAGCGTCCGACAGACCGGAGCCGACCTCTTCCAGATGCCGGAGGATACGGGTGGCGAGAACTCTCTCAAGCAACTTCCCCGCCTCCTCCAGCAAAACGATAGGCCTGTAGGCCGCCACGGTGTCGGGAGGTCGTCCCGGCTTAGGGAGGAGCACCAGCTTCCCCGCCTTCCAGCAGTCAGGGAACCGTCCGGACGCCAGGCACACGTCGAACAGCTCCCTGAGGCGGTCCCCCATGTGGTTGAGGGCCAGGGCCAACACCCGTCCGGGTACCCCGTCGGGCCCGGGGGCGGTGTTCTTCGAGCGCATCCGAAGAACAGCCGCCGCCACCTCCGCCTCTGTGACGGGCGGAGCACTGAGGTCGGCCTCCCGGTCGTCGGTCTCTGCGGCGACCATTGCCGGGGGCACGTGCTCCGCTCGTTGCGGGAATAGGCCCTCAACCACCTCCACGAGGAAGCCGGGTTGGAGAGTCTCCACAAGGGGGGGACCCCGACAGCGTAGCTTATTCAGCGCAGCTCGGTAGGGGCGGCCCCAGGGGTCACGGTCGAGACCCTCCAACAGCTCGTGCCGCGCCTCCTCCTTGGCGCGGCGAATGGCCAGCTTTAGGGCGCACACCTCGTCGATGTACGCCGCGTAAAGCCGGTCTTCCCTCTCGACGTCACGGGGGTGACGTCGCCGGCTGCGGGTGTAGGACCTCCGCGCCGCAAAACACGCTGCGCGAAGGGAGGCAAGCTCCGGGGACCACCAGTAGACCTCCGTCTTCGGGGACCAACACTTAGCACGGGGCATGGCCGTATCGCAGATTTGCGTAATCGCATCGCGAAAACGGCCAGCCGCAGCGTCGGCACCCTCGGACGAAGGCGGGGAGGCGAACCAATTGGAAATAATGGCCGCCTCCTCTAGCAGGACCTTGTCCATTCGCCCCACAGCCCACCGCGGAAACGCGCCGCCACGCCGAGAGGGAACGTGACCCCTTCTGGGGCCCTGGGACCGGGAGAGCTCGAATCGGATGTATCTATGATCCGAGAGCGTCTCAACCTCATCCAGGACACGCCAGCTCCTTACTTGCGCTTCGACGGCAGGGGTAGCGAACGAGAGGTCCACTATCGACCCCCCCTGCCGACGAACGCACGTGTCGGTGGTGCCTCTGTTGAGGAGACAGAGGCCCACCGACGTCGCCCACTCTTCGACTGCCCGACCGCGGGCATCCGTTCCGGGGGAGCCCCACGCCGTAGATTTGGCATTGAAGTCCCCCAGAACGAGCACCTGACGAGGTGCTGTCCGCCGTATCGAGGCCTCCACTCTATTGAGGAAGACCTCGAATTCCGCCAGACTCCGGTTTGGGGAGAAGTACACGCCGAACAGCGTTACCTCCCCCCAATCGGCAGCAACGAACCCCTCGCCCCTGTCTCTGAGCGACAAGGGTGGGGAGCGAAGCGCAGCGGAGCTGACGATGGCCACGGAGCCGTCCCGGTCACCCACCCAATTTGGGCAGGGAGGAACGAAGTAGGGCTCCGCGGCTACGGCCACACCTATTGACCACTCCGCCATCGCTTGCAGGAGGAGGTCCTGGGCGCCGGCGGAGTGGTTCAAATTCGTCTGGAGGAGATTGGAGGGTGTGCAATACATTATTGGATTGTTGACACCTCCATCTCTCCTCCCGCGGTCGGTGACCGAGGACCGGGAGCCGCCGTGGTCGAACGACCAGCTCCCGGATGCCTCGGCGCGTTGGGGATCGTGCACCCCTCCCGCCCCATCAAATGGTTGGCGGGCCGATTGCCCGCCGCGCACGGGGGGCAGTAAGGGGCGGCGGAGCATTCCGCCGCCTTGTGCCCCAGTTGGCCGCAGCGGAAGCACAATCTGCTGCAGTCCACGGCGCTAGTGCAATTGGCCCGCAAGTGGCCCCTGGCCATGCACCCATAACACCTCGCAGGCCTCCCCTCCAAGACCGTGATTCGGGCCGAGGAGAAGCCCACGAGGAGTCGTCCAGCTTTGGCCAGAAGCTTGGCCGCAGCGATGGGGCAGCGCACCCACACCGCACCCGCTCCTCCGGGGCCGGGGCGGACGGCACCGACCTTGACGGAGCCGGGAGCACACTCAGCAAACGCTTCAATGCGCTCCCGGACCTCCGCCGCCGTGACGGAGTCGTCCAAGCCCGACACGCGCAACTCCGCGCATTTCGTCGGCCTGGCGACGGTGACGCCATCCCGTCCCGCCACAATGCCTCGTAGCGCCGCGGCCACCATGTCGGCCTGTTTCTCCCCCTCCTTGCCGGGGAACTCCAGGATGCGCGCCCCTGTCCGCGCCAACCGCACCTTCCCTCCGACGCCAGGGAGGGCCCCGTCGAGGACCGACCTCGCCTCCTGGAGGAAGCCCGCATAGGTGAGTCCCTCCGCCTCGGGCGCCACCGTGATGACCACGGCGGCACTCTTTGGCGGAGAGAGTTTGGGCCCCCTCTTACCAGCCGTTTGCCCTGTTACCGGCGCGGAAGGGTTCTTCGCCTTCCTGGAGCGCCGCCTCTTCCGCTTCCCCCCAACCGTCTGCCACCCCTCCTCAGCTGCAGCTGAAGTGGGTGGAGCAGGAGGAGCGGGGACCGACGCGGGCACCGGAGCCGGAGCACTAGGAGCGGCGGCCGGCGGCACCCTCCGCCCCCCCTTCTTCCCCTTCCTCCTGTCGGTAGGAGCCTGAGCGGCACGAGCTTTGGCCGGCACAGGCGGCTTGGGCGCGGCGGGCTCGCCGGCCACCGCCGCAAATGACTTGGCGCCCATCCCCGGCTGGTTTGGTGGGGCTCCGCGCTTGTCAGCCGCCAACGGCGGCCGAATCCGCTTTTCGGGGAGCAGGCGGTCCTGGACGCCGGCCAGGCGTCCGTCTACCAGGCTCCCCACGAACCTGGCCAGCTGGCTCATTTGAGCGTCGCTGAACGCGTCGCCCAGAGCCCCACAAGCCACCTCCATCCCATTGGCCGGCTCCATCACCTCCAGGGGTGGTGCAGCTGGCGGCTTCTCGGCCCGCGGAGAGCCGGCCCGGGTGATGTCGACCCCACTGACCCGGAGATCGACCCGAAGCTGGGCCAGCTCAGCGCGGAGCTGCTGCACCTCTTCCTCGAGGCGGGCATTGGCAGCCTCGGAGGCGGCAGAGCGTTCGGAGAGCCGCTCCACCACCCCACCCAACGCGCTGGCGGCTGTCTTGAGTCCCTTCACGAAGTCGCCCTTGAGGTTTTGGGACCTCGTGGCGACCTTCATAACGAGGCTCAACGAGTCGCTCGCCGTCTGCATCAGGTCCGCTGCGTCTGCTGCGGACCCCTCGGTCGCGGAGCGGATCCTGTCGGTCAATTGACCGACCTGATCCTCCGCGGCCGCCTCTCCATCAGCGCGCACGCGTCTGTACGCCGCGCTGTTAGAAAACACCGACGACGACGACCCGACCGGGGTGATATCACCCGGGGTCGGTGTCGCCGCCATCGGTGCTGTGGGTCGGCGGTGCGGCGTGAGCGACCGCGTTCTCGACCCCGCTCCTCCTCTGTTAGAGGGGCGTACTTTCCGAGGCGCCCGGATGGACACCTCGAAAGCCTCCTCTTGATCGTCCGGGAAGCTGCGCTTCTCGGCGCCTCCCGGCTTGACGGTGTTTGACCTCCCTGCTGGATTGAGGTCCTCCTCCTTACTCGCCTGGGGCAAGCGGCCCCGACTCCGGGTGGAGGGCCGGTCCGCCAACCGCGTCAGCACCACTCTTGGCACTGGCGTGTCGGCACGCGACTCCTCGCACTCCACACTTTCTCCTTCAACATCTTTGGTGATTTTATTTTTTTCCATTTTTGTTCCCACGAGTATGGGACGATGTAGGGAAACACTGTCGGGTGACGCCCATTCCGGCCAGTGTAGCTATATACTGTAGAGGTCGCCAGGTATCTACAGGTTTTTACGACTTCGCTGTCGGGTGTTCCTTTTGAGTTTTCCTTCTCGCAGGCCGGCCAATTAAGGCAAGCCCTCCGCTCACAGCGCCGCCGTACCCCATCCGCCAACGATGGGGGTCGTTGGTAGGTCACCGTGGTCTCCGGAATTCCAGGAGCTGGCGAAGCTCCCTTGTTGGTGATTACCTGTTTTCAGGTAACCACCCTCCCCCTCAACCTCCTTCCGTCCACAACAAGTCCCGTACCCCATACCGCCTACGATGGGGGTCGTTGGGAGTATGCTGCGGTCTCCGGGATTCAAGGAGAGCCGGCGTAGACTCCCCTTCCTACTCACCTACCTAACCTACCCAGACTAACCTAGCCTAACCTAACCTAAACCCAACCCAGCCCCTTTGTCGCATCTGGCATGTCCTCTGCTATTCAGAGGAACACCCAGAGCGACATCCCCCCCCGTCAGGTATTCGCCACCGCCAACAAGAGCCCACGAATGGGAAGTTATTGACGGTGCCCAGGGTGCACCGGCCCAGCGGGTTGTCCTTCCCCCCGGACGTATCCGAAAGAGACTAGCAACCCACCAAGCACACGTGGAGGTTACCTGACCCGCACCCCAACCTAACCTAACCTAACCTAACCTAACCTAACCTAACCTAACCTAACCTAACCTAACCTAACCTAACCTAACCAGTCACCCGGTGCCCCCCGCAGCGGTCAGTTCATTTTTAAGTCGCTCCGCGGTCGAAAAATCACGATAAATAGTCAAAGTGCGAAAATCAAGTCGAAAATATAACCAAAGTGTGTATTTCAGTGCCTTGTGTAATATAAGTGCAGTGTCCCGGTGAAAATCGCATTGGTTTTCCCGGGAAAACCCAAAAACCAAAATTTTTGAGGTTAAAATACAATAAACACGTTTTCGGAAACCTAAATTCGCGTACGGCGCCGAAACCATCGGCGCAACACCCTAATTTGGAACTGCTATTGTGTGGAGAAAACATTGCCGCACATCTTGGCAAAGTTTTTGGATTTTTCCCGCCACCCCTCGCGGAACTGCAGGGGAAAAACCGAAAAACACGTGTGACGTGTTTTCGGAATCAGCGCAGCTGCGACAACGGTGACTACCACAAATCGAAGAGGACCACTCGAGAAGCCCATAGCCGTTTTCCGCTTCCCGAAAGAAAAACCAGGACCGAAGATACGATTTTTTGAAAAATTTACCAAAGTTTGTACAACCATAGCTTTTAAGAACGATCTTTCACCCCTATTTTTTATTTTATTTTTATAAAGCCCAACTCATGTTTAATAGGTATGCAAAATTTTAGATTTTTCCCAACTATATTTTCTTTGTGATTTAATTTTCAAAATACCTACGGAAATACCTACTCTTTTACCAAAATTTTTCTAAGGACCTGACAGAGTTGGCACTAGTGTCATTCGACGTGTTATTGAACCCCCAGGTCAAATAAAAAATTTCAATACCGTCGGGTGCCGTTTTCCCCCAAAAATCGCCAAAAAACGATTTTTTTGCGGATATTGGTAATTGTTTACCATTTTACAAATCGGCTTTCCCAAAAGATTTTGTTCAAGGTCACAATAACTTTTCACATGATGGAATAACAAAGTTCACTTAGAACCTACCCAAATTTTTTCAAAATTTTTAACCTAGCGGTTACTTAATTAAAAAATTTTTAGTGGAACACGGACCTTCCCGGAAACCGCACGGTAACTGTGTTCTTGTTTTACGGGAAAACTAAGGGTCCTAGACCAATTTTGACGTTTTTTCCCGGGTACCCCCCCCGGACCCCCCCCACACTTTCTACCGGAGAGAAAGTCTTGAATCCTCTCCGGTCATTTGGTGAAAATTTCAACCCCCTACCCCTAAATTTGTACTTTGACATAGCCGTTTGGGGTGAAAGTACTTGTCTCGGAATTCCGATGATAAAACTGTGACCAGTAGTCCGAACTGCAAGCAGTTTTCGGCATTCGATAAAACGGATCCTGGGGTCTCTACCTGGAGCAAGGAAGGTCTCTAGATAGAGCTTATAGGGAGCTGAAATAGTTTTTAAGATTTAAAAGTAAAATTTTGGTGATAAAACTAAAGATTTTCCAAATTATTTTTTGATTATATTAAGGATAGAGACAAGGTCTCTAAGTAGAGTCAACTTTTGTATTTTATTGTAACCTTTCTGTAATTATTGTCGAACAAATTAAAGTATTATTAGGAATTGTTTGTAATTTTATTTGGCGATAGAGACAAAGTCTCTAACTAGAGCAACTTTTTATAATTAATTTAAATCTTTTTTCATTACTGTCGGTCAAAATAAGGTCTTCAGGAATTATTTTAAAATTTTATTACTGATAGAGACACGGTCTCTAAGTAGAGTCAACTTTTATAAATTAATTTAAACATGTAAATAAAATCTTCAAGAACTGTTTTAAAACTGTATAAATAACAGAGACACGGTCTCTACGTAGAGTTCAATTAATTTATTTTAGCTTTTAACTAACCTGTGACAATAGAGCCGGACTAGTGAGTCCAGTCTCTATGTAGAGAAATCTGACTCAACAAGAGTAAAAAAGTTGACTTCAAAAATTTCTGCCGTTGGACTATAGTAGCACTATTGTGCACTATATTTTAGAATAAGATTTGAATTAGAAAAAATCTATGCTATTATTTTAAATTTCTTGACGGTAACGTGACATCTGATAGGAATCTAAACCATCAAAGGACAGGATTCTTTTGAATCCTAAATTCTATTGTGACATATTATAGCATATTTTACTGTGATATATTTTATAAGGACTTATAGTAGCACTTTTGTGCTACTATACTTTAGGATTAAGATTAGGTTAAGACTATATTGATAATTTTACCAATTTTATTTGATCTTTAAAAATTCTGTTCCGGTAGGTGTTTTGCATTTGTAACTGGAACGGGACCATATTCACGCAGGATCACTCTACAATCCTTTTTAATTTGACTCTTGACCGTATCTATATACGTATATATACATTTACACACCAACTGGGGTATCCCTTTACAATACCCCATTTGACGCAGTACTAATCCCAAAACCCAACTAACAAGATGAGCGGGATGCCCGGAGTGCGTACGCCACCAAAGAGCCGGTCTCAACCTGCAAGCTCGCAGACGAAAAGCCCACAGAAGGCGCCTGAAGAGGCAGGACCTTCCACGTTAAGTGTAAGAACCAGCGTGGGAAAATGGGAGGCGGGCAAAGTCGATGGCGAAGGAACCTCTCCGAACAGCCTGGCTAAAGCCACACGGGTAACGACGAGAGGATCGGTTTCGTTTGAAATTGGGAGCCCACCACCCCAAAAAAGCAGAGTCGCAGAGGCTAGGATATATAGCAATAAAATAAAAGCATATATGACTACCTCTAAGACCACAAAGACGGAAATAAAGACAGAAGTAAAGGCTTTAGCAGACCGGCTCTACCTTCTTATTAAGGAGTCAGAGCAGGAGAAAGGACGCGAACCCCCCACAAAAAAGACATTCAAAACCCAGGGTATCCAAGTCCAAGTTCAGGAAACCCAGGTAGTGCAAGGGATGGAGCAGGCCCCCTCCCCTTCCCCGGGGGTTATCGGGGGAGTGGAGGCGGAATCTCTCAGGAAGACCCTTGAGGAGCACACCCGAAACCTAGCCGTGAATAACGAAATCATGGGAAGGCTGAAAGAGGCACTACAAGCTGGCCAAAGTCATATGGAGAAGCTCTCCTACGCCAGCGTAGCGGCAAGTCGGCCTTCAAACCAAACAGTGCAACAAACTACCTTGCACTCGATAGTAGTGACGGCCAAGGATGGAAAAGAAACGGGTGAACAAGTGTTAGACAGAATAAGAAAGGTAGTGAATGCCAAAGAGGGAGGATTCGCAGTAGAAAAAGTGAGAAAGGCAAAAGACAGGAAAATAATCGTAGGTTGCCGCACAGAAGAAGAAAGGAGAAAAATAAAAGAAAAAATAGAGGAAGCACCTGAGTTGGAGGTGCAAGAGATAAAAAACAAAAACCCGCAAATCGTAATGAGGGACGTTATGCGCTACAACAGCAATGAGGAAATTATAAAGGCCCTAAAAAACCAAAATAAAAACATCTTCCAGGATCTAAAAGAGGAGCAAAAGATCATGGAAGTACTGTATATAAAGCGCGCTAGGAACCCACTTATGGGTCATGTAGTGCTGCGGGTCGCCGCAGAGGTCTGGAGGCGCATGATCGAGGTCGGAGCGGTGCATGTGGACTTCCAGCGGGTAAGGGTCCAAGACCAGTCCCCGCTCGTCCAATGCTCGCTCTGCCTCGCATACGGACATAGTCGGCGTATTTGCACTGACACCACGGCAAAGTGCGGCCACTGCGGCGGCCCTCACATGAGGGCGGACTGTGCGGATTATAGCGCAGGCCTGCCACCTACTTGCTGTAACTGCAAGCGCGCCAATATGGAAAACGTCCATCATCACGCATTTAGTACAGAGTGTACAATAAGAAGAAGGTGGGACGCAATATCCCGCTCATCTATAGCTTATTGTTAAGGGCACCCCGGGGACTCCTGTCCGACAAACAGCAAGACCATACCGAGTGGCCCAAGCAAACCTTCAACGCAAGGAACTGGCGACCACCGAACTCTTTTTAGAGGCCAGTGAACGAAAGATCTCGTGGGCACTGATTCAGGAGCCGTATGTGGGTGGAGCACGAAGTATGAAGAGCTACCGTGGAGCGAGAATCTACCAGTGCGAGGTTGATGGAAGTGGGAGGGTAAAGGCGGCGATAGCCGTCTTTGATCATGACGTAGACGTCATACCCTACCCGAAACTCACCACAAACAATATCGTTGTGGTGGGGATCCGGACCAAAGCCTGGGAAATCGCAGTAGTCTCCTATTACTTCGAGCCAGACCAGCCCATAGAGCCATACTTGGATCAGCTGACCCGGATCAAAGCGGAAGTGGTCACAGGTAGATTGCTGTTGGGCGGCGACGCTAATGCGAAAAGTGCCTGGTGGGGCAGCATCAAGGAAGACCCCAGAGGTGAGGCAATGTCTAGCACCCTGGATGAGTTAGAGCTTCAGGTACTGAACACTGGTGACGCTCCCACCTTTGACACTGTCAGGGGTGGTCGAGCGTACAAAAGCCATGTGGATGTCACGGCTTGTTCGCTCAGCCTTTTTGACCTGGTGGACGGCTGGCGGGTTGACACGGGAGTTACGTCCTCGGACCACAACACGATTCTATTTAATATTAAAGTTAAAAGGGAAAAAGGTATTAACATCAGTAGAACCACGAGAAAATACAATACACGGAAGGCAGATTGGGGTAAATTCAGAACTAAACTGGGGGAACTAAAAAGTGTAAATAAAATAAATTTGGAAATGATTAAAACAACTGATAACAAACAGAAATTAGAGGATTTAGTTGTGAGATACAAAGATATTATAGTAGAAGCATGCGAAGAATCAATGCCGAAGGTAAAAAGTCATGTAAAACTTACCATTCCGTGGTGGTCCAAGGAACTCGCCGTGAAGAAGAAAGAGGTCACTAGGATGAAGAACCGCATCCGCAATGCCGCACCGGTCCGGCGGGCGATGGTCGTTGACGCGTACCTGAAAGCAAAACAAGAATATGAGATGCAAGCAAATAGCGCTAAAATCGCCAGTTGGAAGGAGTTTTGCCGGAAACAGGATCGTGAGGGGGTCTGGGAGGGAATCTACAGGATCATCGGTAGGACTGCCAGAAGGCAGGAAGAACTGACCCTTTGCTGCGATGGTACATTCCTTAGTCCAAGTGAATCAGCCGCCCTACTAGCAGATACGTTCTACCCCAAAGACAGAGTAGACCAGGATAACGCTGACCACAGGCGAATAAGAGAAGCGGCCAGTCGAGTGAATGAATGGGTCTATGGTGAACATCATGACCCTTCATTTACGACACTGGAGCTGAAGACCGCCGTGGCAGGTTTCAATCCCAAAAAGGCACCAGGAGGGGACGGACTGACGTCTGACATCTGCAGTCGAGCGATCCACCAGGACCCAGAATTGTTCCTTGCCCTTTACAACAAGTGCCTCGAACTAGCACACTTTCCAGAGGTCTGGAAGGAAGCTACGGTCGTGGTACTTCGGAAGCCGGGCAAGGACAACTATCTGACCCCCAAGGCATACCGACCAATCGGTCTGCTGCCAGTTCTGGGGAAGGTCCTGGAGAGGATGGTCGTAGCACGTCTAAAGTGGCAGCTTATACCGCGGTTTAGTACCCGTCAGTTTGGCTTTACGCCCCAGAAGAGCACCGAGGACGCCCTCTATACACTAATGGAGCACGTACAGGACAAGTTAAGGCTGAAGAAGCTAATTGTCCTGGTGTCATTGGATATAGAGGGGGCCTTCGACAGCGCATGGTGGCCAGCTATAAAAGTCAGGCTGGCTGAGGAAAATTGCCCGGCCAACATCAGGCGGCTGATAGACAGCTATCTCGATAGTAGGAAGGTAAAGGTTCGTTATGCCGGGGAGGAATGTACGAAAGTGACTGACAAGGGCTGTGTTCAGGGGTCAATCGGTGGTCCAATCCTGTGGAACCTCCTCCTCGACCCACTTCTGAAAGACCTGGAGCGACGCGGGGTCTTCGTGCAGGCGTTCGCGGATGATATCGTCTTGGTCATAGACGGGGACACGGCGACTGAAGTCTCGAAATCTGCCAATGCAGCCCTCGCCCATGTTCAGGATTGGGGTGTCCGAAATAAGCTGAGGTTCGCACCGCACAAAACCTGTGCGATGGTGGTAACCAACAAGCTTAAGTACGACACTCCATGCCTGAGCATGGCCGGGGTCGACATCGGTATGGTCCGAAAAATGAAGTTGCTGGGTCTAACCATAGACGATAAGCTCACTTTTAGTGAGCATGCCGCGAACGTCTGCAGGAAGGCAGCTGGGATATACCAACAGCTTTCCCGCGCCGCAAAAGTTAGTTGGGGATTAAATGCTGAAATTATACACACTATATACACCACGACAATTGAACCCATAATCACCTATGCGGCCGCTGCCTGGGCTCCTGCTACGAAAAAGCTAGGGATACGGAAGAAGTTAGGCTCTGTCCAACGAGGATTCGCTCAGAAGCTCTGCAAATCCTACCGCACAGTCTCCCTGAACTCGGCACTGGCACTGTCCGGGATACTACCTCTAGACCTGCGCATACAAGAGGCAGCCGCCCTGTATGAAGCGAGGAGAGGGTCATCCCGGTTCGTGCCAGGAGATCGGGAGATCGAGAGTGCGATGAGGTTTGCAGAAGCTCCTCATCCAGCTACACAAATGCCCCTGGAGTTCATGTGCCTGGCAGATCAAACCCTACTAGACAGTAGCAATGTGCAGACGGTGCGAATATTCACCGACGGCAGCAAGATTGAGGGGAAGGTCGGAGCCGCATTATCCATTTGGGATAATGATGGCGAAGTCCGGAACCTCAAGCTCTGCCTTGCCGCGTACTGCACAGTCTACCAGGCGGAACTCCTGGCCATTTGCAAAGCTACCGAAGTGATCCTCGCGCGGCAAGAGGCGAGCTTTGGTTTGTATAGCGACTCAATGTCATCATTGCAGACGCTTGCAAACCACGGCTCTCTCCATCCCCTGGCAGTTCGCGCGCGCGCCAATTTGGCTAAGGCCTTGCACCAGAACAAAGCTGTGTCTTTGTTTTGGATCAAGGCCCACGCGGGCCTGCCGGGGAATGAGCGGGCGGACGAGTTGGCGAAGGAGGCAGCATTGTCGTCACGGAGGAAGCCGGACTACGACCAATGTCCGATTTCGTTTATCAAGCGACAGATCCGTCTGGAAACGCTTGATGAGTGGAATCGGAGATACGTGTCGGGCGAGACGGCCTCGGTGACGAAAATGTTTCTTCCGGACGCGATAGCGGCTTTCCGTATTGTTCAACAGGTGCGGCCGACGGGTGTTCTCACGCAGGTTCTAACGGGACACGGTGGGTTCTCTGAATACTTGAATCGTTTCAAGTGTAAGGAGAGCCCATCGTGCCTCTGCGACCCTGGTGTGGCGGAAACTGTCCAGCACATACTAGTAGAATGCCCGTTATTTATCAGGGAGCGCTACCAACTCGAGTGTGAGCTGGACAGGAAGCTGACTAGGGAGAGCCTGTGTGGGTTCATGGGTAAAAAATTAAGGGAAAGATTTTTAATCTACTGTGTAAATCTGGCCACCACAGTTATCTGTAGAAATAAAAGTTGACAACACTGTACTTCATTTGTACTGTAATAGTATTTTCATTAAATGTAAGTATAGAGAAAACAGAGCAAAATTTGTAATTAACAGTGGATTGAATTAGTACCTAAGCAATTTGTATATATGTAATAAGAAAATGTGTATCTAAAAGAAAATTGTAAATAAAAAATCAGCATTGAATTTAAATTATTGCCCTATCTGTGATAAATAAAGTATGCCCATAGAATAGATTTTAATAAAAGTGGGGGTCCTACCCACAGAATGAAAGGTGATGGATGAAAGAAAGATATAGTATGATGGATGAAAGTGCGAGAGGCATATATGCGAGAAATTGTATGAGAGAAGTAGAGCACAGAGTAGGCGCCAACCAAGTAATGTGTTGGTGGGATTAGTACTAAGAAAAAAAAAAAAAAAAAAAAAAAAAAACCTAACCTAACCGTGGCCGCCGATTTCACCGGCCTGGCCACCTTGGCCGCGTCCGCGATGACCTTGTAGGGACACATTATATGTACAAGCTAACTCAGCAAATATAATATAGTTGGTGACGCACGGCTGCGCCCGTGAGACAGAGAAGTTTTCAGTCGCAAATAAACTACAATCCTAATTGATCGTTTCTATTTAACCTGTCACCTCAACACAAAAAGTGGAGCACATAAAGTTATACATACATAATTACAACAGGCATTAATACAATAATAATATAGCATTATAAAAGCTAAAGTGGTGACCCCGACGTGATCATTTTATTTTGGGTGAGGTACACGTATAGACTGAAAAATGGACGGAAAAATTAATCCACCGCAAGGAGTTGCGCCGCGGGCGCAAGGTGTGAAGGAGGACATGTCCGGAGATGCCAGCGAAAAGGCGCTGGCCAGCATAACTGTCTCTTCGCGCATTCCTGAGTTTTGGACAGACCAAACACGACTCTGGTTTGTCCAGTTCGAGGCCGCGGTGGAGAATCAAAGGCTGAGTGATGCAGCCAAACAAAATCTGGTGGTTACAAAGCTAAACAAGGTCGCTATACAGCAGGTGAGCGATTTGTTATTGGCTCCGCCTGAGTCTCGGAAATATCAGACGCTGAAAGAAAGGCTGTTGGAAGTGTTCGAGGAGTCGGAGACGAGGAAATTGCAGAAGCTGATCAGTGAAATGGAGTTGGGAGACCAGCGCCCATCACATTTGCTACGTCGGATGCGCGAGTTGGCCAGGGAGAAGGTGGCGGACGATACCCTGAAGTTGATGTGGCAATCACACCTACCGAAATCAGTGCGTGCTGTGCTGGCAGTGTCCGACTCGAAGAAATTGGACGTGCTCGCAACCATAGCAGACAAGGTGCCATCCTGGAGTGCGTACTACTCGGAAATTAGTGACGTCTAAGTATTTTTGGCCAGGTATGAACACAGACGTAGGACAGTGGGCCAAAACCTGCGTTCAATGCCAGAAGTCGAAGGTTATACGTCATACGGTATCCGGACTGGGTCAATACGAAAGTAGTGGCCGCTTTGAACATATACATGTCGATCTAGTAGGACCATTACCTACGTCACCAGAGGAGTATAGATATTGCCTTACGGTGGTTGATAGGGCGACAGGATGGCCAGAAGCTTTTGCAATCAGAAACATGTATGCTAGTACGGTAGCCAAGACGTTGTACGAAGGTTGGATTTCAAGGTACGGTTGTCCGGTAAGGGTTACTACAGACCAGGGCAGACAATTCGAGAGCAGCTTGTTCAATGAATTAATGAAATGTTTAGGGATAGATAAATTAAGAACTACAGCGTACCACCCGCAGGCGAATGGCACTGTAGAAAGGTTTCATCGCGTGTTAAAAGCAGCACTGATGGCCAGGAGGGACAGTGGCGCGTGGGTGGAAGAATTGCCGACAGTTCTGTTTGGGTTACGCGCAACACCGCGGAGCGACACTGGTGTCAGTGCCGCGGAATTAGCATTTGGAAAGACATTACGGTTACCCGGGGATTTTTACGGGGGCAATAGCATAAACGTTAGCGATTCAAACGAATATGTAAACAAAATTAGAAATATTATCGAAAACCTTAGGCCAAGACCGACTAAACAGAGAGACGCGAGGAATATATTTGTTCATTCTGATTTAAAAACTTGTTCACATGTTTTTGTGAGAGTAGATCTGGTTAAAAGATCCTTACAACCTCCCTATGACGGTCCATATCAGGTTTTAGAGAGAAAAGAGAAGTATTTCATGTTACAAATAGCAGATAAGCGTGTGAAAATATCAATCGATAGGTTAAAACCGGCGTACGTAGTTAATGACGGAACCTTTCCACTAATACAACAAGAAAAGGATTGCGTAGTAACTAAACCTAATAACAAACTGTTTAATGATAAGACTTGTAATACTAAGCGTGTAACTTATACCACCCACAGCGGTAGAACGGTTAAGCAGCCGATAAGGTTTGCAGAATGAAAACTATGTATGTTATACCTTATGGTACAGTAAGCCAGAGCATTACGGGAAATGGGTTCGATTCCCGGTTTTTTTTTAAAAAAAGTGTACTCTACTATAATTGTATTGTATTCATGTAATTAAGTAAATAAGTTAATAATATAAGTTACAGGTGATATTCAATAAGTAGGTAACATGTAAATTGGTTAATATTGTGTCAACGTAGAAGCATTTCGTAATAAACAATGAATTAATGCAACTCTAGCATATTGAAGGATGTTTATTTAGGCCAGCCAAATGCGAAGTTTCATAAAGAAGTGCTGACTAAGATTAAATTATAACTAAGACAAAATGTTCTGGTAGTATAACAAATAGCATTTTTAACATTAAACGTAATTTATCCATTGTTGGAATAAGTCCTTACGAACGTGTTTGTTTTGTTAATAGAATAAAAACCTCTGTAATTAATAATGGGTTGGGGACAAAGTAAACCACAACAGAACAATGTCGCGTTAGCACAGTCGGTGTCTAACGAAACGATGGGGCAAAGAGTGGGTGTATTGGAGATTATGGTGATTGTGTGCGCTGTGCTCATGGGAGTGTTGATTCTGTATTTAATCAGAGGCCAATGTAAAAAACGAGTACGAGGCTGGTTTCAAAAGGAAGCAGTCGCGGCCGGTTGGAGTCTGCCAGTCGTTAAGGTGCAAGCAGTGCCACCGCCGACCATACCCCGTAATCCAGATGTGTATTAATTGTAAGCATAGTGTGGTGTCACATGTGTCGTTTTCTTCTTCATGAAGAAATAGGATTATGAAGATAAAGTAGTGTTTGGACATAAAAATAAAAAACCATGTAGTTAAAAAAAAAAAAATTTTTTTGTATTGTTCTTAAAAAGTATACTTAGTGTAAGTTCCTTTTTTTTTTCTTCTTTAAGGAGGGGGCTACTGTAGGGACACATTATATGTACAAGCTAACTCAGCAAATATAATATAGTTGGTGACGCACGGCTGCGCCCGTGAGACAGAGAAGTTTTCAGTCGCAAATAAACTACAGTCCTAATTGATCGTTTCTATTTAACCTGTCACCTCAACACAAAAAGTGGAGCACATAAAGTTATACATACATAATTACAACAGGCATTAATACAATAATAATATAGCATTATAAAAGCTAAAACCTCTTTCAGCTTTGCTGCAAAGAGGTCCGCATGCGCCCCACCCTCGGCTCCCGGGAACTCAAATAATCGAGCCCCAGCCTGCGTCCGGCGGCATGAGACCTTGCCAATCCCAAGTTTGCTGGGATCGGCATTCGCACGCGCCCGTATCATTACGGACGCGTACGTCTCACCCCGCTCCACAGCCTCCGCGGTAAGCGTCACCACGACGGCTGCGGTCTTGGGAGGAACCAAGTTCCTCTTGCCGGCTGGGGCCGAACCCTTCCCCTTTCCCCCTCCCTTGCCATTCGACTGCGACTGGTTGGCAGGGACGGTAGCGGGGACGGCTGGGGGGGAGCTTTTCCCCTTCCCCTTTCTCTTGCCGATCGTCTGCGACCGGCTGGGAGGGGTGGTGGTGGCGGGGACGGGGACAGCAGGGACGACCGCTGATGCCCCCTTGCCCTTGCCCTTCCCTTTGCCCTTGCCGACCACCCTCGTCCAGCCCTGCTGGTTGGTCGGGGTGGTGGCAGGCAGAAGGGGGTCCTCCTCCCTTTGTGGGGTTGGCTCCGGCCCACCCTTCCTCTTATCAGAGGCAAGCGGCAGCCGGTAGCTTTTTTCGGGCAGGAGCCGGTCCTCGATTCCTTCGATGCAGGCCCTCGTGAAGGCCCTCTCCTCCATCACAACCTTGCGGATGATATCCTCAAGGTTGGAGGAGGCAGGGCCCTCTGCCGCTGGTCTCGGCTCAGCCTGGGTTGGCTGGGCCGTGGCTTCAGCCAGCTTCTGGTGCAGCTGGCTGACCTCCGTCTGCAGGCGATCGACCCTCGCCTGCAGTTGCCGCGTCTCGTCGGTCGCCTGCCGCTGCACCAGCTCCGCGACGATGCCCCGCATGCTCACGGCCCGGCATTTCAGGGACTTCTGAAAAGTCCCCTTTAAGTGGGAGGACTTGGAGGCGACCACCACTATCTCCTCCTCGTCCTCTGCCGCCATCCGCTCCAGCTCGGCCAGGGAGTGGTCCGAGTACAGGACTCGGGACGCGCCGTATCCAGAGCTGGCCCGGGAGACGCGCGCCCGTTGCTCGTTGGCCTCAACCCGCTCCTCCAACTCTTGCTCGAGCTGTGTCCTCCGCGCCAGGTTCAACTGGCGTTGGGCGTCTGCCAGACCCACGTCGTGGGTGTCCACTGCCGTTTGTGACGACTTTTTGGCCTTAGGCCCCTTCCTCGGCTCCTTCGCCGAATCCGACGCCGAGGAGCCATCGGATGCCTCCTTCAGGAAGGCCGTCCTCTTCCGCGAGCCCGATCGTGATCGAGGGTCCTCGATCACCATCGAGCTGGCGTCCGACACAACGGACTCGTTGTCGGGTACAGACTCGTCCGTCCTCCCGCCGTAGAAGGCTCTGCCTTCTTCTCCTTTTGGTTGGCCCTTAGAAGGGCCTTTTGGTTGGCCCTTAGAAGGGCCTTTTTTCTTACCGCCCTTACGGGTAGGCATAGCCTCAACACAAATTCGTCACTTTCCGCAATTAAAATAAAATGATAGCAACGAATGCACAGCGCACTTTGCCGTACCCAGTCTGCCACTCCGTTACGGTGGTCAAACTGGGCCGTTTCCGGGGAACACTACGAGGAAGTATGCGCTGTGGGGGGTCCCCCAACCTAACCTAACCTAACCTAACCTAACCTAACCTTTTTTTTTTTTTTTTTTTTTTTTTTTTTTTTTTTTTTTGTTGCGCTGGGAAAAATGCATTACGCATCATCCTCCCTCCGGGGGAAGGGAGGGGTATGTGGGACTCCCCGGACTGTCTCCGGTATACCCACTAAAAAACCCAACGGCACTCCCGCATCGTCTTAGTGGAGGGGGACTGGGAAACCGGCAGAGCCTTTACTCCAGTCCCCCGCCGACGACTGCCCGCTGTCTCACAGCGGGCCCCTCATGGCCCTCTCAAACGGAGGGGCCCGGGAATGACCGCGAGTGCTCGGCCATTCCCTCCCGCGGGTGGTGATGTGCAATGCAGGCGAAGGGGCCCCCGCACCTGTCGCCCGCGTATCACCACCTTCGCCTCCTTTTGCGATTTACCACCCTCGCAAAAGGAGGCGACCGCTGCCCAGACCCGTCGCCTTCCAGCATGGCGCTACCCACGCCAGGAAGCGAGGGGTCCAGGCCCTCCGACGCACCGCAGTCATGCAGGCACGCCGGAGCTCCCGCTGTGACGGGTCGGGTCTGTGGCCCCGTCACCTACCACCTTTCGGCCGCAGGGGACAGGGACAGCGGCAACGATACACCGACAGTCCTCTTCCCCTGCGGCCCCACCGCGTCCGCCATCCGACGGTGGCGGCCCCGTTGAGGCCGCGAAGGTAAGGGAGAATGGCCGAAGCCACACCGACACTCCCCTCCCCGCCGCGGCCCCCCGCACTCCGCCGCAATGCCCCCCCCATCAGAGGGGGGGGGGGGGCATCGCAGCCCGCTCAGTTGCGATGCCGCTACAGGCGGCACCCGCGGCACCGCAACTATTGGGCCACTCGTCGTTGGCTTAGCGGCAAAAGCCTAGACGAGCGGCCCCCGCCTAGGTTCCTCTTGGCTTCACCGTGGGTTTCCGCCACCACGGCTACTGAGCCCCCCCGCCACGACAAGGCGGGAACCAATTCGGGGGGGAACCTAACCTAACCTAACCTAACCTAACCTAACCTTTTTTTTTTTTTTTTTTTTTTTTTTTTTTTTTTTTTTTTTTTTTGTTTCGTTGGGAAAAATGCATTACGCATCATCCTCCCTCCGGGGGAAGGGAGGGGTATGTGGGACTCCCCGGACTGTCTCCGGTATACCCACTAAAAAACCCAACGGCACTCCCGCATCGTCTTAGTGGAGGAGAACTGGGAAACCGGCAGAGCCTTTACTCCAGTCCCCCGCCGACGACTGCCCGCTGTCTCACAGCGGGCCTCTCATGCCCCTCTCAACGGAGGGGCCCGGGAATGACCGCGAGTGCTCGGCCATTCCCTCCCGCGGGTGGTGATGTGCAATGCAGGCGAAGGGGCCCCCGCACCTGTCGCCCGCGTATCACCACCTTCGCCTCCTTTTGCGATTTACCACCCTCGCAAAAGGAGGCGACCGCTGCCCAGACCCTTCGCCTTCCAGCATGGCGCTACCCACGCCAGGAAGCGAGGGGTCCAGGCCCTCCGACGCGCCGCAGTCATGCAGGCACGCCGGAGCTCCCCCTGTGACGGGTCGGGTCTGTGGCCCCGTCACCTACCACCTTTCAGCCGCAGGGGACAGGGACAGCGGCAACGATACACCGACAGTCCTCTTCCCCTGCGGCCCCACCGCGTCCGCCATCTGACGGTGGCGGCCCCGTTGAGGCCGCGGGAGGTAAGGGAGAATGGCCGAAGCCACACCGACACTCCCCTCCCCGCCGCGGCCCCCCGCACTCCGCCGCAATGCCCCCCCCATCAGAGGGGGGGGCATCGCAGCCCGCTCAGTTGCGATGCCGCTACAGGCGGCACCCGCGGCACCGCAACTATTGGGCCACTCGTCGTTGGCTTATCGGCAAAAGCCTAGACGAGCGGCCCCCGCCTAGGTTCCTCTTGGCTTCACCGTGGGTTTCCGCCACCACGGCTACTGAGCCCCCCCGCCACGACAAGGCGGGAACCAATTCGGGGGGGAACCTAACCTAACCTAACCTAACCTTTTTTTTTTTTTTTTTTTTTGATCACGCTGGGAAAAAATGCATTACGCATACCCACCCATTGGGGGAATGGGGGGCTATGTGGGACTCCCCGGGAAGACCCGGTATACCCACTAAAATAACCCAGCGGCACTCCCGCATCGTCTTTATGGAGGAGGACTGGGAAACTGGCACAGCCTTTACGTCCAGTCCTCCGCCGACGACCGCCCGCCTTTACAGCGGGGCCTTCACGCCCCTCCCTTAGTGGAGGGGCCCGGGAACGACCGCAGTGCTCGGCCGTTCCCGCCCGACGAGGGTGGCGATTAGTGCAATGCGAGCGAAAGGTGCCCCCGCACCTGTCGCCCGCTAATCGCCACCAGGAGGTGGGAGTAGACGATCGTACAACCGCCCTCTCCCACCCCTTCTTCGCCTGCGGAGCGGCGGCGCGAGAGGATCGTCCTCCCGCGCACGCTCCGCCGCCTCCTTTTGCGACATCACGACCTCGCAAAAGGAGGCAACCGCCGCCCAGGCCTCTTCACTCCCCAGCATGGAGTTGACCACGCCGGGAAGTGAGAGGTCCTGCCCGATCACACTAATCAGGACACGGCGCAGCTCTGCCCAGGCTGGGCACACCTCGAGGGTGTGCTGCGCCGTGTCCCCTGCCGCACCGCAGTCGTGGCACGCTGGGGTTTCCTCCCTCCGGATCCGGTGCAGGTGCGTTCCGAAACAACCATGTCCGGACAACACCTGCACTAGACGGAAAGAGAGGAAACCGTGAGGCCGCTCGAGCCAGTCCCGCAGGACTGGACCGAGCGCGTCCAGCGTCCGACGGCCAAAGGCGGCGGTGGCGAGGTCCTCCGTCCAATGGACGATGATAGCGTCCCTCGCCTCCCGCCGCACGGCCTCCCGCTCTTCCGCGGCGGGGCGCTCCCCGAGCGCCTTCCGCCGCGCAGTCCACTCATATACTCTGGCGAGCACCCATGCCTCCAACTCCCAGGGAGGCGTGCCCGCCAGAGCGCACGCCGCCGAAAAGCCCACTGAGCGGTAGGCCCTCGCCACCCGCTGTGCAATGGCCCTTTGTGGCCTGCGGATGGCGGTTGCATTCTCCCTCCTCTGGAGGGAGTCCGCCCAGATGGGTGCCCCGTAGAGGGCCATACTCTTGAGGATGCCGGCATAGAGGCGCCGGCATCGCGTCTTGGGCCCCCCCAGGTTCGGGAGGAGCCATGAGAGGGCGTCCGCGGCTTTCAGCAGGCGCGTCGACAGCCCGCTGAAATGCGGGCCGAAGCGCCACCTGCTGTCTAGCACGAGGCCCAGATACTTCATCTGGACCCCGACCCCTATCCGGACGCCCTCCACGACGATATGGGCGTCAGGAGGGCGGCGCTGCCGAGGCCCATGGAAGAACACGGCCTCAGTCTTGTTCAGCGCCACCCTCAGTCCAAGCCGGCGGATCCTCCCCGCCACCAAGGATCCGCCGGCCGAGGCCAAACAGGCTGCCTCACCAAAGTCCCTCCCCCGGGCAACGAGGAGAGTGTCATCTGCGTAGCAGATGACACTCGTGCCCTGGAGGAGGGTGCCCCGCAGGAGCCAATCAAAACCGATGTTCCACAGGGGAGGGCCTAGAACCGACCCCTGCGGAACACCGGACTCCGCAACGTAACGCCTGATCCTGGCCGTTTTGTCCACCAGGAGGACCTCTCTGTCCTCCAGGTAACTGGCCAGGATCGCCCGCAGATATTGGGGCACTCCGTGATACCGGAGTGCCTCCAATATGGTCGTGTGGGGGACGGAGTTGAAGGCGTTTGCAATGTCAAACGACACCGCCAACACTCCGTCCCCCGCCGCCACCGCCTCCTGCACCTGGCCCCTGAGCAGGGCCAACGCGTCGACCGTCGAACGCTCTTTTCGAAACCCGAATTGGGCGTCCGACAGGTCCGGCCCTACCCCCCGCAACAGGCTATTAAGCCGGGTGGCGATGATCCCCTCGAACAATTTACCGACCTCATCGAGCAAAACGATGGGCCGGTATGCCGAGGGGGAGTCCACCGGGCGTCCCTCCTTCCGGAGGAGGCACAACTGCCCCTCCTTCCAGAGCTTCGGGAACCTCCCAGCTTTCAGGCACGCGCTGAAGAGGTCCCGAAACCTATCCTCCATGAGGGACGCTGCGATGGCCACCACCCGTGCGGGGACGCCATCCGGTCCAGGGGCCGTCTTCTTCGCACGGAGGGACAGAACCCCCTCGCGAAGTTCCTCCACCGATACTGGAGGTACCTCTTCCTCCGGCGTAGCCACCACTCCCAATGGGGGGTTCATTGTTGGTGGGGTGAAGTCGGTCCTGCGTGGAAACAGGGACCGGACCACCCCATCCAGCAACGCCGGCTCCAGGGTCTCCGTCAGTGGGGGACCAAAGGGGCGCAGTTGGTTCCGCGCCGCCTTATATGGCCTCCCGTACGGATCCCTGTCGAGGCCCTCCAGCATCTCGGCCCTCGCCGAGTCCTTGGCGGCGCACATAGCCGACTTGAGGACCGTCTTTGCCTCCCGATAAGAGGCGTAGAGGCGGTCCTCCCCGGCCCGATCTCGGGCAGTGCGCCGCCGGCTCCGCGTATAGGCCCTTCTGGCCGCCACGCAGGCGGTCCGTAGCCCCGCCAGCTCCCCCGACCACCAATACACGGCGCGACGGGGAGGCGGACGGCGTGACCGAGGCATGCTGGAGTTGCACACCTCGGTCAGGGACCCACGGAGCTGCACCGCTGCGGCGTCTACGTCCAGGACAGGCTCGACAGGGGGTGAGAGCCAGTCCTGGAGAAACGCCGCCTCCCCGGCTGCCTCCCGGTCCAGGCGGGTGAGAGCCCACCGTGGGAAGGGAGATTGGCCTGAGCGGGCCGTCTCCCCCCGGGGGCCGGTGGAGATGTCGAACCGCACATATCGGTGGTCCGACAGAGTCTCCACCGTCTCCACCCGCCAGTCCACGACGCGGGCGGCCAGGGCAGTGGTGGCAAACGAGACGTCTACCACCGACCCCCCCCGTTGCCGCACACACGTATGGACCGCCCCCCTGTTGAGGAGGGACACGCCGCACGAGGCCGCCCAAAATTCGGCGGCGCGCCCCCGGACGTTGCAGGAGGCAGCCGGGTTGCCCCAAGCCTCCGACTTCGCGTTCAGGTCGCCCAACACGGCGACCTGGCGCGGCGCCGCCCTCCCTACGACCGCAGTAAGGACCTCGAGGAAGTCCTCAAAGTCGGAGAGAGGGCGGTTTGGGGAGAAATAGACCCCCACCAAGGCCATTTCCTTCCCCCACGCGGCGGCCACGTATCCCGGTCCCCTCTCTAAAAGCGAGAGGGGAGGGGAGCCCGTGGAAGACCGCGCCACCAATGCCACCAAGCCGTCCCGATCGCCCAGCCAGGTACTGGGGACCGAGTATGGCTCGGCGACCACCGCCACGTCCACCAACCACTCGGCCATGATCTGCGTTAGCAGATCCTGGGCCGCCCGGCAGTGGTTGGTGTTCGCCTGAAGGATGCGATGTTTGACCCTATCCATCAGTCGGACATCGCACCCCCCTCCTCCTCAGCCAGGCCTGCAGCAGCCGGATCCCCAACCTCCGGCACCACGGTGGTGGTAGCGGCAGGCTTGCTCGGCACCTGCGCTTTTCCCTTCTTAGGGGGAGGATTGCACATCCTCCCCTGCATGATGTGGCCTGCCGGGCGGCCACTGGCGGCACACACAGCGCATCGCGGCGCGGCCGCCTCACACTCAGCGGACTTGTGGCCCTCCTTGCCGCAGCGGTAACAGCTCTCTGTCCGGTCCACCGTGGACGGACAGAGGGCCCGGGTGTGCCCGGTCCCGAAGCACCTGTAGCACCGCAAGGGCTGCGCCGCAAGTGCCCGGACCCTACCCGAGCTGAAGCCGACGTTTAGCCGTCCTTTGTCAAGGACGGCTTTGGCCGCGGCGACTGGGCACTCCAAGCGAATGGTGCCCATGCCACCGCGACCGGGCCTGATGTCCCGGCCTTTCACCGCTGCGACGTCACACGCCCCCATTGCTGCGACCGCCGCCACCACCTCCTCCTTGGTGACCGTATCATCGAGGTCAGTCACCTCGATGGCCGCCGTCTTCACGGGCCTGGCCACCTTGGCCGCGTCCGCGATGACCTCCCGCAACTTTGTAGCGAAGAGGTCCGCGTTGGCAGTGCCCTCTGCCCCCGGGAACTCAAAAATTCGAGCCCCGGCTTGGGTCCGCCGGCAAGAGACCTTGCCGATCCCCAACTGGGTGGGATCGGCATTGGCACGCGCCCTCAACAGTATGGACGCGTACGTCTCACCACGCTCCGCAGCCTCCGTGGTGAGTGTCACCACGACGGCTGCGGTCTTAGGAGGAACTAGGTTCCTCCTGGTGCCGGCGGTTTTGGCTGTGGGAGCAGCACTGGTGGCCTTGGAAGGCGGCCCTTTCTCCGTCTTCTTCCCCTTGCCGGTCGCCCGCGACTGGCTGGGAGCGGTGGTGGTGGCGGGGACACCAGTGACGACCGCTGCCGCCCCCCCGCCCCCGCCCTTGCCCTTCCCCTTCCCCTTCCCCTTGCCAACCACCTTCGTCCAGCCCTGCTGGTTGGTCGGGGTGGTGGCAGGCAGAAGCGGGTCCTCCTCCCTTTGTGGGGTTGGCTCCGGCCCACCCCTCCTCTTATCCGAGGCAAGCGGCAGCCGGTAGCTCCTCTCGGGCAGGAGGCGGTCCTCTATCCCATCCAGGCAGGCCCTCGTGAAGGCCCTCTCCTCCATCACAACCTTGCGGATGATATCCTCAAGGTTGGAGGCGGAGGGGCCCTCTGCCGCAGGTCTAGGCTCCGTCGAAGCTTGGCTTGGCCGGGCCGTGGCCTCAGCCAGCTTCTGGTGCAGTTGGCTGACCTCCGTCTGCAGGCGATCGACCCTCGCCTGCAGTTGCCGCGTCTCGTCGGTCGCCTGCCGCTGCACCAGCTCCGCGACGATGCCACGCATGCTCACGGCCCGGCATTTCAGGGACTTCTGAAAAGTCCCCTTTAAGTGGGAGGACTTGGAGGCGACTACCACTATCTCCTCCTCGTCCTCTGCCGCCATCCGCTCCAGCTCGGCCAGGGAGTGGTCCGAGTACAGGACTCGGGCCGCGCCGTATCCAGAGCTGGCCCGGGCGACGCGCGCCCTTTGCTCGTTGGCCTCAACCCGCTCCTCCAACTCCTGCTCGAGCTGTGTCCTCCGCGCCAGGTTCAACTGGCGTTGGGCGTCTGCCAGACCCACGTCGTGGGTGTCCGCTGCCTGCTTTTTGGCCTTAGGCCCCTTCCTCGGCTCCTTCGCCGAATCCGACGCCGAGGAGCCATCAGATGCCTTCAGGAAGGCCGTTCTCTTCCGCGAGCCCGATCGTGATCGAGAGTCCTCGATCACCATCGAGCTGGCGTCCGACACAACAGACTCATTGTCGGGAAAAGACTCGTCCGTCCATCCGCCGTAAAAGGCTCTGCCTTCTTCCGACGCTTCCGACGCGTCGCGGTGGCCCTTAGAAGGGCCTTTTGGTTGGCCCTGAGAAGGGCCTTTTGGTTGGCCCTGAGAAGGGCCTTTTTTCTTACTACGCTTAGGCATAGCCTCAACACAAATTCGTCACTTTCCGCAATAAAATAAAATGATAGCAACGAATGCACAGTTTACTTTGGCCGTACCCAGTTTGCCACTCCGTTACGGTGGTCAAACTGGGACGTTTCCGGGGGTCACGACGTGGACGTAAAAACTGTGAGGGGAACCCCCAACCTAACCTAACCTAACCTAACCTAACCTAACCTTTTTTTTTTTTTTTTTTTTTTTTTTTGATCACGCTGGGAAAAAATGCATTACGCATACCCACCCATTGGGGGAATGGGGGGCTATGTGGGACTCCCCGGGCTGAGGCCCGGTATACCCACTAAAATAACCCAGCGGCACTCCCGCATCGTCGGCAGGAGACCTTGCCGATCCCCAACTGGGTGGGATCGGCATTGGCACGCGCCCGCAACAAAATGGACGCGTAGGTCTCCCCACGCTCCGCAGCCTCCGTGGTGAGCGTCACCACGACGGCTGCGGTCTTAGGAGGAACTAGATTCCTCCTGGTGCCGGCGGTTTGGGCTGTGGGAGCAGCGCTGGCGGCCCCGGGAGGCGGCCCTTTCCCCTTTCCCTTCCCTTTCCCTTTGCCGGTTGCCTGCGACTGGCTGGGAGGGGTGGTGGTGGCGGGGATGGCAGGGACGACAGCTGCCGCGCCCTTGCCCTTGCCCTTGCCCTTCCCCTTGCCAACCACCTTCGTCCAGCCCTGCTGGTTGGTTGGGGTGGTGGCAGGCAGAAGAGGGTCCTCTTCCCTTTGTGGGGTTGGCTCCGGCCCACCCCTCCTCTTATCCGAGGCAAGCGGCAGGCGGCAGCTCTTTTCGGGCAGGAGCCGGTCTTCTATGCCTGCGATGCAGGCCCTCGTGAAGGACCTCTCCTCCATCACAACCTTGCGGATGATATCCTCAAGATTGGAGGAGGAGGGGCCCTCTGCCGCAGGTCTCGGCTCGGCTTGCCTCGGCCGTGCTGTGGCTTCAGCCAGCTTCTGGTGAAGCTGGCTGACCTCCGTCTGCAGGCGATCGACCGTCGCCTGCAGTGCCCGCGTTTCGTCGGTCGCCTGCCTTTGCACCAGCTCCGAGACTATGCTCCGCATGCTGGCGGCCCGGCACTTGAGGGACTTCTGAAAAGTCCCCTTCAGTTTGGAGGACTTAGAGGCGACCAACGTTATCTCCTCCTCGTCCTCCACCGCCATCCGCTCCAGCTCGGCCAAGGAGTTGTCCGCGTACAGGACGCGGGACGCACCGTAACCAGACTTGGCACGGGCGACGCGCGCCCGCTCCTCCTTGGCCGCAACTTGCTCCTCCAGCTCTTTCTCGAGCTGCGTCCGCCGAGCCACGTCCAACTCACGTTGGGCGTCCGCTAGACCCACGTCGTGGGTAACCGCTAACGGTTTTGTGGCCTTTTTGGCCTTGGCCTTTCTGCCTGTCTCCTTCGCCGAACCCGACCCGGCCGAGGAGACATCGGAACCCTCCTTAAGGAAGGCCCGCTTCCGCGATCTCGATGGTGATCGGGAATCCCCGACCACCATCGAGCTCGCGCCCGACACAACAGACTCGATGTCGGAGTCCGACTCGTCCAACAACGTGTCGGACTCCGACAACGCGTCGCGTTGGCCCTTAGAAGGGCCTTTTGGTTGGCCCTGAGAAGGGCCTTTTGGTTGGCCCTGAGAAGGGCCTTTTGGTTGGCCCTGAGAAGGGCCTTTTGGTTTGCCGAGGGCAGACCGCGTTTTCGGCATTTTCGACGGTATCGTACACGACAAGACAGATAAAATTCGCTACGATCGCACAGTTAACTTTGGCCGTACCCAGTTTGCCACTCCGTTACGGTGGTCAAACTGGGACGTTTCCGGGGGTCACGACGTGGACGTAAAAACTGTGAGGGGAACCCCCAACCTAACCTTTTTTTTTTTTTTTTTTTTTTTTTGGCGGGAAAAAATGCCTGACGCACACCCCACCACCCGGGGAAGGCGATGGGGTAGTGTGGGGTTTGCACCCACTAAAAAGACCCGCCGTGTGCCATGCGTCGCCGTAAAAGTGGGCGAGCCCTGGATCGTTCTTACATCCACAGGGCCCGCCGCGGCGACTGTGCCCGGTCCGACTGCCACCGGGCACCCGACTCCTTGGTCGTCCTCTCCTAGCGGCGCTCCGGACACACACAGAGCGCCGCTCCGTCGCGGAAGGCATCAGCGGGCGGTGGAAAAAGGTCCCCGTTCCTCCGCCCGCGGCCTCGCTCAGGGCGGCATATGGTTCGCGGCGTACGCGCGCCTTCGCCGCCCAGCTCGCCGGCGGCGATGCGGATCAGCCAGGGGTGAGTCCTCCCTGATCCGCTCCGCCGCCTCCTTCTGCAAGATAACTTCCTCGCAGAAGGATGCGACCGCTTCCCACGACCTCGCGCAGCTCATGGATTGAACCACGGCCGGCAGCGCGAGGTCGTTCCCTATCACTGCGGTGAGTTCCCGACGCTGCAACTCCCAGGCAGGACACTGCTCGAGAGTGTGTTGCACCGAGTCTTCACCGCAGTCGCAGTGGTGGCACATCGGACTCGCCTCCCTCCCAAGCCTATGCAGGTATGTACCGAAGCAACCATGTCCGGTCAATACCTGCACCAGCCTAAAGGAGAGAGTCCCATGCTGCCGCACTGCCCACTCCTCGAGAATCGGCCTGAGCGCCTCCACGGTCCGAACGCCAGCTCGTGGAGCCTCAAGCCGATGCCCCCACCGTACCATCAACGTCCGGTGGGCCTCCTCGCGCCAACCTCGCAACTCCTCGGGCAGGGGGACAGAACCCCCGGCCCGGGCTGCCGCCGCGCGCTTGTAAACCTCGGCGAGCACCTCCGCATCCAAATCCCACGGGGGTGTCCCAGCCAACGCACACGCCGCGTCTGTGGACACCGTGCGGTATCCGCGAATGGCCTTGATCGCCAGGGTACGCTGAGGGCGCCACAAGCGCACCCTGTTCCCGGCGGACAAGGACTCCGCCCACACGGGTGCGCCGTACAGTGCCATCGACCGTACCACCCCCGTGTAAAGCCGCCGGCAGGCGACGCTGGCGCCGCCCACGTTCGGCAAGAGCCGACCGAGAGCGGCGGCAACGCCCTCCAGCTTGGGCACCAGAATGCGGAAGTGCTCGTCAAAGTTCCACCGCCTGTCTATCACTAGGCCCAGATACTTGATCTGGGCCCCGATCCGTACGGGGACCGAGCCAACCGTTATCGAGGCGCCAGCAGGTGGACCGCGACGAGGCCCGTGAAAGAGCACGGCCTCAGTCTTGGCAGGGGCCACCCTAAGCCCCAGCGCCTCGATGCGCCCGACCACTTGGGCCACCCCCTCGTTGGCCAGGCGCGCCGCCTCCTCGAAGCTTTGTCCCCGGGCCGTGACGAGCGTGTCATCCGCATAGCAGATGACGTCCAGGCCCGGGGGAAAAGCTCCACGCAGCACCCAGTCGTAACCGATGTTCCACAGGGGAGGTCCTAGGACTGAACCCTGCGGAACACCGCACGCCATGGGTCTGCGGAGCAAAGCTCCGTCGCGGTCCTCGCACAGAACCACCCTGCCCTCAAGGTAGTCTGCCACCAGCCGCCTCAGGTAAACCGGCACTCCATGGAACCGGAGCGCCTCGCCGATGCAGCCGAACGGCAGACTACCGAAGGCGTTGGCGATATCCAAGGATACCGCCAACAACACCCCTCCGCCAGCGACGGCCTCCTCCGAAGCGGCCCTCAGACGCAGGATGGCATCGATCGTCGAACGCCCAGCGCGGAAACCGTACTGAGCGTCCGACAGACCGGAGCCGACCTCTTCCAGATGCCGGAGGATACGGGTGGCGAGAACTCTCTCAAGCAACTTCCCCGCCTCCTCCAGCAAAACGATAGGCCTGTAGGCCGCCACGGTGTCGGGAGGTCGTCCCGGCTTAGGGAGGAGCACCAGACCCCCAACCTAACCTAACCTAACCTAACCTAACCTAACCTAACCCAGTCCCCCCGCAGCCCTCGCGGTAGTCGGATCAGTTTTAAAGGTGCTCCGCACATAAAAAATCTTTTTATTGGGTTTTTTAAAATGTGCAAGGCTTATCGCACGGTCTCCTTGAACTCAGCGCTGGTTCTCGCTGGAGTGCTCCCACTTGATCTTCGTGTACGCGAGGTAGCCTCGCTATACAGGATCAGGAGGGGGGCGACCTTGCCTGAACTGGGGGACAGGGAGATCGAGCGACAAATGCCGGCAATTAACGCGCCGCACCCCGCGGCACTCGCAGACATCGAATTTACATGCCTTAGGAACCGGAGTGACGTGGACGCAAATAGCAGCTGTGCAGTCAAAATATTTACGGATGGCAGTAAGATCGGGGGCAGGGTCGGCGCGGCGCTGTCTATTTGGGAGGGCGAAGCGGAGACCAAGACCGTCAAGATTTGCTTGCCGTCATACTGCACGGTGTATCAAGCAGAGCTACTAGCTGTATGCGAAGCCACGAGGCAAATAAGGAAGCAGAGGGCATCCACATTCGGTATTTGCAGTGACTCAATGGCAGCACTACAAACAGTTGCCAACCTTGGCTCCCTCCATCCACTTGCTGTTGAAACTCGCGAGAACATAACGATCCTTTCTCGACAAAACAAAGCTGTGACTTTGTATTGGATCAAAGCACATGCAGGATTGGAGGGTAACGAAAGGGCAGACCAACTAGCTAAGGAAGCCGCCGCCGCGTCAAGCAAGAGAAAACCCGAAGCCAAACCCTGTAATTATAGTAATATGTAATAACTAGATATATAATATAGCATAAATGTAGAAAATAATAATATAGAATGTAAATTAAACTGTAAGAAAATAATGTAAACCTGCATTTATTAAATAAAAAGAAATTGTGTTGTGTTGGAACCCTGAATCCCAAGAATAAAGAGAGTAAAATAAAGAGTAGTTAGATTAGACAGAGAATAGACCGGAATCCCACCGGCATAAGTTTGAAAGAGATAGAATGAAAGAAAGATAAAGTATGCGGAACAAAAGTGCGAGAGGAATAATTGATAGAACTGGAATGAACGTGTACCATAGCTTACATAGACTCTGGCCTAGTCAGAGGAATATAGAATAAAAAAATAAAAAAAAAAAAAAAAAAAAAAAAAAAAAAAAAAAAACCTAACCTAACCTAACCTTTTTTTTTTTTTTTTTTTTGTTGCGCTGGGAAAAATGCATTACGCATCATCCTCCCTCCGGGGGAAGGGAGGGGTATGTGGGACTCCCCGGTCTGTTGCCGGTATACCCACTAAAAAACCCAACGGCACTCCCGCATCGTCTTAGTGGAGGAGGACTGGGAAACCGGCAGAGCCTTTACTCCAGTCCCCCGCCGACGACTGCCCGCTGTCTCACAGCGGGCCCCTCATGCCCCTCTCAACGGAGGGGCCCGGGAATGACCGCGAGTGCTCGGCCATTCCCTCCCGCGGGTGGTGATGTGCAATGCGGGCGAAGGGGCCCCCGCACCTGTCGCCCGCGTATCACCACCTTCGCCTCCTTTTGCGATTTACCACCCTCGCAAAAGGAGGCGACCGCTGCCCAGACCCGTCGCCTTCCAGCATGGGGCTCCCACGCCAGGAAGCGAGGGGTCCAGGCCCTCCGATGCGCCGCAGTCATGCAGGCACGCCGGGGGTGGGAGGAGACGATCGTATAACCGCCTTCTCCCACCCCTTCTTCGCCTGCGGAGCGGCGGCGCGAGAGGATCGTCCTCCCGCGCACGCTCCGCCGCCTCCTTTTGCGACATCACGACCTCGCAAAAGGAGGCAACCGCTGCCCAGGCCTCCTCACTCCCCAGCATGGAGTTGACCACGCCAGGGAGTGAGAGGTCCTGCCCGACAACATCGATCAGGGCACGACGCAGTTCAGCCCAGGCTGGGCACACCTCTAGGGTGTGCTGCGCCGTGTCCTCTGCCGCGCCGCAGTCGTGGCACGCTGGAGTTTCCTCCCTCCGGATCCGGTGCAGGTGCGTTCCGAAACAACCATGTCCGGACAACACCTGCACTAGACGGAACGAGAGGAAACCGTGAGGCCGATCGAGCCAGTCCCGCAGGACTGGACCGAGCGCGTCCAGCGTCCGACGGCCAAAGAAGGCGGTGGCGAGGTCCTCCGTCCAGTGACGGACGATTGCGTCCCTCGCCTCCCGCCGCACGGCCTCCCGCTCTTCGGCGGCGGGGCGCTCCCCGAGCGCCTTCCGCCGTGCCGTCCATTCGTACACTCTGGCGAGCACCCATGCCTCCAACTCCCAGGGAGGGGTGCCCGCCAGAGCGCACGCCGCCGAGAAACCCACTGAGCGGTAGGCCCTCGCCACCCGCTGTGCAATGGCCCTTTGTGGCCTGCGGATGGCGGTTGCATTCTCCCTCCTTTGGAGGGAGTCCGCCCAGATGGGTGCCCCGTAAAGCGCCATGCTCTTTAAGATGCCGGCATAGAGGCGCCGGCACCGCGTCTTGGGCCCCCCAAGGTTCGGGAGGAGCCATGAGAGGGCGTCCGCGGCTTCGGGAGGTAAGGGAGAATGGCCGAAGCCACACCGACACTCCCCTCCCCGCCGCGGCCCCCCGCACTCCGCCGCAATGCCCCCCCCCCATCAGAGGGGGGGGGCATCGCAGCCCGCTCAGTTGCGATGCCGCTACAGGCGGCACCCGCGGCACCGCAACTATTGGGCCACTCGTCGTTGGCTTAGCGGCAAAAGCCTAGACGAGCGGCCCCCGCCTAGGTTCCTCTTGGCTTCACCGTGGGTTTCCGCCACCACGGCTACTGAGCCCCCCCGCCACGACAAGGCGGGAACCAATTCGGGGGGGCCCCCAACCTAACCTAACCTTTTTTTTTTTTTTTTTTTTTTTTTTTTTTTTTTTTTTTTTTTTTTTTTGTTTCGTTGGGAAAAATGCATTACGCATCATCCTCCCTCCGGGGGAAGGGAGGGGTATGTGGGACTCCCCGGTCTACTTCCGGTATACCCACTAAAAAACCCAACGGCACTCCCGCATCGTCTTAGTGGAGGAGGACTGGGAAACCGGCAGAGCCTTTACTCCAGTCCCCCGCCGACGACTGCCCGCTGTATCACAGCGGGCCCCTCATGCCCCTCTCAACGGAGGGGCCCGGGACTGACCGCGAGTGCTCGGCCATTCCCTCCCGCGGGTGGTGATGTGCAATGCAGGCGAAGGGGCCCCCGCACCTGTCGCCCGCGTATCACCACCTTCGCCTCCTTTTGCGATTTACCACCCTCGCAAAAGGAGGCGACCGCTGCCCAGACCCGTCGCCTTCCAGCATGGCGCTACCCACGCCAGGAAGCGAGGGGTCCAGGCCCTCCGACGCGCCGCAGTCATGCAGGCACGCCGGAGCTCCCCCTGTGACGGGTCGGGTCTGTGGCCCCGTCACCTACCACGTTTCGGCCGCAGGGGACAGGGACAGCGGCAACGATACACCGACAGTCCTCTTCCCCTGCGGCCCCACCGCGTCCGCCATCTGACGGTGGCGGCCCCGTTGAGGCCGCGGGAGGTAAGGGAGAATGGCCGAAGCCACACCGACACTCCCCTCCCCGCCGCGGCCCCCCACACTCCGCCGCAATGCCCCCCCCCCATCAGAGGGGGGGGCATCGCAGCCCGCTCAGTTGCGATGCCGCTACAGGCGGCACCCGCGGCACCGCAACTATTGGGCCACTCGTCGTTGGCTTAGCGGCAAAAGCCTAGACGAGCGGCCCCCGCCTAGGTTCCTCTTGGCTTCACCGTGGGTTTCCGCCACCACGGCTACTGAGCCCCCCCGCCACGACAAGGCGGGAACCAATTCGGGGGGGAAACCTAACCTAACCTTTTTTTTTTTTTTTTTTTTTTTTTTTTTTTTTTTTGCGCTGGGAAAAATGCATTACGCATCATCCTCCCTCCGGGGGAAGGGAGGGGTATGTGGGACTCCCCGGATCCTGCTTCAGGTATACCCACTAAAAAACCCAACGGCACTCCCGCATCGTCTTAGTGGAGGAGGACTGGGAAACCGGCAGAGCCTTTACTCCAGTCCCCCGCCGACGACTGCCCGCTGTCTCACAGCGGGCCCCTCATGCACCTCTCAACGGAGGGGCCCGGGAATGACCGCGAGTGCTCGGCCATTCCCTCCCGCGGGTGGTGATGTGCAATGCAGGCGAAGGGGCCCCCGCACCTGTCGCCCGCGTATCACCACCTTCGCCTCCTTTTGCGATTTACCACCCTCGCAAAAGGAGGCGACCGCTGCCCAGACCCGTCGCCTTCCAGCATGGCGCTACCCACGCCAGGAAGCGAGGGGTCCAGGCTCTCCGACGCACCGCAGTCATGCAGGCACGCCGGAGCTCCCGCTGTGACGGGTCGGGTCTGTGGCCCCGTCACCTACCACCTTTCGGCCGCAGGGGACAGGGACAGCGGCAACGATACACCGACAGTCCTCTTCCCCTGCGGCCCCACCGCGTCCGCCATCCGACGGTGGCGGCCCCGTTGAGGCCGCGAAGGTAAGGGAGAATGGCCGAAGCCACACCGACACTCCCCTCCCCGCCGCGGCCCCCCGCACTCCACCGCGATGCCCCCCCCCCATCAGAGGGGGGGCATCGCAGCCCGCTCAGTTGCGATGCCGCTACAGGCGGCACCCGCGGCACCGCAACTATTGGGCCACTCGTCGTCGGCCACCTGAAGCCTAGACGAGCGGCCCCCGCCGAGGTTCCTCTTGGCTTCACCGTGGCGTTGGTCGCCACCACGGCTACTGAGCCCCCCCGCCACGACAAGGCGGGAACCAATTCGGGGGGGAACCTAACCTAACCTAACCTAACCTTTTTTTTTTTTTTTTTTTTTTGTTGCGCTGGGAAAAATGCATTACGCATCATCCTCCCTCCGGGGGAAGGGAGGGGTATGTGGGACTCCCCGGATCCTGCTTCCGGTATACCCACTAAAAAAAACCCAACGGCACTCCCGCATCGTCTTAGTGGAGGAGGACTGGGAAACCGGCAGAGCCTTTACTCCAGTCCCCCGCCGACGACTGCCCGCCTTTACGGCAGGCCCCTCATGCCCCTCTCAACGGAGGGGCCCGGGAATGACCGCGAGTGCTCGGCCATTCCCTCCCGCGGGTGGTGATGTGCAATGCAGGCGAAGGGGCCCCCGCACCTGTCGCCCGCGTATCACCACCTTCGCCTCCTTTTGCGATTTACCACCCTCGCAAAAGGAGGCGACCGCTGCCCAGACCCGTCGCCTTCCAGCATGGCGCTACCCACGCCAGGAAGCGAGGGATCCAGGCCCTCCGACGCGCCGCAGTCATGCAGGCACGCTGGAGCTCCCCCTGTGACGGGTCGGGTCTGTGGCCCCGTCACCTACCACCTTTCGGCCGCAGGGGACAGGGACAGCGGCAACGATACACCGACAGTCCTCTTCCCCTGCGGCCCCACCGCGTCCGCCATCTAACGGTGGCGGCCCCGTTGAGGCCGCGGAAGGTAAGGGAGAATGGCCGAAGCCACACCGGCACTCCCCCCCGCCGCGGCCTCAAGCACTCTGCCGCGATGCCCCCCCCACCAAAGGGGGGGGGCATCGCAGCCCGCTCAGTTGCGATGCCGCTACAGGCGGCACCCGCGGCACCGCAACTATTGGGCCACTCGTCGTTGGCTTAGCGGCAAAAGCCTAGACGAGCGGCCCCCGCCTAGGTTCCTCTTGGCTTCACCGTGGGTTTCCGCCACCACGGCTACTGAGCCCCCCCGCCACGACAAGGCGGGAACCAATTCGGGGGGGAACCTAACCTAACCTAACCTTTTTTTTTTTTTTTTTTTTTTTTGTTGCGCTGGGAAAAATGCATTACGCATCATCCTCCCTCCGGGGGAAGGGAGGGGTATGTGGGACTCCCCGGATCCTGCTTCCGGTATACCCACTAAAAAACCCAACGGCACTCCCGCATCGTCTTAGTGGAGGAGGACTGGGAAACCGGCAGAGCCTTTACTCCAGTCCCCCGCCGACGACTGCCCGCTGTCTCACAGCGGGCCCCTCATGCCCCTCTCAACGGAGGGGCCCGGGAATGACCGCGAGTGCTCGGCCATTCCCTCCCGCGGGTGGTGATGTGCAATGCAGGCGAAGGGGCCCCCGCCCCTGTCGCCCGCGTATCACCACCTTCGCCTCCTTTTGCGATTTACCACCCTCGCAAAAGGAGGCGACCGCTGCCCAGACCCGTCGCCTTCCAGCATGGGGCTCCCACGCCAGGAAGCGAGGGGTCCAGGCCCTCCGACGCGCCGCAGTCATGCAGGCACGCCGGAGCTCCCCCTGTGACGGGTCGGGTCTGTGGCCCCGTCACCTACCACCTTTCGGCCGCAGGGGACAGGGACAGCGGCAACGATACACCGACAGTCCTCTTCCCCTGCGGCCCCACCGCACTCCGCCGCAATGCCCCCCCCATCAGAGGGGGGGGGCATCGCAGCCCGCTCAGTTGCGATGCCGCTACAGGCGGCACCCGCGGCACCGCAACTATTGGGCCACTCGTCGTTGGCTTAGCGGCAAAAGCCTAGACGAGCGGCCCCCGCCTAGGTTCCTCTTGGCTTCACCGTGGGTTTCCGCCACCACGGCTACTGAGCCCCCCCGCCACGACAAGGCGGGAACCAATTCGGGGGGGAACCTAACCTAACCTAACCTAACCTAACCTTTTTTTTTTTTTTTTTTTTTTTGCGCTGGGAAAAATGCATTACGCATCATCCTCCCTCCGGGGGAAGGGAGGGGTATGTGGGACTCCCCGGATCCTGCTTCCGATATACCCACTAAAAAACCCAACGGCACTCCCGCATCGTCTTAGTGGAGGAGGACTGGGAAACCGGCAGAGCCTTTACTCCAGTCCCCCGCCGACGACTGCCCGCTGTCTCACAGCGGGCCCCTCATGCCCCTCTCAACGGAGGGGCCCGGGAATGACCGCGAGTGCTCGGCCATTCCCTCCCGCGGGTGGTGATGTGCAATGCAGGCGAAGGGGCCCCCGCCCCTGTAGCCCGCGTATCACCACCTTCGCCTCCTTTTGCGATTTACCACCCTCGCAAAATGAGGCGACCGCTGCCCAGACCCGTCGCCTTCCAGCATGGGGCTCCCACGCCAGGAAGCGAGGGGTCCAGGCCCTCCGACGCACCGAAGTCATGCAGGCACGCCGGAGCTCCCGCTGTGACGGGTCGGGTCTGTGGCCCCGTCACCTACCACCTTTCGGCCGCAGGGGACAGGGACAGCGGCAACGATACACCGACAGTCCTCTTTTCCTGCGGCCCCACCGCGTCCGCCATCCGACGGTGGCGGCCCCGTTGAGGCCGCGAAGGTAAGGGAGAATGGCCGAAGCCACACCGACACTCCCCTCCCCGCCGCGGCCCCCCGCACTCCACCGCGATGCCCCCCCCCATCAGAGGGGGGGGCATCGCAGCCCGCTCAGTTGCGATGCCGCTACAGGCGGCACCCGTGGCACCGCAACTATTGGGCCACTCGTCGTCGGCCACCTGAAGCCTAGACGAGCGGCCCCCGCCGAGGTTCCTCTTGGCTTCACCGTGGCGTTGGTCGCCACCACGGCTACTGAGACCCCCCGCCACGACAAGGCGGGAACCAATTCGGGGGGGAACCTAACCTAACCTAACCTAACCTTTTTTTTTTTTTTTTTTTTTTGTTCTCCCAGGAAAATTCCTCACGAATACGCAGTGGCTCGGGGAAACCACTATGTTATGTGGGGTTTGCACCCACTAAAAACCTGGAGTATTCCGTCTCTCACCTACGGGGCTGCGGGACCCACTAGGCACACGACCGCGTGAACCTTTTTTTTTTTTTTTTTTTGATCGCCCAGGAAAATTCCTCACGAATACGCAGCGGCCTCGGGGGAGCCACTGCGTTATGTGGGGTTTGCACCCACTAAAAACCTGGAGTATTCCGTCTCTCGCCTACGGGGCTGCGGGACCCACTAGGCACACGACCGCGTGCCCCGCTGGCGTTGCTCCGCAACGGAGCCCTTCTCTCCGGGGCGGGGCTGAATCCCAGGTTACCTGAGACCCAGCCCCGCCCAATTCCACCTCTCTCTTTTTCTCTCCTTCTTGCACTGAGGCGCCCCGGAATACGTGGGCGTCCCAGTGCGGGACCTTTGTGCGGACGGCGGACCCCGATCCGCCGCCCGCGGTCCCCGGCTTACGGCGCCATTCGGCCCGCGAAGGCCAGACGCCGCCTTCCGCGTCTGCGGCGGCGCATCGGGGCCGAGTCGACGTCGTCTTCCCGGTCCCGCTCCGCCGCCTCCTTCTGCGACATGACAGCGTCGCAGAAGGTCGCTGCCGCCTGCCAAGCCTCGTCGCTGTCGACCATCTCCCTGAGGACGGCCGGCAGCGACAGGTCATCGCCAATTGTCGCGGACAGGGTGGCACGAGGAACCTCCCAAGCTGGGCACTCCTCGCGAGTGTGTTGCGCCGTGTCCGCGACTCCCGCCACACAGTGGTGGCACACGTATGTGTGCATGTCAAAAGTCAAAGCATCCATGCCCGGTGATCATCTGTGTCAGGTGGAAGGAGAGAGCTCCATGCCGCCGCTCGAGCCACTCGTGAAGAATGGGCCGAACGGCGGCCACCAACTCCCTACTCACGACCGTCTCTTCTAATTTTGCGCTGGGAAAAATGCATTACGCATCATCCTCCCTCCGGGGGAAGGGAGGGGTATGTGGGACTCCCCGGATCCTGCTTCCGGTATACCCACTAAAAAACCCAACGGCACTCCCGCATCGTCTTAGTGGAGGAGGACTGGGAAACCGGCAGAGCCTTTACTCCAGTCCCCCGCCGACGACTGCCCGCTGTCTCAAAGCGGGCCCCTCATGCCCCTCTTTGCGATTTACCACCCTCGCAAAAGGAGGCGACCGCTGCCCAGACCCGTCGCCTTCCAGCATGGCGCTACCCACGCCAGGAAGCGAGGGGTCCAGGCCCTCCGACGCGCCGCAGTCGCCGAGAAACCCACCGAGCGGTAGGCCCTCGCCACCCGCTGTGCAATGGCCCTTTGTGGTCTGCGGATGGCGGTTGCATTCTCCCTCCTTTGGAGGGAGTCCGCCCAGATGGGTGCCCCGTAGAGCGCCATGCTCTTTAAGATGCCGGCATAGAGGCGCCGGCATCGCGTCTTGGGTCCCCCAAGGTTCGGGAGGAGCCATGAGAGGGCGTCCGCGGCTTTCAGCAGGCGCGTCGAAAGCCCGCTAAAGTGTGGGCCGAAGCGCCACCTGCTGTCCAGCACGAGGCCCAGGTACTTCATCCGGACCCCAACCTCTATCCGGACACCCTCGACGACGATGTGGGCATCAGGCGGGCGGCGCTGCCGAGGCCCGTGGAAGAACACGGCCTCGGTCTTGTTCAGCGCCACCCTCAATCCAAGCCGGCGGATCCTACCCGCCACCAACGATCCGCCGGCTGAGGCCAAACAGGCTGCCTCCCCAAAGTCCCTCCCCCGGGCAACGAGGAGAGTGTCATCCGCGTAACAGATGACACTCGTGCCCTGGAGGAGGGCGCCCCGCAGGAGCCAGTCAAATCCGATGTTCCACAAGGGGGGCCCAAGCACTGACCCCTGCGGAACACCGGACTCCGCGCCGTAGCGCCTGATCCTGGCCGTCTTGTCCACCAGGAGGACCTCTCTGTCCTCCAGGTAGCTGGCCAGGATCACCCGCAGATATTGGGGCACTCCATGGAACCGGAGTGCCTCCAATATGGTCGCGTGGGGGACGGAGTTGAAGGCGTTTGCAATATCAAACGACACCGCCAACACTCCGTCCCCCGCGGCCACCGCCTCCTGCACCTGGCCCTTCAGCAGGGCCAAGGCATCGACCGTCGAACGCCCCTTTCGAAATCCGAACTGGGCGTCCGACAGGTCTGGTCCCACCCCCCGCAGATGACTGTTGAGCCGGTCGGCGACTATCCCCTCGAACAATTTACCGACCTCATCGAGAAGGACGATGGGCCGGTATGCCGAGGGGGAGTCCGCCGGGCGTCGTTTTCGGAGGAGGCAAAGCTGCCCCTCCCTCCACAGTTTCGGGAACCTCCCAGCCGTAAGGCACGCGCTGAAGAGGTCCCGAAACCTGTCCTCCATTTGGGAGGCAGCTATCGCCACCACCCGAGCGGGGACGCCGTCCGGCCCAGGGGCCGTCTTCTTCGCCCGGAGGCGAAGTATACCCTCGTGGACTTCATCCACCGTCACCGGGGGCACCTCGTCCCCCGGCGGATACGCTTCCTGCGGGGGGTCCATTGCTGGTGGGGCGAAGTCGGTCCTGCGTGGAAACAGGGACCGGACCACCCCATCCAGCAATGCCGGCTCGAGGGTCTCCGACAGGGGGGGACCGTAGGGTCGCAGCTTGCTCCGCGCCAGCTTATACGGCCTCCCGTATGGATCCCTGTCGAGACCCTCCAACATCTCGGCCCTTGCCGAGTCCTTGGCGGCGCACATTCCCGTCTTGAGGACCGCCTTTGCCTCCAGGTAGGAGGCGTAGAGGCGATCCTCCTCGGACTGAGATCGGGTGGTGCGCCGCCGGCTCCGCGTGTAGGCCCTCCTGGCCGCCACGCAGGAGGCTCGGAGCCCCGTCAACTCCTCCGTCCACCAATAGACGGCGCGACGGGGAGGCGGACGGCGTGACCGAGGCATGCTGGAGTTGCACACCTCGGTCAGGGACCCTCGGAGCTGGACCGCCGCGGCGTCCACATCCAGGGCCTCCAAAGGGGGCGAGAGCCAGTCCTGGAGGAACGCCGCCTCCTGGGCTGCCTCCCGGTCCAGGCGGGTGAGAGCCCACCGCGGGAAGGCAGACCGGCCTGAACGGGCCGTCCTCCCCCTGAGGGGGCCGGTGGAGATATCGAACCGCACATATCGGTGGTCCGACAAAGTCTCCACCGTCTCCACCCGCCACTCCACGACGCGGGCGGCCAGGGCAGGGGTGGCAAACGAGACGTCTACCACCGATCCCCCCCGTTGCCGCACACACGTGTGGACCGCCCCCCTGTTGAGGAGGGACACACCGCACGAGGCCGCCCAAAATTCGGCGGCGCGTCCCCGGACGTCGCAGGAGGCAGCCGGGTTGCCGGGTGTTTTTGACAACCTCGACAGTGGGGAAAACAGGATGGAAGTTAAGTACCGAAGAAGGACCCGTAACCCCCATTGGGGCCACGTCATTGTCAGCGTATCGCCCACCATCTGGCGACGCGCAATTGAAACGGGAATCGTGCGTATTGACCTTCAACATATAAGAGTCGAGGATCAAAGTCCGCTGGTCCAATGTACGCGCTGTCTGGGCTTCGGACACGGCAAGCGCTTCTGCAAAGAGCCTGCGGACCTGTGTGGCCACTGCGGTGGACCGCACATGAGACCAGAGTGTCCGGACTGGCTCACAGGATCACCACCCGCTTGCCGGAACTGCACGAGAGCCAACATAGGGCAAGGCGTGCAACACAGCGCGTTCAGCCTGGACTGCCCGGTGAGAAAAAAGTGGGACGACGTGGCCAGATCGGCAGTCGCGTACTGCTAAGGGCACCTCAACGTTCTCATATGGAGTATTACAAGCTAACCTCCAGCGAAAAAGGCTAGCCACCAGCGAGCTTCTGATGGAGGCTTCGAAGCGTGGAACGGCGGTGGCGCTTTTACAGGAACCCTACGTGGCGGGGGCCAAAGTAATGAAGAGTCACAAGGGCGTTCGAGTCTTCCAGAACACTGGCATAGGAGAAGGGACTGTAAAAGCAGCAATAGCTGTCTTTAACAGCGACTTTACAGTCAAACAGTACCCGCAACTCACCACTAATAACATCTGTGTGGTGGGAATCCTGACCAGTGCCTGGGAGATCACGCTTGTCTCTTATTACTTTGAGCCAGATCAGCCCATCGAACCGTACCTGGAGCACCTAAAGAAGGTATGGCACGCAGTGGGTTCCAGGAAGCTTATCGTTGGAGGGGACGCTAACTCTAAAAGTATGTGGTGGGGCAGTCCGACGGCCGACCTCAGAGGTGAGGAATTGGTCGGGACTCTTGGAGAGCTAAACCTCAACATACTAAACCAAGGGGAAATCCCGACCTTCGACACTATCCGAGGAGGGAAGCGGTACAGCAGTTACGTGGACGTGACTGCCTGTTCAAACGACATCTTGGACCTAGTAGACGACTGGAGGGTTGACGAGGGACTCACGAGCTCGGACCACAATGGTATTACGTTCAAGATCCTATTGAAAAGATCGAAAGGTATTAAAATCGAGAGGACGACTAGGAAGTACAATACCAGGAAAGCCAATTGGACCGATTTTCATGAGAAGTTAGGCCAATTGAAAACAGACTTGAAATTTACACCAGCTGAAATTCAAAAAATTAAAAGTACGGAACAGATCAAAATGACAAACAACCTTACACAAGCAGTAGAGGAAACATGTAAGCTAACAATACCTTGCAAAATAACAAAAGAGAAACTTACCCTGCCATGGTGGTCCGAGAGACTCGCCGAGTTGAAGAGGAATGTCGCTACTAAGAGGCGTAGGATCCGCTGTGCCGCCCCAGTCCGGAGGTCGAAGGTCGTAGCAGAGTACCTGAAACAGAAGGAAGAATATGAGTTGGAGGGAGCAAAAGCTCAGACCGAGAGCTGGAAAGAATTTTGTGGAAAGCAGGATAGGGAGGGGGTCTGGGAGGGGATATATAGAGTAATAGGTAGGACACAGCGGAGGGAGGAGGACTTGCCATTAGAGCTAAATGGTGACGTGTTGGATGCGAAGGGTTCCGTGAAGCTTCTAGCGGACACGTTCTATCCGAAGGATTCCCTAGAATGCGACAACGCCCATCACCGATCCATTCGAATAAAAGCGGAGTATGTAAACTCTGGTGACCAAAGTGAATTCTGCGACCCACCGTTTACGTCAGCTGAATTGAAGAGTTCGGTAGAGTCCTTCAACCCGAAGAAGGCTCCGGGCTCTGACGGCTTCACAGCGGACATCTGCTGTCATACCGTGAATAATGACCCGGAGACCTTCCTAAAATTCCTCAACAAGTGCCTGGAACTCCACTACTTCCCCAAGTCCTGGAAGGAGGCAACAGTGGTGATTTTGAGGAAGCCTGGAAGAGAAAACTACCACACTCCAAAATCATACAGGCCGATCGGACTGTTGCCTATATTGGGCAAAATCTATGAGAAAATGCTGGTGGCCCGCCTAAAATTCCATCTTTTGCCAAGGATGAGCACCCACCAGTACGGATTCATGCCGCAACGGAGTACCGAAGACTCCCTCTATGCTCTTATGCAACATATTCACAGGAAACTGGACCAAAAGAGGATTATAACGTTAGTATCCCTAGACATAGAGGGAGCATTCGACAGTGCCTGGTGGCCTGCGATCAGAGTCCGGCTGGCAGAGGAGAAGTGTCCGGCAAATCTTAGGCGGGTCATGGACAGTTACCTCGAGAACAGGAGAGTCTCGATAAGATATGGTGGGGAGGTATACGGCAAGGGCACGAGCAAGGGCTGCGTCCAAGGATCGATAGGAGGCCCAATATTGTGGAACCTGGTTCTCGACCCCCTCCTTAAAGCTCTGGAAAATGGGGGAATCTACATCCAGGCGTTTGCGGACGACGTACTTTTGGTCTTTGACGGGGAGACCGCGTTAGAGGTGGAGAGATGTGCCAATGCCGCTCTCGGACATGTTCTGGCGTGGGGTGTCGAGAATAAGCTTAAGTTTGCTCCACATAAAACCACAGCAATGGTAATAACCAAAAAGCTAAAATACGACACACCGCGCCTGAGCATGGGTGGGATTGACATTGGCATGTCAAAAGAGATTAAGCTTCTGGGCGTAACAATCGACCAGGGGCTGACTTTCAACACCCACGTCTCACTCGTCTGCAGGAAGGCCATAGCTATCTATAAGCGGTTGTGCAGAGCCGCAAGAGTGAGTTGGGGACTCAACCCGGAGGTCATCCGCTTAATCTATGTGGCGACAGTGGAGCCCATCATACTCTACGCCGCCAGCGTTTGGGCACCAGCTGCCAAAAAGGTGGGAATAATCAAAAAACTCCGAACCGTCCAGCGTGGAATCACACAGAAAATGTGTAGGGCTTATCGAACGGTCTCCCTCAACTCGGCCTTGGTGCTGACCGGGATGCTCCCTCTCGATCTACGAGTTCGGGAAGCGGCTGCACTTTACGAGGCCAGAAAGGGGGTGCCCCAACCCATGCTAGGGGACAGGGAGGTGGAACTCATGTTCCCGGCGCTGCAGGCCCCGCACCCCGCGGAGCAACCAAGCTTGGAGTTTGGAAGCCTGGTAGACGAGGAGCAATATAATAACCACAGCAATTTTGCTGTGAGGATCTTCACAGACGGCAGCAAAATTGAGGGCAGGGTTGGAGCGGCGTTATCCTTATGGAATGGCGCCGCCGAAACGAAAACCCTCAAGCTTGCGCTGCCGTCCTACTGCACCGTCTACCAGGCTGAACTTCTGGCTTTACAAAGAGCAGCGGGCGAGGCGCTAAGGCGCAGCGAAACCACTTTCGGCATCTTCAGCGACTCTATGGCGGCTCTCCAATCGGTGACCAACACACGTTCCCCCCATCCCTTGGCCGTGGAAACCAGGGACGCCTTACGACGCTGCAAGCTCCAGAACAAGAGCGTCTCCTTGTTCTGGATCAAAGCCCACGCGGGGTTGGAGGGAAACGAGCGAGCCGATCAACTTGCTAAGGAAGCCGCCCTGGGGTCGAAGAAGAGGCCGGACTATGATCTGTGCCCCGTTTCATTCGTCAAGCGTAGAATCCGATTGGAGACGCTTGACGAATGGAACGAAAGGTATAGAACGGGTGATACGGCTTCGGGTACAAAATTTTTCTTCCCGGACGCGGTGGCGGCGTACAATATGGTGCGCAAGATAACCCACACAAGTATAACTACTCAAATTCTGACGGGGCACGGTGGGTTCTCTGCATACCTGAAACGCTTCAGGTGTAAAGAGAATCCATCGTGCGGCTGCGAGCCCGGTGTTGAAGAGACGGTTCCGCACATTCTCTTCGAGTGCCCAATTACCGCAAGAAAGCGGTACGAGACAGAGCAGAAACTCGCCGTGGACATGGTCATTCATAACGTATCACAATTGATGACGAAAAATAAAATAGATTTGTTCATGAATTATTGCAGTGAAATAGCATCATTAGTAATAAAAAGAAACAAAACCGCATAAGAAAATATGCTGTCAAAATATAGTGTATTATATTAAAGACTAGCATAGAGTAAAATAATGTATAACAAATTAAGGAAATAGATATAATCTGTAATAGAAATAAGTTAAAATAAGTATAGATATAAGTAAGAGAAAAAACACGAATTGTTCCCCCGTGCTCTGTAAGATTGTAATTGTTAATAAATTAAGAAATAAGAATAGAGTGAAACTAGATATAAGAAATTGTAAGATTATGTAAGAATAAATATAAGAAGCTAAATATTAAAGAAGTAGACATAAGACTGTATAAAGTAGACATAATTACTAAGTACGAATGTAAGAAATATGTTAAAAATAAAAGTTTTTGTCCCTGTGTTTTAATGAAATAAAGTAAAGAGAGATAGATAGATAGCTAGATTGTTAGTTGGGTTATCCCACCCATAATAGACACAAATGAGGAAGTATGCAAGAAAGATAAAGTATGAGGAACGAAAGTGCGAGAGGAATAGATGCGAGAACTGGAATGAAAGATTAGCTCAGAGTAGACTCCGACAATGTTGGGGGTAGAAGTATAAAAAAGAAAAAAAAAAAAAAAACCTAACCTAACCTAACCTAACCTAACCTTTTTTTTTTTTTTTTTTTTTTTTGTTTCGTTGGGAAAAATGCATTACGCATCATCCTCCCTCCGGGGGAAGGGAGGGGTATGTGGGACTCCCCGGATCCTGCTTCCGGTATACCCACTAAAAAACCCAACGGCACTCCCGTATCGTCTTAGTGGAGGAGGACTGGGAAACCGGCAGAGCCTTTACTCCAGTCCCCCGCCGACGACTGCCCGCTGTCTCACAGCGGGCCCCTCATGCCCCTCTCAACGGAGGGGCCTGGGAATGACCGCGAGTGCTCGGCCATTCCCTCCCGCGGGTGGTGATGTGCAATGCGGGCGAAGGGGCCCCCGCACCTGTCGCCCGCGTATCACCACCTTCGCCTCCTTTTGCGATTTACCACCCTCGCAAAAGGAGGCGACCGCTGCCCAGACCCGTCGCCTTCCAGCATGGCGCTACCCACGCCAGGAAGCGAGGGGTCCAGGCCCTCCGACGCGCCGCAGTCATGCAGGCACGCCGGAGCTCACCCTGTGACGGGTCGGGTCTGTGGCCCCGTCACCTACCACCTTTCGGCCGCAGGGGACAGGGACAGCGGCAACGATACACCGACAGTCCTCTTCCCCTGCGGCCCCACCGCGTCCGCCATCTGACGGTGGCGGCCCCGTTGAGGCCGCGGGAGGTAAGGGAGAATGGCCGAAGCCACACCGACACTCCCCTCCCCGCCGCAGCCCCCCGCACTCCGCCGCAATGCCCCCCCCCCACCAGAGGGGGAGGGCATCGCAGCCCGCTCAGTTGCGATGCCGCTACAGGCGGCACCCGCGGCACCGCAACTATTGGGCCACTCGTCGTTGGCTTTTTTTTTTTTTTTTTTTATTTGTTATGGGTTTGCTCTTGACTCTAGTCTAGGTCATAGGTGACAGAGACAGAGTCTACGATGGAGTGAGCTTACCCAGAAGTAGCCTGTTCACTCTAACTTTGAAGAGATTCGGGTTGAATGCGTTCGGAAACACAGACGCAGGCAGTGAGTTCCACTCATTCGCTGTGCGCATTATAAAGGATGTTTGGAAGCGCTTGGTTCGAATTGGTGGAATGGCAACAAGGTAAGGATGATAACTTGCAGTGCGTCTAGATGTCCGATGGTAGAAGGGGGCTGGTGGGATGAGGTCGTGGAGTTCCTGAGCACACTCACCGAAGTACAGTCTGTAGAAGACCGACAAGCAGGCAACTTTGCGGCGATGAGCCAAGCTGTGAAGCTTGGCGTCCACCAGTTCCACGTTGCCAATGAGCCTCTTGGCTCTGCGTTCCACTGAGTCAAGCGCGGCAAGCTGATACTTAGCTGAACCATCCCAAAGGTGGCTGCAATACTCCATGCAGGATCGGACTTGTGCTTTGTATAGGGTTAAAAGCTGTCCAGGCGTAAAGTATCGCTTCACCTTATTTAGGATGCCCAGTTTTTTGGCCGCGATTTGGGCTTTGTTCTCAATGGAGGAGCCGAAGTTGAGACTGGATGTCAACTCCATGCCTAGGAGCTCGAGCCGATCAGTCACAGGAACAGACGCACCCCGAAAAGTAGGCGTCTGATCGAACAGACTCCTTTTGGCGGTAAAAAGACACGCCTGTGTTTTGGTGGCGTTAAAAGAGACCAGATTGTCATCACCCCACTGGGAGACAAGGCTCAAGGTCAAATCTGTCCGCTCAACCATAGCCTCCCTCAAGGAACGAACTTCATCCATGCTGGTTTTTGCGCTGGACAAGTATCTCTCTGAAACAGTACTGTCATCTGCGTACCCAACAATACCAGGCTGAAGTAGGTCATTGATGTGCAGCAGGAAAAGAGTTGCAGAGAGAACAGACCCCTGAGGAACTCCGGCATCAATAGCCATAAGGTCTGAGGAGCAGCCGTCAATGACTACTCGGATCGACCGTTCGCTAAGGAAGTCTGATATCCAGCTACAAAAACCAGCGGGGATGCCATAAGCAGGAAGCTTACTGAGCAGACTCGCGTGCCAGACCCTGTCGAAGGCCTTCGAGATATCAAGCGATATAGCAAGTGCTTCGCCGTGTCTCTCGATGGCTTCGCCCCAGCAGTGCGTGACATACACAAGAAGATCGCCAGTTGACCGTCCCCGGCGAAAGCCATATTGACGGTCACTGAGGAGATTGTTGTCTTCAAGGTAGGTCAGCAACTTTCTGTTCAGTACCCTTTCCATAACTTTGCACAGAATAGAGGTAATGGCGATCGGACGGTAATTGGCAGGGTCTGCACGGTTGCCTTTTTTGGGCACTGGTTGCACATTTGCAAGCTTCCAGGATTTCGGCACCGTCCCTTTTACAAGAGAGAGGCGGAACAAGCGAGTCAACACAGGAGACAATTCTGGCGCACACTGCCTCAGCACTCTCGCTGGAATGCCGTCAGGTCCGCTGGCCTTGTTCACGTCTAGACTGCACAATACTCTCCGGACCTCTTTAGTGTGCACAGCGATCTCCGGCATCGAAGAGTCACAATGAGGTACAGTAGGTGGTTGCTTGGAGCCAGCGTCCAGACGTGAATTGCTAGCAAAAAGAGATGCAAATAAATTTGCTTTGTCACTTGCAGAGTGAGCCAGCGACCCATCAGGTTTCAGCATCGGAGGTAAAGTGGGCCGACAGAAATTCGTTTCAACCGCTTTAGACAGGGACCAAAACTGTTTACTACCCGGAGGGTGCGATGCCAGCTTGGCCCCAATACGTCCAATATGGTCAAAACGTGCCCGACGCAGAACCCGCTTGCAGAACTTGGCGGCAGAATTAAAGGCTCTTTTCCTCGCGCGAACCCTACGCGCTCTAACTTTGCGGTCGCGGGCCCCGACCCAGGCTTGGTAAGCAGACTCTTTTCGGGCCTCAGCATGGGCGCATTCTGCATTATACCAAGGTCGGGTTTTGTGACCGAGCGGAATGTCGGAGAATGGAATGAAATATTCCATTCCCTGCCGAATCACATCCGCAACCGCGTCTACACAGCTCGAGGGGCTACCCGAGGAGAAGCACACATGCCGCCAAGGATAAGACGCAAAAAAGTGCCGCATCTCGTCCCAGTCTGCTGACTCGTATCGCCATACTCGCCTCGTGCCTCTAGGGCTCTCATCTGGAGGGGAGCAAGTCGAAACGGATTTCACCAGACAGTGGTCAGACGATCCCAGCGGGGCTGAGACCGACACCGAATGACTGTCCGGATCAGTTGTCAGTAGAAGATCCAAGCAGTTGGGTGTATGGCCGTCAACATCCGGTACCCGCGTTGCCACATTCACCAGCTGGGTTAGATCTAGGGATAGAGAAAACTTGCGCGCCTCTAACCCGGCATGGTCAGTTTTCCGGTATGGGTACAACCATTCTTTATGATGGGCGTTAAAGTCCCCCAGAAAATTAAGCTTCGCTGTTGGGTACCGTTGCTGGGCTATGTCAGCCGACTCCACGAGGCAATTAAAAAGCGCTGTCGTCTCCTGGTCACCTGAGTGCGATCGGTAGACGCCGATGTAAAGAGACTTCTCCACGCCAGTGTCCACAAGTAGCCATATGGCAGAAAAGCCCGATTTCTCAAAGCAACGGAGACGACGACAACAAATGTCATCGCGGACGTACACACAGACCCCAGCTTGCTTCTTGAATTTGTGTTCAAGAGAGTAACCCGGGTAGTTGAGGTACGCCACGTCCGACGGGGTTGTTATCTTCGTCTCCGTTAGAAAAAACAGGTGCGGCTTCTCGGTCTCGAGGTGGTGGTGGACCGGATCGAGATTAGAGTGCAACCCCCTGATGTTAGTGAGGTGCACTTTTAGTGGGAGGAAGTGCAGCCGTTGTTTCACCTTATTCTTATTTTTTCTGGTCATTGTGTTAGAGTATGGTGGGGAAGAAGTCGAACTGTCGAGGCGCTGCTCAGTGAACCAAGTGGAAAACTGGAGCTAACCCAACCTATGGGGAACTCACTTGGAGACTGCGGGGACGCCCGAACCCCCCCGGATATGGCCACCGGGTCCTCCCATCCAGTCGCCAGCTGGCACGGTGGAGCATACCGGGATTTTTCGCGAGTTGGCGGGGCAGCCTTTGGCACGTGGCTGGCGTGCTACTTGGGCCCCCTACTGACTGCGGTCGGCCAACGGCTGGCACCGTGCTTCGGATCCCGCTACCCTCCAAAATGAGTTACCCGGCCAGTTTTGCCCAGAGACCAAGACCGGTTCTGAACAGCGCAACTGACATCCTCCTTCTCCCCCAAAGGCACTGGCAGTCCCACACACCGGCGGAACACAGTAAGCTGCTTGGCGCCGGACTCCGGTGGGATGGTGGTCGCGAGCCAGGCGGCCCCTTGCGGAGCCTACCACCGCTTAAGTGGGATCGTTCAGCCGTACCACAGGCAAGCCTGTGGTGCCGTTGCCCGGGATGGACCGCTAGGAGGTAGATCCCATACCCACCCCAAAAAGCTTAGCGGCAAAAGCCTAGACGAGCGGCCCCCGCCTAGGTTCCTCTTGGCTTCACCGTGGGTTGGTCGCCACCACGGCTACTGAGCCCCCCCGCCACGACAAGGCGGGAACCAATTCGGGGGGGAACCTAACCTTTTTTTTTTTTTTTTTTTTGTTTCGTTGGGAAAAATGCATTACGCATCATCCTCCCTCCGGGGGAAGGGAGGGGTATGTGGGACTCCCCGGATCCTGCTTCCGGTATACCCACTAAAAAACCCAACGGCACTCCCGCATCGTCTTAGTGGAGGAGGACTGGGAAACCGGCAGAGCCTTTACTCCAGTCCCCCGCCGACGACTGCCCGCTGTCTCACAGCGGGCCCCTCATGCCCCTCTCAACGGAGGGGCCCGGGAATGACCGCGAGTGCTCGGCCATTCCCTCCCGCGGGTGGTGATGTGCAATGCAGGCGAAGGGATGCGACTCTTGTCAAGTGGCAGGATCGGTTTATTGCCGACACTCATCACGACAGGGGTATCCGGCTCTTCTTCGAAGATGTGAGACAAGCTTACAAGGTGCTGGAAAAGACGGGACCTCCTAACAACTTAAGAGCCCAACTCCTTACAGGGCACGGGGGCATCCGAGAATACCTGTTTAGATTTAAGCTTGCGGGCGACCCTGCCTGTGTTTGCGACAACAACACAATTGAGTCTATCAAACATATATTAAGTGACTGCCCGCGATTTGTGCGGGCAAGGTTCGATTGCGAGCAGAGGCTGGGTCGCTCGATGGACAACTTCCGGGAACTGATTGATGACGGCGATTGCCGTGACTTGTTTCTGGTTTTTGCCGAGGGTGTTATGTACAGGGCGGCAAAAGCAAATGGCTCAACCCTACCTTAATGTTTACTTTTCCTTTGCTGCTGCATCGCATGGACAATTACTATAAGTTCTCCTAAGTTAAATATCTGTACATTTTGTTAAATGAATTGTCTCATCCAGACTAATAGGTTCTCTATAGTTTTTAACTTAGCCTATAAGTACAGTTTAAAATGCAAACCAGCGGTTGCTGATTCAAGGTGCTGAAAACAAAACAAAAGAGTAAATAATAGAGTATTATTGTAATTTTATTATAGGTTTTAGTAAATAAAAATAGTTTATTTTAATGTTAAGCCAATCTTTTTACTCTAATTAAGGAACAAATTTTTTTCTCATAGTCTATAATAACGTTACTCCTGTAAGCGATGCAGCTCCTTAGTCCTATGATTTAAACAGATTACCCACATTTGTACATTTGTCTTATAAATTCGTAAAATTAAGTTTTTATAGTTAACTTATTAAGCTTAAGTATAGTCGGCAAAACAAACAAGCGACTCAAAAAAAAAAAAAAAAAAATAATAAAAAAAATAAAAAAAAATTACTAACTTAGATTATAGATTAACTAACCCACTTAACCAAAACCCCAGATTCCAGTCAATCTGCGCGAGGGACCTGGCTCGGGGATTATATGTGTAACTACCGAGCTAGATCCTTCATGCACTTTGGCGAAGTATTGATAGAATAAGTTAAAGTTTAACTGCCGAAATTAACATCGGCAATAATTTTTCGGGACGACGGACCCCGATCCGTCGCCCACGGTCCCCGGCGTTACGGCGGCACTTGAGCCGCGAAGGCCAGACGCCGCCTTCCGCGTCTGCGGCGGCGCATCGGGGCCGAGTCGACGTCGTCTTCCCGGTCCCGCTCCGCCGCCTCCTTCTGCGACATGACAGCGTCGCAGAAGGTCGCTGCCGCCTGCCAAGCCTCGTCGCTGTCGACCATCTCCCTGAGGACGGCCGGCAGCGACAGGTCATCGCCAACTGTCGCGGACAGGGCGGCACGAGGGACCTCCCAAGCTGGGCACTCCTCGCGCGTGTGTTGCGCCGTGTCCGCGACTCCCGCCACACAGTGGTGGCACACGTCTGTAGGCTCCCTTCTTGCCACCCGGCACAGGTATCTCCCAAAGCATCCATGCCCGGTGATCATCTGTGTCAGGTGGAAGGAGAGAGCTCCATGCCGCCGCTCGAGCCACTCGTGAAGAATGGGCCGAACGGCGGTCACCAACTCCCTACTCACGACCGACTCTTCAAGACGGGCCGCCCACCTCCGCAGGAGAGTGTCACGCCCCTCCTCTCGCCAGCGCTGAATCTCCCGCGGATGGGGACGGCCTCCACCAGCTATCGCCTCTTTAATTCGCCAGTACACCGCGGCGAGTACCTCAGCATCGAGGTCCCACGGCGGTGTACCGGCGAGCACACACGCGCCGACGCACGACACGGTGCGGTACGCCCGGGCCACCCTGAGTGCCATGGCACGCTGCGGTCTTCGCAGCGTTGCCAGGTTTTGGTTGCTCATGGCACCTGCCCATATTGGCGCCCCGTAGAGCGCCATGGAGCGCACCACACCCGTGTACAGGCGTCGGCAAACTCCGCCAGGCCCCCCAACGTTTGGGAGGATCCGTCCCAGCAGTGGCCAACAACTTTGGGGCCAACCGCCGGAAGTGCTCCTCGAACTTCAATCGACCGTCGAGGACGAGCCCCAGGTACTTCATACTTGTACCGACGGCGATGGAAGTCCCTCCCACGATAATTGAGGAGGGAGGGCCTAAAACAGACCCCTGTGGAACACCGCACGACATTTCCCTCCTGCCTTCGCCGGCCTTCGTCGGGAACACGATGGCTCTGCCGGCGAAGTAGTCGGCGATGACCCTCTGCAGGTACTGCGGCACGCCGTGGTATCGCAGCGCCGTTTTGATCGTTTCCCAGGGCAGCGTGTTGAATGCGTTGCGGATGTCCAATGACACCGCAAGCATCACGCCGCCCCGGGAGACCGCCTCCTCGGCGAGGTCCCTCACCGAGGAGGCGGTCTCACGCCGCGGCGTCCACATCCAGGGCCTCCAAAGGGGGCGAGAGCCAGTCCTGGAGGAACGCCGCCTCCTGGGCTGCCTCCCGGTCCAGGCGGGTGAGAGCCCACCGCGGGAAGGCAGACCGGCCTGAACGGGCCGTCCTCCCCCTGAGGGGGCCGGTGGAGATATCGAGCCGCACATATCGGTGGTCCGACAAAGTCTCCACCGTCTCCACCCGCCAGTCCACGACGCGGGCGGCCAGGGCAGGGGTGGCAAACGAGACGTCTACCACCGATCCCCCCCGTTGCCGCACACACGTGTGGACCGCCCCCCTGTTGAGGAGGGACACACCGCACGAGGCCGCCCAAAATTCGGCGGCGCGTCCCCGGACGTCGCAGGAGGCAGCCGGGTTGCCCCAAGCCTCCGCCTTGGCGTTCAGGTCGCCCATAATGGCGACCTGGCGCGGCGCCGCCCTCCCTACGACTGCAGTGAGGACCTCGAGGAAGTCCTCAAAGTCGGAGAGAGGGCGGTTTGGGGAGAAGTAGACCCCAACTAGGGCCATATCCCTCCCCCACGCGGCGGCCACGTATCCCGGTCCGCACCGCTGCGACGCCACAGCCCCCCATTGCTGCGACCGCCGCCACCACCTCCTCCTTGGTGACCGTATCGTCAAGATCGGTCACCTCGATGGCCGCCGTCTTCACGGGCCTGGCCACCTTGGCCGCGTCCGCGATGACCTCCCGCAACTTTGTCGCGAATTCGGCCTCCGATACCGGCGGTGCGGGGACATCGCCCTCTGCAGGTCGCGCATCACCGTGTCGGGCCATCGCCGGGGGCACCCACTCGTCTCGCTGCGGGAAGAGGGTGCCCACCACCTCTCCAAGCAAAACCTCGTCAACGCTGGACGTGACAGGGGGAGCCCAGGGCCGCAGCTTTTTGCGTACCACCTTGTACGGCCTCCCCCAAGGGTCACCATCGAGGGTCCGCAGCCATTCCTCCCATGCCGCCTCCTTGGCCCGCGCGATTGCCACTTGGAAAGATTCGCGCAGAGCCCTGTAAGCGGCACAGGAGGCACTCTCCTCTTGGGCGTCTCGGGTACGCCTCCGCCTGCACCGAGTGTATCGGCGGCGAGCCCTACCGCAATCAATACGCATGCGGCGGAGCTCGTCGCTCCACCAATACACCCGGCACCGAGGAGGGAGAGGTCTCGCCCTGGGCATCGCCGCGTCGCATATGCGACCCAGCGAGGCCCCAAGGCGCCCCGCCTCCTCGTCCACGTCCTGACCAATGTCGGTCCCGGAAACCCAGTCCTCAATAATGGCGGCCTCTCTGGCGACCTCCCTGTCGAGCCGCCCCAGCACCCAGCGCGGACCGCCCCCAACAACGGGGGTCTGGGCCGAGCCTTGCGGGCCGGCGGGGAGCGCGGAGACATCAAATCGGATATAACGATGGTCCGACAGTGTCTCCGCGCCCACCACCACTCTCCAATCCCGGACACGGCGCGCCAGGGCAGGCGATGCCAGTGTGATGTCGACTATCGACCCACCCTGCTGCCGCACGCACGTGTCCTCCGACCCCGTGTTGAGGACGACCAAGCCAATGGAGACCGCCCACTCCTCCAGACACTCACCCCGCGCATCCGTCACCGGAGATCCCCACGCCACAGATTTGGCGTTGAAATCCCCAGCGACTAGCACGGGGCTAGGGGCGATCTGCCCAACCAGAGCCCCCACCTCCCCGAGCATTTGTTCAAAGTCGGCGAGAGCCCGGTTAGGCGAGAAATACACCCCTATAAATGTGACGCCACCCACGGCAGCCAGTACGAAGCCCCTGCCTCTCGATACGCGGTCAATGGGTGGGGCGCCAGCGGCCGTGGGGGCGATGATGGCCACCAAACCGTCCCGGTCTCCGACCCAGTCATCCCGGGTGGGGACAAAATAGGGCTCGGCGACCACGGCCACTTTAATTCCCCACTCTGCCAGGGACTGGGACAATAGATCCTGGGCCCTGGCAGAGTGGTTAATGTTCGCCTGCAATATTGCTAGTCCGGGCATTTATGGGGTGGTCTCCATTGGCTCCTCCGTTGGTGTTGGGCGATCGGTAGGCCCGCCGCCCTTGGCCTTAGCCTTGGAGCCTTTCTTGGCTTTGGTCTGCCTCCCATCGCCCACGCAGCCCACTCCACCGAGAGGGGGGTGCCCAGCGTGGTCGTCTTCTTCCCACTGCTTTTTGCTCCCCGAGCAGCGACCAAATTCCACTGCTCCGTCAGCGGGGGCGGTGGGGGGCGTCCCGCACTGGGCTTGGGTCCCTAACAGGGGCCGGGGCCGACTTTTTGCCCTTGCCTTTGCCCTTGCTCTTAGCCTTTTGGGGCTGGGCTGCTGGCGCAGGCAGAGGCGCAGGGTTCTTCTTTGGGGCAGGGGCTTTTGCCCCCACCGACTTGGACGACTCGGGTATAGGGGCTGCCACTGTCGCAGCCACGTCCTCCGCATTTCTCCTATCAGCCGCCAGCGGCGGCCGCAACCTCGGCTCCGGTAGGAGGCGACACTCGAGCCCTTCGAGTCGTGCATTCAGCATGTTGCCGAATTGCACGACGCTGGCCCGAGATATCTCCTCCACCATAACTCGGATCGCGTCCGCGTCAGGTGCTGCCGTCGTTGCTGCCGCCGCCGGTCGGCTGTTTGCTTCTGCCAGCCGGGCCGAGAGCCGCTGGTTTTCGGCCTCAAGGTATGCCACCTCCTCGGGCACTGTACGGGCCCTTATGCCGCCCGCGGCCTCTTTGATGATAGAGGCCGCATCCTTCAGGGTCTTAACACTCGTTCCTTTTAATCTGCTGGACGTAGTGATGAGATTTATGTGCTACCCCTTTGGGCAGCGACATCATCTCCTCTTCTTCCAATGCCCTTTTGCGCCAGCGGCGGGCCTCCTCTTTTCCACTCCTGGAGTCGACCGTCATCAGACTAGCCTGACTGGCGTCTGAGTCGGACTCCGAGAGACGCGTTACGGAGACGCGAAGTTCTCTTCGAGCCACCGTCGCCTGCTCCATCTCCCTCTCACTCTCACTCTCCTCCTCCTTTCCTTCCTCCTTTGTTTTGGTTTTTTGTTTTAAAGATTTATTCATAGTTGTTCCCACGAGTATGGGACGATGTAGGGAAACACTGTCGGGTGATGCCCATTCCGGCCAGTGTAGCTATATACTGTAGAGGTCGCCAGGTATCTACAGGTTTTAACGACTTCGCTGTCGGGTGTTCCTTTTGAGTTTTCCTTCTCGCAGGCCAGCCAATTAAGGCAAGCCCTCCGCTCACAGCACCGCCGTACCCCATCCGCCAACGATGGGGGTCTTTGGTAGGATACCGTGAGCTCCGGAATTCCAGGAGCTGGCGAAACTCCCTTGTTGGTGATTACCTGTTTTCAGGTAACCACCCCCTCCCTCTCAACCTCCTTCCGTCCGCAGCACGTCTGGGTGGTCCTCTGAATAGCAGAGGAACACCCAGACGAGCGACTTTCCCCCCCCACCCCCGTCCCGTCAGGTATTTGCCACCGCCAACAAGAGCCCACGAATGGGAAGTTATTGACGGTGCCCAGGGTGCACCGGCCGAGCGGGTTGCTCTTCTCCCCGGACGTATCCGAAAGAGACTAGCAACCCACCAGGCACACGTGGAGGTTACCTGACCCGCACCCCGGGGGAACCTAACCTAAACTTTTTTTTTTTTTTTTTTGTTCTCCCAGGAAAATTCCTCACGAATACGCAGTGGCTCGGGGAAACCACTGTGTTATGTGGGGTTTGCACCCACTAAAAACCTGGAGTATTCCGTTTATAAACGAGTATTTTATTAACAATTCATTGCAACTCAATTTATTTTTTTATTTTTTTTAACATTTTAGATTAGGACATATAATAGTACTTTTGTTCTACTATACAATAGTTTAGGACTTATTTTAATTTAACTTTGTTGACCAGTACCCTGATTGTGAAGGGGAACATCAACATCGACACACGAAGCGGGTATCCTTTACAATACCCCCTTCTCAATTTAATTTTACACACGATTGGGGTGCCTTTTACACCACCCCTCTTAGACACGACACTAATCCCCATAAACCTACATAAGTCAGGATGAGCGGAATGCCTGGTGTGCGCACGTCCATTAAGAGCCGGTCTCTTGCAACGGCCTCGCAGAACAAAAGCCCACAGATTGTGCCTGAACAAGCAGGACCTTCGACGCAAAGCGTCAGAAGGAGTGTGGGCGAATGGGAGGCGGGCAAAACCGTCACCAAGAGGACTCCTCCACCCAAAAAACTGGACCAAACACCTCCAGTAATGTCGATCTCTTATGAGGTCGGCAGCCCGCCTGCCCCAAAAAATAAAGTTCAAGAGGCAAGGATGTGCTCAAATAAAATTAAAGCCCTAATGACCACATCCAGAAACACGAAAAACGAGATCAAAGCCGAGGTGAAAGCGCAAGCAGACCGACTCTACCAGCTCGTCAAAGAGCTGGAAAATGCCAAAAAACCCCCAACCGAAAAACCAACGGCGACGACCGGAACCCAGATCCAGGAGGCGCAGAAGACCAGAGAACCTCCTATCCCTTCTCCAGTAGCTCTCAGAGAGGTAGATGTGGAATCCCTCAAAAAGGCCCTGGAGGAGCACAGTCAAAACTTGGCCGTACATAGTGGAAAGATGGAAATGCTGAAGGAAGCACTACAAGCTGGCCAAGAGCATATGGAGAAGCTCTCCTATGCCAGTGTAGCGGCGAGTCGGCCTACCATCCAAACCCCGAAACTTACAGCACTACACTCCATCGTAGTGACGGCCAAGGATGAGGAGGAATCCGGAAAATTATAATGGGGTGTCGCACGGAGGAAGAAAGGCGTAAGTTGCGGGAAAGACTCAGCAAAGCACCTGAGTTGAGGACAGAGGACATAAAAAACAAGAATCCTCAAGTCGTGGTAAAGGACGTCGTGCAGTTGAAAAGCAATGAGGACATGGTAAAAGCCCTCAAAAACCAGAACCGCCACGTCTTCCAAGACCTGGCAGAAGAACAGAAGATAGTGGAGGTTCTGTACAAGAAACGCCACAGGAACCCGCACATGTGCCACCTAGTGTTGAGGGTCGCCACAGAGGTGTGGCGGCGCATGCTAGAGGTTGGATCGGTGCATCTGGACCTTCAGCGGGTAAGGGTCGAAGACCAGTCCCCGCTCGTCCAGTGCTCGCTTTGCCTCGGGTATGGGCATAGCCGACGCACGTGCACGGAGACCGTGCCAAAGTGCAGCCACTGTGGCGTTCCTCACATGAGGACGGAGTGCGCGGACTGGAGTGCTGGTCTACCACCGACCTGCTGCAACTGCACGCGTGCCAAAGCCGACAACACGCACCATCACGCCTTCAGCTCAGAGTGCATAGTCAGAAGAAGATGGGACGCTATAGCCCGCTCATCCATAGCGTATTGCTAAGGGCACCCCGGGGACTCCTGCCCAACAAACAGCAAGACCATACCGTGTGGCCCAAGCGAATTTACAGCGCAAGCAACTGGCTACCACCGAACTCTTTCTAGAGGCCAGTGAAAGAAAGATCTCGTGGGCACTGATTCAGGAGCCGTATGTGGGAGGAGCAAGAAGTATGAAGAGCTACCGTGGAGCGAGAATCTACCAGTGCGAGGTCGATGGAAGTGGGAGGGTTAAGGCGGCGATAGCCGTCTTTGATCATGACTTGGACGTCATACCCTACCCGAAACTTACCACAAATAACATCGTTGTGGTGGGGATCCGGACCAAAGCCTGGGAAATCGCAGTAGTCTCCTATTACTTCGAGCCAGACCAACCCATAGGGCCATACCTGGACCAGGTGACCCGGATCCAAGCGGAAGTGGCCACCGGTAGATTGCTGATAGGTGGCGACGCAAATGCGAAAAGTGCCTGGTGGGGCAGCACCGTACAAGATCCCAGGGGAGAGGAAATGTCCGCTACCCTGGACGAGTTAGAGCTTCAGGTACTAAACACTGGTGACGCTCCCACCTTTGACACCATCAGAGGTGGTAAAGCGTATAGAAGCCATGTGGATGTCACGGCATGTTCGATCGACCTTTTTGACCTGGTGGACGGCTGGCGGGTCGACACGGGAGCAACATCCTCGGACCATAACACGATATTTTTCAATATTTATATTAAAAAGGAAAAAGGAATGAGTGTCATTAGAACGACTAGAAAGTTTAATACGAAAAAAGCGGACTGGGAGGCTTTTGAAAGTAAAATAGAAGAAAATAAAATTAGAACAAATATAAATTTAGAAAGAATAATAGAAATAGAAAATAAACAACAATTAGAAGAAATAGTAAATAAATATATAAGTATAATATTAGAAACTTGTCAAAGCACCATCCCAAAATTAAATAATAAAACAAAACTTAGCTGTCCGTGGTGGTCCGAGGAGCTCACTGTGAAGAAGAGAGAAGTGAAGACAAAGAAGAACCGCATCCGCAATGCCGCGCCGGTCCGGCGAGCGAAGGTCGTTGGCGAGTACCTGAAAGCAAAAGAAGAGTACGAGATGCAGGCAAAGAGTGCCCAAATTGCCAGTTGGAAGGAGTTTTGCCGGAAGCAGGATCGTGAGGGAGTTTGGGAGGGTATCTACAGGATCATCGGTAGGACCGCCAAAAGGCAAGAAGAACTGACCCTTTGCAGCGACGGTGCATTCCTTAATCCGAGTGAATCGGCCGCCCTACTGGCAGATACGTTCTACCCCGAAGACAGAGTAGACCAGGACAACACTGACCACAGGCGAATAAGAGAAGCAGCCAGCCGAGTAAATGAGTGGGCCCATGATGAGTATCATGATCCCCCATTTACGACGCTGGAGCTGAAGTCCGCTGTGGCGGGTTTCAACCCCAAAAAGGCACCAGGAGGGGACGGACTGACTTCTGATATCTGCAGTCGAGCGATCCACCAGGACCCGGACGCTTTCCTTGCCCTCTACAACAAGTGCCTTGAATTGGCACACTTCCCGACCACCTGGAAGGAGGCTACAGTCGTAGTCCTCAGAAAGCCGGGCAAGGACAGCTACACCACCCCCAAGGCGTATAGACCAATCGGTCTTTTGCCTGTTCTGGGTAAGGTCCTGGAGAGGATGGTCGTAGCGCGTCTGAAATATCAGCTTGTACCGCGGTTTAGTACTCGTCAGTTTGGCTTCATGCCCCAGAGGAGCACCGAGGACGCCCTCTATACGCTAGTGAATCACGTACAGGACAAGTTGAGGCTGAAGAAGCTAATTGTCCTGGTGTCATTGGATATAGAGGGCGCCTTCGACAGCGCCTGGTGGCCAGCCATAAGAGTCAGACTGGCTGAGGAAAAGTGCCCGGTCAACATCAGGAGGCTGATAGACAGCTATCTCGATGGTAGGAAGGTAAGGTTCGGTATGCCGGAGAGGAGTGCACTCGCGAGACCAGCAAGGGCTGTGTTCAGGGGTCGATCGGAGGTCCAATCCTGTGGAACCTCGTACTCGACCCACTACTGCAGGAGCTAGAGCAGCGCGGACTTTTTGTGCAGGCGTTCGCGGACGACATCGTCTTGGTCGTGGATGGGGACACGGCGACTGAAGTCTCTAGATCTGCCAATGCAGCCCTCGCCCATGTTCAGGATTGGGGCGTCCGAAATAAGCTGAAGTTTGCACCGCACAAAACTTGTGCGATGACCATAACCAACAAGCTTAAGTACGACACTCCAATGCTCAGCATGGCCGGGGTCGACATCGGTATGGTCAGAAAAATGAAGTTGCTGGGTCTAACCATAGACGATAAGCTTACCTTTAATGAGCACGCCGCGAACGTCTGCAAGAAGACAGCTGTCGTGTATAAGCAGCTGTCTCGAGCCGCAAAGGTGAGCTGGGGATTGAACACACAAGTCATACACACCATTTACACAGCAACGATTGAGCCCATAGTTACGTACGCAGCCGCAGCCTGGGCACCCGCTGCAAAAAAGTTGGGGGTACGGAAGAAGCTTGGCTCTGTTCAACGAGGATTCGCTCAGAAGCTCTGCAAATCTTACCGTACTGTCTCTCTGAACTCGGCACTGGCCTTGTCTGGGATACTTCCTCTAGACCTGCGCATACAAGAGGCGGCCGCCCTGTATGAAGCGAGGAGAGGGTCATCTCGGTTCGTGCCAGGAGACAGGGAGATCGAGAGTGCGGTAAGGTTTGCGGAAGCCCCTCACCCAGCCACACAAATGCCCCTGGAGTTCATGTGCCTGACAGACCAAGAGTTGCTAGACAGCAACAATGTGCAGACGGTGCGAATCTTCACCGACGGCAGCAAGATTGAGGGGAAGGTCGGAGCCGCATTATCCATTTGGGATAATGAAGGCGAAATCCGGAACCTCAAGCTTTGCCTTGCCGCGTACTGCTCAGTGTACCAGGCGGAACTCCTGGCCATTTGTAGGGCGACAGAAGTGATCCTCGCGCGGCAAGAGGCGAGCTATGGTGTGTACAGCGACTCAATGTCCGCATTGCAGACGCTTGCAAACCATGGCTCTCTCCATCCCCTGGCGGTTCGCGCGCGCGCCAACCGGCTCACGCCCTGGGCCAGAGCAAAGCTGTGACTTTGTTCTGGATCAAGGCCCACGCGGGCCTGCCGGGGAATGAGCGAGCGGACGAACTAGCCAAGGAAGCAGCATTGTCGTCACGGAGGAAGCCGGACTACGACCAGTGTCCGGTTTCATTTATCAAGCGACAGATCCGTTTGGAATCGCTTGACGAATGGAATCGGAGATACGTGTCGGGCGAGACTGCTTCGGTGACGAAAATGTTTCTTCCGGACGCAATAGTGGCTTTCCGTATAGTACAACAAGTGCGGCCAACCGGCGTCCTCACGCAAGTTTTGACGGGGCACGGTGGGTTCTCTGAATACTTGAATCGCTTCAAGTGTAAGGAGAGCCCATCGTGCGTCTGCGATCCATGCGTGGCAGAGACTGTCCAGCACATACTCGTAGAATGCCCGGTATTTATCAGGGAGCGCTACCAACTAGAATGTGAGCTGGACAGGAAAATAAAAAAGGAGAGCCTGCATGGGCTCATGGACAAGAAAACTAGGGAAAAGTTCATAGAATACTGTATTAGAGTAGCCACTGCGGTTATACAAAGGAACAAAACCTGAAGCGCACCGTGCTTCATTAGTATTATGTATGATATTTAAATGTAAGCACGGAATGCAGCACAGGCACGTATAGCCGGCAGTATTTTATGTTAGTACCTAAGTTTATAAATTGTGTAAAAATTACTGTGATATTTTATGATAACTGAGCTTGTGTTTTCTTTATCCCTAAATGAAAAATTCGATAAACCTGTGATAAACCCACAGATCATAGAAACAACAGGATAAACCGCTCACTGTACCTGAGATATACAGCACTATTGCTCAAATGTTTTTATAATTATAGCACCTTTTGCTCAATTTGTTATTTTGTTTTTATTGTATTTTTACCTTATTTTTATAAGCAATAAACTATGCCGTAAATTAGGACTAAATATGGAATAAAAGGAGATGAATGCAAGAAAGAATTAGGATGAGGAATGAAAGTGCGAGAGGCATAGAAGATTGACCGGAATGACCGAGGTTGAGCACATAAGGCGCCAAGAAATATCGTTGGCGGGATTAGTGTTAAGAAAAAAAAAAAATAAAAAAAAAAAAACCTAACCTAACCTAACCTAACCTAACCTTTTTTTTTTTTTTTTTTTTGTTGCGCTGGGAAAAATGCATTACGCATCATCCTCCCTCCGGGGGAAGGGAGGGGTATGTGGGACTCCCCGGATCCTGCTTCCGGTATACCCACTAAAAAACCCAACGGCACTCCCGCATCGTCTTAGTGGAGGAGGACTGGGAAACCGGCAGAGCCTTTACTCCAGTCCCCCGCCGACGACTGCCCGCTGTCTCACAGCGGGCCCCTCATGCCCCTCTCAACGGAGGGGCCCGGGAATGACCGCGAGTGCTCGGCCATTCCCTCCCGCGGGTGGTGATGTGCAATGCAGGCGAAGGGGCCCCCGCACCTGTCGCCCGCGTATCACCACCTTCGCCTCCTTTTGCGATTTACCACCCTCGCAAAAGGAGGCGACCGCTGCCCAGACCCGTCGCCTTCCAGCATGGCGCTACCCACGCCAGGAAGCGAGGGGTCCAGGCCCTCCGACGCGCCACAGTCATGCAGGCACGCCGGAGCTCCCCCTGTGACGGGTCGGGTCTGTGGCCCCGTCACCTACCACCTTTCGGCCGCAGGGGACAGGGACAGCGGCAACGATACACCGACAGTCCTCTGCCCCTGCGGCCCCACCGCGTCCGCCATCTGACGGTGGCGGCCCTGTTGAGGCCGCGGGAGGTAAGGGAGAATGGCCGAAGCCACACCGACACTCCCCTCCCCGCCGCGGCCCCCCGCACTCCGCCGCAATGCCCCCCCCATCAGAGGGGGGGGCATCGCAGCCCGCTCAGTTGCGATGCCGCTACAGGCGGCACCCGCGGCACCGCAACTATTGGGCCACTCGTCGTTGGCTTAGCGGCAAAAGCCTAGACAAGCGGCCCCCGCCTAGGTTCCTCTTGGCTTCACCGTGGGTTTCCGCCACCACGGCTACTGAGCCCCCCCGCCACGACAAGGCGGGAACCAATTCGGGGGGGAAACTAAACTTTTTTTTTTTTTTTTTTGTTCTCCCAGGAAAATTCCTCACGAATACGCAGTGGCTCGGGGAAACCACTGTGTTATGTGGGGTTTGCACCCACTAAAAACCTGGAGTATTCCGTCTCTCGCCTACGGGGCTGCGGGACCCACTAGGCACACGACCGCGTGCCCCGCTGGCGTTGCTCCGCAACGGAGCCCTTCTCTCCGGGGCGGGGCTGAATGCCAGGTTACCTGAGACCCAGCCCCGCCCAATTCCACCTCTGTCTTTTCTCTCCTTCTTGCACTGAGGCGCCCCGGAATACGTGGGCGTCCCAGTGCGGGACCTTTGTGCGGACGGCGGACCCCGATCCGCCGCCCGCGGTCCCCGGCTTACGGCGCCATTCGGCCCGCGAAGGCCAGACGCCGCCTTCCGCGTCTGCGGTGGCGCATCGGGGCCGAGTCGACGTCGTCTTCCCGGTCCCGCTCCGCCGCCTCCTTCTGCGACATGACAGCGTCGCAGAAGGTCGCTGCCGCCTGCCAAGCCTCGTCGCTGTCGACCATCTCCCTGAGGACGGCCGGCAGCGACAGGTCATCGCCAATTGTCGCGGACAGGGCGGCACGAGGGACCTCCCAAGCTGGGCACTCCTCGCGCGTGTGTTGCGCCGTGTCCGCGACTCCCGCCACACAGTGGTGGCACACGTCCGTAGGCTCCCTTCTTGCCACCCGGCACAGGTATCTCCCAAAGCATCCATGCCCGGTGATCATCTGTGTCAGGTGGAAGGAGAGAGCTCCATGCCGCCGCTCGAGCCACTCGTGAAGAATGGGCCGAACGGCGGCCACCAACTCTTGACTTACTACCGACTCTTCGAGACGGGCCGCCCACCTCCGCAGGAGAGTGTCATGCCCCTCCTCTCGCCAGCGTTGAATCTCCCGCGGATGGGGACGGCCACCACCAGCTATCGCTTCTTTTATTCGCCAGTACACCGCGGCGAGTACCTCTGCGTCGAGGTCCCACGGCGGTGTACCGGCGAGCACACACGCGCCGACGCACGACACGGTGCGGTACGCCCGGGCCACCCTGAGTGCCATGGCACGCTGCGGTCTTCGCAGCGTTGCCAGGTTTTGGTTGCTCATGGCACCTGCCCATATTGGCGCCCCGTAGAGCGCCATGGAGCGCACCACACCCGTGTACAGGCGTCGGCAAACTCCGCCAGGCCCCCCAACGTTTGGGAGGATCCGTCCCAAGGCCCCAGCAGTGGCCAACAACTTTGGGGCCAACTGCCGGAAGTGCTCCTCGAACTTCCATCGACCGTCGAGGACGAGCCCCAGGTAATTCATACTTGTACCGACGGCGATGGAAGTCCCTTCCACGATAATTGAGGCCTCCGGCGGCGGCTTGTTTCTGGGCCTGTGAAAGAGTAGGGCCTCTGACTTTTCCAGGGCCACCTCGAGCCCCAGGGCACGGATCCTCATCACCACCTGGGCCACACCCGCCGTGGTGAGCAGGGATGCCTCTCTGTAGGTGCCGCCGCGGGCCAACACGAGGGTGTCGTCGGCGTAACAAATAACACCGACCCCCCGCAGAGTGGCCCCGCGCAGCACCCAGTCGTAACCGATGTTCCACAGGGGAGGGCCTAAAACAGACCCCTGTGGAACACCGCACGACATTTCCCTCCTCCCTTCGCCGGCCCTCGTCGGGAAAACAACGGCCCTGCCGGCGAAGTAGTCGGCGATGACCCTCTGGAGGTACTGCGGCACGTCGTGGTACCGCAGCGCCGCTTTGATCGTTTCCCAGGGCAGCGTGTTGAATGCGTTGCGGATGTCCAATGACACCGCAAGCATCACGCCGCCCCGGGAAACCGCCTCCTCGGCGAGGTCCCTCACCTGCGCAATGGCATCCAGGGTCGACCGACCCCGACGGAAACCGAACTGTGCGTCGTCCAGATCCGGAGCCATGCACTCGGCCAGGCGGGCCGCGAGCACTCGCTCGAAGAGCTTGCTCACCTCGCCGAGCAACACGATCGGACGGTAGGACGACGGCAGTCCGGCCGGGCGCCCCGCCTTTGGCAGCAGCACTAGTTTGCCCGTTTTCCACTGCTGCGGGAATCGACCCTGCGCCACACATGCGGTGAAGAGGGACCTCACCCTCTCGCCTATCTCCTCCAGCGCGACCGCTAGGGCCGTCCCCGGAACGCCGTCCGGGCCCGGGGCGGTCCTCTTCATTTTGAGTCTGAGGACAGCCGCCCCGAATTCGGCCTCCGATACCGGCGGTGCGGGAACATCGCCCTCTGCAGGTCGCGCATCACCATGTCGGGTCATCGCCGGGGGCACCCACTCATCAAATCAAAATCAAAATCAAATCAAAATCAAAATCAAATATCAAAATCATCAAATATTTTTATTTTTACATAGGCCTACATATACCCACTCGTCTCGTTGCGGGAAGAGGGTGCCCACCACCTCTTCAAGAAGCTCCCCGTCTACGCTAGAAGTGACGGGGGGAGCCCAGGGCCGCAGCTTTTTCCTGACCACCTTATACGGCCTCCCCCAGGGGTCGCCATCGAGGGTCCGCAGCCATTCCTCCCATGCCGCCTCCTTGGCCCGCGCGATTGCCACTTGGAAAGATTCGCGCAGAGCCCTGTAAGCGGCATAGGAGGCACTCTTCTCTTGGGCGTCTCGGGTACGCCTCCTTCTGCACCGAGTGTATCGGCGGCGCAGCCCTACCGGCACCGAGGAGGCAGGGGTCTCGCCCTGGGCATGGCCGCGTCGCATATGCGACCCAGCGAGGCCCCAAGGCGCCCCGACTCCTCGTCCACGTCCTGGCCAATGTCGGGCCCGGCAACCCAGTCCTCGATAATGGCGGCCTCTCTGGCGACCTCCGTCGAGCCGCCCCAGCACCCAGCGCGGACCGCCCCCAACAACGGGGGTCTTGGCCGAGCCTTGCGGGCCGCAGCCGTTTTCGGCGCACGCATCTTCGTCACCACCGCCGCCTTCTTTCCCTGGGCGCTCTGGGTGCTCGTCTGCTTCCCCCTGCTTTTAGCACCCCGAGCAGCGACCAGACTCCACTGCTCCGTCAATGGGGGCGGTGGAGGAGCGTCCCTCATTGGGCTAGGGTCCCTGACAGGGGCCGGGGCCGACTTTTTGCCCTTGCCTTTGCCCTTATTTTGAGGCAGAGGCGTGGGGGGCGTTTTGTTCTTCTTCGGGGCAGGGGCCTTTGCCTCCACTGACTTGGATGGCTCGGGCATAGGGGCTGCCCCTGCTGCAGTCACGTCCTCCGCATTTCTCGTGTCAGCCGCCAGCGGCGGCCGCAATCTCGGCTCCGGTAGGAGGCGACACTCGAGCCCTTCGAGTCGTGCATTCAGCATGTTGCCGAATTGCACGACGCTGGCCCGAGATATCTCCTCCACCATTTTTCTTATCGCGTCAGGTACTGCCGCCGCTGCTGCCACCACTGGTCGGCTTTTTGCCTCGGCCAGTTGGGCCGTGAGCCGCCGATTTTCGGCCTCCAGGTACGCCACCTCCTCAGGCACCGTACGAGCCCTTATGCCGCCAGCGGCCTCCTTGATGATAGAGGCCGCATCCTTCAACGTCCTTCCTCGTTCAGGCCAGCAGCAGCCGAATCGCCAACCTCTGGCACCACGGCGGCGGTAGCGGCAGGCTGTCTCGGCGCCTGGGCTTTTCCTCACTTTGGGCCTGCATTATATGGCCTGCGGGGCGGCCACTGGCGGCACAGACAGCGCAGTGCGGCGCGGCCGCCTTGCACTCGGCAGACTTGTGGCCCTCCTTGCCGCAACGGTAACAACTCTCCGTCCGGTCCACCGTGGACGGACAGAGGGCCCGGGTGTGCCCGACTCCGAAGCACCTGTAGCACCTTAAGGGCTTTGCCGCAAGTGCCCGGACCACACCCGAGCCGAAGCCGACGTTAAGCCGTCCCTTGTCATGGACGGCTTTGGCCGCGGCGACTGGGCACTCCAGCCGAATGGCGCCCATGCCACCGCGACCGGGCCTAATGTCCCGGCTTCGCACCGCTGCGACGCCACAGCCCCCCATTGCTGCGACTGCCGCCACCACCTCCTCCTTGGTGACCGTATCGTCGAGATCGGTCACCTCGATGGCCGCCGTCTTCACGGGCCTGGCCACCTTGGCCGCGTCCGCGATGACCTCCCGCAACTTTGTCGCGAAGAGGTCCGCGTTGGCACTGCCCTCTGCCCCCGGGAACTCGAAAATTCGAGCCCCGGCTTGGGTCCGCCGGCAGGAGACCTTGCCGATCCCCAACTGGGTGGGATCGGCATTGGCACGCGCCCGCAACAAAATGGACGCGTAGGTCTCCCCACGCTCCGCAGCCTCCGTGGTGAGCGTCACCACGACGGCTGCGGTCTTAGGAGGAACTAGATTCCTCCTGGTGCCGGCGGTTTGGGCTGTGGGAGCAGCGCTGGCGGCCCCGGGAGGCGGCCCTTTCCCCTTTCCCTTCCCTTTCCCTTTGCCGGTCGCCTGCGACTGGCTGGGAGGGGTGGTGGTGGCGGGGATGGCAGGGACGACAGCTGCCGCGCCCTTGCCTTTGCCCTTGCACTTCCCCTTGCCAACCACCTTCGTCCAGCCCTGCTGGTTGGTCGGGGTGGTGGCAGGCAGTAGAGGGTCCTCTTCCCTTTGTGGGGTTGGCTCCGGCCCACCCCTCCTCTTATCCGAGGCAAGCGGCAGGCGGTAGCTCTTTTCGGGCAGGAGCCGGTCCTCTATGCCTTCGATGCAGGCCCTCGTGAAGGACCTCTCCTCCATCACGACCTTGTGGATGATATCCTCAAGGTTGGAGGAGGAGGGGCCCTCTGCCGCAGGTCTCGGCTCGGCTTGACTCGGCCGTGCCGTAGCTTCAGCCAGCTTCTGGTGAAGCTGGCTGACCTCTGTTTGCAGGCGATCGATCCTCGCCTGCAGTGCCCGCGTTTCGTCGGTCGCCTGCCTTTGCAACAGCTCCGAGATTATGCTCCGCATGCTGGCGGCCCGGCACTTAAGGGACTTCTGAAAAGTCCCCTTCAGTTTGGAGGACTTTGAGGCGACCAACGTTATTTCCTCCTCGTCCTCCACCGCCATCCGCTCCAGTTCGGCCAAGGAGTTGTCCGCGTACAGGACGCGGGACGCACCGTAACCAGACTTGGCACGGGCGACGCGCGCCCGCTCCTCCTTGGCCGCAACTTGCTCCTCCAGCTCTTTCTCGAGCTGCGTCCGCCGAGCCACGTCCAACTCGTGTTGGGCGTCCGCTAGACCCACGTCGTGGGTAACCGCTAACGGTTTTGCGGCCTTTTTGGCCTTGGCCTTTCTTCCTGTCTCCTTCGCCGAACCCGACCCGGCCGAGGAGACATCGGAACCCTCCTTAAGGAAGGCCCGCTTCCGCGATCTCGCGCCCGACACAACAGACTCGTTGTCGGAGTCCGACTCGTCCAACAACGTGTCGGACTCCGACAACGCGTCGCGTTGGCCCTTAGAAGGGCCTTTTGGTTGGCCCTGAGAAGGGCCTTTTGGTTGGCCCTGAGAAGGGCCTTTTGGTTTGCCGAGGGCAGCCCGCGCTGGTTTCGGCATTTTCCGCAGTATCGTACACGACAAGACAGTAAAAATTTTTCGCTTCGATCGCACAGTTTACTTTGGCCGTACCCAGTTTTTTTTTTGTTTCGTTGGGAAAAATGCATTACGCATCATCCTCCCTCCGGGGGAAGGGAGGGGTATGTGGGACTCCCCGGCCTGCTTCCGGTATACCCACTAAAAAACCCAACGGCACTCCCGCATCGTCTTAGTGGAGGAGGACTGGGAAACCGGCAGAGCCTTTACCTCCAGTCCCCCGCCGACGACTGCCCGCTGTCTCACAGCGGGCCCCTCATGCCCCTCTCAAACGGAGGGGCCCGGGAATGACCGCGAGTGCTCGGCCATTCCCTCCCGCGGGTGGTGATGTGCAATGCGGGCGAAGGGGCCCCGCCCCTGTCGCCCGCGTATCACCACCTTCGCCTCCTTTTGCGATTTACCACCCTCGCAAAAGGAGGCGACCGCTGCCCAGACCCGTCGCCTTCCAGCATGGCGCTACCCACGCCAGGAAGCGAGGGGTCCAGGCCCTCCGACGCGCCGCAGTCATGCAGGCACGCCGGAGCTCCCCCTGTGACGGGTCGGGTCTTTGGCCCCGTCACCTACCACCTTTCGGCCGCAGGGGACAGGGACAGCGGCAACGATACACCGACAGTCCTCTTCCCCTGCGGCCCCACCGCGTCCGCCATCTGACAGTGGCAGCCCCGTTGAGGCCGCGGAAGGCAGGGAGAATGGCCGAAGCCACACCGACACTCCTCCCCGCCGCGGCCCCCCGCACTCCGCCGCGATGCCCCCCCCATCACCGCAGCCCGTTCAGTTGCGACGCCGCTACAGGTGGCACCGCAACTATTGGGCCACTCGTCATCGGCCGCCAAAAGCCTAGACGTTGGGTTGTTGGGTAGAGGCAAGTTGCCCCCACACACACGAAGTGAAAGTGCAAACCGGATTGCAGTGCTGAAATTTGTGAAGTCCAAAAACCCCTAATTTAGAGGTAAAGTGTTTTTAAACAATAACGTTTGCCGCTTTTGCGGAAAAACTAAAGCGACGACCATATGTTTTTATTTCAAAAACATAAGAAGAAAGACGACACCTACGCTCCGGTCCCCTCTGGGGCCACATCCATTCAGGATTTCCTGAGAAAATCGGAAAAAAACAGAAAAAGCACGTGGACTGAAAAACCTAACCGGACGTGTCAGCTCCTTGAAATTTTTGCAGTACGAAGAAAACACCGAAAACAAGACATTTATGCAAGTACCAGATTTTTAAATTAAATACTTTTTGTTTAAATAAATAAAGAAAACCCAAAGTTTGGACGCCTATAACTTTGGAAGAAACAATAAAGTGAAAGTTTTTCAACTGCTACCAGTTGCGCGCTCATTTGAAGAGGACATCCTGTGAATTTTAGATTTTTTGTGTAAATCGTTTTTAAATAGTGAATAAAAATAGGTAAAATTCGTAAAAACATAAATAAATATAGTTAAAAAATTTAAATTTATAATTTTAGTATCATAGTAGTGTAGCGTGTAGTTTTACGTAAATTTAGGTATTTTTTCCAAAATTTTTGGCCCTAAGGTTCCAAAGTAATTGAATTTTTTGTAATTTTTAGGTTTAAATTAGAAAATAATAGAAATAATCAAATTTTGACAACGGGATTGTCTCCAGAGCGTGTATCGGAGGTGTTTTAAGCCCGAACTCGAACCCAGTAGCTTCAAATTCAGCGGAAATAGCTTTTTTCTGATTTTTTGGTTTTAATTTTAAGTATTTAATATCTCCGAAGCTACTGGACGTAGAGAGCTCGGATTTCTACTATCCTGAGTGACAGAGACTCGGGAACACTTTGCATATTTAAAAGCCCTCTTCCTCTCTCCTACTTTTGCAGTGCCCGACAGGGTCCACAATGGTCTAAATTTGTACCTACCATCTAAGTTCACATGTGGAAGCAATAAATGTATTGAGTATTTTTTCAGCCATTTTCAGGACCTGAAATTTTTCAGCCCTGAAAAAATTTCAGAAGATAGGGCGAGTGAAGCTGAGATCAGCATTTTTGACCGCGTTTCTCTGGGACAAACGGTCGCGGAGTTATAGCCTGCCAAAGCCGTCATTTGACAGTTGTTTGACAGTTGTCAAAAACTTTGACTGGGCGTAGCTCCGGGTCCGGGGGTCACAGAGACTCGCCGTTTTCGCAGTTCTGCTTAGAGGGGCAACCCTTATCTGACCCACCCGTTATCAGGGGATTCGGAGCTGAAGGATTTCAGGCGCCTGAAAACCGGCTAGCGACTCGGGGCGGGACAAGCCGAGCCAGAAAAGTCCAGGCACGAGGGTTCTGCGACCGTTGTAAGGGAAGATATACTGGTTTGAAATTCGACTTTGACAGCTCTTGAGCTGTCAAACCGTTTTTCGGACTGGTGTATCTCCCGAGCCGGGGGTCGTAGAGGGCTCGCGTTTTCTTCTGTGACGTTGGCAGGCTCTTCCCAATCCGTCTGGACGGGTTTCAGGAGGTTTCAGGAGGTGGAGAATTTTCAGCCTCAAAATTGTTCCGGTGGGTAGGCCTCACCGTGCCAACCTCGGGAAGCCCAAGCACGAGTGCTTTTGTCCCGGCGGCTCCGGAGAAATCCCGAAAAACCATTTTTCGGTTTTCGCCTAGGCAAAAAACCAGGTTTTTTGGGACGCGATAGCTCCGAAGCCCCTTGGCGGAACCGCGCCGAGTTTGGGTTCATTTTAAAGGGCTCGGGGAGAGCTATCCAACTAGAGTGTGAGATTGACTCTACGTAGAGCCTGGAGATTTTTTTTTTGCTTTGCATAGGTTGATTTTTCCCCTAGAATTTAAATATATCCGTATAAGTGGTGCGAGGACTATTCTATTGAGCTGAAAGCGGTAGCGTGTGTACTCTACATAGAGAAAACAATAAAGAAATGTCGAAAAATATCTCCCCTTCGAGGCGAGCTGGCAGGGTCCCACCCCCTGCCCCGCCTGCTGCGCAGCGCACCAGGTCTAGTAGGGCGGCTAGGGCCCCTGAGCCGGAAGGCAGTGCCGGGGCCCCTGGCCCATGTCTGACTGCGGGGCCTGCGCAACCGCATGACATTGAGGAATCTACTTGCGTTGCCCTCGAAACAGCGTCAGTCGGGCCCCCTATGGGATACAGCGGCCCTATAGGATCTGAATCGGTGACACGCAGTGAAACCGGTGCCCGCTCAGAATCGGAGACCTCTGAGGCGGAGGACCCACCTCTGTCCTCCACCCCTATCAGAGCGACACAGAAGCCCGCCCCTTCTGAATTGCGTATACAGACGCAAATAAGGCAGGCGCTTGCGGCTGGTTCGGTGGAGTCCCTTACCCTGCGAGAGGTGGAGCCTGCCCGTGTAGACAGCGACGACTGTGACTCGGAGGCTTCTTTTAACTCGTGCGACTCCACTAGAACAGTCGATGGTAGAAGGGTCATGCTCAGCGAGATGCCCCGCCAGGCTGGAGCTGCTCTCCAGAGAGCGAAGGCTGATACCTGGAGAGTTCAGGGAATTTAAAGCGTGAGATCAGGGAGAGTACCGTCTCGGCATTACAGCTAATGTACGTGATGGTACTTAAGCTCTCAGACTCCCGAAACCTCCATATGGTGGAATGCCATAGACTCAGGGAGGGATTGGCCAGGGACAGGGAGCGTCGGGCTCAGGGACATGCCCGAGCGCTGCAGGCAGCACTGACCAAGTATGGCGAATTGGAGGCGCACGTGCTAAATCTGACTAGCGATGTTGATTCGCTTCGCCATATTCTGCTTTTCGACGCGTGCGACCCCATTCGGGAACTCAAACATAGCACCCAACAGGCACTTAAAGAGTCGCCCAAACTGTTGAACTCAGTGCTGGCAAAGGTGGCGGACATGTCCGCTGGGCTAGAGCCGCTTGGAGCAGCCCTGCACTCCATGCTGCCCCAGGGGGCGAATGGATCGGGGGTCCTCGACACCGGCGGCCCCATGATGGCGGACCTCCAGGCGGAGCTTATGCTCATCCGCGGCGAGTTGGCCTCCCTCAACCAGCGGCGGCTTGACTGCCCAATGAGTGAGGCTACCACCGACGACATAATCGCCGCTGTGCGTGAGGCTTCTCTCATCACTCCTGCCCCTCCCCCGTCCAACGCGCTTGAGATACAGCAGATCCTGCATACATGCGCTGAAACGCGGGAGGCTGTTATTGAGGTACGGAATGACCTGCTTGCGCTCCGGGTTAGTTTGCCCTCTGGAGAGTCCGCTGAGATGCTGGGGTCCAAAGTTGAGGAGCTGCGAAGGGATGTCAGGAGTCTCCAGGACATCACAATTGATACTGCTGCACCGATCCGGTCAACGGTTGAGCACGTTCGAGGCCTCATGGAGAGCGGGGCGTTGCCCATCTTGAACGAGGTTACCCCTCAAACCCGTGTAGTGCACACCGAACACAATGTGACACCAAAATCCTACGCGGAGGCCTTAAGCACTACCCACAGCCTGATAGTAGAGTCAGTAGACCCCCGCCACACGAGCGATGACGTTATAAAGACTGTTAAGTCTAAAGTAGACCATGACGCAATTGCCAAGGCTTGCGATGGGGCAATTCCAATGCATGCCCCCAGGAAAAACTCTAAGCCTCAGTGGTGGACGGATGTTCTGGACTCACAGCGGAAAACAGTGAGAACACTCTGGAGAAGAATCCACTCGGCAAATCCCGTCAGAAGGCCATATTGCGTAGAAGAGTACGTCAAAGCTAGAGAAGAATTCAAAAAGAACGTCGAGGCAACTCTAACTTCCAGCTGGAAGGAGTTCTGCAGCAGACAGAAGGAGGAAGATGTCTGCTCTTGCGCTCAGCGTATAATCACCCGATGCTCAGGTACCAACCGAGTGGAGGCTAGCTTACTGAAACATCCACTGACTGGCGCAACTCTTTCACCTGATGCATCGGCCGAACATCTCGCCGACACCTTCTTCCCTATTGATGACCCAGGTGCTGACTCCCCAACTCATAAGTCAATCAGAGAGAGTGTCCGACTTACTGCAGAATATTTGGATCGGCATCGGCACTCCCTAGAGGAGGTAACTCTGATAGAGATTATTGGATTGAAAAAGGAAGCAGTGAACTTTTTTTTTTTTTTTTTTTTATTATCTATAGGCTTGCGCTTGACCACTATCTCACCTGATGGTAAGCGATGATGTGGTCGACGATAGAGCACGCTTGCCTAGAAGAAACCTATTCACTCTTGACTTAAAGACCCCTAGATTGTAGCTATCGGGAAACACAGATTCCGGCAGGGAATTCCACTCTTTAGCTGTACGCATAATAAAAGTGTCCCCAAAACGTTTTGTGCGTATGGGTGGGATGTCCACCATGTACCGATGACGCATCGCCGTACGTCTGGTAGTCCGATGATGGAACGGGCTGGGCGGAATTAAATCATGTAATTCCATCGCACACTCCCCGAAATGTAACCGATAAAATACCGACAAACTGGCAACTCGGCGACGATGTTCAAGGCTCTGGAGCTTTGACTTGACCAGTGCCTCATTACTGATGAGTTTCTTGGCCCACTTTTCGATCGACTCTAGTGCATCAAGCTGGTATTTGGCAGATCCATCCCAGAGATGAGAACAGTACTCCATGCACGATCGAACTTGCGCTTGATACAAGTTGAGCAGCTGTTCCGGCGTGAAGTACCTTCTCACCTTCGCAAGGATCCCCAACTTTTTGGCAGCCAGCTGAGCCTTTGCCTCAATGTATGGCCCAAAATTGAGAGTCGATGTCAACGTAACGCCAAGAAGCTCAAGATGGTCCGTCACGGAAAGTAGGAGCCGGGTGGAATTGGCTCCTTTTAGCGGAAAAAAGACACGCCTGGGTTTTAGCAGCATTAAACCTGACCAGATTGGCATCGCCCCATTCGGAAACTGCCTGCAAGGACAAGTTCAAGCGCTCCACCATGGCCTCCCGGAGAGACCGGACCTGAGGCCCGGTAGCACGCGCGTTGGACAAGTATCTCTCAGCAACAGTGCTGTCGTCTGCATACCCAAAGGTACCGCGGGCTTCAGCAGATCGTTAATGTGCAACAAGAACAATGTTGCTGAGAGTACGGACCCCTGAGGGACCCCGGCATTAATACCCAATTGGTCCGACGAGCAGCCATCGATAACCACTCGAATGGACCGATCTCTCAGGAAGTCTGCAATCCAATCACACAGACCACCGGGCAAACCGAATGAAGGAAGCTTACCAATAAGGCTTTCGTGCCAGACCCTATCGAAAGCCTTCGAGATGTCGAGGGAGACGGCAAGCGCTTCCCCATGCCTCTCGATGGCCTCACTCCATATGTGAATGGCATACGCTAGAAGATCCCCAGTAGACCGATTTCGGCGAAAGCCGTATTGGCGGTCGCTAAGGATATCGTTAGTTTCTAGGTATGCCAGGAGCTTAGTGTTAAGTACACGCTCCATACTCTTACAGAGTATGGATGTTACAGAGATGGGTCTGTAGTTGGCCGGGTCAGCTCTACTGCCCTTCTTAGGCACGGGCTGTACGTTGGCTTGCTTCCAAGCATTCGGCACTGTTCCAGTCTCATATGAAAGGCGAAATAGGCGTGTCAAGATCGGAGACAGTTCAGGCGCACAGGTTCTAAGAACTATAGCTGGTATGCCGTCAGGGCCGCTAGCCTTGTTCACGTCGAGGTTGCGCAGCACCCTACGGACGTCCTTTTGATGGATGCGAATGTCCGACATACTCGCCTCGCACCCATCAGGAGAAGGAGGGGGCCGCGAATCACCAGGATCCAGACGCGAAGATTCCGCAATAAGAGAGGCAAACAAATTTGCCTTCTCCTCAGCGGTGTGAGCCAGTGACCCATCGGGTTTCAGCAGTGGTGGTAGTGAGGGACGGCAGAAGTTCGACTCGACCGACTTAGCCAGGGACCAGAACGCTTTACTACCTGCTGGGTAAGAAGCAAGTTTGGCCCCCATTCGGCCAATGTGGTCGAATCGAGCCCCACGCAACACCTTCTTGCAGGACTTGGCAGCCCTGTTGTAGGCTTTCTTCTTCTGACCTAAGTCACTCGCTTTACGCGATCGAGCGTCGACCCATGCCAGGTACGCCTCATGTTTAAGCGCGTCGGCGCGACGACATTCGGCGCCAAACCATGGCCGGTCAACGCTGGAAATCGTTATGTCAGAGAACGGAATGTAGTACTCCATTCCCTGACGCAACACATCAGTAACGGCGTCCGCGCACGACGAAGGATCAGCCGAAGAAAAGCAAGTAGGCTGCCAAGGATAGCAAGCGAAGAAAGAACGCATGCCATCCCAATCTGCTGACCTGTACCGCCAAACCCGCCGGGTGCCTCTTGGGCTGGGATCGGGCGGGGAATAGACGGACACAGACTTCACCAGACAGTGGTCGGAACTACCCAGGGGTGAACTTATCGACACAGAGTATCTGTCTGGATCTGTTGTCAGCAGAAGGTCCAAGCAATTCGCTGCGTGCGAATCAACATCCGGTACCCTCGTTGCCCCCTGGACCAGCTGGGTGAGGTTTAGCGTTAGCGAAAGCTTACGCATCTCCCGTCCAGTAGTGTAGTGCACACCGAACACAATGTGACACCAAAATCCTACGCGGAGGCCTTAAGCACTACCCACAGCCTGATAGTAGAGTCAGTAGACCCCCGCCACACGAGCGATGACGTTATAAAGACTGTTAAGTCTAAAGTAGACGTCGTCGCTCTTGGTGTTGGGGTCAGTAGTATACGGAGGTTGCGCAACCAAAGAGTGTCTTTCGGTTGTGTCTCGGACCGGGATAGGGTGGCCTTAGGGGACGCGATAAAGGGAGCAACGCAGGGGTTTGCTGTCTCTGCCCCTCCACCGAAAAACCCACTCATCCGTTTGGTGGGAGTCGCAAACGACCTCGACAACGCCAGCGTGGAGAGGGCTCTCATTGGTCAGAACGCCAAGCTGTTTGAGGGCCTGTCCCCGGGATCTATGCGGGTCAGAGTGATACGGCGCACCAAAGGTAGATCATCGGCCACAACAAACGTGGTCCTGGAGGTGGGTGCTGGCCTTTGGCAGCGAGTGAACAACCAGCGTGTGAAACTTGGGTATCAGGTGGTACTCGCCCTAGACCAGTCCCCCGTGGTCCAGTGCTATAACTGTCTGGGGTTCGGGCACATGGCGAGGGACTGTTCGTCAGGCCTTAAGTGTGGGTATTGCGCCGAAGAACATGATACCAGGGAATGCACCAATCGCTCGCAATCCCCACGGTGCATAAATTGCTCTAAGAGTAAAAGAACAGCGGGTGCCGGTCACGCAGCCTATTCCGGCGTCTGCCCGGAGTGGGTCAAGTGGGACCGAATATCTAGAGATGCAATAAGTTATTGCTAAGGGCGCCCCGACGGAATTCAGGTTTGCGCAGGTCAACCTTGGCCGTGGCCTTGCTGCCACAAAGGAGGCATTGTGCGATGCTGTACGTAGCTGCACTGACATTTTACTGATACAGGAACCCTATGTGGGTGCGAAGGGCGTATTGTCGGCTCCTCACGTGGTCATACAGGACCCCCACGGCACCAAAGACTATCCCGTAAAGGCGGCTATTGTCGTCATTAACCCGAATATTAGGGTTATCTGCGACCAAACGTTGAACTCTAGAAATGTATGCTCAGTCGTCCTACTCATCGGTCACTTTAGGATTGGCCTTATCAGCGTCTACCTCGAAGGCAATAAAGAAGTAGACGAATACCTCAACGAAATACAAGATGTAGTTAATAAAATCGGCACACGAGACATCATTGTCGCCGGTGATGTGAACGCTTCGAGTCCCTGGTGGGGCTGTGATGCGGAGGACAGTAGGGGAAGGGCTGTGATGGACCTGCTGGCTCACAACAGTATGTTCGTCCTCAACTCGGGAGTTACCCCAACATTCCACACCTTTAGGGGTGGAAGGCTTTTCTCCAGTGTCGTGGATATTACGGCCTGCAGCGACTCCTTGCTGGCGAAAATTACCGACTGGAGAGTCGACACCGATACAGCAATTTTGACCGACCACCGTACCATTAGGTTTAAACTCTCAGTACACAGCCTGGACCCACCACCAAAACACGCTTCTACAAGGAAGTATAACACTATTAAAGCGAAATGGAGTATCTTTGCCGAGATCCTGGGAGCAGAAATGGCCAATTTGGATGTAAACACTGCCAGAATTAACTGTTGTGAGGATCCGACATCTCTGGAAAATCTTGTCCGAGATTACCATGACGCAATTGCCAAGGCTTGCGATGGGGCAATTCCAATGCATGCCCCCAGGAAAAACTCTAAGCCTCAGTGGTGGACGGATGTTCTGGACTCACAGCGGAAAACAGTGAGAACACTCTGGAGAAGAATCCACTCGGCAAATCCCGTCAGAAGGCCATATTGCGTAGAAGAGTACGTCAAAGCTAGAGAAGAATTCAAAAAGAACGTCGAGGCAACTCTAACTTCCAGCTGGAAGGAGTTCTGCAGCAGACAGAAGGAGGAAGATGTCTGCTCTTGCGCTCAGCGTATAATCACCCGATGCTCAGGTACCAACCGAGTGGAGGCTAGCTTACTGAAACATCCACTGACTGGCGCAACTCTTTCACCTGATGCATCGGCCGAACATCTCGCCGACACCTTCTTCCCTATTGATGACCCAGGTGCTGACTCCCCAGCTCATAAGTCAATCAGAGAGAGTGTCCGACTTACTGCAGAATATTTGGATCGGCATCGGCACTCCCTAGAGGAGGTAACTCTGATAGAGATTATTGGATTGAAAAAGGAAGCAGTGAACTGCAAAATATGAATGGAGATTTTTTGTCTTCAAAGAAAATTTACCAAAAATATGAAAACGAAAATAAACCACGATTCTGCCATAAGTCATTTTTCACCTATAAACATAAACTAACGAATAAAACTCACGTCAGAGACTGGTTGTGTTATTCGGAAACCAAAGGACGACTTTTCTGTTTTGTTTGTAAGATTACGAATTCAGATAGTTCACCACGGTTTACGAAAGACGGATTAAATGACTGTAAGAATGCGCACAATTTGTTGACAAGACATGAAGAAAGCACTCCGCATAGACAAGCCATAATTTCTCTGTTAAACCTCAAAAACAAGAATACGCGTGTTGATTCTCAACTTGTGAGCAAAATTGAGACTGAGCAAAAGTATTGGAGGCTACTCTTAAAACGAATCATTGCAGTAATAAAGTTTTTAGCAGAACGAGGTCTTGCGTTTCGGGGTAGTGACGAAATTATTGGTTCACCTCACAATGGAAATTATTTAGGCTTGTTAGAATTAAAAGCCCAATTTGACGCTTTTATGGCTCAACATATTCAAAGTCATGCTAATAAGGGAAAGGGACATACGTCATATTTATCTAAAACAACTTGTGAGGAATTTATTCATCTAATTGCATCAAGTATACTGGATCAAATTATTTGCGAAATTAAGAGATGCAAATACTACTCAGTTTCATTGGATTCTACTCCAGATATATCGCATGTAGACCAACTGACTCTGACAGTACGCTATGTTCTGCCATCTGGACCAGTGGAAAGATTTGTTAAGTTCTTGGACATGGAAGGTCATACTGCTGAACAACTCGCTCAAAGTTTACTAGATTTCTTGAGTGAGAGTGGCATTGATATCAAAGATTGTCGTGGGCAAAGCTACGATAATGCCAGCAACATGAGTGGGAAATACACCGGTTTACAGGCCCGAATTAAGGAAATAAATAAGTACGCAGAATACATTCCCTGCCTTGCACATTCATTAAATTTAGTTGCTAAGTGCGCTGCAGACTGCTGTACAGAAGCATTACTTTTCTTCGATTTCATTGAAAACCTCTATACATTTTTTTCCGCTTCTACCTACCGATGGGGTCGTCTTACGAATGCACTTAAAGATTCCGCTTCGAAAATTCCGATTTTGAAACGGTTATCAGACACTAGGTGGTCAGCCCGAGCTGATGCTACGAAGGCACTTTTATGTGGTTTTACCACTATTAAGCAAGTATTGGAAGACATTTTCAATAACGTGGATCAGAAAGCGGTGTGCCGTAATAAAGCTTATGGACTAGTTTCAACGATGAATAAGTTAGAAACGGGAATAATGACAATTACTTGGAACGGAATCCTAGAACGCTTGCAAGCGACAAGTGCTTCGCTACAATCGTCTGATCAAGACCTTAATACGGGATACGCCCTTTATGAATCATTATATGGCTACGTCCAAGCAATGCGATCCACATTTTCAGATATTGAGGCAAGAGGCAAAGATTTGACTAACTGTGAAGAATACCAGGAACAGACATAACGACGAATCAAGCGAAATACAAAGTACGACCATTTCAGCGGCTCTAATACACTCGACGACTTTGTTGAAAATCAAACACCTGGACAACGTTTCGAATTTGAGGTGTTTATTGTCATAATTGATAACGTACTGTCTGCTATAACTGAACGTATGAAAGCATGTCATAAAATTACTAGTGTTTTTGAAGTATTTCGACAGATAAAATCTCTTACAACAGAAGAGATTTTGGAAAAATCGTCAAGGATGGTCAGTGCTTACGAAGATGATTTGGAGAACAGCCTAGGCGGCGAATTAGTGTAGTTCGCAGAGCTGCTGATAACAGATGTGGCTACTGTAATTGACAGCAAGAAACAGGAGCCTCTGGAACTGCAATTTTATAAACTTTAATTAAATAATTCTTTAGAATCGTGTTTCCCAAATTTAGAAATTGCCTTGCGTATTTACTTATCTCTCATGATCACTAACTGCAGTGGCGAACGTTCTTTTTCAACGTTGAAACGAATTAAAAATGAATTAAGGAACACTATGGGCCAAGAACGTCTTAATCATCTCACGTTGTTGAATATAGAGCATGACTTGCTTAAAGAAGTCGATATTGAAAGTGTAATCGCTAAATTTGCCCATAATAAATCCAGAAAAGTTTATTTGTAACAGTTTTGTTTTATTTAATACCCTTTTGAGAACCGATAGCAAACCAAGGGCCCCTTGACAGAATTTGCTACAGGCCCCGCGCTGGCTTAATCCGGCACTGCCCAGCTGAGATACACTCGGACAATGGCACCAACATGCACGGCGCCGACAGAGAGCTGCGAGACGCCTTCAAAACAGAGGCAAGTCGTAGAGGCATTGTGTGGCGCTTCATAACGCCATCAGCGCCATTCATGGGAGGCGCCTGGGAGCGCCTAGTTCGTTGCGTGAAAAACACGCTATACAATGTACTCACAGAGAAACACCCCACCGAAGAGGTGTTGTCCACACTGATTTGTGAGGCAGAGTACATTGTAAATAGCCGACCGTTGACGCACGTGTCGGTAGATGGTGATGATGATGAATCCATCACCCCGAATCACCTTTTGCTCGGTGGGTCAGCTAGACTACCTACACCTGGCACGTTCGCCGAGCAAGATATAGACAGCAGAAAAATATGGCGACGATCACAGATCCTCGCTGATATGTTCTGGAGTCGCTGGGTCAGAGAGTACCTGCCGGAGCCCCAAAACCGGCGGGAGCCACATAGTAGTGGGCCCAAATTTAATGTGGGCGACCCTGTCCTGATAGCCGACGGCCAGCTGCCCCGCAATACGTGGCCGCGAGGCCGCATTGTGGCCGTGTATCCAGGAATCGATGGAGAAATCCGGACCGCTGAGGTACGCACACTTGGCGGTACCTTGAAGCGTCCGGTGAAGAAACTCGTCCCACTGCCCCAGTAACCAGAGATGCCGGCGCGGCGACCGTCCTCTCGGCGGGCCTGGCCGGCAGCCGAGAAATGCCGTCCGTCGCTCACCGAAGGAATGCAGCGCCGCGCCGACACCACTTCGAGTCGACACTTCAAGTCGACACAGGCGAGTCGACACAGCACTGCACGGCGGGCGATATGTTCGCGACGAAGCGTCACCAACCATACTAAATGGTTTATAAAAATAAAGTATGTATGTGTAGACATGACTGCTCACCCCGGCGCGCCATCTAATACTAAAATAATTTTTAGAGGCACGTCTATATTTATACTAAAATTTTTACCTGCATTTTTAAGGACTACCTTAAAAATGCAGGTAAAAATTTTAGTATAAATAAGTATAATGTTTTTAGTATTTGTCAGTATGTTATAGGGTTCAATAGTTCACCATTAATAAAGTAAAAGCATTAGAAAACATACTGATAAGAGTTATCATAGTGAAAATCGTAAATTCCTGTCGTACGATACGTCATTACTCGACGAAGATTTAGTTCCAAATGAGCCACGAGGTGGCGGCACGTTTTATTTATACTCGTGGAGTTTGGGAACAAAAGTCAATACAAAATTATAGTAATTAAAATCATGTTTTTAAGGGCTTATCCTATGTACTAGACATGAAATCGGTACATAATGATGAAACTATGTGAAAACCACATAGTTGCCGCTATATAGATGTGAATATTGACTTGATATCTCAAAGACCAAATATATGGATTTAGGTCTTTTTAGGGTATATAGGGGACCTAGACCGAGACGGGAAACCTATATACACCTCATAGTTAGCGTAGTCTTTGATATAAAGCCCATTTACTTGAGATAACAAATCGGTATATAGTATAAACATGCTGTTTATCTGGTTTTCGGCAAAGGCTTACAGTTTTAGGTGCCCTAAGTACCTAGAAAACATATAGGTGTACTGGTAAAAGTACTACCATTGGAAAGCTTGTCGAAAGGGCTTCCAGGCGGTTTCTAGATGGGAAGAATCGCTTGGATAGTCAGCGAGATGAACAAGCAAAGAAAAACGTAAACAACGTAAAACGTTGAAATTTGTAGACCCTTCAGGTGGAATAACTCCATGAAGGGAATAGATGTACTTATGGTGTAAGTACTTTCGGATGGCTTGCTGGACTAGCTACCAAGTCATCACTTTGGAGCGATTTTCGCTCAAGTAGTTTAAGTACAATTCCATAAAATAGGTTTCTGGCAATGTAATTTTTAGTCCGTTTTTGGCATTCCCCGGGACTATACACCCCTGGGAATTCCAAAAATAAGGAATTTTGGGGGACCCGATAAACGCGCTATCGTGTCGTCCCAAAATTATTAGTTTTTTGTAAATAGTTTCTCCGATAGCTGGGCGCAAAGAAAGTGACCAGCTATCGATTTGGTACTTATCGAGGCACCTTATGTGCATATAGCCTGGACAGACTTATATAAACACTAAGAATGTAAAGTGTGGTCTATCGCCTACCAGAATCCCCATAATAGGCGGTGATTGTCTGGTTAGCCTAAGTAGAAAATCCTTAAGTCGGTAAAATGACTTAGGATTTTATAGATTCAGTACATAAGGGATGATATCCCATAGAAAAATCCCGAAAATAAGCTTTTTCTAGACGTCAACAGATAGCCTGCTATTGGCACCAGCAGGTCAACCCAACCTATAGATATCCTTAGGCTAGGTTAGAAGCTATTAAGATTTTAACCGGAAAATAAAGAAAATTGTCCCTTTATTTTATAGAATTAGTCTAGGGAAGCTATCAATACCTGGAAATTAGGTATATGGATTAGATACAGAGATAGGGGGCGTTACTGTGTTACAGTACGAAGAAATCCAGCTATTGATAGCACCGTGGAAGGGGTGCGGTAACCCTATTACCAAATGTTGATAAGGGTTTTTTACAATAATAAAAATTATTTTCGGCGAGAATTTGCGGGGCTCTCAATAATGGCACGGACCGAGGGTATATAGCTACCCCGGTCCAAAATTAGAATTTGTAGTCATCCAAAGCTAGTCGCTTGTACTTGTCTTAGTAAGTAAGAAGTAATTCTTATATAGAATCGAGTCTCAGTAATTGTTGAGAGCCCTAGAATCGTGCCGTGTACTGAATAACTTAGTGTTTCATTTAATTCGTCGACTTCAACCCCAATGAAGACACCCCTTTTCGATCCTGTCGAGCTGAACCTCGGGACCTGGACTCCAGGAGTGCTGATCCAGAAGAAGGGAACCCAGAACCTGGAAGTAACTCGGGTACAGCCAACACATTGTTGAATCGTTCGAGTCGTTTTGCAACCTTACGTCGCTGCTGCAGCCAGGCATCCAAGAACCTTATTTCGTGTGTGATCGGGGCGTTCAGCGTCAATGGCCAGAAGGTTTACGCCCTTCTTTTCTCGGGGCCAGTGATCACGCTACGTCCAGCACACTTATTACAATGATTGTTCAATTATAACATATTAAGATATAGCCAGCCATTTTGCTAGACGCGTAGCGTGGCTCATGTCATCTGACAGATGCCTTATGACGTCATCTTCATTGCGCGGCAAGAGATGTCCATGCGCGACTAGCGATGTCCCTAACACTCTCCCTCGTTGTAACTTGCTTGTAAGCTCGCCCTCTTAGGGTCTAAAGATCTAAGCGGTCTGGAGGACGTCGTGCTCTCGTGCTCTGGCGAACAGGCACTGTAGGTTGTGGGATGTCGACAATCATATTAGAACTCCGGTGACCAGGTACTGTAGGTTGTGGTACTTCGATAGGCCTGATTGAACTCCGGCGGCTTGTTACACGAGGCCCATCTGGCATAGTAGGAATTTGTACATCTGGTACTGCTGTTATTGAACAGCGTTCTGGTTCAGGTGCTAGTTTTGGAAGCTCTGGCACTTTATCAGTCTTAGAATTTGGAACCTCAGTTGTAAGAGTAGGAATTTGCAGAGGTAAGTAAGACTCATTTTTTTCCTGGCAAGAAGTCTTCTTAATCTGGTCCTATCCTATCTCATAGTGTAGCTTACCTTTCCTGTTTATTATTGTGCCAAATCTCCATTTGCTACTATCATAAAATCTTATCTGTACTCTATCTCCTCCTTCAAATTCTTTGTTTTCTATAATTTGTTCAGTATTTTTTTTTATTTCGCTTTGTGAAGTATTATCCCTTTTAACTAAATCAATCTTGGTTCGATATATCCTCTTGAACATCATTTCAGCTGGACTTAGCCCTGTTGAACTAATTGGTGTTTTCCTATACATCATAAGAAATTTTGATATTTTCTCTTGTAAAGTTCCTTTTTCATTTTGCACTCTTGAGTTTATTCTTAAATGTTTGTACATATCTTTCAGCTTGACTATTGCTGGGTGGAATGGAGCAGTAAATTTTGACTGAATTCCATTTTCCTTTAAAAATCTCATCATTTCCTCTGAACGGAACTGTCTACCATTATCTGAAACTATAATAATTGGTAGTCCAAATGTAGTAAAAATGTTCTTTAAAATTTTAATTGTAGCTGTAGCTGTTATAGTTGTAGTAGGTATGACTTCCAGCCATTTAGTATAGGCATAGACAACTATGAGGAAATAGTAATTTAGGAAAGGCCCTGCATAATCAATATGAATTCTACTCCAAGGTTCTTTAGGATATTCCCAACTATGAATTTGCACTTTGGTAGGATTCTTTTGTAGTAAACAATAAGTTTTATAATTTCTACCCATTCGTTCAATATCCAGGTCAATATTCTTCCACCAAACATAACTACGTGCTAGTGCTTTCATTTTAACAATTCAGGTATGAGCTGTGTGTAGTTCTTGTAGTATTTGTTGTTGTAGTAACTTTGGTATTACAATTCTTGTTCCATAAAAAATACAATTGTCTTGAAGCAAAAATTCGTGTAGTTTTGAGGTGTTTCCTGTACCTGATTGAATTTCATGGTACAATTGTCTTAATTCTGCATCTTTAGCTGTGGTCTGTTTAATTTCTTTCATTGTAACAGGCAACATAGAAAGTTGGTTTAAGTAAAATACATCATTATTTGTCAATTTCTCTTTAGTATTTGTTGTAGAATCCAATCTTGAAAAGTAGTCCGCGTTAGCATGCTCTGTAGTTTTTCTCAATTTTATTTCGTAATTAAATCCAGCTAGGAAATTTGCCTTGCACTAGCCTTATAGCTGTTGTTGAGGGCAATGACTTATCTGGGTGTAGGTAATATCCTTGACAAAGGTTAATTGTCAATGATCAGTGTAATTCTCCGACCATAGCAATACTGGAAGAATTTCTTTAAGCGCCATATTAATGCGGCTGCTTCTTCAAGTTGGCTGTATCCTTTTTCTGCTTTAGATAAAGATTTTGAAGCAAATGCTATGGGTCTCTCTGTTTTGTCAGGCATGATATGCGATAGCACTGCTCCGTATCCTGTAGGAGATGCATCTGTAGCAAGTACAACCGGCAAATCTACCTGAAATGGAGTTAATACTTTGTCACTGCAAATCACTTTCTTCAATGCTTCAAATGAGTTCTGACATTCCTTTGACCATATAAATTAGGAATTTTTTTAAGAAGTTGGTATAATGGTGTCAGCTTAGATGCCATATTAGGAATGAATTGTTGATAGTAATTGACCATGCCCAGAAATGTACGTAGTGATGAAATATCAGCTGGACATGGACTATTTATAATATCAGTAACTTTTTCTTGAGTTGGGTGTAGCCCTTTTTCATTTTTCATTAAAAGTATGTCCAAGGTAATTTACTGACTTTTGGAAAAATTTACACTTCTTATTTAGATGCAATCCACATTCTCTTAGTTTTTTAAAAACCCTTCTTAACCGTTCTAGTAACTCTGTGTATGTACTTCCTTGTAATGCAATATCATCAAAAAAACAGGCTGTACCTGGCATTCCAGTGAGGGTTTGATCCATGTATCGTTGCCACTGATTTGGGGCTATTTTAACTCTAAACATTAATCTATGTACTTTGTATGTTCCTTTGCATGTATTGATTGCCTGCATTTGCGCTGTAGCTTCATCTGTTTTCATATGTAGGTATGCCTGGCTTATGTCTAGAGTGCAGAAGTATCTCCCACCACTCAATTTTGAAAATATTTCTTCAATCCTTGGTATTGTGTTAGGGTTTGTGAATTTTGATTTTGCTAATCAAAATTCACAAATTTAATCGATATAATATTATATAATTTAATCGATTTTAATCGATATTCGTATTAATAGAGCTTTCATTTTAAACTTTACGTTGGCAACTTTACCCTCTTATTATATTCGTGGTAGCTCTGTGATTGGTTGTCGCAAAATGGCGGGAACCAATCAGAGAACTCGCTTCTGCCCGCTAAAAATGGAGGGGTTCACGTGGGCTAACGGAACGTTTTGCCGGTTGCACCGCTCTCTTGGGTTTTGGGTAGAGATGGGTCGTACTAGGTGAATTTTGGACTAGGTGCACCTAGTCCAAGTCCGTACAAATACTCGATCCAAATACCTGTTCCACTAGTCCATCTAGTCCATAAAATACGCATACTTTATAGATGCTTAGTCTTGGCGTACCGCCGATACGTGTAGATACGTACGTACGCAGTAATGAATTGTAATCTTTCCTTCATAATTTATACCGGCTTAGGACTGTCAACGAAAAGATTTATCTACATTGAAGATTGTTGGCGTAATTAAAAGATTTCTATTAATACAGTATAGATTTGTTATTGTTTTTTTTTAAATACTACTTCCTGTGGGAAACATTTTTTAAAACAATAAACACATGAATTAATGTCGTAATAAAAAATAGATATATTTTCTTTAACAATTTATCAAAATTTCATTACGAAAACCGATCACACTAAATAAGTCCGACAGTACGTGTTTGCGACGTCTAGTAAGTATCATTTCATTCATTCATTTATTTATTCATAAACAATATTCATTGTGTTTGAACATATTATCATTGAATTATTATTTATACAAATTAAATTTTACAACCAAAAATTACAACAAAATAAACAACATAGTTCACTACTTAAAATTTAATAAATTCAATGTCAAAAAAGGTATTCAAATTCAATATAATAAAGAAAGTCAAATAGTTATAAAAATTAAATGCCAACCTTACATTTATCTAATACAACAAACAAAAAGAAAACAACGAAAATCACTTCATGTCATAAAAGTTAATAAATTCAATGTCACATTCTGCAAAATCAAGAGGTATCAATACGTGAAGCGAGATCACCTTCGCAGGAGTCCGTACTTGATACTAGACTGCATATAGTCTTAATTCGCATCGAGTATTGTCAAAGTACCTATTCTATAAAGTCTGCATAGTCCCGACTAGTCTCGAGTATTGTCAAAGTACCTATTCTATAAAGTCTGCCTAGTCCCGACAAGTCTCGAGTCTCGAGTATTGACAGACAAGAATGGAAGGATTGCGGAATAGTGTAGTTAAAAAAGGACAGAATATATTCTAGCAAAACATAGTGCACGTCGCGTTACTTTTATGCAATTTGAATTAGGGTTCAAATTCAAGTGACTGACACACGTATGATTTTGGCAAACATTAATGAGCTATGACCATGATGCTATCTCGCTTCGCCACGTCGTCGGTACTTTGACTCGCGCGGGCCGCGCGCGGGTGCCGTGCACTGCGTAGGCACAGTGAGAGTGTGAGACTAGGTGGATCGAGTATTATAAAAGTTAGAATAGGTGCAGCCTAGTCTCGTTAAATACCTAGTCCCCGGATCTGTTCTAGTATATACGCTTCATCTCTAGTTTTGGGACTCGACGCGATAGGTTGTGTTAGAATTAATAATAGCCTGTAATCTGTTAATAAGTACCTAGTGCTAAGTATTGATTTTTATATGTACAGTTCATGTGAAATATAAGACAGTTTCGTATAATCGTTGTATTTTACTCAACTACGTCCTGTTCCTGTTGGTGTTTCCTACAATTGGATAATTATCATTCTGTAGGTTTTTATTCAATGTTGATCTGTAGTCGGCACACAATCGTACATCCCCATTCGGCTTTACCACAGGAACCACCGGTGTACCCCATTGTGAATATGTGACTTTCTTGATTATTCCCTGTTTGTTGTTCCAATTTATCTATCTCTTTTTCTACTTTTTCTCTCAGTGCGAATGGTACTGGTCTAGGTTTAAGAAATATAGGTGTAACATTTTCCTTAAAGCAAAAGACACTTTGTAGTCCTTTATTTCTCCAATCTCCTCCAGAAACAAATCATTGTACTCTTCCAATAGTCCTTTTAAACTTCCTTTAAATTGTTCTTCAGTTAGTGTCTCTACTGTCTCTAAATTGTTCTTCAGTTAGTGTCTCTACTGTCTCTATTTTATTCATGGTAAAATTCAAGTTTAGTTTCCGAATCCATTCTCTACCAACTACTGGTTCAACATTCCTTTTTATTACAAATAATCTCTCCTTGATTTCTCTGTCTTTGTATTTAATACTACGTACCTACCCTATTCTACCTGCCCTACCCTACACCTACCGTACCCCTACCCTATACCTACCCTACAGCTACCCTACAGCTACCCTACACCCACCCTACACCTACCCTACCCGGCACCTACCCTACACCAACGCTACACCTACCCTACACCTACCCTACATACATGATTGCATAACTGAAACCGTTTACGAAGCGCACGCAACGGAAGCCCTCAAAAAGTATTATTCTTTCCCGTTTTTGCAACATTTTTCATTTATGCTCCGCTCCTATTGGTCGTAGCGTGATGTTATATAGCCTATAGCACTCAGGAATAATGTAGCTTTCTACCAGTGAAAAATTTTTTAGAATTGGATCATTAGTTCCAGAGATTACCCCCTACATACAAACTTACAAACATACAAACTTACAAATTTTACCTCTTTATAATATTATATATAATATATATATATATATATATAATATATAATATATATATATATATATATATTATAGTATAGATGATTGCATAACTGAAACCGTTTACGAAGCGCACGCAACGGAAGCCCTCAAAAAGTATTATTCTTTCCCGTTTTTGCAACATTTTTCATTTATGCTCCGCTCCTATTGGTCGTAGCGTGATGTTATATAGCCTATAGCACTCAGGAATAATGTAGCTTTCTACCAGTGAAAAATTTTTTAGAATTGGATCATTAGTTCCAGAGATTACCCCCTACATACAAACTTACAAACATACAAACTTACAAATTTTACCTCTTTATAATATTATAGTATAGATATAGATAGCACTCAGGAATAATGTAGCTTTCTACCAGTGAAAAAATTTTTAGAATTGGATCATTAGTTCCAGAGATTACCCCCTACATACAAACTTACAAACTTACAAATTTTACGTCTTTATAATATTAGTATAGATTATTAAGTATATTAAGTATTAAGTATAGATGATTGCATAACTGAAACCGTTTACGAAGCGCACGCAACGGAAGCCCTCAAAAAGTATTATTCTTGCCCGTTTTTGCAACATTTTTTCATTTATGCTCCGCTCCTATTGGTCGTAGCGTGATGTTATATAGCCTATAGCACTCAGGAATAATGTAGCTTTCTACCAGTGATAAATTTTTTAGAATTGGATCATTAGTTCCAGAGATTACCCCCTACATATAAACTTACAAACATACAAACTTACAAATTTTACCTCTTTATATATATATATATATATATATATATATATATATATATATATATATATAATATATAATACCAGTGAAAAAATTTTTAGAATTGGATCATTAGTTCCAGAGATTACCCCCTACATACAAACTTACAAACATACAAACTTACAAATTTTACCTCTTTATAATATTAGTATAGATTTACCATGCAAGTTCCAATGGGTTTTATGATTTCTCCAGTGTAAGTCTTTAGTTTAATTTGTGTATTTTGTAGTTGTAATTTATTGAAATGTAATTTATAGTAATCTTCCGAGCATGATGTCACTGCGGCTCCAGTGTCCAACTCCCAGGTATGTACTTTATTATTTAAATGTAGTTTAATTGTAAATTTCTCAGTGTTCTTATTCATGACAATTTTATTGATTTGAAATATTTCTTCTTCAGAATCACTCTCCTCTTCAACCTCCAACTGTTTCATCTTTCTGAAGCACACAGACTGAACATGTCCCTTCTTGTTACACTTCTTGCAGTATAATGTGTCCCTCTTGATTCTGCAATCTATAGCTTTATGGTTCATTTTTCCACATCTATAACATTGAATCTCTTGTATTTTCCTTTTTATTTTGAAATTTGTTTTTGTTGTATGTATTTTTCTTTACTGATATTGTCGCGAACTTACAGAAGATGTAAGCCGCGAATGTAAATATAACAATAATCAGACATAGCAACATTACAACAATAATTTTATGCAACGGCAACATCGATGAGACATCGCTGCGCGTACCTGTCAAATCAGTATTGGCGCGGTAAGAACCAGTATTTGTATTGTTGTGTTTAGCTTAAGTTTAGTAAAAGGCCGTGTTTATCAAGGAGAGTTCGTATCGGGGTTGGAGCCGTCGGCATCCCTGGATTGAAAGCTGAGTGTTTTATGATTTAAGATTATTATTATTTGTATACACTTATATATGCTATCCACTGAACCGAACTGTCTTTCTTGAGAATACAGAAATACTGATGAATAGTGTTTACATATAAACCAACGATGTTGGCAAACTTTGTATGTTGTAGTTTTATATTATAATGAAGCTTTTTGAGATCTCAATTAGTGCTATCAATTAGACTGAGGCGGCCGATAATACTCCGCCGGCCTCAGTAGATGAGGGGCGATATTACTCCGCCAGCCTCATGAGTGTTCTGGGAAGTGAGCTTCCTAGGACGGAAACCATACCGGTTTCCAGCTGTTGAGCAATGTAATACAAAACTGAGGCGGCCGATAATACTCCGCCGGCCTCAGTAGATGAGGGGCGATAATACTCCGCCAGCCTGATGAGTGTTCTGGGAAGTGAGCTTCCTAGGACGGAAACCATACCGGTTTCCAGCTGTTGGGAAATATAATACAAGATCTAATATTTGGCATTTGGTTTCAGTGTATACCAATAATATAAGATGTCCATAATATCAAAGTCTCAGTATCATCGATAGTATCTATAAAAGAATTAAAGTGTCAGTATCATCGATGGTATCTATCTACAGATGGTGGAAGTGGTCCTCTATGTTCAAGTTCTGTTGCTCTGCGTTCCTTGCTCCGTCTCCATGAAGAATTAATAAGCGAAGCAGATAAAGTAAACCCAGGTACAAATTGGAAATAATATTTTTTTTCTTATTCGCTACGTCTGCCTAAGGTTACTCCCACAGAAGAGATCAACCTAATACTCAGGTATCATACGATTCCTTTGAATAATAGAATCCCTAAATATTATGCAGACGTCGCGACAGATATCTTATTTACATTCACATTATCATAACCCATGGCTTTGCTTTCCATCTTCGAGGTTTCGATTGCCATTGCAATCTCCACTATCATCTCAAATTTTGTCTTGGGAGATTCTTGTAGTAGTCTTTCCTTTGTTTCAGCACAACGTAGGCCTCGAATAAATTGTACACGCAAATGTGTCTCAAATGTAAATTCCATACAACCAGTCCATACGAAATTACATTTCCCTCCGATTTCTTTAAGGCCTGCCACATAATTGGCATTTGATTCATGTTCATTTTGAGCTCTCAAGCAGAATTTATGCTGTTGTGCCACTTCACCAGGCTCTGGTGCAATACGGTTCTTCAGTGCTTTAACTAAATCATCATACGCCTTCGATTCAGGTATTTCAGGTGCTATTATATTTTTTAATACTTGATAATATTTGGGACCAATGCAGTTGAGGAATATCTGTGTCTTTGTGGTACTGTTTGTAACACCTTTTAGGTTAATGTTATTTTGTAATCTCTGAATGTAACTATCAAAAGATTCATTTGTTTCATCATAGGCTTGAAGTTGTATGCCTGATACAGAATTAGTGGATGTACTTGCTTGATTTACCAGCGCCTGTTGTAGACTGACCTGTTGGCTCTGCATTCCTTTTAGGGTTTCCACTAACTGTAGCATTAATTCTTCCATTATGTCGGATGTTCGATAATTTTGGAATCACATTGAGCTATATAGACGTCAACACTTCTTTTTTTTCACTTTTATTCACTACCAACTGCGCCAATCTGTTATGTATGTAGGTGATTAAATGATGATATACTTCTTGATAACTTTTAGCTTTATTTCTATATGGTACTAATTAAACTTATTACAATGATTGTTCGATTATAACATATTAAGATATAGCCAGCCATTTTGCTAGACGCGTAGCGTGGCTCAAGTCATCTGACAGATGCCTTATGACGTCATTTTCAGTGCGCGACTAGAGATGTCCCTAACAAGCCTCTTGGGCTATACTATTCAAAACAATATAATAGAGCATGATAAAGACAGACTTCATCCACTGTTAAAACTGCCACCACCACATAACGCCGCTGAACTCAAACGAGCTCTTGGTCTCTTTGCTCACTACACCAAATGGGTACACAAATTCTCCGGAAAAGTACATCCTCTCGTCAGCAACGTAAACTTCCCATTAAGCGAAAGCGGACGGCGTAGTTTTGATCTATTAAAATCGGAAATTTGGAAGGCTGCATTAGTCGCCATAGACGACAAAGAAACTGTAACTGTAGAGACCGCCGCATCTGAGTTTGCCATAGCCGCGACGCTAGCCCAGAATGGACGCTCTGTCGCTTAGATTACTAAATAATCTAAGCCCTGTCCATATAGAACGTTGTCGGACAGCGAACGTAAACATGCTTCCGTTGAGAAAGAGGCTTGCGCTATCATCGAGTATCACAAAATGGCGCCACTACCTCATTAACAGACACTTTCTCCTTATCACGGATCAGAAATCCGTCAGCTATGTATTCAATCAAAACCATACCAGTAAAATAAAAGACGATAAAATCGAAAGATGGAGGCTAGAACTGTCATGTTACAATCTACAGGCCCAGGAATCGAAAATATTGCCGCGGATGCACTGTCAAGTCAAGGGTGTGTGCACGGGTCCATATTGGCTCACCTAAAGTTCTTTACCCGAAATTGTTCTTCCTAATGATTTGTAATCCGAATGATCACTCTTCCTAAAAATTTTCATCCTAAAGTTCTCATTCATACTATTTGTACCTACTGCTACCGGCGATGTTCATAACAGTAATTTTTCCGAAAATTTTAAATAATAATAGGTATCATTAATTTAAATATATTTAAACTCCTACTGTATTTTATCATAACGCTTTTATCCCTAAACACCATAATATTTTCACTCATACTCAGAAAGAAACATTTACCAAGTATAATAAAAAATATATGATGAACATAATCATGAACCAGATGCTTTGAAGGAAAAGGTTTGTTTTTAAACTATTTCTTGTGATTACAAAACAACTGTTCACATTTTTACATTTAGCCATTTTATTTTTGGTTATTGTTGTTACATACTTATTACTATAACTATACCTGAGATAATTATGTCTAAAAAACCAACTGTTCAGAATGATTAAAGGTCGTTTCACTGATTTTTGTCTTAAATTAATGAAATTCAGGTCAGAGTGTCGTCTTGGGGACACTATGAAAAAAATACTTAGAAAAATTTCGCCACCAATTTCGAGGTAGCGTAGTTGGTCACAGTTCTAACCTAACCTAACCTATGGATATCTTGGCTAATATTAAACTAATTTAATTGAAATGTGTATATGAAAACATGTATTTAACTACTTGTACCATGGTACTATTATTCTTATATGTTATACATGTTATGTGAAAATAAAGTTACGCAAAATTAATGTATATATTACTGATTATTATGAATAAAAAAAAATCTAAACAAAAAAGATATGACTTTGAATAATAGTGTAAAATATGGTTATGTTGAGAAAATATAGGAAAACAAATAAAAGTATAATAAATGTTTATTGCTACTGACATTATGAAGTTGAATGCTTCGGAATTATGAAAATTAGAGACGGAGTAGTTAGGAATTGTGATTGCTAGGATTAAAAATGTTAGGAAGAACATTTTCGGATTTCCAATTATCGGAGTTACAAATTTAGGTGAACTTTGGCGCACCCGTGTGTGCACTCATGAGTAACTCTAAATTATTCAAATTGAACTCTCTCATCCTGGAATAACCAGAATGTATCACTGGATTAAATTAAGGAGCTCGTGGCTAAATAATAACAGCCGCACGGGTCGATCATCAAGGTTAAGCAACGCTTGACGAGGTCGGTACGTGGATGGGTGACCATTTCAACATATCGAGTTTCCTCCTCGGAAAGCACGTTAAGCCGTTGGTCCCGGCTGTTATTTGAAGATCTTTGACAGTCGTTACGGGTAGTCAGAAGCTTGAGATCTGACACCAGTCTTGCCAAGGGGTACCGTGTTTACCCAGTTACTGGGTTGTGGAAGTCAGATAGGCAGTCGCTCCATGTAAAACACTGGTACTTAGCTGAATCCGGTAAGACTGGAAGCCGACCCCAATATAGTTGGGAAAAGGCTAGGCAGATGATGATCACTGGATTAAATTAAAGAATTACTCCTTAGACGAAATTAAACAGATGACCGCTACTTGTCGTGTATTTGCGGAAGTCAAACATCGCTTTGCCAAATCAAAAGGGACACTAATTAAAGCTGTATCGCCGTTCGAAAGATTAAACATAGACTTCAAAGGTCTTCTGATTCGAATACAAAAAACAAGTACCTACATTCTGACAATTATCGAAGAATTTTCAAGATAGCCATTCGCATACGCTTGTCCTGAATCCTGATACTACTTCGGCTACTGTTATTAAGTGTCTAAGAGATCTTTTTTACGAATACAGTTAGCCTTTGTACATACACAGCGACAGAGGATACTCTTTCATGTCGGCAGAAATACAGGTCTTTCTCAAAAACTGTAATATTGCCACTTCTCGCACGATACCTCATAATCCGCAGGGGAACGGTCAGGTGGAGAGGCTTAATGGAACGCTCTGGCGGACGATACAGCTGAGTGTCAAGTCCAAGAATTTGCCAATAGAACATTGGGAGCAATTTTTAAAGGCCTCCATTCACTGTGTGCGTTCTCTACTATGCACTTCAATAAATGCCCACGAGAAGTTATTCAACTTTCCTCGGAGAACGCCATTGTGCCCGGTCCGATACTTTAAAAAAAGTTTGTTCGTTCGAAAACTGAACCTTACGTTGAGGAAGTTGCTTCAAACAAACCCCAGCTACTCTTACGTGCGACGGCGTAATGGTCAAGAGACAACCGTATCGAACAGACACTTAGCCCCACTTTCAGAAATAGTAGATGATGTAATCCCGATAGTCGACAATGAAGACTTTGAAAGGCCCGTACTGAAAGACAGGGCTGATAATGGGAGAATACATGAAGGAGAAGTTTTTAGAACCCCACTGCAAAATGCTGAGGCCCCATAAGTCAGAAGATCTACAAGGCCAAAGAGATTACCCTTACATCTCAATGACTATCTTCTTGATGCAGAAACCATAGAGGGGGAGAGTGACATATAATCTCCTTCGTGCTACCGATATTTATCTATGATATTGACAACCATCACTCGTCACTTGAAATCTTTTAATTGTCTGTCATTCATTATTTTATTTACGACTTGATTAGTTCGTTGGAAAGGCAGTTAACAAGGTTCTATTCAAAAACCGACGCACTCTTTGAAAATTTAAAACGCTGATTATTATAGAGATTTTTTAGTTTAGAACTGATAAAACAAGACTATTTGTGTGTTTTTTGAATCAATGTTTTTGTTTTTGGTAGCACAAACACAGTTTTGGTTTGAAATTGAATCACTGAATGGCACTATTTTAATCACATAGATTAGTTCACAGAGTTCTTTAAGCTGAGATAACACTTGAGATGATCTTGCACTAACTGGTTGATATTTATACAAAAATTAGAACGAAACAATTACAATTTTTTTTTAACTAAAATTAAACGGAGCGCGATGTTTACGTGATGGCAGCGTCATCATTTCCCAAACCTTCTTGAACATAGGATTTTTATTAATTAGACGCCATGAGTAAAAATTGGTGTAAACAGCTGTTCAGGCGGAATATTTCAAAAACCAGCGCTTGCAAAACATTGGGCATAAATGAAACAACAAATGTATATTACTCTCAAAGAGTTTATTGAATTTGTTCTTAGAACGGTGACTGCATAAATTCTTTAAATCTTTCGCGGCACAACAACCATCACATTCATACATAGTAAATCACAATCGTTAGATAATCTTCTATAAGTATTATAATGACATAATATTTATAATTTATTTTATTATCTCCAAAATATATTTATTACTTAAACGTATTAGTAGAGGATCACAAAATAATGGATAAATTCTACACGAACCGAGGAGCAGAGGCCGCGGCCGCGCTCGCGTGACGTCACGCCGCCGCCGCCTCTGCCCCGTAGCCAGTTAAAGCTTGCTTCTTAAACCCTAACGATAAAGTAATGATAGTATCCTAACTTGTACTTCATTTCCTACAAATAAATAGATCGACGCTTACTTCTATGCATAGCTATCACGTTTTGTTACTCTTTAGTCCCTACTCGTAAAACTTAAGTTTGATATTATAGTCGAAGGTTCGCTTAGCTTTCGAGAGAAAAGCATGAGCGACACATGCACACCACACACCTACACATAAATATAAAGTGGCGCCCCCGCCCGCAGCCGGCGCCGGGCGCGGGGCGCGGGGCGCGGGGCCCGGGGCGCGGGGGCGCATCACAGCTCGCACAGCCATAAGCTCTCAGACTCTATCGTCTACAAAATATAAGTATCTCTATGTATGTACAACACGATCATTTTACATCGACGCCGGCGTGCGCCGATGGAGCAGCGGCTCGCATGAAGGGAACGTATTTACAGTCCGCTACTTCAATATACATATAATTTCTATCTATGTGTATAATAATAACGTCTCGTTTTATCTAAATATCACACTCGGTCTCGTCAATCTGTAGCACATATCGCGCGGGCGCGGGCGCGGGCGCAGCAGTCAGTCTAGGCCTGCGCATGCGCGGGCGGCAGCTTGGTGGGCTCTAGGCGCTCGTCGGCCGCCAGCAGCCGGTCCAGCTCGTCGTCCTCGTAGAACACCACGAAGTGCTCGGGCTTGGCCACGGCCTCGAAGATGGAGCACACGGACGGCTTGACGTTGTAGAAGTACAGCGGCTGGCGCGTGGCGTGGAAGTCGGCCGTGAGCTGCTCGATGCTCTTGGCGGCCGTGTAGTCGGCGCTGTAGATGTGCGTGCACTCGATCACCACGGGCACGGAGCTGGAGGCCGCGTGCTTGGTGACGAGGCGGCGCACGTAGTCCACGGACGGGAACATGAGGCAGCGGTCCGGCGTGATCATCAGGTACTCCACGCCGTGCTCCGTCTGCAACACAACACGCCTGTCAGTACACACGCGCACACATACACACACACACAGTACCACACAGCTGTGACGGCACCACGCTTACCTTGAGCATCTCCACGGACAGCTTGGGGCGCGCGGCGTGATACAGGATGAAGATGATGTTGACGATGACACCGGTGAGGATGCCCAGCTCGATGGGCAGCGTCAGGCACAGCACGAACGTGCCCACACCCGGGATCAGGTCCAGCTCTGTAACATGACCATCTTGGTTAATACAAGCATCTAATTATTATTATACTCTTCGATCAATAATATTATCTATACATATAATAAAATCGTAAAGACGACAAAACTGTACATTTATACCATTCCCCCTCTAAAAAGCTTATTTTCAATACAGTTGTTAAACATGGCGTACTTTCAGAGGCTATAATTATGATTCGAAAGTTAAATCTTACACATAGGCATCTTTCTATTACGCGGTCGTGACTTTTGTTTACGAGCTCGATCATTATGTTTGCAATTTAGTTTTAAAAGTATGTCAAGTCAGTTTAAAAAAGTTTAGTAGCAAGGAGTTTTCTTACATAGAATAAAATGGGATAGATTTTCTACGAGGAAAAATGAATGATTCCGTACGTTTTAGCATTGAATTCTCAAAAGTCTTTTAAATGGTTGTTATATATATTTAATTACCAGTTTTAATTTAATTATTTTCACAGGAACATTTGTCAAAAATCGAATAGGCTGTATAGGCTGTTTTCGTTTAAAAAAAAAATGTCCAGTTGCAAAACGCGCCATTATTTATAAGTCAATTTAAAAAAGTTTAGTAGCAAGGAGTTTTCATACATAGAATAAAATGGGATACGATTTTATACGAGGAAAAATGAATGATTCCGTACGTTTTAGCATTGAATTCTCAAAAGTTTTTAAATAGTTGTTTAATATATTTAATTACCAGTTTTAAGTTAATTATTTCCACCTCAACGTTTGTCAAAAATCGAATAGGCTGTATAGGCTGTTTTCTTTGTAAAAAAATATGTCCAGTTATAAAAACGCGCCATATTTAATTATTTTTTTTGTGTATAAACAAATCTAATTCTTTGATTTGTTTTTACTATTTCTCACAACTGTATTGAAAAACGTCGTGTGATACACGGGTGTGTAGGTTATTGCAAACTCGTGTCATTAAAAACCCTCGCCTTCGGCTCGGGCTTGTTAATGACATCTCGTTTGCAATAACCTACTTTCCACCCTTGTATCACAATGTACTATTTATTCACTGAAAACAGTGAATAAAAAGCACTTTTACTCACTGTTTTGGTGTTTGAATTTAGAACACACTAATATATATTCGACGTCCATCTCAAAGCTATACAACCTCCTTGCGCATAAAATACTCGTGCAAAGAATATTCGACTTTCAAACTCCTTCATAGATTGAATTTTCAGTTTGTTAATATTTAGGATTTTAATAATGATTTTGATTTTAGTCTGGGATGTTTAGTGAATACTTATTTAGATTGTAATTGTAATAGTAATTGCATTGGTGATTAATTAATTACATTAAAGTAACTTAAACTAACTAATTAAAGTAACTAATTTATATTTGTACGCCTCGATAGGCAGAACATGTATGTGCCTCAAATGATAAGTGAACATCTTGCATGCATAACGTATGTAAACACATTTTAAGACAAATAAATTATCTTTATCTTTATCTTTAACGGAGGTGGTCACTGGTCCCTGAAACACAGATGCTGTTACCTAACTCAGCTTCAATTTACAAAAAATGTGAAACCCTGCGTTTTCACATTTTTTGTAAATTTTGAAGGTAATAAAACATTTATTTATTATTATTCCTTGTGCTTTCCGCTTAAATCTTTCTTTGTTCGTAGTCATGGTATAAAATATAGTATGCAACTCTTGAATAAAACGGATTTATATCGAGGGTCATGAATCACTCGCGTCGCTCAGGATTCTAACAGTTGAATCACTCGCTATGCTCGTGATTCATTTATGGCCCTCGCTTTAAAACCGTCCTTTATTCACATGAGTTGCATAATATACTACTAATTTTTTGCTCACCACATCCAGCCCATCTATTATCTAGAATTGGGTATAGTCGTAATGGTGAGTTTCTATACTACTGTGTTAAATTATAAACTAAATTAAAAAGATGCATACTGATTGAAACATGATTAGATTACTAATAATTTCATAAGAAAATATTGCAAAATAATCCCTAATGGTCTGGCCACTGTACCTAAAGGCTATATATTATCACGCTATTTATTATGGAGAGATTGCAGTATAGCAATATGTAGATCACGGCATGTATTAGAACTGCCATTTTTAACCCATGTTAACGGAGTACATAGCCCGGTGGTTTAGATAGAAGACTTCCAAGTCGTTCGTCGTGAGTTCGAGTCCCTCCCAACATAACTGGACCGTTTGTCGCAGGTAGATATAATCGATCACATCTTCGAGTGTAGAGTCTCCAACTTTGATAGGAGTGGGTGCAACATGGGCATTCAACATCACCATGGTTTTGTCCATGTTCATTTTTAGACCCACTCTTTCGGCAAGCTCTACTGAAGTCATCGAGCATTGTACTGAGGTCCTCTATGGTCTCAGACATGACCACTATATCTTCGGCAAACCGAAGGTAAGTGATGTACTAACCATTGACGTTAATGCCTAGCCATCTCCAGTCCAGAACCTTGAAGACATCCTCCAGTGCAGCAGAGAACAGTTTCGGAGATATGACGTCTCCCTGTCTCAGCCTCGCTACAGAAGGATAGGTTCCGAAGGCTGATCCTGATGTCGGACTGACATGGTAGCGTTTTTGTACAAACACTTCACACCTCGATGTACCGGTAGTCGATTTGGCAGCGTTGGAGAGACTGCAGTACAGCCCAAGTCTCGATCGAATTGAAGGCTTTCTCTTAGTCCACAAACGCTAAGCAAAGAGGCAGGTTATACTCTTCGGTCTTCTGTATAACCTACCGTAGCGTATGTATGTGGTCTACGGTACTAAAGCCTTTTCGGTAACCTTGTTCGGGAGGCTGGAAATCGTCAAAACTGCGCGCGAGACGATTCGTGATGGCTCTTGAAAAGAACTTGTTGACATGGCTAAGAAGTGAGATGGGCCTATAATTCTTCAATCGGGTACTGGCGCCCTTCTTTAAGAAGAGTATTATAGTATTATCCCTGCACCATGCCTGTGGCGTTTTCCCTTTAACTGCCCTTAGAACCCCTCGAAGCTCCGGTTTAACGGATACGATCCTGCATCGTCGGTCTTCAGTTTTGTGAGCTGGCTCTGCTCAATAGCCAGATCTCATGCAAACACACCTTGGAGCCCTTATTCCGCTCAATCGCGTCTTTTTTTATAATATATAGGCTCGCGTTTGACCACTATCTCGTCTGATGTTAAGCGACGACGTGGTCTACGGTGAAGCACGCTTGCCTAGAAGAAACCTATTCACTCTTGACTTAAAGACCCCAAGGTTGTAGCTATCAGGGAACAAAGGCCCCGAAAGGGAATTCTACTCCTTAGCTGTGCGCACAATGAAAGTATTAGTAAAAGGCTTTGTGCATTTGGAAGGGATGTGGACCATGTACCAATGGCGCACGGCCGTACGTCTTGTAGTCCGATGATGGAAAGGGCTAGGCGGAATCAAATTGTGCAGTTCCGTCGCACACACCCCGAAATGTAACCGATAAAAAACCGACAGGCTGGCAACTCGGCGTCGATGTTCGAGGCTCTGGAGCTTTGAGGCGACCAGTGCATCGTTGCCAATAAGCCTTTTAGCCCGTCTGTCGATCGACTCAAGTGCATCAAGCTGGTATTTGGCAGATCCATCCCAGAGGTGAGAGCAGTACTCCATGCATGACCGAACTTGCGCTTTATACAAGTTGAGCAACTGTTCAGGAGTGAAGTACCGTCTCACCTTAGAAAGAATCCCCAACTTTTTTGCAGCTAACTGAGCTTTCGCCTCAATGAATGGACCAAAGTTGAGGGTCGATGTCAACGTAACACCGAGAAGTTCGAGATGGTCCGTTAACGGCACGGTTACACCACGGAAAGAAGGAGCCGGGTGGAATTGGCTCTTTTTAGCGGAAAAAAGACACGCCTGGATCTTAGCAGCATTGAAACCGACCAAATTGGCATCACCCCATTCGGAGATCACCTTCAAGGACAGGTTCAAGCGTTCAACCATGGCCTCCCGGAGAGACCGAATCTGAGGCCCAGTAGCCCGTGCGCCGGACACGTATCTCTCAGCAACAGTGCTGTCGTCTGCCACAGGTGCCGGGTTTTAGCAAATCATTAATGTGCAGCAAGAATAATGTTGCCGAGAGCACTGACCCCTGCGGGACTCCGGCGTTGATATCTAATTGACCGGACGAGCAGCCGTCGATAACCACTCGGATGGAGCAATCCCTCAGGAAGTCCGCAATCCAATCACACAGACCACTAGGCAGACCGAAGGAAGGAAGCTTCCCAGTGAGGCTTTCGTGCCAGACCCTGTCGAAAGCCTTCGAGATGTCGAGGGAGACGGCTAGCGCTTCCCCGTGTCTCTCGATGGCCTCACTCCAGATGTGAATGGCATACGCTAGAAGATCCCCAGTGGACCGATTTCGGCGGAAGCCGTATTGGCGGTCACTGAGGATGTCGTTCGCTTCTAGGTATGCCAGGAGCTTACCGTTAAGTACTCGTTCCATACTCTTACAGAGGATGATCGTTACAGATATGGGTCTGTAGTTGGCGAGGGTTCTGCCAGGCCCACTTCTTGTGCTCACGCTTTCTGAAGAAGGAGTTCATCATATAGAGGCTCCTTCTCCATAAAACAGGCCAGTAGGTCCGTCGTCGACGCTGGTTCCGTCGTCCAAAACCAAATTGCCTCACGTTGAAGTCCCCAATGACCTCGGTGAAGTGAGTTTTGTGAACATGCATGGCTCTGGAAATGTCTTCATACATGGTCTCTACTTCGTCGTCGGGATGTGCCGAGGTCGGGGCGTAAACCTGTATGACCTTCAGCGAATACCTTGAGGATATTCTGAGTATAAGGTACGCCACCCTGGTCGAGACACTCCCGATCCTCACTACGTTGGTCACAAGGGACCTGTGGACGATAAACCTGACACCACCCTGGGACTGCCGGTCACCCTCTCGGAAGCATGTTACCGGTTCTTTATTCTAAGTTTTTTCAGTCCATCCAAAGGTTGTGTGGTGGATATCACTGTCAGGGATAATACCGCCTTTGTACGTGTATAAATAAGTTTTTCTTCTAAATATGTATAACTTTTATGGTGTACAATAAAGTTCTATTATCGCTGAAACCAGACTTCAAGAAAAATTGCGTTGGCTGTGGCTTCTTCAGGCATCGCAACCACGTTAATTCCTGGCGGTAAAACAGCTCATACAATGTTTAAAACCCCAATCGCGGACTCTCCTATCCAGGGCGTCAAGTTCTGTTTGAGTCCATTTGAGTATGCCGAAAGAGTACATTAAGACCGGCATGACCCAGCCGTTGAAGGCGTAGACCTTGTTATTGTTATTATAGAAGACATACGGAATAAATAACTGCAGGTTTATTTATAAGGAAGGAAGGCAGTGAAATCGACGTACATTTGTTTTCCATCTTAAGTATGTTATTCCTAAAGTTTTATCAGATTGATACGCAGACTGGTATCTACCATCTTGTGACAATTTAATAACATCAGCGTGAACTCACTCTTTGCGCGCCACATGGGCTTGATGACGTTGTACTCGACCATGAACAGTATGGCAGACACGATGACGGCTGCCAGCGCCGCCTTGGGGATGTACTCGAAGTACTGCGTGAAGAACTGCAGCGCCAGGATCACCATCACGCCTGCGGATACACGACATGGGTCAGCACCGACTACGATTGTGCGAGCACACAGAGCGCTGTGCACAGGAGTGACACTCACCCGTGTAAAGCCCGTTGAGCGTGGTCTTGACGCCCGAGCCGTTGGACACGACGGAGCGCGCCAGCGAGCCGCCGCCCGGGTACGCCTGCATGAAGGAGTTGGCCACGCTGGCCACGCCCAGCGCGATCATCTCCTGCGTGGCGTCGATGGTGCGGCCATCCGAGAACGCCTTGCAGATGGCGATGTCCTCCAGTAGCACGATGAGCGGGATGACGAGCAGCCCCGAGCCCAGCTCCGACACCATGTCCAGAAAGTCGGCGGTGGAATTGTCGGCACGCACGTAGCTGAAGGGCGGCAGCTGCGGCAGCGGCACGCCTGACGGGATGCCACCTGCGAGCATACACGTCACACGTCACTCTCGAGCCCACACCTCACCGTCCTCACCGGTGTCCGGCAGACATGATACATGTGAGTGCTCACTACTGCTGACTGATGCTAGCTACTCTACATGAAGTTGATCGATGACGTGAGGGTTACGTGAGGCTCTCTACGCTACTAACCACTGCGACTATTCTCGGCTGGCGTTTGCACAAAAACAGAAAAAAATACTTGAGTCTGGAAATCTCATAGACAGTACTGAGAATTGCAGCATATCGGAGCGGTACATACCCATGAGGCGCACAGGCGGCGTGCCGTAGGCGAGCACGAACCAGTAGCCCAGCACGCCGGTGGCCACCACTATGATGGCGTTGCGGCACGTGCTGACCATCCACAAACACTTGGTTATCACTTTCTGTCTTGTGCTTGGACCATCTTCAGACTTTGCGCCCAATTTTATCATACCGATTTTCTGTAAAACACGATGGCACAGTTATAGATTGTGATTGAAAATATAGAGACAAGGTGCGTTGGTTCGAATCGTGCTACTCACCCTCATAAAGAGCAACAGCGCGATGCACGAGAAGCCAAGCACGGGGTCCCAGAGCGAGGCCGCGTGCAGGTTGCGGAAGATGGAGATCCACTGCTGCAGGAACGTCGTGCCGCTCACCGAGATCGCGAACAGATCCTTGACCTGCGACGTGGCGATCATGAGCGCTACGGCCGACGTGAAGCCCGAGGACACCGGGCCTGATACAAAGTTAATGAGGAAGCCGAGCCCCAGCACGCCCATGAGCAGCTCCACCAGCCCCGCCAGGAAGTTTAGTAGGATGGCCTTCTCCACCACACCGCCCGCCACCTGGAAGGTGAGCAACGACGCGATGGCCGTGGGGCCGGCGGGCACGGCGCGGCAGCCGCCCAGCACGATGTAGATGAAGCAGCCCAGGAACGAGCCGTACAGCCCGTACTGCGGCGGCAGCCCGGCGATGTTGGAGTAGGCCAGTGATTGCGGGATCACCGTCAGCCCCACTGTGACGCCAGCGATCAGGTCGCCGACCGCCTTTTCCACGTTGTACTGCGGCAGCCATTGCGTTACGGGCAGGCGCTTGTGCAGCGTTTTGCGGTTGAAGCGCCGCCGCAGGGCCGCGCGCCAGCCGCAGCGCGCCGCGGCGTCGGACACTGCAACAGACAACAGACGCGCGTCATAACTCGTGTGCTGCCAGCGCGCACTCGCGCTGTGTGCGCTCGGCGCGGTCAAGTTCAGGGGCGCCGCGCGCCGCCACGTGCTCTCGCTCTATTTCACACTTCATCAGCTGCTATTCCGCCAGTCATCGCGACTCAGCGACACGAATCGCACGTACTCAATGTAACCGAGTCTCGGCAATGCTATTCTAACTGCGTACTACTTCTCGTTAGCAACTAGAAGGCATTTTTGACCGTAAAAAAAAAACAAAAAAAACACCTAGTTCAAAAATAATTAGGTAGGTATTCAATTTTATTGCTGACTCTTGAAAGGTAATTAAAACGTTGAATCAGGATGAGGAGGGGTTTGGCGAGGTGAGGGGCGGTACTCACGGATGTAGTCGTTGCTGGCGTGCTTGTCGTCGGGCGGCGGCAGCGAGCCGGACGACGCGTTGTGCTTGCGTCGCGGGATCATCCTGCAACAGAGGGAGAAAACTTACTAACTGCACACTGGCACACACCACTACAAAACAAGCAGTGAAGCAGTCGCCAGGTTGTGTGCAAGTTCGTCGTAACTATGGGTTTAAGCGTTTGAACCGAAGGCAGACGGGATCAACCACAAGCCTCTAAAACAACCTCGAAGTGATCGCGGCATGCGTCACAACATGGACTTGCAATGCAACACCAGATCTGCAGACCTGTTCTGTCGTCTTGACATAAAAACATTTTGCTTTCGACATAATTAAATTGTAAGGTCTGCTTTTCTACAAGTAATATATCCTACTTAAAAATGTTATTGGGGCAGGTATCTCAGTTGGTTATACTTTTAAAATAGACTTCAACGGCCATTTCAATCATTATCAGTCGGTGTTGCTTTGGCCACTATCATGACATGACCTAGAAATGTATAAGGACCTCGGGGTCTTGCCAAAAAAAATTTGATTGCCATTGTAATGTTGACAAAAAAAAAACATTTTTACAAAAAAATACTACCGACTTCCAAATAAGAAAACTACAAAGTGAAAAATAACTTTATTTTTGGAAGTCGGTGTCTTTCGTAGGTACCATTATTTTGCGTTACGGACACCGACTTCCAAAAATAAAGTTATTTTTCACTTTGTAGTTTTCTTATTTGGAAGTCGGTAGTATTTTTTTGTAAAAATGTTTTTTATTTTTCACTTTTTAGTTGTACCTACCTAATAGGCAAGATGTTTAGTAAGTTTCCTATAACGCCAGAATAGATTACCCGAATAACATGAAACTTGAACAAAACCGATCAAATGAGAGATCTGCTTACCCCTTAAGAGCGTACTGACGTGATGTTATGTTATGAAATGGTATAAACAATAAAATGACATGTGATTGCAGCAGTCCCGAGAGATTTTCCGTTATTTATTGAAGAGTTCTGTTGTATATCTTCGAAGTTCTTCATCAGATCTTCACCAAATTAAAATGGGACCAATTTCGGAACATACTCTTTTAAACAAAAAAAGAATTTTCAAAATCGGTCCGCAATTGACGGAGATATCGGTGAACATACACAAAAAAAAAAAAAAAAAAAAAACATACAAGATGTCGAACATAGAACCTCCTCCTTTTTCGAAAGTCGGTTAAAAAACCGGCCAAGTGCGTGACGAGCCACGCACAGTAATAGGGTTCCGAAGTTGCAAAACGGTTGCAGCGGCACACAACGTCTAAAAACGGGCCCACATGAGATATGTTTTTTTTTAACCGACTTTCGAAAAAGGAGGAGGTTCTATGTTCGACATCTTGTATGTTTTTTTTTTTTTTTTTTTTTTTTTTGTGTATGTTCACCGATATCTCCGTCAATTGCGGACCGATTTTGAAAATTCTTTTTTTGTTTAAAAGAGTATGTTCCGAAATTGGTCCCATTTTAATTTGGTGAAGATCTGATGAAGAACTTCGAAGATATACAACAGAACTCTTCAATAAATAACGGAAAATCTCTCGGGACTGCTGCAATCACATGTCATTTTATTGTTTATACCATTTCATAACATAACATCACGTCAGTACGCTCTTAAGGGGTAAGCAGATCTCTCATTTGATCGGTTTTGTTCAAGTTTCATGTTATTCGGGTAATCTATTCTGGCGTTATAGGAAACTTACTAAACATCTTGCCTATTAGGTAGGTACAACTAAAAAGTGAAAAATAAAAAACATTTTTACAAAAAAATACTACCGACTTCCAAATAAGAAAACTACAAAGTGAAAAATAACTTTATTTTTGGAAGTCGGTGTCCGTAACGCAAAATAATGGTACCTACGAAAGACACCGACTTCCAAAAATAAAGTTATTTTTCACTTTGTAGTTTTCTTATTTGGAAGTCAGTAGTATTTTTTTGTAAAAATGTTTTTTTTAACTATATGCTCGCGTTTGACCACTATCTCGCCTGATGGTAAGCGATGATGTGGTCTATGGTGAAGCACGCTTGCCTAGAAGTAACCTATTCACTCTTGACTTAAACTAAAGAAGGACTAACTGGTAACTGAAGGAGTTATAAAAGCCAACTACAACAACTACGCAACTGAAGTTAGAAAAATATTATCTATTTGAGTTCCACCGCGGGTGCGAATTGCGAAAGGAGCCGATACGAGCGCGCGTTAGTGCCACGGGGAATGGTATGGTTCGTTCCTAGACCCTTGCGCGCAAGTTCCTTGTTTATTTCTCTTTCGGAATTTGAAAAATTTCGTATGTATTTATACCTCTAATCTGCGGTATTCATTATTTCGTTCTGGAAAGTTTTACGCTACTCAATTAGTGATGTAGTCGGGTCGGATATTGACTTTATAGATGGATATAGACAAAAGAAAATAAGTAATTTGCTTGACAATCGAATCTAATTTGACTTTAGATTACAAAACGTCGAAATACTTCTGCAAAATAGACTCCCCCGCGCGCATGCGCCGTATGGACTACGGACCGGTACTGCCAACGACTCCGGCCACTCCAATGCGTTATTCGAGCTTAAACATTATTAATTTAGAAATCATTATTATTAAGGATGTTATGATTTTATTTTTGTATATTTTTAGATGGTTCATAAGCATATATTTACTATCTGTTTTACACAGCTAACAATGTTATTTAAGTAATTTTTCAATGGCATTTGTACAAAAATTATATTGTTTCAAGTACATTTTATAAGTTGGTCGACTATTACTCGTAAACTTGTAAAGCCTACTTATCCGTGATAGTTTTCCTTTTAATTTCGTTATATCTACTACCCGATTTCCTTGATATCGAGTAGTAGATAACATCGTTGTTTTCAAGAGTCATCACGAATCGTCTCGCGCGCCGGTTTGACGATTTCCAGCCTCCCGAACAAGCCGGATTTCGTAAAGGCTTTAGCACCGTAGACCACATACATACGCTGCGGCAGGTTATACAGAAGACTGAAGAGTACAACCTGCCTCTCTGTTTGGCGTTTGTGGACTACGAGAAAGCCTTCGATTCGATCGAGACTTGGGCTGTACTACAGTCTCTACAACGGTGCCAAATTGACTACAGGTACATCGAAGTGTTGAAGTGTTTGTACAAAAACGCCACCATGTCAGTTCGACTTCAGGATCAGACCTCGGAACCAGTCCGTCTGCAGCGAGGTGTGAGACAGGGGGACGTCATATCTCCGAAGCTGTTTACCGCTGCACTGGAGGATGTCTTCAAGGTTCTGGACTGGAGAGGGCTAGGCATCAAAGTCAATGGCGAGTACATCACTCACCTTCGGTTTGCCGACGATATAGTGGTTATGGCTGAGACCATGGAGGACCTCAGTACAATTATCGATGACCTCAGTAGAGCTTCCAAAAGAGTGGGTCTTAGGATGAACATGGACAAAACCAAGGTGATGTTGAATGCCCATGTTACACCCACTCCTATCAAGGTCGGAGACTCTACACTCGAAGTTGTGGACGACTATGTCTACCTGGGACAAACAATCCAGTTGGGTAGGGCCAACTTCGAGAAAGAGGTCAACCGTCGAATCCGACTCGGCTGGGCAGCGTTCGGGAAGTTGCGCGGTATCTTCTCGTCCAGTTGGACACACAGTGTCTCAAGACGAAAGTCTATGACCAGTGTGTGTTGGCAGTGATGACATATGGCTCTGAGACGTGGTCGCTTACAATGGGCCTCAGCAGAAAGCTTAAAGTCAACCAAAGGGCAATGGAGAGGGCTATGCTCGGAGTTTCCTTGCGTGATCGAATCAGAAATTTAGAGATCCGCAAGAGAACCAGGGTAACCGACATAGCCCGAAGAATTGCCAAACTTAAGTGGCAGTGGGCAGGGCACATTGCTCGCAGAACGGATGGCCGATGGGGCAGAAAGGTTCTGGAGTGGCGACCGCGAACCGGAAGACGTTGCGTTGGAAGGCCTCCCACCAGGTGGACCGATGACCTGGTGAAGGTTGCGGGGATCCGCTGGTTGCGGGACGCACGAGACCGGTCAATGTGGCGACGCTTGGGGGAGGCCTATGTCCAGCAGTGGACGTCTTTCGGCTGATATGATGATGATGATGATATCTACTACTGCCGTGAATTTTTTCACATAGCCAAGAGCAACCATTTCGCTGGCAGGGGTGGGGGGACACTTGACTCTAACATAAATTTGCAATTTAAAGCTTAATTTTACGCAAACGGATCTCTGAATCGAAAAATGGTTTTAACAAACCCATAATATTTTTGAATGGCCTATCCAACGATACCCCACACCATGGGATAAGCGAGAAAAAAATCATCCCAACTATACGTCTATAGGAGGAACTCCAAAAAATATATTTTTCATGGTTTTATTTTACCACTTTGTCGGAATTATTAATATGTATATCCATGCCAAATTATAGCTTTCTAGTACTTAGATGCTCTAAGCTAACCTGCGGACGGACAGACGGACAGAGCGAAACTATAAAGGTTCCTTGTTGACTTCGGAACCATAAAAAAGTAATGAATAATAAAGTGAATAAATTCAGAGCTCGATCGGAAGAAGCGCGCGCGTGCCCGAGTCATGTGTGTACACGTACAATGAACAAGGTCTCGTATCGCATCGCGGCTCGCGACGTCATTAAAACAAATGAATTACCTTAAATTTAAATGGCAGTATATTTGATAGTGGCACGTAAGCACATGGTGTGAATGTCACATGACTCGAGACCGAGGCGCGCACCACTGCGAGCGCCGCCCGACGCCCGTCGCCAGTCGCCACTCGCCCACATATTACTTACACCACGCCATGCCTAGCAGCTATATTTAAAACTACACAGTACACGCAAATGTTATGTTATGACAAGTAGGTACTGATTTATTGAGTTATACGTAGTTGTGTCTTACTTGGCCGCTGATTGCTTTCATTACTAAACGACCAGTCTGTAGTGACGGTACGCAGTACGCACAAGTCCCGATAAGGACAAGACGCATCACGCAAGTGGTACGCACGTCTCTGTTGAGATCAGTTCCCCAGATCGCTTTATACAAAAAAATATCGACGTCCACAGCAAAATACTACAAAGTGCAAAATAACTTTCGTTTCGGAAGTCGGTGTATTTGTCCGACACGCAATTGGTCGGTTTTAGTAGTGATCAAAGAATGAAATAAAACGCTGTAAATGTTTTATTACACCATTCGATAGTGTCGCTAATAAGGATCACATTCTGGGAAGTTTTGATGACATACCTACGGCAAATACGTAGGTATGCTTGGCCAGCAGCGATCAGCACGAGCCTAAATTATACAATTGCATGGCGCCTAGCGCTGCCAGCTACCCTGCACTAAAAAGAACTTGCAACTAGCCTATGGCTACTGTAAGCTACAGTCACTCGATATGGCTACTGTAAGCTATTGAGGAGTTGAGTGGTTTGCCGGTGGCTGCGGTGGCCTGGCAGCAGCAACAGATCCAGCTTAACATAATATTAGATTATCATCAGGTTTATGTATGAATACCTCATTTCAGGCTATTCTGGCTACGGAACTGGTTCAAAATTCAGTTGTAAAAAACAAATATACATACGTAAAACATACAAACATTGCAAATTTTATGAAAGCTTATAAAAATAATATAGGTAGCTTCAGTAGACTCAATACTTGTTATTACTTTAGCAGGCATCACTTCGGTAGTGTCCGACAGTTCGGCACTCGCTGAAGAGGAACGCGAATGTGAATGCTAAACCAGACTCAGTATCTACACTACGCCAAGGTATTGTTCTTCCCGGGAATTTTAGTAGCAAACTAGAATTAAACATAGCTTTCAATGTTGAAGGAAACTAGCGCTCGGGATCCATGAAGTGAAGCAGAGAACCATCAGACATCCTTGAAACACGACGAATAGGCGCAAAGAACTGGCAGTCGCGAACTCGCGATGTTCGGAAATCTGAGGCAAACTACTGCACAGCCTCGTGTATGTGAATAAGATGATAGAATATTTATAGAGGTGCACGATCGGGCGCTACAGCCGCGGCACGGCGGCGGCGGCGGGCCGGCTGGCGGCTCCGGCGGGCTAGCGGCTAGCGCTAGTGGAGCGCGCCGCACGCGCACTCGCACGCAGCGCCTGGCACATTTGGCGAATCAATCACAGCGCGCCACACTGGATTATCCGCTTCACCGATAACGCACGTAAACACTGACCGCATAGACATACCGAACAACTGCCGCGGACGAGACGGTTCAAGGAAAACTATAAATAAACAATTTTTCTCTCTATTATCGAAACAAGAACAACTGTCAGTAGATTATTATTTAGTGATCAACAACGGCGGTACTAGAACTTCAGGTTACCATTCGTTTTAAACTCCAATAGAATACGCAGTCACGTGGACGATGCCAAATGAACAGCTTTGTAACATGAAACATCTTCTCGTTGGAAGACAATGACGTTAACGCTTGAGTCCGCCTGACGCGTGGTCGCGTGGTGATGGTGAACGGCGTGTTATTTATTAAACTAGAGGTAATCGTAGATGATAAGTTAAGACTTGCATGGGCAGTTTAACAAAACAGTGTATGCCTGTATTGTCCACTAACTAGAAGAGAAGACTGGCTCCTAGCCACCGCTGCATCCGGCACATGCAGTGCATTTCGTACTTGATGGCGATCGCCATGCTGCGGTGGCCAGCCTCTATCAAAGATTATTTTAGTAAATACGGAAGGCCCCCATCTATCCAATATTATCCTTATTTTGGCCACAGATAAACTAAGTACAATGTGGGTCGAATCTTAAGACGACGACTAACGCACTAACGAGTGCCCGTTTTGTTCCTTCAAGGTCAACGACCTTGAGGGAACAAAACGGGCACTCGTTTCACACCCGCGCGACCCATAATTTAGTAGTTTTTTGTACTTTCCTTATTATTCTATGACTTTAAAAAAAGCCTCAGATCAAAATGTAGATAGTTAAATTGTCTTTGAGATGCGTGTCGATATCTTTTAAATACGCCCAGCGGTTTTGGTGCGAACAAATTCCATTGAAAAATTACTTATATAACGTTATTTAAATATACGAACCATGTACAAATGTTTATGGAACAACGAAAAGTCCTCTTCTTTGACCGCATTATTGTGTAGAATTTAGCGCCTGCTTGGTTTAGCACTAAACTGTGAGTTGGTTGATTTGGTTGGCTTTAGAGAATGGTAATGGTTTGGTTATTGGTTTAAATTTAGCGCCTGCTTGGTTTAGCACTAAACTGTGAGTTGGTTGATTTGGTTGGCTTTAGAGAATGGTAATGGTTTGGTTATTGGTTTAAATTTAGCGCCTGCTTGGTTTAGCACTAAACTGTGAGTTGGTTGATTTGGTTGGCTTTAGAGAATGGTAATGGTTTGGTTATTGGTTTAAATTTAGCGCCTGCTTGGTTTAGCACTAAACTGTGAGTTGGTTGATTTGGTTGGCTTTAGAGAATGGTAATGGTTTGGTTATTGGTTTAAATTTAGCGCCTGCTTGGTTTAGCACTAAACTGTGAGTTGGTTGATTTGGTTGGCTTTAGAGAATGGTAATGGTTTGGTTATTGGTTTAAATTTAGCGCCTGCTTGGTTTAGCACTAAACTGTGAGTTGGTTGATTTGGTTGGCTTTAGAGAATGGTAATGGTTTGGTTATTGGTTTAAATTTAGCGCCTGCTTGGTTTAGCACTAAACTGTGAGTTGGTTGATTTGGTTGGCTTTAGAGAATGGTAATGGTTTGGTTATTGGTTTAAATTTAGCGCCTGCTTGGTTTAGCACTAAACTGTGAGTTGGTTGATTTGGTTGGCTTTAGAGAATGGTAATGGTTTGGTTATTGGTTTAAATTTAGCGCCTGCTTGGTTTAGCACTAAACTGTGAGTTGGTTGATTTGGTTGGCTTTAGAGAATGGTAATGGTTTGGTTATTGGTTTAAGACCACTGGTTTAATGATACACAATAATGGTTTCTCCTGGATCCAGGCGAATCCCGGGGATTGCATGCCTGTTTATTGTACATTAGCTTCACCCGCGTGCTTATCATCCCAAGGAAACGTTATACTATGTGCTATTTCAGATTATAATCTACCTGTGTGCCAAATTTCATCCAGATCCGTTCAGCTGTTCTGGCGTGATTAAGTAACAAACATACATCCACACACACGCATCCATCCAAACTTTCACATTTGTAATATCAGTAAGATTACTATAGAAATTGCCCACTAACTAGGTGTCACAACAAAAAGTGAAAATTAAAATCTTTTTTACAAAAAAATACAACCGACTTCCAAATCTGAATGACGCGGTTGCGGTTGGCGTAGTGGTATGAACGCACAAATATTTGTATGGCCTACAGATAGTTGTTCCGGATCTGGGTATCTTGTATAGGTGAATTTAAATGTTTGTAAATGCACCCATGATACAGGCAGATATTCCTAGAGAGGGGCAGGGTACAAAAAACAAAAAACGCTACAAAGTGAAAAATAACTTCAGTTTTGGAAGTCGGTTATATTTTTTTGTAACAAAAATTTAGTTTAATAAAGTTATGAAAATAAATAAAATGTTGATTTATAACCATTCAAACTATATTTTATTCCACTGAGAATGTAACTTAGAAAAAATACTCTGTTCAAATGTCCGGGTTGTAAGCTCCAAAAGCCGGGGTTTTCACGCTTCTTGTCGTGCAGATTTTAGAGATGGCAACCCTAAGTCTAAGTCGGCGTTACTATAGCGGGCGAGCTCTGCATGCAGGACACGTCAGGATAGTCCTTACGGTGACCCCATACAGATTTTGCTGATAGTAAATAATTTATCTAGAAGTAAACAAGCTTCGATCGACAATCCATAGAAACACGAAATTATAACACGGTATCTTGCGTTTAGGAGTTATGATGCCACATAGATAAACAAACACACAGATACACACTTAAAACTTGCAACATCCCTCTTTTTGCGCGAGGAGTTAAAAAGATCTTAAATGAACAATTACATCAAATTATTAATTTTTAATAATAGGCTGTTTGGCAACTTGCCTCTCCTTCAAATATCGAACAGGGCGCACGAGAAACAAATCTGCGACTCATGAAGCCTTTTTTCACAGAAATTAATGTTGTTTATGAAATGTTATTTATTTCTTCCAGTGTGTTGATAAACGTCGTTTAATATACGACGTGGGCATTTGTTGGGCACTTGCGAGCCTTTCGCGAGGCCGTCATGAACCGAGACTGGCTTCATGACGGCCTCGCCTATGGCTCGAGGGTCTATTCCGCCTCGGCTCTAATGACAATGTTTGCCCACTTGTATCAACATCTAATATGTTAGTGGTTCGTAGTCGCGTAGTATCGTCACAGAATAAATGTGTCGGCGGCCAGCCGTCATCGTCAGCGATGCACTCGCGAGTGCGATTGGCAATCGCGACACATCCGACGCTGCAGTGCGCGGCGCACAGAGCCCGACTGGTGTTCCACTGAGCGTCGCTCTTCGTCCGTGCTAGTGCTGTAGAACTGCGGTGCTAGACATGCGGTATGCGGTAGAGCCACATCAGGCCGCTTTAATTTCCAAAGCAATCGCAAAACACGACTTTCAAAGATAACCAACGCTAATCATTTATTCAGACAATTTTTGTTGGTATTTAATTCTTAATGTAGTGTAGAGGCGTCGGGACGTAGTGATAGCACACGCAGACAGAACAGACACACGCGATGACGGGAATAAAGCTTACCAATACAACACCCTCTTTAAGTCTCGCCGCGTCGGGGAAAAATAAGTTAAAATCGTACCATAATCGGTCTTAACGTCGTACCTGGAGGTGCCTGCTGGCCGCGCGCCTGTGCGGCTGGCTCTACTCGGCGGCGACGGCGCAGAGCGTGTGCTGCGTGTGCTAGACACATGGTGACACTCTTAGCGGGATGTGAGGGCGCGGCTGACAGGGTGCGGGCGCGAGGAGGCACACGCGAGCGCCCTCGCCTCGCTGACCAACAAGCTCCCAAACAATAATATAGCACAGAACAGATGCACCAGACGGGTGCTAAAGGGGTTGAGTCCGTAGCTACGAGTTACAAGTAACGCCGTATGCATTACATAAATTAGCTTTGTTCGCATTATGCCCTACTGCTGCTGCTGGCAATGCTCGCTCGGCCCACGAACCTCATATGACTGTTCCTAAATGTTAGCATTATGCCCTACTGCTGCCACTGTAATGCTCGCTCGGCCCACGAACCTCATGTGACTGTTCCTAAATGTTCGCATTATGCCCTACTGCTGCCACTGTAACAGTCCGTAATGCTCGCTCGGCCCACGAACCTCATGTGACTGTTCCTAAATGTTCGCATTATGCCCTACTGCTGCCACTGTAACAGTCCGTAATGCTCGCTCGGCCCACGAACCTCATGTGACTGTTCCTAAATGTTCGCATTATGCCCTACTGCTGCTGTAATGCTCGCTCGGCCCACGAATTTCATGTGACTGTTCCTAAATGTTCGCATTATGCCCGACAGGTGCCACTGTAATGCTCGCTCGGCCCACGAACCTCATGTGACTGTTCCTAAATATTCGCATTATGCCCTACTGCTGCCACTGTAATGCTCTCTCGGCCCACAAACCTCATGTGATTGTTCTTAAATGTTCGCATTATGCCCTACTGCTGCCACTGTAATGCTCGGTCGGCCCACAATCCTCATGTGACTGTTCCTAAATGTTCGCATTATGCCCTACTGCTGCCGCTGAAATGATCGCTCGGCCCACGAACCTCATGTGACTGTTCCTAAATGTTCGCATTATGCCCTACTGCTGCCACTGTAATGCTCTCTCGGCCCACAAACCTCATGTGACTGTTCTTAAATGTTCGCATTATGCCCTACTGCTGCCACTGTAATGCTCGCTCGGCCCACAAACCTCATGTGACTGTTTCTAAATGTTCGCATTATGCCCTACTGCTGCCACTGTAATGCTCGCTCGGCCCACAAACCTCATGTGACTGTTCCTAAATGTTCGCATTATGCCCTACTGCTGCCGCTGAAATGATCGCTCAGCCCACGAACCTCATGTGACTATTCCTAAATGACCCTTGGCTAATAACAACATATTTTTTATAATTATGATGCCCTAAATAGATAGTACATTGTGATACAATGGTGGAAAGTAGGTTATTGCAAACGAGCTGTCATTAACAAGCCCGAGCTGAAAGCGAGGGTTTTTAATTACACGAGTTTGCAATAACCTACACACCCGTGTATCACACGACGTTTTTCGATACAGTTGTGGGAAATAGTAAAAACAAATCAAAGAATTATAATTTGTTTATTCACAAAAAAAAAAACAGAAAGTCAATTTAAAAAAAAATAGTAGCAAGGAGTTTTCATACATAGAATAAAATGGGATGGATTTTATACGAGGAAAAATGAATGATTCCGTACGTTTTAGCATTGAATTTTCAAAAGTCTTTTAAATGGTTTAATATATTTAATTACCAGTTTTAATATAATTATTTTCACATCAACATTTGTCAAAAATCAAATAGGCTGTATAGGCTGGTTTCGTTGTAAAAAAAATATGTCTAGTTGCAAAAACGCGCCATTTTCTGTTTTATTTTTTTTATTCAACAAATCGAATCCTTTGATTTGTTTTTACTATTTCCCACAACTGTATTCAAAAACTTTGTGTGATACACGGGTTTGTAGGTTATTGCAAACTAGTGTAATTAAAAACCCTCGCCGTCGGCTCGGGCTTGTTAATGACAGCTCGTTTGCAATAACCTACTTTCTACCCTTGTATCACAATGTACTATCTATTTAGTTTTGTTTTTTTCGCTATAATTGCAAAGTAATATCAAATTGAAAATATTTTGATTGAATCCAGTAGCGAAAAGACCGACAGTTTCCGAACAAACCCGAGCCCGTGTGACGTCACGATGTTCATTTCTGGTCATTGTAGCACACAGCTGATACAATGTTTTGACTTAACCGATTCAATCTTGTTACTATCATCAATATATTGATGAATATATCAAATATATCGAACCTTAAAAGTTATTGTGCTTGCTTCTTACCATTAGATACGAATACTACCTACAAATAATACCCGACTAACTACTGAAAAATCACTGTCTAAAAAGTATGAAACAAGAAAATACTGTCATCTGAAATGGATAAGTACAACTATTCGATAAGTATCGGCTATTAAATAAACAACTTATTGTACATGTAATAAATAATTTATTTTATTGCAAACATATTCATAGGATTGCTTTTCAGAGGATGAACGTGGTCGTATGCCACCTAAAGTACGTTCTGCAAAGTAGCAAGCAAAAATGGATTTTAGGATTCAATTTAGGTGGGTCTACCTTTTGTAGCAGAACTTCTTATGTCATAATATTATTATGCATAACATCGGATAGCATAAACATCATTTCGCAGAAAATCGTTTGACATACACTCATTTACCATACATTCAAACTCATAATTTTGTAAGTCAGAATCATCTTTAGGCATAAATTTCATATCAATAATCATTAAAAGGCAGAACCATCATTTATCGCAGAAAGTTCAGTCACAATCGTCTTTTGGCATACAGTTCATATCTATATTAATTTAAATACTCATCTATCACATTACAGATAATTCGTAGTGAGTAATTTTGTATTTTTACCATAATAAAAGATTGATAGAACACATTTTTTTTGTTTTAATTCGCTGTATGAAGCATGCAGCATGCAAACAAGCATACACCAGGAATGCAGCATTCAAACAAGCATACAACATGCATGCAGCAAGCATGCAACATCCAAGCAAGCATGCAAGTGAGCATGCAGCAAGCATGCAGCGAGCATGCAGCAGGCATGGTTTCTGTCACGGCTCCGGCGCTGCGGGGCTGCGGGGCTCCGGCGGTCCCACGCGAGCTTAAATTATACTCTAGGGGTAGGGCAGACAAGACTACGTGGACTCGGTTTTGCAGCGATTCGTTTCTGTCACTAACTTTTGTAACACAATATATTGATATTGCAATTTTAATTTAAGGTTAAAAATGCTATCTATACTAATATTATAAAGCTGAAGAGTTTGTTTGTTTGTTTGTTTGAACGCGCTAATTATTTTAAAACGGGCAAAAATATTCCTTTTTGAGAGCTTTTGTTGCGTGCGCTGCGTAAACGGTTTAAGTTACGCAAATATAATGTTTGATGGAATTGTTCTTCTTTAAAAGTTCTAAAAAAAAGTCCGCGACAGCATAATAATATGTCTATCTTTTAAGATTGACTCACAATAGCAGCTTTTATATTCTAAATTTTAATTAGATCGCCGCCGCCGGTAGAAACAGAAGTTTACAGGTTACATTCGTATAGTAGTAAGGGTAGGTAGGGTAGGGTAGGTAGAGTAGAGTAGGTAGGGTAGATAGGGTAGGTGGGTAGGGTAGTTATGGGAAATAAAGAAAATAGGTTAGGTAGGTAGGAGGTAGGTAGGTAGGCAGCCAGTTGACGGGAGCGAAGTCGCGGGGGGTCAGCTAGTTTTTTATAAATATCTAATAAAATATTCCAAATGAATTTCTGCCATCTTCATAATATGCCAAGTGAAATTATGCCAAATAAAATTCTGCCATCTTAAAAGTTAGCCATTGTAAATTCGGACATAGAAACGTTCGGCCAAACAGTAATTATATTTAAAAAAAATGATGCCTTAAGAATATTCGTTTAAAGAAGATTATGCCAAGTGTTATGCCAAATAAATTTCGGAGTATCAAGATTCTGCCAGATAGAGGAAACCCCATTTAGGTATAGTCCCATCTCGACACCGTATCACATAAAAATTAAAAAAAAAAGTAATCAAATAACAAATCAACAAAATAAAATTAACAATTTATTAAATCAAATTGATTTATTCTATTTTTTATGTGAACCTTACATGATTTGTGACAGGGTGCCGAGATGGGACTAAACCGAAGCATGTCTACTACTAGATCAGAACGAAATAAAAAAGAAATGTCGGGGTTTTGGCAGATTTTAATTTTACTTGTTACTGTATTTTTGTATGTTTACCGATTTCTCAGTGAATTTTGCACCGATTTTGAAAATTCTTTATGTGTTTGATCCATACTTTTCGAGAAGGTCCCAAATAAATTTGGTGAAGACCTGATGAAGAATTTTGGAGATATACAACAAACCTTTTCAATAAATGGCGGCAGGTCTCTCGGGATTGCTGCACTCGCATGTCCATTTATTGTACATTACTACGAGTATATAACTTGACTAGTAGACTAGGTACCACAATTAAAAAGTGAAAATTAAAACACTTTTTTAGAAAAAAAAAACAACCGACTTTCAAACTAAGATCTTTTTTTGTTGGTCTGAGCTTTCAAATAAAAACACTACAAAGTGAACTGAGGTGAAAAATAACTTCAATTCCGGCAGTCGGAAAAACAAAACCAGAGACACCGATTGCCTAAATTGAAATTATTTTTCACTTTGTAGTGTTTTTATTTGGATGTCGGTTGTATTTTTTTATAATCAATTATATGTTATCGTCACTACGATAACATATAATTGATAATAATAATTGATAATTTATAATTGCCACTGCACAGTATATCTGAGAAGACTATGGTCTTCTACCGCCTTCTTTGCGAAAAGGCATCCTTTGTCACACTCACAACGTCACAACACGGGACAAGTCTTTTTAGACATTGACAGATAAACCATTTGATTTCTTGTTGTCTTATAAATTGCACCTGCCATCTTGTATCTCTGTAGTCCGCCGTCCACACCACCCTAGGGTCGACTGGTAGACAATGACGAAGGCATTAAGCCGCCTTTATACTTGTTATTTTTACGTTTTTTCATCTTGTTTCGTCTATTTATTTCCACTTACCTACTTGGTTTCCATCACGGTTCTAATCTTGCCATCTCTGAAAACGTTTACTGTCTTAACATTGCCAACAGATCCTCTCTCTAGCTCAAGTTAATATTATTTAATCGACATTTCTTGTTGAATTCTTGCACAAATTGTCACCGCTTCAGTGTTTCAAGACGTTTATCCGTCTCTGAACAAGCATCCATGGGGACATGAATATGAGCGTCGCTAACACTGCGTCTGCCAGCCAGTTTTATCCCAAATCGACATTGGCCATAAAGTTATCTTATCGTGGAATAACAACCTAATCATTTTATACATCTCTTTGTTCACTTTTATTCTTGTTGTTTCTAAAAACAGTTCTACTTATAATCGGTGTCGAAAAAAAAATACAATAGATACCAAAGACACCGACTTCGAAAATAAAAGTAATTATTCGCTTTGTAGTGTTTTGTTTTGGAAGTCGGTATAATTTTTTTGTTAAAAAGTTTTATTTTATTTTAACGTGTCGTAATCACCTTAAGTATATTGTTATCCTTTATATTCGTTCGTTGCAAGTTGCAACTGACTAATCCTTGTTTGGGCTTCAAGGTTCGTTTAGTCCAATATCTTCTGCCCTACCTTCTTGTCAACCCCCGACAACACGCGACGTATGAACAAGTTTGACGGCTATATTATTGTGCGGTTCTTTGTTCGTTCTGCGATATTGTAACTACCAAACGGATGGCCTGATGCCAATACAGTTTCTTTCGATTCTTAATGCGTAAGGACTTGGAGATGGTGAACATAATCTATATAGATAAGTTTGTTGCACGCTTTACCCTCAACAGCAAAGCAGCTAGCCCGCTCTGAAGCGGTGGCGACTACTGGCGACCGCCGACCGCGATGAGCTACGGACTACTGTTTCCAATTCTAGCAGTTTTATATCAATTTGCATACAGCGATGATACCAGATTGTACAGTGATTCACCGTTGATGCCCGTAGCTAGATTCTGGACTTGCGTGGTAGTTCTGCAGGATTGCGGTCTATTCAATGTAAACATCTACAGCGCCACCGCGGCCGTCACCGCCGTAAGTCTTCTGTCGATTCTTAATGTTTATAAGTTACGGTTTGACGTTTTATTGATTATTTTTAATTTATTTAGTTTGTTTTTTTTTTTGTTTTAAAGGTGACTTAATCGAGAGTGTTCTTAGCTATGTTTGATGAAAATTACCATTCAAAAGTTATTGGCGGCTGTTTGAATCGGGCTGCACCCGCAAGACATCGTGTCATAATTACGTGATCAATAGATTGTCGAACGAAGCGTGTCTACTACTAGATAAATTAAGCAGTATGAAATAAAAATATGTCGGGAGTTCTTTTAAATTTTACTTTTATTTTGACAATTTTAATACCTCTCTGGCAATACTTTTACGACATTTTTGTTGATATACTTATTTAATATTTTACGATAATGATGCTGATAATTTAATTTTAATTTTGGCTTTATTAATTTTTACTGGATTCTGTTTTTTAATTTAATTTTTATGAATGTTCTTTCAGTTTTTTAATATAATTTAATGTTTTATGAATGCAATATTATGGACTACTTATGTCTGAAAATATATAAATTATATTATATATTTTCCATATTGCCGGCACGGGCGTGTGGAGCGCGGCAGGCGGCAGGCGGCAGGCTTCCTTGCCTGGTTCTTAATAAAAAATCGGCTTTCGTGGTGCTGATTTCTTGTGAACGGGAGATCACGGGAAATTCATATTTCTTGCCCATTCTCATCGTTAAAAAAAGTTGTTCGTGTGCACTTGAACAGTAAAATAATGTTCGTAATATCTCGGAAGGCATTGTAAGTGCAGTGGCACGGCTCCGTCATATTTCGCGACATCGCCATCGTCTGCGAAGTGCGACGGTAAGTTTTCGACTCGTTTTGACCCAATTATGGTCAAGAAGTATTTTTGTAAAACCGGTCGGGTTTTTTGATATTTACTGACTTGGAAGTTGGAAGAGCCTGGTTTCCACCCAAAAAAGAGCACCGCGGATACCGCAGCGCTGCGGGTGGCCGGTCGGCTGGCGACGGCTGTGGCGGCCGGTGAGCCGCGTGAAAGTGACGAGGAATTTGTAAGTCACCTACCTGCGTCCACTCTCACGCAATGCGATAACGCTACTAGCAGTGTTGGATATAATGGATATGCGAACTTGCTATGGTACATATATTTAAGATCAGGTAGACCGCAGCTACGCTCGTCAATATCAACTGACATCATTAGGATGTGATGACGTCTCGCTTTCGCTGTACCTTCGCTTCGTGCGGCTGTCGCAATTAACTCATTAACAACAACAATTTAAAGAGGATAATAAGTAAGGAATGCGACCAGCGCTGTGTGACTCACCTCGCTGCTAGTCAACACTTTTTTTAACTCGCTCTTTTGTAGACAACGGTCACGGGCATAAGGAACGGGCGCAAAGGGCTCGCATAACAAACGTTCGAGGGTCGGCGACTACCTGAGCGGCGGCGGCGGCGGCGCGCGAGGTAGCCTCGTCCCGGCGGCGGCGGTGCGCCAGCTCGGGACGGAGAGCCACCGGCGCCGGCGTTCAGCTCGCCAGCTCAGATCACGGTTTCGGGACTCACTTGTGCGGGTGGTCGTAGTGCGACGCAGGTTGGTGCGAGCGGTGCGTGCAGTGCGACAGGCGTCAGGGGCGCATGGAGCGGGAGCGGGCGTGCGGCGGGCGGCCGTAGTGATGGCCGTGTGGAGCGCGAGGACGCGGGTGCGCGGAGCGTGCGGTCGTCGGCACGGTGGGAGCGCGACTGGCGGACTGGCGGTGCGCGGCGTGGCGCGCGGAGTGTCGACTGTCTGTGTGCCGCGCCCGGCCGCCCGCCTGCCGCCTGCCGCGCGCTCGCCCCGAGATGCGCGGAGGCTGCGCGCCGCCCCCCTGCCCCCGCGCGCTCGCACACACACACTCCTGCCTGACATTGTAAACATCGAGCTCCCGTCACCGTTTGCTCACATGTCATTATTGGTGCAGTCAAAGCTCGCGGCGGCGGCGCTTATGTAACTTTTGTTGCCCACTTCATTAATCAACTACTGCTACCTGCAAAGGCGCCCGGCGCACTGGTGCACAGCACACCGCCTCGCGCCGCTTGCTCGGCAGGCTGAGCTGACTAGCTGACGTGCTGGCTGTTTGTTCCACCAGACATTTGTCCGACGACAACCACAGTTGCATCATTTAATAAGAATTATTTAAATCGGTCCAGTACTATTTAAGTTTCTTCGTTACATACAAAAATACTAATCTTTCCTATTTATAATATTAGTACCTATAGATAAGAATGTTACCACCGACAATCCGGCGCAAAAACTCTTCTTTTATCTTATCCATCAATCAAGCACATAATCCCCTAAGAACATCGAATAAATACAAATCGATCGAGTTATTTCGTCTTCGTACGTACAGTTTGGGCGCTGCCGCTGGCGGCCTGGCGATGGCGCTGCAACAAACTGGTTCCAGTCACGAGGCCGAAGGCGGACTGTGGCGGAGGGCTAGTCGTAACAAAACCTGGTTCATATAAAAATCTTTTAAGTCTCGTGTTTCCGGTTTCGTTTCTTCATTTTTTGACACGGACTTCAAAATTCGAAAATTAAGTTTTTTTTGTTTTTATTTGGAAGTCGACTGTATTTTTTTTGTATTTATTTTTTATTTTTCACTTTTAGTTTTGGTACCTAGTGGGCAAGTTCTATAGTAACGTACAATAGATAAACATGCGATTTCAGCAATACCAAGCGATTTGACGTCATTTATTCAAGAGTTTTGTAACTATTGTATATCTTCGAAGTTCTTCATCAGATCTTTACCAAATTTATATGTGATCACCTCTCCATAACGTTTGTCGCATCTCCCTATCTCACTTACTGTATGCAGCATACTCAATGACAAACTGTTTCTTGCGCAATGGTTGGCAGAGCTTACTTCAGAGAACAAAGATCCGCTGAACACTTGCTCTGTACGCGCACGCCAGCCGGCGCGCGGCGCGCGGCGCCCGGCACTCGGCACTCGGCTGCATCAGCAGTACTTAGCTACAGTTTGTTTCAGGAGCTTGTTGCTTGACAAGAATTTATGATTTACAGTTATTATTACAACGGTTTACGATCCAGAAACCTGAAACAGGTGTGATACAATAGAAAATCAATTGTTGCCTAGTTACGACTGTTGAGCTCTTGTCTCCTCAAAAGCGAACGACACTTTTTCTGTATGACGTAAAGTCGCTCTTTTTGTGACTGACCATTTTTCTAAATTTGCTTCCCGCGTGACCATGAACTCCAGACCCTGGTGCGGATGTGCTAGGGCACTGCAGAGAAAGTAGCTGTACTTAGACCTAAGTTGCTTGTTTTAGCTCGTGTGAGGCATGTGGGATTAATGCCAAAAAATAAACTTGATGTTATAATGTGGTGAACAGATTCTCCCGGACGGCACGCGGCGACATGCACGACAGATCCTCCTAAAGATAAACTTGATGTTATAATGTGGTGAACAGATTCTCCCGGACGGCACGCGGCGACATGCACGACAGATCCTCCTAAAGATAAACTTGATGTTATAATGTGGTGAACAGATTCTCCCGGACGGCACGCGGCGACATGCACGACAGATCCTCCTAAAGATAAACTTGATGTTATAATGTGGTGAACAGATTCTCCCGGACGGCACGCGGCGACATGCACGACAGATCCTCCTAAAGATAAACTTGATGTTATAATGTGGTGGACAGATTCTCCCGGACGGCACGCGGCGACATGCACGACAGATCCTCCTAAAGATAAACTTGATGTTATAATGTGGTGGACAGATTCTCCCGGACGGCACGCGGCGACATGCACGACAGATCCTCCTAAAGATAAACTTGATGTTATAATGTGGTGGACAGATTCTCCCGGACGGCACGCGGCGACATGCACGACAGATCCTCCTAAAGATAAACTTGATGTTATAATGTGGTGGACAGATTCTCCCGGACGGCACGCGGCGACATGCACGACAGATCCTCCTAAAGATGATTTTCAGAAAGTTCAGTTGCGTATTACTCACACACAAGCGTTCTTGTATGAAATGAATATAAACGAAGCAGAAAGATTTAGTAAGCATCCCAGCAGGTGGCATTCTGTAGTTTCTATGTATCGCCATGACAAAAGACGTAAATGGCTTATGCAATGGTGATTATCAAAACTATTGCCATCGCCAAAGATCGGTGTACGTCGTTGTGGTTGGTGGCCGTGCTGCGCGCGCGTTGAACTCTTTAGCAGGAGCGGCCGCCCGCGCCTTCCGCGCTGCATTGACCCCCCTGACCGCTGGCCGCTGGCCGCTATCTGCTACACTACGGTCGGGTAGCGCGAGGTGATGAGCGCCCGAACCAACTCTGTGACATGTAAGCCTTTTGCTGCCGCCTTACACACCTACTGGTGTGTAAAGCGGGGCTTTAGAAAAAATAGTCGGTGGACCGGTACCTTTGTAAATGAATAAGAGCACTGTTTATACTCGTACCTCTGTATAAACAGTGACGTGCGGCTCCATGCACAGATCTCACAGAGCAGGTTTCTTTCTTGAACAGACCGGTACCCGAGACAGTTGCGGGCGGCGCGGGGCGAGGAGGGGTCTCACGTGACGCACGCACACCGCCGCGCCGCTGTGTGCGACCACGATGCACTTCATTTGCGTCTCATGTGACGACAACTTACATGGAATAGTAATGTCGCGATACAATCTGGCAGTAACGGCGGCGCGACAGCTTCCTCGCTGCACACACACACATGTGCCTGGCTGCCAGCTCACGTGATGCATCAATGGCTTCCCTCCCGGCCGAAGAGGGAATAGCAGTGCTCTATACTGTATTAGACAGTGGCATAAGTTCAGTAGCGGAATGCAAGAGCAAGGTCGTTCCCGAGCGGTTCGTAAAGTAGTGCAAGGTAGTGCCGGCACCGGGTCAGGTCGACGACCCGGCGGCGGCGCACGCGCAATTGTGCTCGTGGAGGGGTGCACAGGAAAGGCCGGGCGCGGAGTGCGGGGGGCGCGGGGCTAGTCATGTGACTGCGGCGAGAGGCGCGCGGGCGGGGGGAAGGGGGAGGAGGCGTCGGGAGTGCCCATTGATGACGGCGCGTGCGCCACGCTGACTCAACGGAGTGCCCCGAGCGCGCGCGCTGACGTCGTGCGCGGGAGTGATGAACAGCGCCACGCGCCCCCCCCTTGTCGCCACACACTAGTTTTGTTGTTACTCATTTATGTAAATGTACTAACTAAACCTTTTTCAATATAATGTTAATCGTGAATTCAATTATTAGCCAGTGGGCTGGTCGGCGGGGAGTCCCGCAGCACTGACGCGCTCGGAGCTGCAGCGGGAGTAGCGGAGGTCGTCAGGTGTCGCTAGTGTCAGTGTGGCACGCACTCTGTAACCTGTATAGCCCTCCTGAAGGGCGTGCATTACAGCAAGCGCGAGATAACCACCGGCTGTCGGGAGATGTGTGTCGTCCGTGCCGACTGCCGAGGCCTCGCCGCCGCCGCGCCGTGCGTCGCCCTGCGCCGGCGTGTCGAGCTGCAGGACTGCGAGACTGTCCAGCACTTGTGAGGCAGGTTGGCGATTCGATATACTGTGATATAAATGTATAGTCCTCGCCAAACTTCTTGGCCGCCCTGAAGAGTTGGTTTACCGGATGCGCGAGGCACGAAACGGTGCTGTTTTTGTAAGAAGGCGGCCAAGAAGATTGGCGAGAACTATACATCGTGATATAATTGGGACAACTTTGTTATTGCAGCCGAGGCGGAATAGGCGAGGCCGTTATGGGGCCGAGAACTTTACTGACAAATGCCCACATATTATTATTAAACGACATTTTTCTACACTTACAGCGCTTTTATGAGGATGTATGCAAGGTGCGCAATTTGCAACGATTCGGTAATGTAAATGTTAAATGATAAAAGAAAGGAGGAGGTTCTCAGCGACAGTAACTTGTTTACCCTACAGCGCGACGCAAAGGAGGGTAAAGTGTTTATCAGTCTATATATGTATAATGTATGTTCGTTCCTATGTGGCGTTCTAGACGCCAACCAAACGCGTTGGCCAATTTTGATGATTCTTACGTCAATCGATTCGTCTCGTAACCTTGCGAGTGTCGCTGGCTACATTAAAATCGAAAAAAAGAAAATGGCGGCTTGTAGGCGCCATATTGTGAGAATCCCATTGTTTTTACTTCCAAGCTCATCATGTCCCCACCAGCTCACCAAAAAAATAAAAGTCTAAAACCCGACTGCTTAAGAAGATAACTAAAAAGATGTAAACAAGAAGAAAGACATGCTAAGAAAGTAAAAAAAAAAATTGAGTACTAAAATATTATTTATAAATAACTGGCTGTTGCCCGCGGCTTCGCTCCCGTGGACCACCCCACAGGACCCGTTTTCGGGATTAAAAAATAGCCTATGTCACTCAGGAATAATGTAGCTTTCCATTGGTGAAAGAATTTTTCAAATCGATCGAGTAGTTTCGGACCATATTAGTATAGATGTAAATGTAAAAACTCATAAAACCTGACTGCTCATGAAGCGAACTAAAAATACGTAAACAAGAAGAAAATCATCATTTGGTCAGTCAGCTCACTATTATGTATCCAGCAAGATTTTCTTTGTTTTTAGTTCGCTTCTTATGCAGTCGGTTTTTAGGGTTCCGTACCCAAAGGGTAAAAACGGGACCCTATTACTAATACTTCACGATCCGTCTGTCTGCCCCTCTGTCAGCAGGCTGTATCTCATGAACCGTGATAGCTAGACAGTTGAAATTTTCACAGATGATGAATTTCTGTTGCCGCTATAACAACAAATACTAAAAACAGAATATAATAAATATTTAGGTAGGGCTCCCATACAACAAACGTGATTCTTTTGCGATAATGGTACGGAACCCTTCGTGCGCGAGACTGGCTCGCACTTGGCCGGTTTTTTTAAATTTTCTAATCGACTCGGGTTCGAGGTTTTCAATTCAGATGTTCATATATTTTTTTGTAATGTATAACTCTGTCATAAATATAGTCGGATTTGCAACTTTTTTTTTTTTTGATTTTGTTTATTCTCACCAGGTGGTCCCATGTCCCATTGTCACCAAGTCAGAATCTGATGATGGGATCCCATGGAAATCGAGGGAACTCCTCAAATATTATAGGCAGACTTAAAGCGATTTTGGTATTTTCATGCATGGCAAGCATTTGCACTCAGAAAGTATAATTTGGTAAAGTGGAACTGATGAAGAAGACCACAGATGGTCACTGGAACTCCTTAATAATTATGTCATGGATTTAAGATATCACGAATAGTTTAGCGACTATTATGAAATAAATACATATAAATAAATGGTACTGATCGACTTGATCTGATGATGAAGCCGGAAGATAGCACTGGAACTCCGTAATAAACAAGAAAAAAGAAACTTAATACTAAAAACATTCAATGGGCGGCCATATCGCATTCCCGCGATCTCTTCCAGGCAACCTGGCATGGACAGAGATTACCTGGACATGACATGGGGTTGTCAGTGGAGCGACAATACCAACTATGAACATAATATTTATACAATAATACTTACTAGAAACAAAAATAAAAAATACATACATATGCTAAATAATAGATACATAAATACATACATACTTAATATAAAAGCACTGAAAATAAATGATGTACAACAATCATAGCACATTATGTCAAAAAACCAAGAGCACAATCACAGCGACAGGTTTGACAAGTTTTTTAAATACAGGCAACGACTGAGCATTTTTTTTGTTAATAAGTTTATTTTTTTCACTGTTTGTTTGTGGTACATAGTGGGCAAGTCTAAGTAACATAATAATGTGATATATTTGACATATAACTTGGGATTGTGTGCAGCAATACCAAGTTATATGCCAAATTTAGATAGGACAACCTCGGGCAAGTACCCTTTCGAACACAAAAAAGATTTTTCAAAATCGGTCTACAATTGACGGAGATTTTCGGAGAACATCCATAAAAAAATACATACCTACTGTCGAAAATAGAACCTGCTCTCCTGGAACCTGCCTCTTAGATTCGATTTAATGAAAACGCTCTTGGCCTTAGTTTACGAGTATCTTACTAATATTATCAATGTGAAAGTTTGGACGGATGTGTATGTGGATGTATGTTTGTTACTCAATCACGCCAGAGCGGCTGCACGGATCTGGATGAAATATGGCAAAGAGATAGATTACAGTCAGGAATAGCACATAGGATACTTTTTATCCCAGGAATATGTTCCCTCGGGATAACTTCCAACATTGACGCGGGCGAAGCCGCAGGCAGAAGCTAGTAACTTTATAGTCATCTGTAACCATGCAACGAGTTTTAATACGATTTATACTAATAGAAAGACCGATAAACTAAATGAGTCCCGAGCGACGCCCGCGCCGCGCGCCGCCGCCGGGGCGGGTCGCTAGATGAAAAGAAAATATGGGGGCTGGCCACCGCCATACCCACACGAGTACGAAATACCTACAATTCATATCATGCCTAAAAGCGGTAGGGTCAGAGCCAGTTTTAGGCATAGCACGCACTGCGATTTTTATTCGCACGATAATTATTCCGCCCATTCTGTGACTTATGGAAATGTATGAAGCTGCACGCACTGCGGAAAAAAAATCGCGCTCAAATAGTACAAAAAAATTTGCGCGAATAAAATTCGTAGTGCGTGCTATGCCTTAGAGTGTGTTGAAAACTTATTTTCACGTAATATAAGTAGACAGGTAGATGGTTGCAGTGGCGGCCATAGACTAATATATAATGGTGGCGGAGGCGGCGGCGCGGGCGCGTGTGTTTGCACTCGGCTTAGCGCCGCTCGGCGCTCAATGAGAAACAAATACCGATAAACGTTCCTCCTTATGATCGAGACTAATCTCCTTCAACAAACGCCGACTCGCGTGTTTATCGTCGAGTAGCGGCTTAGGCCCAGTTTTTGATCCGTACTTAATTCAAACAATGGTTAAATATGCTAACTAATAACTAAAAAGCGTTTTTTACCAATTGTTAGTCTAACAAATGGTCAAATAATTAACTCCCCAACTTATCAGCTCAGACGGGTTTACTGCTTGTTGCCGAATGTCATATCCCCGATGGCTAAATTCCCCGCAGTCAGCAATGGCTATTCGAAATTGTGGTACATCGATCGAAACACATCGATCTAATGAGATCGAGCCCGTTTCGCCGAAAAGCCATTGCAACGATAGTCCTATCCATCGAATGTCTTTTGGCTCGTCGTGCCAGTAAGTCGAAAGATATTAAAACTAAAATATTCACGAAGACTAAAAGAAGGAATATAAAATGGGATAGAAATCAAACCAGCAGGGCTTAGTCAACATAATACGATAGGTGCGAGTACGAGTATAGGCAATTTGTGAAAACCAGGAATTGTATACAACGCCTAGGAAATCTATACGAGTACAATTCTGTTGGTTCAATGGCTATTCGAAATTGTAGTACATCGATGCTATGGAATTTCGGCGATTCGGACGTTCGATCTGATGACTTCGGGGGATAAGCCATCGGGGATATGACATTCGGAAACAAGCAGTAAACCCAGCTCAGACAGGCAGCCTTACCCCGACGGCGGCGGCGATTGTAACAGTACAAAGCAACGCTCCACGAGCTCTTGACTGTACCATAAATAAAACTTGTGAACAACGTTATTGTATTTATTCTAATAAAAAAAGATTTGTGATAAAATATAGGATAACAGCATAATAAATAATAGTTAAAAAATAGAGACATCCTAATTTAGAACCTCCTCCTTTTTGGTAAGTCGGTTAAAAAACTAAAAACACGCTTTAATAGAAAACCAAACTAAAAAGTGGAAATTAATGTTCAATAAATTAAATTAAGAATAGTGCGATTAAAAAAAAAACATATTTTATGATTACAAAAAAAATATGATCTACTTTTTAGTTTGGTTTTCTATTAAAGCGTGATTTTAATAATAAAGTAGTCGAGTGGGATCCTTTTTTAGGGTTTCGTAGTCAACACGGAACCCTTATAGTTTCGCCATGTCCGTCTGTCCGCCCCACGGTGGGCTGAAAATGGGCTTTCATAGATTTGGGATTTGAATTCGCAAATGCCGGCTTTTTTGCCGGATATCGCTTCTATTAGTTACTATATACAAAAATTAGTAAATTCTGCACAAAAACGAAGGAATTATATTTTTTTAAAGAAAATTTGTATGAAGCTAGTATGAAAAATGTAATTATGTATATCTTAAACGGCAAGGAAAACCATAATATCCTTCTGGTGGTTATAGTACTATTTATTTATAAATGTTGTCATACTCCACATAACGGTTACCGTTCCCGATATTTGTGTGATTCATCCAAATGTTTTATTTATTGTTACATGTGAAACGGTTTCTTTTAGTGTCTAAGTTAAGAACATTGATAGGAAGAATAGTATCGACCCAAATAATAAGAATATATAAAACAAGAAAATATATCCATAATTACTAAAACACCCTCATTAGAGTTTTAAAAGATGTTCTAATGAAAATTTATAATCGTCAAAAACATTTCTTAGAACTCATAGCACACCTACTCGTCATCAACAAATTAGCTTACTTAGCAGACAAAGGTGAACGTAGTCCATAGCTTTGTTGCGCGATATTGCAAATCATTTAATCACCTGTTCGGACTTATTAGAAGACTAAATCATTGTAATACTTACTTAATTACTTTTTTTCAGACCTGTGCAATTTTTTTAAATCCATTTTGTTTTGATAAATATCTAGCTCAAACATTAGAATTAATATTTGTTTCGGGATATTTACCGTGTATATTTAGATTTTGGTTGAGAGCTCGATATTTCGGCACCGTCACAAGTGCCATGATCACGAGAACTAAAGTCTTTGCGGATGGGTGTTATTTACGAGCTGACATATCTGTCTACCCTCTTCCTCACTCGTTTTTCACGCACGATGCCGCTACTACCAGAACCTTTCTCACTAGTTACTCGACACTGTTCTCGACAGACGATGCTCACTGTATCCACTTTTGACACTCGTTCAGTAGTTTTACGACCTTTACATAGTTGAACCACTGGATTCCAGGCTCTCGACAATTGAAACCCGTCGTCCCTATTGAAATTTTTGCACTTGGTTATTTCAATTGCTTCCCGAACCATTCTAGGTATGTAATGTCGTTCAGTGGAGATAACCTGTGGGTCATGTAAATCGATCCAGTGGTTGGGCCCTGATCTGATTCGAGAAGATGTTTTGCTATGGCCGATTTTTGGGGATCGTTGTTTTTCACTGCCCTAATGTGTTCTTTGATTCGGCAATCAACCGTTCACTTCGTCTGTCCAATATATGATGGCCCACAGCTACAGACAATCTTATAAGCGCCCGGCTTTTCCAAGGGAAAGTTATGTTTAGGCGAACGCAACATTTGGGATACTTTCTTGAAATGAGTGAAAATAGTTTTTATGCAGTATTTACTAAGAATGTCTGCGACTTTGTCTGTCACTCCCTTCACGTATGGCAAAAATGCTGGCTGTCTCTCGACCTTGTACGAATATTAACTGTAATGACTGTAACCATGTCAGCTTACAAACTTATCTAGCTCAAACATAGTTGTCTAAGTGTGGGTGTACTACGAGTATAAACCTCTGCCTACTTTTACGGGGCTTTAGAGGTGATGCTATTTTAACCGACTTCCCAAAAAGGAGGAGGTTCTCAATTCGGATGTTTATATAATAATATATATTGAGGAGCTCGTGGCAAAATAATAACAGCCGCACGGGTCGATCTTCAAGGTTAAGGTACGCTTGACGAGGTTGGTCCGTGGATGGGTGACCATTTTCAACATACCGAGTTTCTTCCGTTTCCTTCGGAAAGCACGTTGAGCCGTTGGTCCCGGCTGTCATTTGAAGATCTTTGACAGTCGTTACGAGTAGTCAGAAGCCTGAGATCTGACACCTTGTAGTGATTTGCTTCTGAAGTCGGTTTTATTTATAGGTTAAAAAGTATTTTATTTTCACTTTTTAGTGGTACATAATGGACGAGTTCTTTAGTTAGGTACCTACAATGCCCACAGTGAAGCCAGAATAGATTACCCGAATAACATGTAGCTTGATCATAACCAAGCAAATCCGTTTATATATGACGGAGTTATGCCCGAACAAACATAATAGTAGTTTATGATAGGTACTGTTGCATAATAAGGGGTATTAAAACAGGAGTGGTGTTTTTAATAGTATTCACACGAATGTTTTAATACCTAGTTATGTGCAGTTTCATACACTACTTTATCTACACTCATACATTTTGGGATTGAACCTACTAAATACCTTTTTTTTTGCATTTTCCATGCCATAAAGTCGCGATAAATGCATCATATAATAATCTCGACTTTGCTGGTAAGAGATTATGAGGAATTTCCTTCGCCGCATATAAATATTTGGCGGAGTCAAATTTTCTTCACGACAATATCATAATAATAATAAATAATAAGTTGCCAATAAGCCTGACATAGTGGTGATAGACCGACTAGAGCGTCGCGCAATGATTGTTGATATAGCGGTCCCCCATAACGAGAACCTCGTGAAGGCTGAGAGAGATAAGAAAAGCAAGTATCTTGATCTGGCTCGCGAGGTTGTCGACATGTGGGATGTAAATACAGCAGTCATTGTGCCGATAGTCGTGACGGCCAATGGCATAATAGCCAAGAGCCTCGACGAACATCTGAGGAGGCTCTCGTTGGGCAGCTGGATCAAGGGCTTGATCCAGAAAGCGGTACTCCTGAACACGGCGCGTATCGTTAGGAGGTTTCTCTCTCAGGAGCCCTGACCACCGGTAGCTTGGACCTGTTCCCGATACCAGTAGGCTAAAATTTTTATATTATTAAATGTTTTTTTTTATTTTATTTTTTATAGAATAATATTTAAAAATGTAAAAGTATGTAATTAAAATAAATATTTTTTTTTTTTTAAATTACTGGCGTGGCTAACGTGGCTTTGGAAACCCATTCAACATAGAGACACGTTCAAGAAGAAAACGTATAGGACCGCTGCCAGGGGGCGATCGCCGGGGCGTACCTGGAGCTGACGCTGGGTGTCACAGCATGCGAACCGTCAGCGGTGAGGAGTTGAACAGGCGGGCTCCCACCGATAAAGATGCTACAGCCGCAATCATTGACGATGGTGACAGACTGACGAACAGGACAAACACCCCTGTAGAACCGTACAGTCCAAGTACAGTCTCATACACACCTTCTAGGCCATCATCGCCATCCATACCATCATCACCCATGCCATCACCATCACCACCTCCCATTACAAGTTTAAATACAGTCCCACCAAATCCGACCTTGAATGTTGCGCGGGAGGTTAGCTCCTTTTTACCTGCGTCCACCAAGGCTGGAAAAGCAAGAGTTCGCATGAGATGGAGCAAAGAAGTTAACCTATTTATCATGCGAACTTACCTATACATCACTAAATTAGAGACCGATATGACCACCTACAGACAGCAATTGCATGAACTTTTTACACGTGACAGTGTGCGTGTGACAGAACAGAGGATTTCAGATCAAAGAAGAATTATAGTTAGGAACAAACTTCTGTCGCAAGAAGTAATAGATCAGTTAAGAGAAGAAGTACGCACACATTTACAAGAAGAAACAGCAACTAATGAGAACGTTATAAATATCGTATTAACACAAAACACAACAGAAAATATACAGCACGAACAAATGCAATCGCCCGCTCATTCAGATCCTAACACACAATCTCAGACATACTATCGGTCACAAGCATATTCACAAACCACGCATACATCTACACAAACCGATACTATAACCGTAATGTTAGAAAATGAAATTGAGGTTTTAGCCGATAACGATAAAAATCAGCCCACCGATACGCGTATTCAAGAGCTACACGATAAATGTAAAACAGCTTTTACTAAATACTCTGGAATGGACCCGGCAGCTCGACCAAAGCTGCCCAAGCTTAGGTACACACCAAAACTAAATCAGCTTATTAATCAAAATATTCTCAACCAATATATTAGCGAAGAAACACAATTAATAGACGCACATACTTTGATATACTGCACAGCGTTAGTTATTTCAGAAGAACTTTATTATAAAATCACAGAATATACAGGCAATGCCAATAGACCAAGAAATAATAACAAACCAGCTTGGCAGCAGAGGCTTGAAAAAGATATAGAGAAACTTAGAGCAGACTGTGGTAGATTAACATAATATATTTACAACAATAGATCAAACAAGGTATTGAAAAGAGTAGAAGCAATATTTAGTAATGGGACTATTCACACTAGACATGAAGGCGACAATAGGAAACCGGAAGAGTTTTTAGATACTCTGAAACAGAAACTAGCACTAAAAGTTCACAGGTTAAGAAGATACAAGAAAGCACAGGAACGTAAAAATGACAATTCTTTATTTGCTATGAACGAAAAGAACTTCTATAGAAATTTACAGACTAAACAAAGTTACACATTATCCGAAAATACCGTAGAATTACTAACAGTAGAACAAGTTGAAACATTTTGGTCTGGTATATGGGAAGAGCAAGTACAACATAACGATAAATCTAATTGGATAACAGACGAAGAAACTAGATGGAGTTCATCAGAAGAGATGGAATTCGTTGAGTTTACTGAGTCTGATATTACTAGTATAACATCAAGGCTCCACAACTGGAAATCCCCCGGTATTGATAAAATACATAATTACTGGTTTAAAAAATTAGAATCATTACATAAAATTTTAGCAAAAAATTTAACAGACATTATTTTAGGGAAACAAAATATAAATTACTGGTTTAAAAAAATAGAATCATTACATACAATTTTAGCAAAAAATTTAACAGACATTATTTTAGGGAAACAAAATATACCCGAATTTATTGCTACAGGAATAACCTACATGTTACCAAAAGCGAAATACTCACCACAGCCTTCCCAATACAGACCAATTACATGCCTACCCACAATATACAAGATCCTAACGTCAGCCATCACTACAAAAATCAATAAACACATAGAACGACACAACATAATAGCAGAAGAGCAAAAGGGCTGCAGACGAGGTCACATGGGGTGTAAGGAACAACTAGTTATAGATTCAATAATACATAAACACGATGCTAAAAAAAAAATTACACTGCACCTACATAGATTACAAAAAAGCTTTTGATAGCATTCCACATTCCTGGCTAATCCAAATATTGCAGAAATATAAAATAAACCCAAAAATTATAAGCTTCTTGCAAAATATTATGCCCCGATGGAAAACTACTCTACAATTAAATGGTTGAAACAACGTTGTCACAACACGACAAATTGCTATTAAAAAAGGTATTTATCAGGGAGATTCCCTGAGCCCTCTATGGTTTTGTCTCGCTCTGAACCCCCTATCTCACCTACTGCAACGCAGTCAGGTCGGATATGGCATAAAACACACAACAGAAGTAACTACTATCTCTCATCTTATCTATATGTATGACATTAAAATATACGCAAAATCTGAAAAAGATATGAAAAAATTAATAGAAATCACAACAGAATTCAGTAAAGACATTAACATGCAGTTTGGGCTAGACAAATGCAAAACAGTAACCATAATTAGAGGCAAAATTAAACCCGGTGACTACGCAATTAACAATAATGACACAATTACAGCATTGTAACCAACAGATTTAGATAAATACTTAGGATACAGGCAACTCAAGGGGCTAGATCACACAGCGATTAAACACACATTGAACACTGAATATAAGAGAAGAGTGATCGCAGTATGTAAAACTCAACTTTCCATTTAATAAAAGCTTTGAACACCTATGCGATACCAATACTTACCTATTCGTTTGGAGTGATCAAATGGTCCAAAACGGATTACTAAAAACAATCATTTACACCCTAAATCTGCAGTAGAAAGACTAACTATTAAAAACGACAATACGGAGGGAGAGGCCTAATAGACATTCATCATCTTTGGCAGAAACAAATATATAAACTAAAAACATACTTTGGCACAAAATCTCACACAAGTAGCATACATAAAGCCATAGTCACAAACGATATTAACTACACCTCCCTTATCTTAAACGTAGGCAATACAAGTTACGATATCAACAATGTCCCTCAAAAGCAAAAGCTAGAAGATTGGAAAAAGAAGGTGCTACACGGACGACACCCCCATGATCTAGAACAGTCTCATATAGATACGATAGCTTCAAATAAATGGCTCAAAATAGGAAATTTATTCCCGAAAACCGAAGGGTTTATTATAGCAATACAAGATCAAATCATCAATACTAAAAACTACATAATTAAAGACCCCACAATAACGAATGACAAATGCCGCCGGTGTCGCAGTCAGCCAGAGACTATACAACACATTACAGGAGCATGCACAACGCTCACACAGACTGACTATACTCACAGACACAATCAGGTAGCGAACGTCATTCGCCAAAATCTAGCAATAAAACATAAACTCATACAAGATACCAACACGCCGTACTATAAAACGCCACACATAAACTCTACTTCGATCGCGCAATCCTAACCGACAGAACAGTTCACTTCAATAGACCAGATATTACTCTCCAAAACAAAGTTAATAAAATCACTTACCTTATAGATATCGCAGTCCCCAACACGCATAATTTGCAAAAGACGATAGGAGAGAAAATAAGCAAATATGCGGAACTAAAGGAAGAGGTGACCAGAATCTGGAGGCAAGAAAAAGTTTACGTTGCACCCATAGTTGTCTCCACTACAGGTGTTATACCCAATCATCTCCACCATGCGAATACCGCATGAAATCCGTGTTTTGCAACAGAATCCTCCGCACCGCGGCGCGAATTTAAATCGCGCGAATATTTTGAGCTCTATGAACAGGTAGAAAGAGACTAAATTCGCGCGAATAAAAATCGCAGTGCGTGCTAAGCCTAAAGCGGGCATTGTCACAGAAAATTTAAAATTGGAATCAAATCTTTTTATAATAGGTACTAAAATGGCATTACAAATAAAATATTGATGGAAACTCCTTAGTGATTAACTTCTTGGATTTGTCCTGTATCGTAATAGAAAAAAAAATGATTATACCATTCCCCCTCTAAAAAGCTTATTTTATTCACTGAAAACAGTGAATCTGTATCTATACTCGATACAAACTGCTTGTGCAAAGAATATTCTACTTTCAAACTTCTTCATCGATTTAATTTTCAGTATGTTAATATTTAGGATTTCAATAATGATTTTCATGATTTTGATTTTAGTCTGGGATGTTTAGTGAATACTTATTTGGATTGTAATTCTAATATTAATTGCATTGGTGTTTAATTAATTATAATTATGTAACGTAACCATTAAACCAGTTTTAACCTGTAAGCATCTATAAACTTAAAGGTAGATCGACACACTCTGCTTGTTGTAAAATTAAAATGTAATAATCTTTAGCCGAACACTGTCTCTTAAGATACAGGATACCCTAGTTTAAGAGGCAGGGTTTATCAGTTTTGTATACAGATTTTACCAACCTACGCAAGCCCTACCAATTCACCAATTGTTTATAAGATTACTCTGTAATACCTCTACGTAATGGTTATATATCTGTAATTCTTGAAACAATAAAATTTATTATTATTATTATTAGTAACGGAGGAGGTCACTGGCCCCTGAAACACCGATGCAGTTACCTAGCTCAGCTTCAATTTACAAAAAATGTGAAACTCAGAGTTTTCACATTTTTTGTAAATTTTGAAGGTAATAAAACATTGATTTAATATTATTCCTTGTGCTTTTCGCTATTATCTTTCTTTTTCTCGTAGTCATGATATAAAATATAGTATGCAACTCTTGAATAAAACGGATTTATATCGAGGGCCATGAATCACTCGCATCGCTCAGGATTCTAACACTTGAATCACTTCCTACGGTCGTGATTCAGTTTTTAGAATCCTTCACTTGTTCTTGATTCATCTATGGCCCTCGCTTTAAATCCGTCCTTTATTCACTAGTTGCATAATATACTATTTATAGCATTATTTTGTTAGAGAAATAGTGTTATAATGAGATTCTATTTTTAAATTTCGGTATTGTGTTTATAAAGTATGTCAATATGAACTTGTTTTGAAGTATATAATTCGAATATTACGATATGAGAGTAGATAAAAAATTTAAACATCCGAATTGAGAACCTCCTCCTTTTTGGGCAGTCGGTTAATAACAAAGTCGGGTTAGTTACATTAATATTTATAACTCGAGAACGGCTTGATCGATTAAAATGATCTTTAATTTGTTAGATTTATCGCCACTCCGAATAACAGAATAACTATTTTACTCAAACATGCTTGGAAATTTGAACATTATTTTGACAACCTTCTTCGAGATAAATCGAAATTACTATACTGGCCAAATACATGCGAGCAGCGGCCGGCAAAAGTTGTATGAAAATCCATATCTGTCGTGTCTAGCGGCCAAATAAATTACATAGTAGAGTGCGCGCAAGATAAGTCTGCGCGCGACGGGTGGCGTGCTTAATGTTGCCAGCATAACTGATCTTTTTTCCTTCATTTAATCAATAGTTATTTTTCATTACTCGAAACTTAAAGTAATTTAAGTTAAGCATAATTATTTATTTACATTTGTACATTATTATTTACAAACTAATATTAGAACTAAAATAAGAATAAACATATGTACAATTACGGAGCGTCAAAAAATTCGTCCACATCGCTGTCAACAGGAAAAGTGCCTAGAAGGCTGGCAGCATTGCCACGTTGGATGGCAATGCTAATTCTTTGGCCAAAAAAAAGGCCAGCCCTCTGGTCTTGTGAAGAGTCGACCAACCGCTTGGCGATATACCGAAATAATAGGTGTGCACTCGGACCCCATGGCCCTAGTGTTTCAACACCAAGCGGCTCAAACACATAATTACCAATTAAGTTGTTGTATTTGCGCCGTTTGAGGTTTTCAGCACCTGCAGCAGCCGCTCCAGCGCAGCCCACCGTGCTAGGAAGATGGGATGGTGCAAGGGTGTCGACACAAGTTGCATCCCACACCAAAGACCTACCCAACTTCCATGGCATTATGGTTATACCATCTGGTCTCTTCCCATCAACGCGTGCCGGGCCATTGGGACAGCTGGCACTCCGGCGGTGGCAAGAGCACGACGGATGAGATCATTAATACTAGCGTGCCGCGCAATCCGACCTGCACTCTTACTACAAGAAAGGCCATGGTGTCCGAGGCAGTCGACTGCTTCACCGCATTGGCAGCGATGTGGAGCCCCACAAGGAGCGCCCAATCGCAGGTATGTAGCGAGTCGGAAGGTTATATCGCCTAGCATAGTGCCTATGTTAGGCGACGGTAGTGCCTGAAGCCAGAGGCCCGACTCCCACTCACACACAGCCAGCAAGCGGGCACGCTCAGGAGTATTGGTAGACGTATTAATAAGGTTATTCCGTACCAACCTGCAGAGCGGCTCATCCCACTGTCTCTGGGAAAATGGGTTCTCGGGCCGATCCGTATCCGGACAAGCCACTTTCCAGGCGTTCTCTGCGTCTGTCAAGCACGGCACTTCCGAGTCAACCAGGGAAAGAACTAAAATTTTTCTGGTTCGCTTTTCAGTGCTGTGGACAGAAGACAGGAACGCTGGTAAGCTTACACTAGAAATTTTGCGGACGCCGAGGCCACCAAAACGAATTGGTAGGGTGGCTTGCAACCACGCACGGTCGTCCAAGGCCACATTAAGAATGGATGTTAATGTGTTGCGAATAATTTGGTCAATTCTGTCCAAAAGTTGTGGTTTCTTCCAAAGAGGAGAAAAACTGAGAAAATACATAAAATTTGGACCGAAACAGCAATATCTGTTAAGGGTGAATGCCGAATGTATATTAATTTTGGAGAGTCTATCCGAAATATCATTAAAATGTTTGATTTTATCTTCGATGAAAGATGAAAAACTTTCTTCTAAAATAGGGGAACCTAGGAGGTGCAGAGAACTTTTTTCTAAGATTTTGATTTGCGGGGCTATTGCACTAAATTTATCTACAGTCGATTGTAGCATAATTATTATTATAGCATAATTAATTACTAGCTTTTTCTACTTGCTTAGAATATAATGAAAAAAGCTTCATGAAATTATTGTAAATCTTTTATTGAATACTTAGTACCTACTGTTAAATTTGATATAACAATGGTCCTGCAGTGGCTAATACCGTCTATTTAAATTTCAATTATTTTTAATATAATTTTTAATTTAAGAAGCTGCTGCCACATAACTCTCTTAAGTTAATTGGGTGACGGTGCGTTCAGAAACTCCTAAAACAAAATTACAATGATGCATTGTATTACATGATGCCGGTCCTATCCCGCTGGTGTATTTATGTACCACCCAAAAAACAATACTGTCAGGCACCAGTAGTACGAAAATTTAGGGAAATTTTAGTATAATGGTATCCCTAAAAGTTACCTGTCAAATAAGCAACGCGGGCTCTATCTTTTTAAAACGGTACCGTAAGCCCGTTATTGTCTTGTTCACTTCAACAAAACATCTCTGCTAGCACTTTAAATTACTTTTGGCATAATGATGGCGATTATTTACTTCGGAAACGAATAAAAACACGGAATACAACACACTCTCTTGACACCTGACAAAAATCACAAACGATTAGTTCATATTTTGGCCGCGCGCAGACTTATCTTGCGCGCACTCTAAACTCATATCTGTCGTGTTATTTAAAAATGGAACGATCTTTTACTCCGAACACTGACCTCTAATATACAAGTACGCTGGACTTCATATTATCGATGACAAAATTAAGACATTTGATTTTCGCCATTTTGGCGCTGATAGCAACGTGACTTAACGTGAGATTCCATGGAACTAATATTAGAGATGGGACATAGCTTTCGGTATAAAAATACGTGAGAATAATTTAATACTTAGGAGAACAAGAAAATCCCAATTATTTTAATTGAGATTCATTTCTAAGTAATAGAAAACTTGCTGTAAAGGTTAACTGAAAAATACTTTCAATCAGATTGCAAGCTATAAACTAGTGGATAGCGTGCTACTAAAGTTATAGCGCATTACTGTCAGATCAGTGAGATTTAAATATGGGGATAGGCTAACAACTTATCCTTAAAACTAGTATATTTGAGCAAGTATCTGCTCGCTCAAGTATACTAGTTAGTTAATATTTACATTTACAATAGGTTGGATTCACTCGGTTGGAACATCATTCATACAAATATTTGCGTACGAATGAGATGGATAATAATTTACAACGGACATATTTCTCGCTCTCATCGCTGAGATCCTGTCTCTGTAGTGTTAAGGTGCAAATAAGAGTGACATCGCATTCCAGCGACGTGAAGACATATCAGTTTTCAACTCTGTTTCAGATGCAGATATAAATTGTTTGACTTCAAAACATTTGTTAATACAATTATAATTATCATGATATTATTCCAGAATTAATTCCAGACAGGAACGAGGTGATTGATACAAGAAGAGAGAGGCCTGTGCTCAGCAGTGGGCGAAGTCGGACTGTGGATGATCATGATGATGATTACAGAATTTAGTATTACACATTGCTTTTTAACATATTATTACTGATTATTAGGCATTCATATAACATTCATCACTAATAGCAATATGAGATATTTAGTTGCAACATATTATGAGAAGTCAATACAGTAGATGAGTGATACGCCTTGCCAAGTCTACTATTTTGATATTAGTGTAATTTAAAAATATTACTGATACTCATATACACGTAATAGTTAAAATAATTTAATATTCCCAGGCGAATATATTAGTATTACCTAATCTTGAAAAATATCGGTATTAATCTATCTCTAAATGTGTCAATTTTAGTTCCTGAGAACCTCGAGTGGGGCGCTTTGATTCGGCACAAAAATCAACTGTCATTTCATCTAATATATGTAGTCCAGCGTACTTGTATGATAGAGGTCAGTGACTCCGAAGCATGGCAACCAAGGAGGTAACTTATCAAAGGTTTTATTTAAATTTCGAACTAGTTTGCAAATAGAACGCTGTTTATTGAAGAAAACTAATAATAACAATAATTGATTTTGACAAAATGAGTTCTAGGTATTACTTAGTTTTAATTGCCGCGCATTATTTGAGAAAAGTACTATACAAGCCTTGGCCACAACTAGGCATTGATGGACTTACGTATGTGTGCGCCCACATTTACACGTTCGGCCACCAATGCCTCTTTTGCTGGCCGCTGCAGTAATGTACTAAAAACATCGGGTAATAGTCGACAAACTTATAAAGGGAGGCCTATGTCCAGCAGTGGACGTCTTTCGGCTGATATGTTTGGTGAATGTAGCCGTTTATACGTAACCCTCTGTGCGCGAGTCAAACTCGTTTTTATTAATTTTACTTAATCACAATATTCAGAGGCTTTTGTAAACTTCTGGCCCAGTTTATTAAAACAATCTTGTAAGTTTTCATTACTAAGTTTTGTGTGCATAATCATCATGGCCAGACATGGGCCATTTTCCCCCACAGTGCTTCTTATTTTTCTTGACCTGGTTTTCAGTCTCCTGAGGCTGCTATCATTCTCTTTTATTATTATATCAACAGTGACCACACAAATCAACAACGGCTAGATTTGTTGCCTTGGGTTTATGTTGACTTAGGACTTTGATTTCTTTGCATTTGGCAACTTTTTTTATCTCTAGGGATGGGGAGCAAATATGGGCAACTGCCCTTACCGGCCCCCCTTGTTGCCCTCGGCGACGCTCTTGCGTGTGACCGAAATATGAAACCACGAATGGTTTCACCATTGGTTAAGTTAACTGTTACGGATCAAAAATTGGACATCAACTAACATTCTGCGCACAGGACGGGACGGCAGGAGACAGACGACCCAGAAACTATTGAATAGATATATCTACTTGGACCTGCTCAAGTGTTCTCAGAGATCATAAGTTTCCGCAGAAGTAACGCTCCGGAGGCCGAGCACTAAAGTATTGCGGACGCTCGCTGAATCATAGTGTTATTGTTGACGCAGTAGCAATTGTGAATCAATCGATACTCGTCAACAGTGAAGCGATCGACGCTTCATTTAGTTAAATGAATCTCAATTTACGGAGCGCCCCCGCACCCCGCCCCGCTAGCCTGCGTCTCCGGCGCGCTGCACTCACGTGCTCGTGACTCTGTTTGAACTATGTCCACTATTTTTGCCGGGATGGAATGCTTTTCATGAAGGAGACATTTTTTTTGGGTCCACTAGTAATAGTAGTAATTGATAATGTATATGAATCATATTACACAAAAAAGCAGATGAGAGATATGTTTATTTTGCATTAGAACTAGCTATAACATTTTTGATTCTTCATCAAAGTTTTTTGAGAGTAATTGGCTTTTTAGCCTCTTGAAAGGCGTTGGAGTCGAAGGCTGTACTGTATTTTTCTATACTGTGTCTAATTAATTATTTTTATTCAGTACCAAGCCTAGACTTTACATGACCTGTTAATGAAGTAGTCGTACTTCCCTTTCGTGATTATTCATCTCACAAACTTTACACTTTGCCGTATCTCCACAAACTTCAAAGAAGAAGTTCCAAATAACGCTCGATATTTGGTCTTCATTGTCCAAAAACAGATAACTTTGATTGAATCGCCGCACAAAACAAATCATTCCTATTGCATAAGAGCCGTAACAACGGCCGCCGGCCGTATCCGTTGGTTCGACTGCCGATTAAAACCTCCGATCTAAAAGTGTCGGAGCCGAATTCGGAACCGGAGTATAATATCCATAGCAGTCTATGATAATATCAATCGGAAGGGCCGACTTATCGGAGCAGGAGACTGAGATCCGTGATTTCCCTGATGTGGCCTTCACAGGACTCTTCTTTCTTTCTTTCTTTAAATCATTTTTGTATACTTTTAGTGGTATAATTACGTCATTTATAAAGCTATCAGCTTCTGCTCGCGGCTTTGAACAGTGTTTTATTAGAATTAATATTTGTTTCGAGATATTTACCATGTATATTTAGATTTTGGTTGAGAGCTCGATATTTCGGCACCGTCACAAGCGCCAAGATCAAGATCTAAAGTCTTTGCGGGTGGGTGTTATATTACAGTGTTTTATTATCCCAAGGAAGCATTCTACCGGGATGAAAGTCTCAGATTCATGTCAATTCATATGAAAAGTTTTATTTGAAAGCGTTACAAAAAACAAACAAACTCGAATTTATAATATTATTTGGGATTTAAACAGTTCTCATACTGAGTTATAAACCTTAGTATAAATATAAATATTTTACATAATTATAATGCATATATTTTACATTTGAATAATAAAGCAAATTAGAGTAAAAAACCGGGGATCAAGTCTGATCATAACAGACCCCACTTGATGTTAGGTAGACAGAGATCGCGGGCGCCCCGGGAGCGGGACCCGAAGCCGCGGGAAGGAGCTACACGTAAAACTATACATAACTGCTGATTGTTTCCGCATCGCATCTCACAGCACAATTAGGCATCAAAACAAACAACGAAAACTAAACGAAACCGGATATCTTCTAAATCATAGTGTACGAGTGGGAAGCGGTTCCGTGCACATTTAAAAAATTATCAAGTATCTGTAACTAATATAATCTGTTGTCATCGAAGTAGTGTTACACATTGGCATGGGCACGTCACATTCACATTGCACAATACATGCACTCACGCCTGTTCCCCATGGGGCTAGGCACAATCTACAGAGCTCCACGTGCTGCGATGCTTGCATACTCTTTTTGCTTCATTTAGGTATATTTTGAACAGATGGGCACCAAAACATGTGTAACTTCATTGCTTTCGATAGATGAATCGGATTCCGCACGAATGAAAGGTCACCGAGTTGATTGATTGTTGCCTGATACCGCTCTTATATAAATAAAGTATTATTATAATTAAGCTACGCCGCGCCGCACCTCGCGAAACAGCGCTGCAACGCGCCGCGCCACACAGCGCTTCGCCGCCCACTCCGCGCCACAGCACGCTCCTTCCGAATGCCAAGATTTCTTTAACGTCGAGGTTGGTCGACGAATTTAGCAAACAATCTCCTTTTATGCGACCGTATTGTTATGTTTTAGTAGTGTGGTCCACCTTGTGCGCGCGCCGCGTTTTACTTTACACTAATATAGTACCTACAGGTAATAAAGCAAACGCAGTGATTAAGTCTCGTCGACACGGGAAGCTGGCGACTGGTGGCGCACCGATACATGACAGATGTTCGTGTTTCGAACTTGAACATAAAGTCAGATATTCAACCAATTTCAAAAAAGAGGCGGTTCTCAATTCGACTGTATGTTTTTGTATGTTTGTTACTCGATTACTCCAAAATATGATGCGATAGGCACAGCATGCAAAAAAAATATTAAAACATCCATAAAATTACAATAATAGTTCAGAAATAACACTTACAACAACTAGTGGATAGTTTTAGAAACACAATTGGTACAAAGATGACAAGAAAAAAACAAAAATATGGTACCTAGTTACTTTTGATGGACTTGAATTTTTGAATTGTTGTGGAATAAATATATATTGATTCATCGCAATTATTAAGGAGCCTGCAAAGTCTGGGCTTGGGGGAGTTGGCTCCTAATACAGTTTTGCGAAATGGAAATATTAATATTTAGAGTAGTTTCGGGTATTATGGTCTGGTCGGCCAATATGGACTACTACAATATCATCCAAATAAACAAACACTAGCGTTTACCTACAGTGCCATGTTGGCGCAACCCCACCCCCGCCTCCCTCAGTCAATCCGTGCAGCGCGGTGAGTGCGCGCGTGTCCTGCGCATGTTTTTATCCAGAATTACGTATTTCGATGTTATTTTTTGGTAAGTTTAAATCATTTCAGTAATTTGAATAATTAATGTTTTTATGCTGTTAGTGCATAGTTATGTAGGCAAATTCTTAATCTGTAGTGAGGTAACAGTTTTGTATGCATATTATTCACTGGTTTTTAGAGTAGATTTTACTTGTCAAAAACGTTCCTGCGGCTGCGGCCAATATGGCCCACCAGGTAGAGGGGCCAATATGGCCTGCTAGGCCATATTGGCTGCCATATGATTAAATAATTAATGTTTTCTTTCTTTTTTAGGCAATGGCCCCACGAAAACCTATTTCCCAAAGAAAACGCCAAACTTGGTGCAAAATATCAATGAGAAGAGCAATCGAAGATGTGCGAAGTAAAAAAATGGGTTCCCTTAAAGCTTCTAAACTGTATAAGGTACCACGAACAACTTTAAGACGTTTAGCAGCTAAAACAGAACTGCCTGCGGATATAGCGACTTGTGCAAAGTTGGGAAGGAGACCTACTTTACCTGAAGAGCTAGAAAAACAACTAGTCAGGTATGTGTTAGCAATGGAAGCTAAGTTCTTTGGTTTAGTACGAAGAGATATTATGAATTTAGCCTATCAGCTGGCAGTGAAAAACAATATTGCCCATACATTTTCAGCAAAAAATTAAACCGCTGGTAAAGATTGGCTAAAATCATTTTTAGAAAGGCATCCGGAGCTTTCTTTTCGACGCCCAACAGGAACATCTTTTGCTAGGGCTAAAGGATTTAATAAAGAAAATGTGGACCATTTCTTTGACCTTTATGAAAAATTGATGGATGACTACAATTTCCCACCTAACAGAATTTTTAACGTTGACGAGACTGGCATAACTGTTGTACCATCCCAAATGCCCCAAGTTCTAAGCCAAAAGGGGAAGCGGCAAATTGGTGCTTTGACATCAGCTGAAAGGGGTTCTTTGATAACCTGCGTGATGTGTATGAGTGCTGGAGGTTCATTTGTGCCGCCCATGGTGATATTTCCACAAAAAAGAAGTCACCCGCTTTTGATGAAAGGTGCACCTCCAGGTGCTATACACGAATGCCACCCCTCAGGTTGGATTCAAACTAACTTGTTTACAAAATGGTTTCAACATTTCATACAACATGTGAAACCTGCTGAAGAATCTCCAGTTTTGCTAATTCTTGATGGCCATACCAGTCACACAAGAAATCTCGAATTGATAGATCTTACAAGAGAAAATCATGTTCATTTGTTATCAATTCCTCCACACTCCAGTCACAAAATTCAGCCGCTGGATAAATCATTCATGGGACCGTTAAAAAAATATGTATCTGATGAAATAAGATCTTGGATTAGGAACAATACACGGCCACTGACGCATTACGATATGATGGAAGTTTTTGGACATGCTTATTTAAGAGCTCAAAGCGGAGTGATAGCTGTTAATGGTTTTCGTGGAACAGGGATATATCCTGTTGATAGAAATGTGTTTAAAGACCACGATTTTATAGACATGGACAATGAACGAGAAAATTACATTAACAATCAAGAAAACACCACACCCGAACCTACAACTACATCTTCTACTCTTATAATAACAAATGAATCTCCTGCTATGATACCCTCTGAAAATGAACCCGTTACGATTCATGCGGCGTCTGATATAGAAATCCCAGTGTTAAGAGACCAGAACAAAACTCCACCTGTAGACTCTGAACAAATTATGGTTCCCGTCACGATGTCTCCACAACCGTCGACTTCTAGAGATCACAATTTTATAACACCATTTCAGTTATCTCCGATACCAGAAATAACACCTAGAAAGACTAGTAACCGAGGCAGAAAGGCTTGTAAATCGACATTGCTGACTTCATCCCCATACAAAAACGACTTGAAAGACTCGTTAAAGAAAAAAAAAGAAAAGACTAATATGGGTAAAGGCAAAAACAGAAAGGCAAAGGCAAAAAGACCAAAATAATGGATGTACAAATATCTAGCTCGGAGGAAGAAAATGAACCTTAGTACGAGGACAGCTCTGATGAAAGTCCAGATAGACGCAATTTTTCTGACGCGAAGTGCTTGTATTGCGAGTCTCTCTATTCTATGGACAACAGAGGTGAATCATGGATCCAATGTCTATGTTGTAAGCTATGGACCCATGAAGAATGCTCAGGAGTGGAAACTGATATTTTTTTCTGTGAGTTTTGTTCCTCAAAATAACTTGCGCTTAATTGTTTGCTCTGGTGGGCAATATGGCTCACGGATTTTACGGCCAATATGGCCCTAGGCTATATTATCCCACCACGAATAAATTTTGTGAATAATCAAGTTTAAGAAAAAATATATTTTTAGTTATTCTGTGAAATTATATTGCCATTAAGTTTCTAGTTATTGATTACTGATTAGTTTGACGACTTAATTAACCAATAAAGACTGATTGATCTCATATACTTCGAGTTTTATTTTCAAAAAGGCTTATGGTCTGCCATAATACCCGAAACTACTAGTCTGTTAGGGTGACGCGGATAATTGTAGGGTATATAGGTCTATTTTAGTCGGAAGTATTTTAAAAAGAAAAATTAAATCTATTTAACACGCTTTTATTAGCTTGGTATGTACCAATGTAACGGAATCTTTGACCGTGATTTTCACCCCCTTCAAAACGTGGGATTGATTTGAAACTTTGCACACTTATCAAGGACCGATGATGACAATGAATTAATTTAGCCAAAGTCAAAGTCAAATAATAATATGTTTATTCAACTAGGCCAATAAGAGGCACTTTTAAACGTCAAACAAAAATTAAAATTTACAAATAATGAAAGTTGATTCTACCGGGCGCGTTATAGAATAGAATAGAATAGAATAGCATTTATTTGCAAATATGGGTAGTACATAAGTAGATATAGTAGGTATAAATCAGAGTTCTGCCATATTTCACCATTCGGCATGCAAACATTTTCATTATATAAAATCGTTAAACATTAAATTCTCATAAAAATATTAAATTAATTATTACATTCAACAAATAAAATTATTAAAATTCATATTGTCATCAAAACATTAACTCAATTATAACAATATACATTAAATAAAGTGGTCAAAAAATTTAAATTGGCATTAACAGCATAATCATTTAAGAATAAAAATCCGAACAAAAATAAACAAATAAGGATTAAAATTACAGGTCATAAATAATATGTAACATTCCTTAAGTAAATCAATAATTAATTACTTAAACATTATATAGGTACTCAGAAAAAAGTTTTGTCCGTTAAAAACTCTGTTATACTGTAGTACGTTTTATCTATTAATAATTTTCGAAGTCTACTCTTGAATTGCACCGTTTTCAAACCTTTCCAAGCACTTGGCAATTTATTATAAATAATTGGGGCCATGTAATAAATACTTTTGCGCATCAAAGTTGTTTGACACGATATCTGATTTAATTTTGTATTATCTCGCCTATTTCTTGGAAATACATCTGCCAAACGTTCAAAACGACTTGGATTGTTCTTTACAAACACAGCTACTTCGAGAATATAAATAGAGGGAAGTGTCAAAATGTTGTACTGCTTAAAATATGGTTTGCAACTGTCGGTGGTTTTTAGTTTGAACATTGACCGGAGACATCTTTTTTGAGCCTTAAATGCTGTCTCTTTATCGGTGGAGTTTGCCCAGAAAATGACACCGTAGCGCAAGTGAGATTCAGCTATACCGTAGTAAGCCGCAAGAAGTGCTTTGGTATCGACTATGGATGATAACCTATATAAAGCATACGCCGACGAACTCAATCTTTTACACAATACGCCTATATGTGCTTTCCAATTTAAACTGCAGTCTATTTGTAATCCCAGAAATTTGGTATCAGTTACTTCATCAATATCGTCAGTTTTGTAATGTATGTGAAGGTTAGGTACACCCGGCATACGCTGTCTAAAGTGCATTACCTTAGTCTTACTTAAATTTATATTCAAATTATTTTTATCTAGCCATTCAATTAAATTGTCAAGAGAATTATTTATGTCAGTTTCATATGTATTTACGTTTTTGCAAGGGATTGTAATGGTGCTATCATCAGCAAACATAGTTAAAGGATGTTCAATGCACGTGGGCATATCATTAACATATAATATAAATCCAAACGGGCCTACAACGCTTCCCTGTGGAACACCGAATTTAATTTTACGTTCTCGTGATCGCGATATCTCTTCATGTTTACTCATTACATTAATGCGACTTATCTCGGTTATCTGTGTTCTGTTTTCCAAATAAGATTTCAAAAGTTCGAACCTCTTATGCCGTAGGCTTCTAATTTATTTCATATCACAAAATATGGCACATATGGGGGATCGTTTATCCACACTTCCAATTATCGGCAACAAAAAATCATATATTGCCATATTGATGGTTCTATGCTGCCTAAATCCTTTTTGTTCTTCACATAATATATTATTCTTTTCAATGAAGCTATTCAATTGATTGTAGATGTACTTTTCAAATACCTTTGAGATGACTGGTATGAGTGAAATGGGTCTATAATATTCCATCAATTCCTTATCTTTTTTCTTAAATAAAGGCTTAATTATCGATATTTTTAATGCTTCTGGATAAATACCGGTACTTATACTAAGATTGATTAAATGACTTAGATGGCTGCATATCTCAATTGACACTGATTTTAATATCTTAGTGGCGATCCCATCAAAACCTACACTGCCAGTGTTTTTCAACGACATTAGTATTTTATGTATGTCGTGTGGTGTGCTAGGTGCCATAAACATTGATTTAGGACTTCTTGATGTAATGGATGCTTTTGGTATAAATTCAGCATCTAATTTTGGACAAATTTTGTCAACAAATAAGTCATTAAAAGCATTAGCGATATCCAAAGGTTTGTAAATAGTTCGATTACCAACTCTTATTTTTTCAATTTGCTGTTTAGGGACACTGCTTTTTGACTGATTAATTATTTGCCAAGTAGTCTTCGATTTATTTTTTGATTGTTGTATTTTGTAATTATTCTGTGATTTCTGAGTTAGATTAATAATTTTATCATACAGTTTAGAATAAGTAGAAAATTTATTTTTATTTACTTGGTTAGGATTCAATCTAAATTGCCATAAGAGTTTTCTTTTTTTCTTACTGCACAATTTAACGCCATTTGATAGCCATTTAGGTTTAACAAATGTGTTGATTTTGATTTCCTTGAACGGGAAGCATAAATCGTAGAACAATTTAAACGTGTTGATAAATTCATTGTACGCCAAATTAGGATCCTCAGTGAGATAAATCTCCGAAAATTTGAGACTGTTTATACAGTCTTTAAATTTCACTATGTTTTCGTTGCAATAATCCCTTCTAGTTATATGCCAGTATTTTATTCTGCATACAGTGGGTACTGGACATTGAAGCAGCTGTGCTGTATGGTCCGACAATGCAAACTCCAACACGTCTGTTTTACAATTCTTTTTAAAATTATGCGCAAAATTATCTATACAAGTCCCGCTAGCCATTCGAGTCGGTTGTTTAAGAGCAAGTTTTAAGTTGTAATTTAGTAACATATATTCCAGTGCAACTGTATTTCTATTAGGCTTTAAAATATCGATATTAAAATCGCCTGCAATAACAATTTTCTTATTAAATCGGTTAGATAAATCTTTGAGTAACAATTCAAGTTTATTAAAACATTCAGTTATATTCTTAGCATTTGGTACTCTATAGAGACATATGACTATCAATTTATAATTAATCAGCTCAACACCACAACACTCAAAAACCCCTGGTGATGACAATCTTGCTATTTGAGGTATTTCTTTCTATAGGTGACAATTATTAATAATAATGCATGCTCCCCCTCTCTTTTTATCTTGTCTACTATAACATGCAGCCAAACTGTAGTTTGGTATGCATAGTTGTTTAAATAGTTTGTTTGTGTGTTTATTTTGCCTTACCAAGATCTTCAGGATTAGCGACTTTTTAGTTAAATTTACCATTAAAGCGTGTTATTTAGTTTTTAGAACTACAATTTATTAAACTAAATTATGTTGAGTAAATGGAACAATTGTAGGCCACAAAAATCTTAATTATTTATCTCTTCGTTTTTCGACTGAAGCTATGCAAAATTTTTCAAGACGTTTTGCATAGCTCGGCACTTTGAATGTGTTGGTTATGGGGACGCCACACAACCGAGTATTATTCCAATACAGTACGAACAATGTTAAAAAGATAAATCTAAGTTTTAGGCTTGCGAAAACCTTTAGCATTACGTAACACAAAACCGAGTGTCTTTGAAGCTTTTTTATAATGTTGTTCACGTGGGGAAAAAAATGAAAAAAATATAAATGTAAACTTTACGATCAAGAAGGAATCCGAAATCTCTGATCACTTCAACTTTACTGAGGTAGGTACGTACCATTCATACTGTAATTAAAATCGATGAAGTTAGACTTGCGAGTAAACGTAATTTGGGAACATTTTTCTACGTTAAGTTGCATATTATTATCATTACACCAGTTTAAAAGTCTGTTCAATTCATCCTGAAGTAATATTGAGTCGGCTAGATGATCTATAACGCGGACTTTTTCCAAATCATCGGCGAATAAGAAAAGCGTGAAGTTCAATGTTTATGGTTTCAGATTTATAACCATTGGCCACGACATAAAAGGATATATCCGTTAGGTAAGAGTGCAGCCACTTAAGAAGAGAACCAGCAAAGCCGTACGCAGCAAGTTTTTGAATCTGCACTTCATGGGAAACTTTGTCTAAAGCCTTGCTGAAATCAGTGTTGCGTGGAGTTGACGTGGAGTTGCCGGTTTGAGTCAAGTGAAGCAGCAATATCCTCAACGAATGCTACTTGATTACTGCAGGTGGATCTTGCAGTAGTCTGGTGGTCAGGCAGATATTTCCTAAATAGTTTTGTATGTCTATTGCTTCAAAAACGTTGGTTAATGTCGGAAGGATAGGATATATAGGTCGATAGTTTCCTACCAAATCACCAGCGCCTGATTTATAAAGGCTTAATTATGTTTAGCTAACCACCAGATCTAGTACATATTGTGACCCTACTTAGAGCAACCAACACCAAATGATTGTTTAATCCAAAAATAGGTAATGACCACAAACAAAATAACAGTATTTTAATATAAAATGACATTGAAATATGTAACAACAATATAGGGGGCTGTGTCACCCACGTCCGTAAGAGTGTACCCCATTCTGATACCCTACACGTGGTCCCCGGGTGGTGCAAATCAGGTGACACCAACTGGTGATAGGCTTCAGCCGAAGGCTTGCGACCACCCACTGGGCAAAGACGTACCGCCAAGTGGCTTAGCCGTGTTCCGGTACGATGCTCGGTGTAGCCACAAGAGGAGTTGGGTCAAGATAACTGTTCCACTGCAGGCTGACTAGCCTGTCGCGCGCTGTTATGGACGTATCGGGAGACTGGTCGCGGAGGGTAGCGGGATCTGAGGCACGGTGCGCCGCTGGCCGACCGCAGATAGTTGGGGGCCCAAGTAGTGTGCTAGCCACACACGACGAGTCTCCGGACTAGTGCCCCAATGATGCTGTCCTTTCAGTGCGTGTCTGAATGTTAGCAGCGTGTAACCTCGTCTCACTTCCAACTCCTCTCCTCCATTCACTCTTATATAATATTAATGCCAAGGAAAAGGAATACTAGATTTAAACAGCGGCTACACCCCCTCCCCCACAAAGTGCACCTCAGCAACAATCGAGGTCTGCACTCAAATCTCTCTGCAGTCCACTACCACCTGCAGTCTGAAAAACCAGCACGGTTTTTTCTTACGGAGACGCATATAACGAGTCCGTCAGACGTGTCGTACTTATCATACTCAGGGTTTACCCTGGAGCACAATTTTAAACCACGCGCGGGTCTGTGTATGTACGCCCGTGACGACACTTGCTATTGGCGTCTCCGTAACCTTGAGGACTCCAGATTCACAACGCTATGGGCTCTGGTGGACACAGGTCTAGATTAAATTATCTACGCCTGTGTCTACCGTTCGCACAGCGGAGATCAGGAGACATCCAGGCTCACAGAGTAGCTCAGTGAGGCGGCTGATGCGGCACAGCAGCGGTACCCGTCCGCCCAATTAGTGTTACTGGGGGACTTTAATGCCCACCATCAGGAGTGGCTCTTCCCATACCAGTGCACTGACCATGCTGGATAGGAGATGCGTAAGCTTTCGCTAGCGCTAAACCTCACTCAGCTGGTTCAGGGGGCAATGAGCGTACCGGATGATTATTCGCTCACAGCGAATTGCAAGGACCTTATCTGCTGACAACAGACCTAGACAGATACTCTGTGTATATTGCTTCACCTTTGGGTACTTCCGACCACTGTCTGGTGAAGTCTGTGTCCGTCTATTCCTAGCCCGATCCCAGCCCAAGAGGCACCGGGTTTGGCGGTACAAGTCAGCAGATTGGGATGGTATGCGATCTTTCTTCGCATGCTATCCTTGGCAGCCTTCTTGCTTTTCTTCGACTGATCCATCGTCATGCGCGGACGCCGTGACGGATGTGTTGCGTCAGGGAATGGAGTACTTCATTCTCTGACGTATCAATGTCTAGCGAAAACCGGCCATGGTTTGGCGCCGAATGCAAGCGCGCCGGCGCGCTTAAACATGGTGCGTACCTGGCTTGGGTCGACGCTCGATCGCGTAAGGCGAGTGACGTGGGTCAGAAAAAGAAGGCCTTCAACAGGGCTGCCAAGTCCTGCAAGATAGTGTTGCGAAGGGCTCAGTTCGACCACTTTGGCCGAATAGGGACCAAACTTGCTTCTTACCCAGCAGGTAGTAAAGCGTTTTGGTCTCTGGCTAAGTCGGTCGAGTCGAACTTCTGCCGACCCTCACTACCACCACTGCTGAAACCTGACGGGTAGCTGGCACACTCCGCTGAGGAGAAGGCAAATTTATTTGCCTCTCTTTTTGCGGCATCTTATCGTCTGATTCCTGGTGATGCGCGCCTCCCTCCTTTTCCTGATGGATGCGAGACGAGTATGTCTCGACATTCGTATCCATCAAAAGGACGTCCGTAGGGTGCTGCGCAAACTCGATGTGAACAAGGCTAGCGGTCCTGACGGAATACCAGCAATTGTTCTTAGAAACTGTGCGCCTGAACTGTCTCCGATCTTAACACGCCTATTCCGCCTTTCGTATGAGGCTGGAAAAGTGCCGATTGCTTGGAAGCAGGCTAACGTACAGCCCGTGCCCAAGAAGGGCAGTCGAGTTGTCCCAGCCACCTACAGACACATATCTGTACCTAGAAGCAAACGATATCCTAAGTGACCGCCAATACGGCTTCCACCAAAATCGGTTTACTGGGGATCTTCTAACGTATGCCATTCACATCTGGAGTGAGGCCATCGAGAGGCACGGGGAAGCGCTTGCCGTCTCCCTAGACATCTCGAAGGCTTTTGATAGGGTCTGGCTCGAAAGCCTTATTGGTAAGCTTCCTTCATTCGGTTTGCCCGGTGGTCTGTGTGATTGGATTGCAGACTTCCTGAGAGATCGGACCATTCGAGTGGTTATCGATGACTGCTCGTCGGACCACTTGGATATCAATGCCGGGGTCCCTCAGGGGACGGTACTCTGAGCAACTTTATTCTTGCTGCACATTAACGATCTGCTAAAACCTTTGGGTATGCTGACGACAGCAATGTTGCTGAGAAATACTAGTCCAACGCTCGTGCTACCGGGCCTCAGATCCAGTCTCTCTGGGAGGCCATGGTGGAGCGCTTGAACCTGTCCTTGCAGGCAGTCTCCGAATGGGGCGATGCCAATCTGGTCAGGTTTAATGCTGCTAAAACCCAGGCTTGTCTTTTTTCCGCTAAAAAGAGCCAATTTCACCCGGCTCCAACTTTCCGAGATGTGACCGTGCCAATAACTGACCATCTTGAGCTTCTTGGCGTTACGTTGACATCGACTCTCAATTTTGGCCCATACCTTGAGGCATAAGCTCAGCTGGCTACCGAAAAGCTGGTGATCCTTGCAAAGGTGAGAAGGTTCTTCACGCCAGAACAACTGCTCAGCTTGTATCAAGCGCAAGTTCGATCATGCATGGAGTACTGTTCTCATCTCTGGGATGGATCTGCCAAATACCAGCTTGATGCACTAGAGTAGATTGAAAAGCGGGCCAAGAGCCTTATCGGCGATGAGGTACTCGTTAAGTCAAAGCTCCAGAGCCTTGAACATCGTCGCCGAGTTGCCAGCTTGTCGGTTTTTTATCGATTACATTTCGAGGAGAGTGCGATGGAATTGAATGATCTAATTCCCCCCAGCCCGTTTCATCATCGGACTACCAGACGTACGGCGATGCGCCATCGGTACATGGTGGACATCCCACCCATACGCACTAAACGTTTTGAGAATACTTATAAACCGATTTCCAAAATAAAACAAAGTCTTTGGTACCTATTTTTTTTCCGTTTTTCGACACCGACTTCGGAAGGAAAGTTATTTTTGTGTGTGCGGTCATCTGTGGTCGTCTTCATCAGTTCCACTTCATCAAATGACACTTTTGTGTGTGTGGTCATCTGTGGTCTTCTTCATCAGTTCCACTTCATCAAATGACACTTTTGAGTGTGCGATCATCTGTGGTCTTCTTCATCAAATTACACTTTTGTGTGTGTGGTCATCTGTGGTCTTCTTCATCAGTTCCACTTCATCAAATGACACTTTTGTGTGTAATCATCTATGGTCTTCTTCATCAGTTCCACTTCATCAAATGACACTTTTGTGTGTGTGGTCATCTGTGGTCTTCTTCATCAGTTCCACTTCATCAAATGACACTTTTGAGTATGCGATCATCTGTGGTCTTCTTCATCAAATTACACTTTTGTGTGTGTGGTCATCTGTGGTCTTCTTCATCAGTTCCACTTCATCAAATTACACTTTTGTGTGTGTGGTCATCTGTGGTCTTCTTCATCAGTTCCACTTCATCAAATGACACTTTTGTGTGTAATCATCTGTGGTCTTCTTCATCAGTTCCACTTCATCAAATGACACTTTTGAGTGTTGGTCATCTGTGGTCTTCTTCATCAGTTCCACTTCATCAAATGACACTTTTGTGTGTGTGGTCATCTGTGGTCTTCTTCATCAGTTCCACTTCATCAAATGACACTTTTGAGTGTGCGATCATCTGTGGTCTTCTTCATCAAATTACACTTTTGTGTGTGTGGTCATCTGTGGTCTTCTTCATCAGTTCCACTTCATCAAATGACACTTTTGTGTGTAATCATCTGTGGTCTTCTTCATCAGTTCCACTTCATCAAATGACACTTTTGAGTGTTGGTCATCTGTGGTCTTCTTCATCAGTTCCACTTCATAATTATGACCTAGTAATTTAATTATATGTTTATAGTGTTTAAGTAAATTAGGATTATTTTTCAAAATTGTTTATTCTTGCTACTATTTTAAGAATTTCTTAGGTTAAATATTGTTTAAATTCTGTTATTTAAAGCATATTTTTAGAGCTCCTTACTGCCTGTGATACAGGATTACCTAGTACAGGCATCTTCCATAATTATACCTACATTAGTTATCTAAGATTTATACAATGTTTTTACCTTTTTATTATTTGAATAAAGATTATTATTATTATTATCAAATGACACTCTTGAGTGTTGGTCATCTGTGGTCGTCTTCATCAGTTCCACTTCATCAAATGACACTTTTGTGTGTATGGTCATCTGTGGTCTTCTTCATCAGTTCCACTTCATCAAATCCTGGAAGCTTGCAAATGTGCAACCAGTGCCCAAAAAAGGCAACCGTGCAGACCCTGCCCATTACCGTCCGATCGCCATTACCTCCATTCTGTGCAAAGTTATGGAAAGGGTACTAAACAGCAAGTTGCTGACCTACCTTGAAGACAATAATCTTCTCAGTGACCGTCAATATGGCTTTCGCCGGGGACGGTCAACTGGCGATCTTCTTGTGTATGTCACGCACTGCTGGGGCGAAACCATCGAGAGACACGGCGAAGCACTTGCTGTATCGCTTAATATCTCGAAGGCCTTTGACAGGGTCTGGCACGCGAGTCTACTTAGTAAGCTTCCTGCTTATGGCATCCCTGCTGGTTTTTGTAGCTGGATATCAGACTTCCTCAGTGAACGGTCGATCCGAGTAGTCATTGACGGCTGCTCCTCTGACCTTATGGCTATTGATGCCGGAGTTCCTCAGGGGTCTGTTCTCTCTGCAACTCTTTTCCTGCTGCACATCAATGACCTTCTTCAGCCTGGTATTGTTGGGTACGCAGATGACAGTACTGTTTTAGAGAGATACTTGTCCAGCACAAAAACCAGCGTGGATGAAGTTCGTTCCTTGAGAGAGGCTATGGTGGAGCGCACAGATTTGACCTTAAGCCTTGTCTCCCAGTGGGGTGATGACAATCTGGTCTCCTTTAACGCCACCAAAACACAGGCGTGTCTTTTCACCGCTAAAAGGAGTCTTTTCGATCAAACTCCTACTTTTCGGGGTGCGTCTGTTCCTGTGACTGATCGGCTCGAGCTCCTAGGCATGGAGTTGACATCCAGTCTCAATTTTGGCGCCTCCATTGAGTACAAAGCCCAAATTGCGGCCAAAAAACTAGGCATCCTAAATAAAGTGAAGCGATACTTTACGCCTGGACAGCTTTTAACCCTATACAAAGCGCAAGTCCGATCCTGCATGGAGTATTGCAGCCACCTTTGGGATGGCTCAGCTAAATATCAGCTTGCCGCGCTTGACTCGGTGGAGCGCAGAGCCAGGAGGCTCATTGGCGACGTTGAGCTGGCGGGTACCAGGCTTCACAGCTTGGCTCATCGCCGCAAGGTTGCCTGCTTGTCGGTCTTCTACAGACTGTACTTCGGTGACTGTGCTGAAGAACTCCACGACCTTATCCCACCAGCCCCCTTCTACCATCGGACATCTAGACGTACTGCAAGTTATCATTCTTACCTTGTTGCCATTCCACCAATTCGCACCAAACGCTTCCAAACATCCTTCATAATGCGCACAGCGAATGAATGGAACTCGCTACCTGCGTCAGTATTTCCGAACGCATTCAACCCGAATCTCTTCAAAGTTAGAGTGAACAGGCTTCTTCTGGGTAAGCTCACTCCATCGTCGACTCTGTCTCTGTCACCTTTGACCTAGACTAGAGTCAAGAGCAAACCCATCACAAATAAAAAAATACACTTTTGAGTGTGCGATCATCTGTGGTCTTCTTCATCAGTTCCACTTCATCAAATTACACTTTTGTGTGTGTGGTCATCTGTGGTCTTCTTCATCAGTTCCACTTCATCAAATTACACTTTTGTGTGTGTGGTCATCTGTGGTCTTCTTCATCAGTTCCACTTCATCAAATGACACTTTTGTGTGTAATCATCTGTGGTCTTTTTCATCAGTTCCACTTCATCAAGTGACACTTTTGTGTGTGTGGCCATCTGTGGTCTTCTTCAACAGTTCCACTTCATCAAGTGACACTTTCTGAGTGTAAATGATTGCATTGTTGATAAAAATTCCAAAATCGCAATATGTATGCCTATAATATTTGAGGAATTCCCTCGATTTCTCCAGGATCCCATCAACAGATCCTGATTTGATGAACATGGGACAACCTGGGGACCCTTTCAAACAAAAGAAGAATTTTCCCAATCGGTTCAGGCGTCTTTAAGTAATCGGGTAAAGTAAACAAAAAAAAAACAAAAATGGCGAATTGAGAACCTCCTCCTTTTTTGCAGTCGGTTAGTAAAATAAATATCGACGAACAGATTATACAAAACTCACATGCATCGAAGCAAAGTGCTCCCCGCGCGTGACTAAATTTTGCGGATCGGTTCGGTGGACTTTTAGTTCGAGTTTTGTCTCACGCTGGAACGCGTTAACGTAAATGTCAATATGTATTGAAACTTGATAAGCGCAGTCGTCTGGTGTCAGTAAGAAGAAACCTTAGTTTTTGTTTAGTAATCGACATGAGGTCGTTTACGTTAACACGATCGAATACGTTACAAAACTCGGCATAAGCACATAACTCGGGGGTGGGAGCGGCGCGTGGTGCGCAGCGCGTGGCGCGGCCGCGAGATAACTTTCGGGTAGTATTAAAACGCAAATAAAAATATATCCTTTTTCTATGCAATAAAATTCCGAATTCTCATCAAAATTACTGATTGCGCAGCAAAATATTCAACGCAAAATATCACTAAACACACTACAATTTATTTTCGCAGCGTACAGCGATTTTTCCTAAAGCAAAAGCTTTTTTATTAATGCACAGCTAATAATCTTAATACATATCATACATGTTAACTCTTTTTCTTTTAAATATAGCTTCTATTTTTATATTATTTACAGCAGTTTTTCTAAATAAAACAGCATTTTATTAGTCACAGTAGGGGGGGAGGGGCGGAAACCCCCCTGTACCATCCCCACAACTCGGCGCCCCATGGTTATGGAGATATCCATGGTTAAAGTTTTTACAATTACTATTTAACGACAATGTCGATTTTACTATTTCTGTCTAAAGGGTCTAAAGTAACCTAACACGAAGAAGATGACGGGAGCTGAGTTCGCTCGCTTTGCTCGCTCACTTCAGCTGCCGTCATCTTTTCGAACCTAACCTGTCCGTGTCGGGGTGCCCTAAGTGCCCGAGCTCGCTTCGCTCGCTCTTGGACTAATTCATAAAGACCACATGGAAAGTGGGTGCTCTATATATCTCTAAATATGGAAATTTTGCTGTGCAGTTAGTATTTCTGCTATGTATGTAGTATTTTTGTACAAAAATAAATTTAACTGTATTGCATTATGAGGAAAAAAGTAATGTCATATTGATGTATAATTTCGAATTATCTGCAGTTTGAGTTTTGCTAAACATTTAGTTTATTTGTAGTGAAGTAAGTTATTTGATGTAAAAAAGAATATAAATGATGAGTATGTATTGATAGACGATTATTTTATTTGATATGCAATTTATAATATCCCATAACTTTCTTTGGATTCGGTTATGTACCATATTAGGAAGTATAGCAACATGTTATGGCAATCAAACGGTGTATTTAGGTAGAAATAGTGCAATAATTTTCTACTAAAATTTGTTGATCAATTTACTAAATTTGGTTTCACAGTACAATTTAAAGTGCAGTCATGACTAAAATAACTAGTACCATTGTAATTTTGGGTTTTCATTTGTTATTTTTTTGCTGAACGATATATATTTTAGGTAGTAGAGGTTATGGTCACAAAGTTATTTTTGGTGGTAATTATATTTATCCCCATTTTATAAATCGCTACCACTTTGGCCAGCTTCCATTTTTTATGGAATATACCAGCGCTGAGAGAATTGTTAAAGATCAAGGATAGGGAGTTTGCCAGTTGGTCAGCGCAAGTTGCAATAAAGTTAGGGGGAATTTAATCGCTGCCGGAAACTTTGGAGATGTCTAAGCTTTTGAGATACTTGACTATTTTATCCATTGGAATCAAGGAAAAACTGTCGGAGTTGCAAAGAAGGCTTTCAGAGAAAGGCGACGTTTGCACTACGTTAGAGGCATGGGTAGCTGGATTGTATACTGAACAAAAGTAGGTCCCGAACATGTTGCACATCTCATTGCCATCACAAGTTTTGCTGACGCCATTTGAAATTGAAGCTGGATAGGCATTACTAACACCTCATTTGGACTTAATGAAGGAACAGAAAAACTTGGGATTCGTTGTTATTTTCTGTTCTATGCTATTGATATAGGAGTTGTAACATTCTCTTGCCAATCTGTCACAGCGTTTACTACACCAATGAAGGGATATTTTATCCATAGGGTTTTTGTACGTACCATACCTTCTTCTTAAGTTATTTTTTTCACGCAGTAATCTCTCCAGCTTTTTTTTTTACCGCGTGGTCGCGAATTTCTTTTAACTAAGGTTGATGGGACATACCGCTCTATGATCACAAAACAAATTGGGGTCGACTGTATCCGAGAATAATGTATGCCAGTCGGTATTTTCTAGATCTGATTTAATAGCAGAGTAGTTGGCTTTTTAAAGTTTAATCTAATGTACTTTAAGGCGTAGAGAAATTTCAAGAGGAGGGTGAGATGAATCGATCTTTGTCAGACTATTAAGGGCGTCCGTCTCCTTACATTCGAGAGGAGGGTGAGATGAATCGATCTTTGTCAGACTATTAAGGGCGTCAGTCTCCTTACATTCGAGAGGAGGGTGAGATGAATCGATCTTTGTCAGACTATTAAGGGCGTCAGTCTCCTTACATTCGAGAGGAGGGTGAGATGAATCGATCTTTGTCAGACTATTAAGGGCGTCAGTCTCCTTACATTCGAGAGGAGGGTGAGATGAATCGATCTTTGTCAGACTATTAAGGGCGTCAGTCACCTTACATTCGAGAGGAGGGTGAGATGAATCGATCTTTGTCAGACTATTAAGGGCGTCAGTCACCTTACATTCGAGAGGAGGGTGAGATGGATCGATCTTTGTCATACTATTAAGGGCGTCAGTCACCTTACATTCTAGAGGAGGGTGAGATGGATCGATCTTTGTCAGACTATTAAGGGCGTCAGTCACCTTACATTCGAGAGGAGGGTGAGATGGATCGATCTTTGTCATACTATTAAGGGCGTCAGTCACCTTACATTCGAGAGGAGGGTGAGATGGATCGATCTTTGTCATACTATTAAGGGCGTCAGTCACCTTACATTCGAGAGGAGGGTGAGATGGATCGATCTTTGTCAGACTATTAAGGGCGTCAGTCACCTTACATTCTAGAGAAGGGTGAGATGGATCGATCTTTGTCAGACTATTAAGGGCGTCAGTCTCCTTACATTCGAGAGGAGGGTGAGATGGATCGATCTTTGTCAGACTATAAGGGCGTCAGTCACCTTACATTCGAGAGGAGGGTGGGATGGATCGATCTTTGTCAGACTATTAAGGGCGTCAGTCACCTTACATTCTTTCTTTCTTTTTCTTCTTTCTTTTTTTAAAAACGTTGCCCCACACTAGGAATTTCTTCCTGTATCGTGGGTGCGTTTACAAACATATAAACTCACATACACAAACACCCAGAGCCGGAACAACTATCTGTAGGTCATACAAATATTTGTTCCGTGCGGGAATCGAACCCGCGACACGCAGCGCAGCAGTCAATTGCTCAACCACTGCGCCAACCGTGCGTCATTCGAGAGGAGGGTGAGATGGATCGATCTTTGTCAGACTATAAGGGCGTCAGTCACCTTACATTCGAGAGGAGGGTGGGATGGATCGATCTTTGTCAGACTATTAAGGGCGTCAGTCACCTTACATTCGAGAGGAGGGTGAGATGGATCGATCTTTGTCAGACTATTAAGGGCGTCAGTCACCATACATTCGAGAGGAGGGTGAGATGGATCGATCTTTGTCATACTATTAAGGGCGTCAGTCTCCTTACATTCGAGAGGAGGGTGAGATGGATCGATCTTTGTCAGACTATTAAGGGCGTCAGTCACCTTACATTCGAGAGGAGGGTGAGATGGATCGATCTTTGTCATACTATTAAGGGCGTCAGTCTCCTTACATTCGAGAGGAGGGTGAGATGGATCGATCTTTGTCAGACTATTAAGGGCGTCAGTCACCTTACATTCGAGAAGGTCTATAAGAGCCAAGTCCAGGATTCTATTTGTAACATTATATACACTGTTCTATTGTTTGAGGTTATTTATGTGGATAAAGTCTAGAAGGGCCTGATTTAGTTCAGTTTTTAGGGTTTCGAAGTCAACAAGGAACCCTTATAGTTTCGCTCTGCCCGTCTGTCCGTCCGCAGCTTAGCTCAGAGAATCTAAGTACTAGAAACCTATAATTTGGCATGGATATACATATTAATAATGCCGACAAAGTGGTAAAATAAAATCATGAAAATATTTTTATTTTCTTGTATCTCCCAGACACGTAAAGTGGGGATGTGTTTTTTTTCTCATCTTTCCCATGGTGTGGGGTATTTTTGAAAAGGCCATTCAAAAATATTATGGGTTTGTTAAAACCATTTTTCGATTCAGATATCCGTTTGCGTAAAATTAAGCTTTAAATTGCAAATTTATGTTAGAGTCAAGTGTCCCCCCCCTCCCCTGCCAGCGAAATGGTTGCTCTTGGCTATGTAGAAAAACTCACGGCAGTAATAAATATAACGAAATTAATAGGAAAACTATCACGGATAAGTAGGCTTTACAGGTTTACGAGTAATAGTCGACCAACTTATAAAATGTACTTGGAACAGTAAAAATGTTGTACAAATGCCATTGAAAAATTGCTTAAATTACAATATATGCTTATGAACCATGTAAAAATATACAAAAATAAAATCATAACATCCTAAATTATAATGATTTCTAAATTAATAATGTTTAAGCTCGAATAACGCATTGGAGTGGCCGGAGTCGTTAGCAGTACCCACGGCCCGTAGTCCATACGGCGCATGCGCGCGGGGTAATTTATTTTGTGTTAGTGCAGAAGCATTATCGACGTTTTGTAATCTAAAGATTTTAGATTCAATTTATAAGCAAATTACTTATTTTCTTTTGTCGATATCCATCTATAAAGTCAATATTCGACCCGACTACATCCCTAATTTAAAAAAAAACTGAAAGAGAAATAAACGAGGAGCGTGCGCGCAAGGATCCAGGAACGAGCCATACCATTCCCCGTGACTCTAACGCGCACATCACCGTAGACCACAACTTCGCTTACCATAAGGCGAGATAGTGGTCAAACGCGAGCATATAGATTAAAAAAAACCGGCCAAGTGTGAGTCGGACTCGCGCACGGAGGGTTCCGTATCATTATCGCAAAAAAATCACGTTTTTTGTATGGGAGCCCCACTTAAATATTAATTTTATTCTTTTTTTAGTATTTGTTGTTTTAGCGGCAACAGAAATACATCATCTGTGAAAATTTCAACTGCCTAGCTATCACGGTTCATGAGATACAGTCTGGTGACAGACGGACGGACAGACAGACAGACAGACAGACAGACGGATCGCGGAGTCTTAGTAATAGGGTCCCGTTTTTACCCTTTGGGTACGGAACCCATAAAAAAAAACATAATTCTATGTGGGCCCGTTTTTAGACGTTGTGTGCCGCTGAAACCGTTTTAATGTTCATGTAACAACAAGAAAACCCCGTCTTAGTCCGCATTATTATGCAACTTCGGAACCCTATTCAAATCAATTTAATTCAAATTCATTTAATTCAGATAACAGTGATCCATATTGGGTTAGTATTACAAAAACCTTAAATTCTAGTGTTAGTATAATTTATATTCTAGTTTAGATTTAGATAGAAGCCAACACACACATTTATAAACACTGCGTGCCGAGGATGACCAGCCAGGTACACATGTTTCCTATCTGATCACCCTCCGCACAAAATGTCGGATATCTGGAGTATAGCTCTCAGCCACAGCTCTCAGGATATAGTTGCGACTACTCCGCACTCTGCACAGCAGCGATGCAGTTTTTTTGCGCATTATGGCTTGGAAGCCATCTGTGTGGGTCTCAGCAAACATTGACGATGCGCTGCAGAATCGGGGCAGCCGCAACAACATCCTAAAAGCATTATTATATTGCACGCGCAGGACATCCAGCGATCGTTTGGTGTAGTTGACCCATAGGTTGCCCGTGTAAAAGCTCTGACAGAAGGCCTTCAAAAGTGTAATTTTTACTAGGTCAGAGCAACGAGAAAATCTACGCGCCAACATGTTACCCCTGACCGCCAGTGCCCTACACTCCCTCTCAATGTCTATATCATCCCTAAGGTCGTCGGTGATGAAATGTCCAAGATATTTAAATTTTGACACTCTGTTTAAATGTAGTCCATTAAGTTTTATAATCTCAGGAACAGAGTCCGGATATCTACCAGCGGCCTTAAAAACCGTGTGAGGCAGCATAAATCTCACAGACTTTGAGCATTTTACTGATAGCCCCAGCAGTCGGACCCATCTTATCCTACCCTGCCTACCCTAACCCTGCGCGTGGCCCGACACGCACTTGAACGATTTTTTTTATTTCAAAATAGGTGCTTATCACGTGGTCTCATTTAAATTTGATCAAGATCTGACGAGAAGTTTTTAGTTATCCTTAATAATGCGTATTTTCATGGTGATAATATAAGGATCCAAAACAAAAAAGACTAAAATAAAAAACTTTTTAACAAAAGTCAGTCTTTGGCACCGATTTCTTTTCGTTTTTGACATTGACTTCCAAAAAGAAAGTTATTTTTCGCTTTGTAGTGTTTTGTTTTAGAAGTCGGTTTAATTTTTTGTTAATAAGTTAAGTATAACGTCGATTTTTTATTAATTATATGTATATTTTGATCGTTGTGAGGTGGCTCAGGCTCGGGCGCCGCCGCCGCCGGGCGCAGTGTCGGGTGAGGGCTGAGGCTGATACACAGCGCACGCGACGTGCTACTTGTCACGCGACCGGAACGAGCGGCGCGGCGGCGGCGCGCGGCTGCGGGGTGCACTCTGCACTCGTCCTTATCGCGCTACTCGCATCGAATCGGCCAAGGCCGGCGACGAGCACGCCAAGCACGCACTATGCTATACTATAGCACAGATAATATAATACTAGCATACTATAGGAAGGCTCACCATGTCACCTTAAGACGACGACTAACGCCAACGACCTTGAAGGAACAAAACGGGCACTCGTTTCACACCCGCGCGACCCAAAATTTTGTAGTTTTTTGTACTTTCCTTATTATTCTATGACTTAAAAAAAAAAAGCCTCAGATCAAAATGTAGATAGTTAAATTATTTTTAATATGGTGTTGATTTCATTAAAATACGCTCAGCGGTTTTGGTGTGATTGTCGTATTTTTATCCGTTTTAGACATAACTTTACAAATTAATTACACTATGTTATACAAATAAAACTCAAAATTTGCTTAAATCAAATTATTAAGAAAATAGTCTAATATAACATATATTTTTTTCAAAGAATTACGACTAGCTGTTTAGACGTGATTCTCATTTTAATATCAGCTACTCAAGGGTATCTGTGCCTTAAGCTGTAGAATAATTTCATATTCAGCAAAGAGTTAAAAACTTTGTTGTTTCAAACAAGCATTAGACTTCAAACTTTTATATTGGAATTTTAGATAATTTCACCACGGTCCACGGTTGACTTACCATCACTTGAGACTGACGGAGTAGCTATAATTTTAGATAATTTCACCACGGTCCACGGTTGACTTACCATCACTTGAGACTGACGGAGTAGCTATAATTTTAGATAATTTCACCACGGTCCACGGTTGACGTACCGTCACTTGAGACTGACGGAGTAGCTATAATTTTAGATAATTTCACCACGGTCCACGGTTGACTTACCATCACTTGAGACTGACGGAGTAGCTATAATTTTAGATAATTTCACCACGGTCCACGGTTGACTTACCGTCACTTGAGACTGACGGAGTAGCTATAATTTTAGATAATTTCACCACGGTCCACGGTTGACTTACCGTCACTTGAGACTGACGGAGTAGCTATAATTTATTTATCTCTTATTACCTTCTATATGTCGGGTTTAGTCAATAGAACGGACGTCAAAACAAATCACAATCACGCCCCTAGCGGTAATCAAGAGCAATTACGCATTGGCGCGCTTTTATAAGCACTTCATCATCATCATCATATCAGCCGAAAGACGTCTACTGCTGGACATGGGCCTCCCCCAAGCGTCGCCACGTTGACCGGTCCCGTGCGTCCCGCAACCAGCGGATTCCTGCAACCTTCACCAGGTCATCGGTCCACCTGGTGGGAGGCCTTCCAACGCAACGTCTTCCGGTTCACGGTCGCCACTCCAGAACCTTTCTACCCCATCGGCCATCCGTTCTGCGAGCAATGTGCCCTGCCCACTGCCACTTAAGTTTGGCAATTCTTCGGGCTATGTCGGTAACCCTGGTTCTCTTACGGATCTCAACATTTCTGATTCGATCACGCAAGGAAACGTCGAGCATGGCCCTCTCCATTGCCCTTTGAGTGACTGTAAGCTTTCTGATGAGCACTTGCATGGTGCGTTGAGTACTGACAGCCGTAGAGCTAAGACGTCGTAGAATCAGTGTCGATCCGTAATATTAGTAAGCAAGAATGTAACTTGTGTCTATTTTAATAAACCCAGTGTATCGAATAACTTATGTGATTTCATTTGCACGATTGTACCCACTGACCTGCCCACACACGATGTCTTAACCTAAGGGAAATACATCCTGACTTCCCGATGGTTTACATCTATCGGCCAGCCTTGATGCGACATATATATACAAAAGGCAATGTCCCGACTGACATATCAACGACCAGCCTAAAGCACTAATGATAGAAGTTTGAAATTTTGAGAGGATATTGATTTTATACTAGGTAGGTGTCATTTAAGAAAGACTTTTAAAACTCACTCCTATCCTAAAGGGATGAAATAGGGAATGAAAGTTTGTACTCGTATGAAACTCCATCCATCGGGTGAGATAGTGGTCAAGCGCGAGCCTATCTATAATAAAAAAAAAAAAAAAAATACTCTGTCATTTTTAATTTGAAATGAATGATATGTGGTTTTAGCCTCTAAATATAAAATTATAAAATACGCCTTTAAGACTTTTTTTTAAATTTTATCTATTAAAGGGGTAAAAGGTATTCAAATTTGTATGATAAATAATTTTTAAATAATCAAAATTACCTTAAATTTAGTATTTCTGCTCTTCAATACAATTAAAGAAACGTATTTCCACCTTATGGTCATTGACCATAAATAAATCTCAGAGTCAGTCATTAAGGGTGGCAGGCATAGATTTAAGGTAAGATTGCTTCCCACACGGGCATTTCTACGTTGCCTGTTCCAAAGTCAGTACTAGCAGCTTGGTCATTTTGGCACCAGACAGAAAAATCACCAATGTGGTATACAAAGATGTGCTTAATTACTACGTTGCCTGTTCCAAAGTCAGTACTAGCAGCTTGGTCATTTTGGCACCAGACAGAAAAATCACCAATGTGGTATACAAAGATGTGTTTAATTACTACGTTGCCTGTTCCAAAGTCAGTACTAGCAGCTTGGTCATTTTGGCACCAGACAGAAAAATCACCAATGTGGTATACAAAGATGTGCTTAATTACTACGTTGCCTGTTCCAAAGTCAGTACTAGCAGCTTGGTCATTTTGGCACCAGACAGAAAAATCACCAATGTGGTATACAAAGATGTGCTTAATTACTACGTTGCCTGTTCCAAAGTCAGTACTAGCAGCTTGGTCATTTTGGCACCAGACAGAAAAATCACCAATGTGGTATACAAAGATGTGTTTAATTACTACGTTGCCTGTTCCAAAGTCAGTACTAGCAGCTTGGTCATTTTGGCACCAGACAGAAAAATCACCAATGTGGTATACAAAGATGTGTTTAATTACTACGTTGCCTGTTCCAAAGTCAGTACTAGCAGCTTGGTCATTTTGGCACCAGACAGAAAAATCACCAATGTGGTATACAAAGATGTGCTTAATTAAATTCTAACTTCCTGATGACGACTTTTTTAGTGTAAGTTAATTGGAGTACCCATATCTAGACTGTACAGGATGGTGCAAAAACCTTTTTTACAATTAATACTACCGACCTCCAAATAAAAAAAAAACTACAAAGTGAAAAATAACTTTCGTTTTGGAAGTCGGTGTTTTTGGTAGGTGTAAAATATGCACATTTATCAATATTAATAGTCGACTCGCCAACGCACCAATACACAGGCCGACAGTCCGATAACGACTGATCGCCCCATTTTTTTTTATACGTGGCTTCTCGCAGTGTCAATCAAAGTGATTTGTTACTGCTTAACCGGACTTATCCTGCTGAAACTAAGCTATATAGCCTATCCAGCCAGGCGCATCCAGCCAGGCGCAAACTGATCGCCTCACCACTCGGACCGGTCTTTATAACCGAGCGGCGTTTGCGCACGAGGCAACTTTACAATACTGTTATCGGCTTGTAGCGCGATCTTTTGATATCTACATACACTACATTTCCTTCCTTGTTTTGTTTTAACCAGTTGTACGTAACCAGAATTATTAATAAGACATTTAGCATATTCTTATTTTTGTTAATAATGAATTGGCATCTCTGGCATAACAAAATGATAGCACAATAATATTTTAAAATCATTTACTGGTTTAATTTACTGTTTCTATACCCTTCCTCTTCTTCTATTCCATTTTCTGATTCCCATCTCGGGCCTACTGATGAAGGTTCCCCCTCACCATCAATTTTCACTAACGTTATTTGAGAACTCTTATTGAAGAATGTTATTAATAAGTTACCTGGAACCAATAAATTAATACACGAATCGTCTAGCGCGCAGGCCCGACGACTTCGAGCCTTCCGAACAAGCTGGCCTCCAAACAGGCTCCAGCACCGTAGACCACACACGTATGCTACGGCAGATTATACAGCGTCTGTGGACCACGTGAAAGTCCTCGACTTGATCGAGACTTAGGCTGCACTGCAGTCCTTCCAACGGCACCAAATCGATCACCGGCACATCGAGGGGCACACACACTAGTCATAGACTTTCGTCTTGAGACATTGTGTTGAATTGGACGAGAGGATGCCGCGCAGCTTCCCGGAAGCTACCTGGCCGAGTGAGATTCGACGGTTGACTTTTTCTCGAGGTTGGACCTACCTAGCTGGACTATTCGTCCCAGTTAGGAATGGCCATCCACGGCAGCAGGTGTAGAGTCTCAGGGGGGTGACCATAAGCTCTTAGTGCGGTATCAATTTGATATCGAGTAAGTGAGACCCCTTATTCGATCTCAAATTGATACCGCTCTAAGAGCTTATGGTCCCCCCTGATCTTGACGGGAGTGGTTGCGACATGGGCGTTCAACATCACCTTGGTTTAGTCCATATAAATTTTTGGACTCACTCTTTCGGAAGCTTTGTACTGGGGTCCTCCATGGTCTCAGACATGACAGCTATATCATCGGCGAACCGAAGGCTTGCCGTTGACGTCGGTCATGAGCCTTGAAGGCGTCCTCCAGTGCAGCGGTGGACGGTTTCGGAGGTGTGGCGTCTCCCTGTCCCGCACCTCGCTCCACGTCATACCGATGCTCGTCGCTGCCACCAACACGGTGCGGCGCCAGGTTTGACGGGGACGGCCACGCTTTCTTTTGCCTTGGGGATTCCAATCCAGCGCTTGCTTCGGTATATGATCAGAATCCCTTCGCAGCGTGTGGCCAATCCAACTCCAATTGCGACGCTTGATCTGGCGGTCGATCTGGCTCTCGTGGCATAACTGCAACAGCTCTACGTTGGTGATGGTCTCGGGCCTGTAAATGCCGGGTATGCGACGAAGACAGCGGTTGACGACGACTTGGATCTGGCGTGAGATGTCTTTTGTTACCTTCTACGTTTCGCACCCGTAAAGCAAAACGGATTTGACATTTGACCCGAAGATTTTGAGTTTAATCCTTTGGGTCAGTTTCCGCGATTGCCAAACAGGTCTCAGCTACGCGAAGGTACCATCACTACCTCCAGTTTCCGACACGACGCTCCCGAGGTAAGTGAACTTGTGGACGCGTTCCACTGCCTCTGTACCAATCAGCAACGGTGAAATATTCTTCACAGAAGATCTCATCTCTTGGGTCTTCTGGGTGTGACCAGTATGTATATAAAAAGTACCACTACTGCTGACTTCTTTTTTTTTCTTTTACCAGTAAGTATCATCGGATGATCAGCCTTATAATGGTGTCACTGCTGGGACGCAGGCATCCTCTCTGTGAGAGGTAAAGGGCCTAAATCAATCACGCGGGCCCAGTGCGGGTTGGTAGATGTCACATATCTTCGAAGTTTTGGTTCTAACACATGCCGGTTTCCTCATGATGTTTTCCTTCACCACCAGTATTTATTACTGTCTATCTTCTATCTACTGCTATTACTGTCATTCTCTGATGGCTGACAATTTAATGACCAGTAGGTATAATCTACTGCTATTACTGTCATTCTCTGATGACTGTCAATTTAATGACTAGTAGGTATAATCTACTGCCTGTCAATTTAATGATCAGGAGCTATATTCTACTGCCTGTCAATTTAATGACCAGTAGCTACATTCTACTGCCTGTCAATTTAATAACTAGTAGCTATATTCTACTGCCTGTCAATTTAATAACTAGTAGCTTTATTCTACTGCCTGTCAATTTAATGACCAGTAGCTACATTCTACTGCCTGTCAATTTAATGACCAGTAGCTATATTCTACTGCCTGTCAATTTAATGACCAGTAGCTACATTCTACTGCCTGCCAATTTAATAACTAGTAGCTATATTCTACTGCCTGTCAATTTAATAACTAGTAGCTATATTCTACTGCCTGTCAATTTAATGACCAGTAGCTACATTTTACTGCCTGTCAATTTAATGACCAGTAGGTATATTCTACTGCCTGTCAACTTAATGACCAGTAGGTATATTCTACTGCATTTGTGTGCTCTTTGATTTATTATTTTAGAACTAATCATGTAGCACAAATCAAATAACTACGTCACGGGTTCGACTCCCAGGTCGGGCAGTGTAAATTGGTTTCTCCATCAGTAACCTCCCAATAATACACCATATGCGTGATGTTATGTTAGGTCAGCGGTTGCCACCTAGGCTCACAGTTTCCACAAAGGCCAACTAGGCTACTCCTAACCAAACTAGATTATTGGGTTCTTTTTATTTTATTAGTTTATTCCAACCAAATCTTACTTTTTAACCAACTTTAACCACGGTCGTTCCAAAGAAACTTTAAAACTCTACTGCAGTTAAACTGCCAAGATAACAGTAACCCTCGAGTGAAGGGTCTAACGCCACGGCTCTCTAGCCGACCAGCAATCGCCAACCAACCAATTATTAATTAATTAATTATTTGGCTCCTCAACCAATGTATTCGTTTCATATTTAACTTGAGAAAGTATGACCATGTGTCGAGCTACAGGTCTGAGCTCAAATGGATGCCAATTCGCCGGAGAAGAAATTTTCGCACTCTTACTACGCTTTTCTCTCTACTCAACTCTCCCACCCCACCTTCTTACCTTATGTCTCACTTTCAATATTTAAGTTCTTCACACGCTAGAAATCTGCGTTCCTCCAATAATCTTCTCCTATTGTGTCCTTCTCATACTACTGATTTTGTTCATTGTTCCTTTCATATTCAGTCTATTCTTCTCTGGAACGCGCTTCCTCTCGAAATCAGGACGGCCACCAGCCGGTATGCTTTCAAGCGGATACTGCGGTTTTACTTTCAGCGGGGAGAGGGGTCATCTCTATAACTTCTTTTCGTTACTTAATATATATATATTTATGTAGGTATGTATTATATATGTATAAGATATATATGTAACATATGTATTTAAAAGGTTTGCTTTCCACAGTTTAAACAATGCACCTGCCATGTTGTCTCTTCACCACCCTTGGTTGACTGGTAGAGAATGCCTAAGGCATTAAGTCCGCCATTGTACCTTTGTGCATGAAGTTTAAATAAATAAATAAATAATCGCATTGCCCTTTCACAACAGTCTATCTAGACCCAGACCTCCGACAGAGCTAAACGCAATATCGCGCACCTACGGACTATCTGTGTTGCCTCAAGATATACCGATTTACGACTACGCTTATTTACTGGTACGGTCGAACACACACTACGGACGATAGACTGAATTACTCGACCTTCTACTGCTTGCTCGTCAATCATCATTATCGAAATCAACATCAACTGGAACGTGAGTACGTGATCCACTATCATCTTCCTAAACCTATCGTGTGTATACTTCTAAGTTCTAAGCGTACTATTTAAAGCTTTCAGTGTATAACGATCACCGATAACGAAAGGTTCCTCTAAGCCTTAGTAGTAATTAATCAGAAACCGTATCAGCTTAGATCATATACAACGCTCATGGCACGACTGCCGCCGCAGCTCACTCATGCCACCCATATCGTCATTACCTCAAGTGATACGACCAACACACATCTCTTCACATAGAGTCTACGACTTCTAGGTTATTACAAAACCAATACAATGATACGACTACAGACAAGTGCGTACAGTGCGACCTAATAGCCACGGTATGTGCTCTGCTGCTCGGTGGATGAACTCTCCTACTGTTTTTTTACGTTTAACTCGTTAGGAGCACTACTTACTCCTTTGTATGCGATCGTGAGCGTACTTATTCGCTCTATTACTATTTAAAGATTTAAAAAGATAGCGATCGCAAGATTTAGTACTATCATAATGTTACTTTGAAAGTAAGCAAGTGAATTATGATCTGAAGATGAAAATGGATCGATCGAGATCATTGTAAATCGTCCCGCGACATAAGATCTGTTCTGAATACATGTAATTGACCAATGGCCAGTATTGGTTAAAGCAGTTACAATACTAACTCGCTCATCACATCACATCATCAGCCTATTAATGTTCCCACTGCTGGGACACAGGCCTCCTCTCTGTAAGAGGGAATGGTCCGTAATCCACCACGCGGGCCCAGTGCGGCTTGGTGGATGACACATGCCTCCGAATGTTTGGTTCTAGGACAAGCCGGTTTCCTCACGATGTTTTCCTTCACCGTTTTGAGAGCAGTGGCGATGAAATAATTTACACAAAGTAAAGCGCCTGCCTGGGCTCGACCCACGATCTATAACTTGCAAGTCGCGGCCGATACCACTGGGCCACCACTGCTCTCTAACTGGCTCTGACACTTAAAATGACAGTTGACACTTGTGTAGTCCTTTATAAGGGATAGCTCATCCTTACTGAACAAAATGTTGAAACTATTATCGTCAATAAGAAATTCATTACGTACTGGCTGTGTACTAGGTATGTCTCAATTACCTAGTGATAGTGCTAGATATAACCACTACCAATTCAATGATCAAACACAATGAACTCAAGACTTATCGTTTCATTTGGGATATTATATATAACTATAACGTCCAAACAAAATAGTCAGCCAAGGCTAGCTAAAGGCCAACAGCGATATTCTTCAACAACACTAAAACTTGACCAGTGATAGCCAATATGGATTTTGACCTGAAATGACCCATACTGTATACAAAACCAGAAGTTTGAATAATAAACACTTGTCTGAGCCACTACAAAATGAAAACGACTCACCAGATTGGCATAAAGATCCGTGTATATGGATCCACACATCCACACGCTCCTCCTTAACCTGTCCAGCTCATTGGTTGTTGCTAGCTTCCTTGCTGCTCCGCTCCGGACTGGTTCTTCATTATTCACGATTCCGAGGGTAGTCGCAGAAAAGTCAACAACTCCTAAAATTTGTCCCACATTGTTCCTGCCATGTAGACGCGAAGCTGAAGGGCTTACTTCTACTGCATTCAGTTATGGTCGGACGAAAACGGTGGGATTCTCCGATGATGCAGTGGTGGATGCAGCTCCACGCTGCATTGTAGTTTTATATCTGTACCTACTAACACTAGTTTTTTAAGTAAATTGTTACTAATCCTATGGACTTTGTCTGAAATAAAAGATTTTAATTATAATCTTCAATAGATCGATCGATCTTCATATCTACTTATACTATAGTAGGTACCATTTTTAACACGCTTTTATTAGCTTGGTATGTATCTATGTAACAATGTATCAATGTAACGGAATCTTTGAACGTGATTTTCACCCCCTTCAAAACGTGGGATTGATTTGAAACTTTGCACACTTATCAAGGACCGATAATGCAATAATTTAGACAAAGCCAAAGTCAAAGTCAAATATGTTTGTTCAACTAGGCCAATAAGCGGCACTTTTGAACATCAAACAAAAATTTAAATTTACAAATAATGAAAGTTGATTCTACCGGGCGCGTTTAAATAGTTTGTTTGTGTGTTTGTTGTTTGTTTTGCCTTATCTTCAGGATTAGCGACTTTTTAGTTCAATTTACCATTAAAGCGTGTTTTTTAGTTTTTAGAACTACAATTTATTTGTGTTATGGAGACCGACTTCCAAAAAGAAAGTTATTTTTCAATTTGTAATTTATTTTTATTTTTGAAGTCGGCAGCATTTTTTTGTAAAAAAGTTTTTACCCGACTGCCGAAGGAGGGTTTTGTGTTTATCAGTCTATGTATGTATGTTTGTACCTATGTGGCGTTCTAGAAACCAAACGCGTTGGCCGATTTTGATGATTCTTACGTCAATCAATTCGTCTTAACCCTGCGAGTGTCACTGGCTACATTAAAATAGGAAAATAAAAAAATGGCGGCTTATGGGCGCCATAATGTGGGGACCCTATATTTTTTTTCTGCCAAACCCTTCGTGTGGGGTATCAAAATAAAGGGTTTTAAGAGGTGATTTCAAAAGTATATATAACGATTATACGTTTAAATGTACCTAATTTAAAAAAGATAATTACAAAAATCAAAAAACATTAACATTGTCGCGAGCTGGCTGACCAAAACCAGATGTATCCTCCGACTGCACAGCATGATTTTCTTCTTGTTTACGTCTTTTTAGTTTGCTTTTTAAGCAGTCGGGTTTTTTGATTTTTGTAATTAACTTCTTTTTTTTCACTTTTTAGTTGTACCTACCTAATAGGCATGTGGTTTAGTAAGGTACTTATAATGCCAGAATAGATTATCCGAATATCATGAATCTTGAAAATAACCGGTGAAATGAGAGTGAACCAAGGTGAACTGTACACATCTGCGTACCTCTTTAGAGCGTACTGGCGTGATGTTATGTTATGAAATGGTATAAACAATAAACAGACATGCGAATTCATGCGATTGCAGCAATACCGAGAGATTTGCCGTTATATAATGAAGAGTTCTGTTGTAGATATGTTATCTACGAAGTTCTTCACCAAATTAAAATGGGACCAATTTCGGAACTTCAAACAAAAAAAGCATTTTCAAAATCGGACCGCAATTGACGGCGATATCGGTGAAAAACAAAAAAAGAAAATGTCCTCCTTTTTGGAAATTCAATTAAAAATTCAACACTATTGGACGATGCTATAATTTTTGCAAATGGTGGCAAATATCACTTAGATTCTGCTTTGACATTTGTGAAGTAAAAAGATACACAGTATAGTTGGTAACATCCAAGCGTGTGTAACCTACGTGAAGCAATTCTAAATCGCGACCACGAGGAAGACAACTTTTCTTCGAAAATCATCATGAGCAGCTCTGTGAATAAGCAAAATGATCACCTCTGCGGCACCGAAAAGACACGTGAAGAGTCATTCCACCCGCTCAAAGTTACTATAAAAGTGGTGTGTTATTTACGTTGGAGGCGTTTATGCTCATTTTATCATATCAATTTACATGTAATTTTTATAGTTCGATAAAATAATAAAGTTGAGAAAATTTGGTGGTCTACGCGAACTAAGACGCGGGCGGAAAGCTATGTTTGGATAATAAATTGCAATATCCGTGAGAAACTGTAATTGGCTTTATGTCTCATATACAATTATTATCCATCTGTTATAGCTGTTGGTTCTCCTAGTATTAAATAAATAAATATACCACCAAAACTGCTAAAAACGAAACAGCCAAAATCATGTAGTCAATCGTGTGTCCACGCAGGCGAAGCTGCGGGCAGAAAGCAAGTTAGATATAAATTCGAACATTTAAGTTCTTACGGCCATCACAAAATATTCATTATACACTGACAATGACCCAGTATTATGAAAGCTGTAAGTTGAAGTTGGTGGCGGAACCGGTCCGGTGCGCGGTGCCGGCCGGCAGCGGGTGGCACATGGGCACGGCGGCGGCGGCGGCGACACGGCGGCAGGGCGCGAGTGCGGCGACTTACAATGAGCTATAAACAGACGTGTGATGACAATGGACATCAACGACACGAGCGCAATAACGAGGCGCAGTGGGGGGCGCCCAATTTATTACAGCTTCATGACCGCACTACTAACCACGTCAGGCGCGCACCTTGTTTCACTAAGAGTAGTCCTAGAGCCGCACACTCGGAGCCGCTACAACTACGCGAACTCAACACCCGCCAATAAGCTATTGAAATTGTTTATTGAAAAACTGACTCGGTTTTTCCTTACCTGAACTGAACCAGAGATGCCATTACTAATAATATTCGCGCCGCATACCTGATATGCGCTGAGCACAAGTTTTTGTTGTCACTGTCATAGTAAGAAATTGCCAATTTGTATGAGTAACGGTTACTCTTACTGAAAATCTTGGTTGGCATGGAAAATTTAGACAATCCCGTCTGAAGCAGTGGCGGCTGTGGGAAAATATATAGATATCTCTAACTATTCTCAATCTATTTTTTTTTTTCCTTTTAATTAGACTTTTTACAATATTTTTCAATCATCATTATAGCCCTTTGCTAAGAATAGTTACAGCACTGATTACAGTATTTGTGCCACATGTTAAATTTAGTGTTGTGGTTTTTTTTTTTTTTTTTACCTTTGTATAGATTCTTTTACCTATTGTGAATGTGTGAACATTGTAGGCTTTCTAGATTTCTAGATGATTGTTAACATTTGTTAACTTTTTAATTCGTGCATTATTTTTTTTGTTTGTTTTTTTTGTTTCAATTTCGTACGACTTATTGTCGGGCCTACGTTGTCCCCCCATATCCAAGTACTAATGCTGTAACATGGAAATATTGTAAACAAAACAATTTAAAAGAGTAACCATGGAGTTTCTTGCCGGTTCTTCTCCATAGGAAACGACTAACCCGAACCGTGCACCTTTTGTCGACGTTTTATAAGTGCCCATGTAGGCCTATATAAAATAAAAATATTTGATTTTGATTTTGATTTTGGTGTGGCGCTGGGATGCCGCGTGCTCTGTGTTACATGCGACAGGTGTGCGCTACGTGTCACACTCTCCGCACTGCACGGGCTGCACGGAGGCGCGCTCCTGGCACCATAGTAATCCCGCTTCGACCGCAATGACAAATGTTCACGACTATCAAACAATGTTACTCAGCAGATTTGCGAATAAATTACAATTAAAATATTAACTGTAATTTTAAACCGTTTTCAAAAAAATAAAAACTTTGGTTTCGGGGACTCTGACTGCCAAAACGACAGCTGTAATCCCGATTTCTGCATTAAGCACTCTACTATAGCCTGAAAACCTGTCAGAATTTGCCTTTAAAGTAGGTAGGTTTGACACGTTCTTAACTTCGAATACTCTATTCAGAAATAGGTCCTTTCTATAATTGGACAAGTAGGCAGTATGTGAGTTTGGGATTCGCAGCAGAGGTGTGCCACCGAGCGACGTGGATTCACCCTTGATAATAAATGAGTAGTCATTCAGACAGTAGCAGTGGTTCGCTGGAGCGCGGTGCGCCGGTGAGTGCTCACCATCGGACAGACATCGAGTGTGCGCTAGTGGTAGAAGCGCGCGGTGGCGCGTGGCGCGTGGCGCGTGGTAGCGCAAACAGACGTCGATCTATAAAGCATCATTAATTCAGCGCCGCGAGCGCACCACGACACGACACCACACCACAAACTTGAACCAATTCATTGTCGGTGCTTTGATCTAGTGCAGATGAATATCGTTCCTTGTCTATTCGTTTGATACACAATGTGATACGCTGTGCAAAATACTGCATTTCTCAAGATGTCATTAAGTAGATAAAATATGACGTAAGCAGCCATGTAAGTAGTACAATATCCTGAGTACAAATTTGATTATAATTATGCTGACAGAAACGCATAGATCTCGTAGTGACGTCATACCTACTCAATGAACTGGAGCCCGCACTGCCACCTGCCCGGAACAGGTTTCCACGCGGCGCTGTTTATTATTTAATATGCGTTAAGAATTCTATTAATTAATATGCGGTAGTCAAAAACATTCTGATTTTTTGTGCTTAAATACATAATTCTGTAATAAATTAAAATTATGTTATCTTACTTTGAATAACCATCTATACGATATGACGCGCTCCACACCACATAAAATCATATTCTTCTTTCAACGAATACGAAATAATTCCTAATCAATATCAAACGAATTGGGAACCTCCTCCTTTGTTTAAAGTCGGTTAAAAATAACAGTTGAACTCAAAAGCTGGTATCACGCCTCTGTGTTCGCAACAATTTACTATTTTCAGATATGAACGTGACACGTCTGAAACATGATTGCATATCGAATGTGGTAGAACTAGTAGGTACTTACCTATCATCAATTAATTTAGCTTGACCTTCACGGCGCCCGCCCGGTCCGGCGATGCCCAGAGCGTACCGCGTACGTACACTTATGTTTTTATATTCTACGTCTTATACTATACTTAACAGCTTGTTGGGCGCATTATTATTTATAGCTGAATATAATATCACGTAGCTTGCAGCCCGTACCATGTAGCCCCTAGCGTACCGCGCGTAGCATTTAGCTGGTAGCGAGCAGAGCGTAAATAATAATAATAAGTGCTGACTTGTCAAGCTTGACAGGAGAAAATATATCTCCCAATTTTCTTTAATTTAAATTAATGAAACCGTTTATTATTCTGTTAATTTTCGCATAACATTTACTTCAATAATGTCTGTTGCAGTCAATACTCACAACCAGTCAAAAGTACTTTTAACTAAACAAATCAGTCAAAGTACTTTGACTGTAAGCCCTCGACAATAGTACTTTTAGCCGACTGCCTAACCAAATTTAGTTCTATTTTTAAAATGTATTCCCACACTAGGGAGGGAAGCAATTACTATGAGTCTTTCCCGCCCAAAGGTGGGAAGTAGCATCTTCCATCCGCTACTCGGATCTAATAAACACTGCTTTCCGAGTATGAGAAGTGAAAAATACATTTCGAATTTACGAGGTTCTCATTGTACAATCAATGTACATATCTGTTTATATACAAACTGTTAAATTTCTTCAAATGATATTAAATCTTAAAATTCATCATATTTCACATCTTCGGGTTCGTCGCCGACCTCCTACAACCGTGAGTCAAGCTCGTTCGACAAATACTTATCTCCGCCGACGACACCACCGCGTCGACATACAGGGCGGCGCAAGACATACAGGGTCCCCGCTACCGGTGGAAGTGTGCAGTACATGCGATGGATGCATTCGATTAACGAAAACGTCATGCGCGTATACTTTGGGGCTACAGAGGGGGAAAGTAACCTGACTGAGTGCCGTGGCGGATGCTCTCTCTGTCTCCAGCTGTCAACGTTTCGGCCCAACGTCGAATCGGATCAGGTGCGGGTCATCCAACGTAACCGTATGCTGGACTATACCATACTTGATAGACTGCTTAATGAATCACGGATTAGCCGTGTCTCGCCTGCCTTGCCACCGGCCGCGGTGCAACTGCATCCTAGTGTTTCGCCGCGACCCGACCATGTTGGTGAGAATGACGACGATGGGGCTTTATCCGTGAGTTCCCAATGCAATGCACGATTTAGGAGCAGTTTGGAGTGTGCATTCCGTGAGTCAAATCAAATCAATAAAAATTTCTTTATTCATTTAAGAGTCCCTACAAGTTTCACGAGCTAAAAACAGAAAACAGCTACTTTTTCAGGGCAAATTTCTCAATAACTACAAGATATATGATAAATCTTTTGATGCAAATTTTTGCGTCACATAGTTATCTAGGGAATGTACATTACATATTTTTGATAACTGCTCAATTTAAATTAGAAAAAATAAATTCCTAACACACGTTTTTACGTAATCACGAAACACCAGGTTTTTCAATTGCTTTTTCAGCTTACTGGTGGCAAAAAACAATCTGCAAAAAATGGTGTGGACTGGGCATATAGTATACTAGTGAGCCACCAATATAGTTTTTTAAAGTTTATTGTATTTGCACTTAAAAAAAAAAAATTGTCCACGCGGAAAAAAGGCAATTTTATCATGTGCGAAAGCGTCGCCTACGTGTAAGAATATGTTGAATATAAAAATAACTGGTAAATAATTTGAAATTTGAGGTGTTTATCAATCGAATCCAATTTTTATGTTTTATTTTTGAGTACCTATTTTATTTTAATAAATTGTTTAAATATTAAGACAATATTAAACCGTTGCGCTCGCGCGTGGTATTAAGTTTCGCTCAAGGGCTTGTAGACGACGGACCTGTGTCGTTTTTATTTTTGTCATTATATTTTTTATCATATTTATATCTTGAAGTTATTGAGAAATTTTCGCTGAAAAGTAGCTGTTTTCTGTTTTTGGCACGTGAAACTTGTAGGGGCTCTTAAGCCATGAACTTGCCCCTTGGCTTTGAAAGACTAGACCGTGAACCTTCTATTCTGAGATCCGAAGTGATTTCGTCCATATCTAGCTTGAAAAGTAGGAAGGCCCCCGGCCCTGACGAGATCACAGGAGAAATTTTGCAGGCGCTAGGTGATGCTGGTGTCGATAAAGACAAAGATATTTTATTTCAAGTAGGCCACCAAGCGGCACTTTTGAACGTTACATTTTACAAATAATAATAGTTGATTCTACCGTGCATTCGGAAAGTAGCTTGTAATGGAGAAGAATGCACAAGAAACTCCATACCTACTTACTCTTTTTAAAAATAAACTTTTTACAATATTTAGGTACATAAGTACATACCTTGATGAATGAAATTGAGTTTATACAATACAAATATATTTATACAGTCTTCAGAAGGTCCAACAATAATTCAAAACAATAATGTTCTGCATATCACTTGTTTTTGCGCCCTAGTGGCTGTGGAGCAGGACTAGCATTTAGCCAAGCATTTTTATCATTGATTGGTAATCGCCCAACTTATAATATGCCAGCCTGCATAGTGTGCGTTTTATACAAGTTTTAAATTTCGTCTCGTTCAGCTCAAGAATGTGGGGAGGAATTTTATTGTAACATTTTGTACAGTACCCCATGAATGATGAGGCTACTTTAGCCAGTCTGAATCCTGGTTGAACTAATTGGTCCCTATTTCTAGTAACATAATTATGTCTGTCGCCGTTTTTACTAAAAAGATGTAAATTCTTTCTCACGTACATGATGTTTTCATAAATTTATTGACAAGGAACCGTCATGATGTTAACGTCCTTAAACAGTTCCCTTAGAGAATCGCGCCGGCGAAGATTGTATATCGCTCTGATGGCTCGTTTTTGCAGAATAAAAATTGACTCAATGTCTGCAGCCCTTCCCCATAGTAAGATACCGTAAGACATTATACTATGAAAATAACTATAATAGACTAGTCTGGCGGTATCCACATCCGTTAACCGACGAATCTTTCCAACAGCATAAGCCGCCGAACTCAGCCGCCCCGCAAGGGATACCAAATGAGGACCCCATTGCAACCTTGAGTCCAGCGTGATCCCCAGGAAAACCGTTTTATCGACGGATTCTAGCTTCTCCTTGTTTAATATAATGTCACAATCAGTACTTTTGACATTCGGCAAGGAAAATTTTACGCACTTGGTTTTTTTACCATTTAAAACTAAATTATTGGCAGTGAACCAATCCTGAACCTGCCGTAGCGCGTTATTAACGTCGTCAACCTGACAAGTACGTCTATTTATTTAAAAAATTAAAGATGTGTCATCAGCAAATAACACCATGTTAAGTTTGTTTTCCAATAAACGGGGTAAATCGTTTATGTATACTAAAAATAAGAAAGGACCTAAAATTGAGCCCTGGGGTACCCCCATTTTAACGTTTAACCCGGACGAATTCACACCGTTTATTTGAACTAATTGCTGTCTATCATTAAAATAAGATTTAACCAAACTCAACGCTGATTGACCTAGCCCGTAATGCTCAAGTTTCAGAAGTAATATTTCATGATTAACGCAATCAAACGCCTTCGAAAGGTCGCAGAAGATACCTATGGCATCCTGCGAATCTTCCCACGCATCAAATATTTGTTTTAATAGAGCGACACCAGCGTCAGTTGTACAACGTCCTCTGGTGAAACCATACTGTCTATCATGCAAGATGTTATTCGTATTAAAATGAATGAGCATTTGATTTAGCATTATCCTCTCAAATACCTTGCTGAAAACCGGCAACACGGATACTGGTCTATAATTATTTGTGTCTTTACTGTCCCCGGATTTAAAAAGTGGTATAACCTTACTATATTTCATTAGATCCGGAAAAACGCCTTGATCCACACACAAATTGAAAATCAACGCTAAGTACGGCGCTATAGTCTGAATAATGGAGGTACAAGCTTTGATGGACATTCCCCACAGATCTTCAGTCGGTTTTTTTTTTTTTTTTTTTTTTTTTTATAGTCTATAGGCTCGCGTTTGACCACTATCTCGCCTGATGTTAAGCGATGACGTGGTCTACGGTGAAGCACGCTTGCCTAGAAGAAACCTATTCACTCTTGACTTAAAGACCCCAAGGTTGTAGCTATCAGGGAACAAAGACCCCGGAAGGGAATTCCACTCCTTAGCTGTACGCACAATGAAAGTATTAGCAAAACGCTTTGTGCGTATGGGAGGGATGTCCACCATGTACCGATGGCGCATGGCCGTACGTCTTGTAGTCCGATGATGGAAAGGGCTAGGTGGAATCAAATTGTGCAGTTCCGTCGCGCACTCCCCGAAATGTAACCGATAAAAAACCGACAGGCTGGCAACTCGGCGTCGATGTTCGAGGCTCTGGAGCTTTGAGGCGACCAGTGCATCGTTGCCAATAAGCCTTTTGGCCCGTCTGTCGATCGACTCAAGTGCATCAAGCTGGTATTTGGCAGATCCATCCCAGAGGTGAGAGCAGTACTCCATGCATGACCGAACTTGCGCTTTATACAAGTTGAGCAGCTGTTCAGGCGTGAAGTACCGTCTCACCCTAGCAAGAATCCCCAACTTTTTTGCAGCTACCTGAGCTTTCGCCTCAATAAATGGACCGAAGTTGAGGGTTGATGTCAACGTAACACCGAGAAGTTCGAGATGGTCCGTTATCGGCACGGTTACACCACGGAAAGAAGGAGCCGGGTGAAATTGGCTCTTTTTAGCGGAAAAAAGACACGCCTGGGTCTTCGCAGCATTGAAACTGACCAAATTGGCATCACCCCATTCGGAGACCGCCTTCAAGGACAGGTTCAAGCGTTCAACCATGGCCTCCCGGAGAGACCGAATCTGAGGCCCAGTAGCTCGTGCGCTGGAAACGTATCTCTCAGCAACAGTGCTGTCGTCTGCGTACCCAAAGGTGCCGGGTTTTAGCAAATCATTAATGTGCAGCAAGAATAATGTTGCCGAGAGCACTGACCCCTGAGGGACTCCGGCGTTGATATCTAACTGACCGGACGAGCAGCCGTCGATAACCACTCGGATGGAGCGATCCCTCAGGAAGTCCCCTATCCAATCACACAGACCACTAGGCAGACCGAAGGAAGGAAGCTTACCAATGAGGCTTTCGTGCCAGACCCTGTCGAAAGCCTTCGAGATGTCGAGGGAGACGGCTAGCGCTTCCCCGTGTCTCTCGATGGCCTCACTCCAGATGTGAATGGCATACGCTAGAAGATCCCCAGTGGACCGATTTCGGCGGAAGCCGTATTGGCGGTCACTGAGGATGTCGTTCGCTTCTAGGTATGCCAGGAGCTTACCGTTGAGTACACGTTCCATACTCTTACAGAGGATGGACGTTACAGATATGGGTCTGTAGTTGGCCGGGTCAGCTCGACTGCCCTTCTTGGGCACGGGCTGTACGTTGGCTTGCTTCCAAGCCTTCGGCACTTTTCCAGTCCCTATCGAAAGGCGATACAGGCGTGTCAAGATCGGAGACAATTCAGGCGCACAGGTTTTAAGTACAATTGCTGGTATCCCGTCGGGGCCACTCGCTTTGTTCACATCGAGGCTACGCAGAACCCTACGGACGTCCTTTTGATGGATGCGGATGTCTGACATACTCGTCACACATCCATCAGGAGAGGGAGGAGGCTGCGCGCCATCAGAATTCAGATGCGAAGATTCCGCAAAAAGGGAGGCAAACAAGTTTGCCTTCTCCTCAGCGGAGTGGGCCAGTGACCCGTCAGGTTTCAGCAGTGGTGGTAGTGAGGGGCGACAGAAATTTGATTCAACCGACTTAGCCAGGGACCAAAACGCTTTGCTACCCGCTGGATATGAAGCAAGTTTGTTCCCGATTCTGCTAATGTGGTCAAACCGTGCTCTTCGCATCACCTTTTTGCAGGACTTGGCAGCCGTGTTGAAGTCTCTCTTCTTCTGACTCACGTCATTTGCCTTGCGCGTTCGAGCGACGACCCATGCTTGGTAGGCCTTGTGTTTAGCCGCGTTGGCGTGGTGACACTCGGCCCCAAACCATGGTCGGTTGTCGTTAGATATTGCTACGTCAGAGAATGGAATATAGTACTCCATCCCCCGACGCAACACATCAGTTACAGCGTCAGCGCATGACGATAGATCGTCCGAAGAGAAGCAAGTGGGCTGCCAAGGATAGCATGCGAAAAAAGATCGCATCCCATCCCAATCTGCTGACCTGTACCGCCATACCCGCCGGGTGCCTCTTAGGCTGGGATCGGGCGGGGAGTAGACGGGCACAGACTTCACCAGACAGTGGTCGGAACTACCCAACGGTGAAGATATCGACACTGAGTATCGGTCTGGATCTGTTGTCAGCAGAAGGTCCAAGCAATTGGCTGTGTGCGAATCAACATCTGGCACCCTCGTTGCCCCCTGGACCAGCTGGGTGAGATTTAACGCTAGCGCAAGTTTGCGCGTCTCTCGTCCAGCATGATCAGTGCACTGGTATGGGAAGAGCCACTCCTGGTGGTGGGCATTAAAGTCCCCCAGTAGCACTAATTGGGCGGAAGGGTACCGTTGCTGTGCCGCATCAGCCGCCTCACTGAGGTACTCTGTGAGCCTGGTTGTCTCCTGAACTCCGCTGTGCGAGCGGTAGACACAGGCGTAGATAATCTTATCCAGCCCTGTGTCCACCAGAGCCCACAGCACTGAGAACCTGGAGTCTTCAAGATTACGGAGACGCCGATAGCAAGTGTCGTCTCGGGCATACATGCATACACCCGCGCGTGGTTTGAAATTGTGCTCCAGGGTAAACCCTGGGTAAGATAAGTACGACACGTCAGACGGACTTCCTATCTGCGTCTCCGTAAGGAAAAACAGTGCTGGCTTTTCAGTCTCCAGGTGATGGTGGACTGAGGTGAGATTGGAGTGCAGACCTCTAATATTGGTGAGGTGCACTTTGTGTGGGAGGGGGTGCAGCCGCTGTTTTACTCCAGTTTTCTTTTTATTACCTGCCATTCAAAGATTCAAAAGAGTGAAAGGAGAGGAGAAAGAAGTGAGATGAGGTTCCACGCTACTAACCTACAGACACGCACTGAAAGGACGCCATCATTGGGGCACTAGTCCGGAGACTGCGGGGACGCCCGAGCCCCCCCGGAGATGTCCATCGGGCCCTCCCATCTGGTCGCCAACCAGCACGATGGCGCATTCCGGGATTTTTCGACAGTTGGCGGGGCAGCCTTTCGTGTGTGGCTGGCACACTACTTGGGCCCCCAACTACCTGCGGTCGGCCAGCGGCGCACCGTGCCTCGGATCCCGCTACCCTCCGCAACTAGTCTCCCGATACGCCCAAAACAGCGCGAATCAGACTGGTCAGCATGCAGTGGAACAACTATCTCGACCCAACTCCTCTAGTGGCTACACCGAGCATCGTACCGGAACACGGCTAGGCCGCTTGGCGGTACGTCTTTGCCCGGTGGGTGGTCACAAGCCTTCGGCCGAAGCCTACCACCAGTAAGTGTCACCTGATTAGCACCACCCGGGGACCACGTGTAGGGTAACAACAATAGGGGTAACTCTCCTACGGACGCGGGTGACTCAGCCCCCAAAGGAGGGAGGGTTTGATCTTGATTTGCTTAAAAGCTTTTATTACCGTCATGAGGTTTATATGTGAAAAGTTAAATACAATCTGGCAGGCTGAAACGTTCGCGTTTAATAATCCAAAAGCAAGCGAGGGCGAAGAATTTAAAGTTTCAGTAGTTTTAATTGGTATGCTGGTAAAGAAATTAACAAATTCTTGCGTAACTTTTTTGTTATCTCTAATAAGTCCGTGTGTGGTCTCAAGCGTGTAATCACTACTATTTCTTTTATTCCTATTCGTTTCATTGTTTATAATTTTCCAAACCGTCTTGATTTTATTTTCTGCTAATTTAACCTTATTGCTAATGTACAAGACCTTAGCTGCCTTGCAGGAATTTTTAAAAATTCTTGAGTAAGTAGCAACATACTTATTAAACGTTTCAGTGTTAATACAAGGCTTAAGCCCATATAGCTCGTAAAGTCTTTCCCTTCTTTTTCTAAGTCCTGTAGTCGCCCAGTCACTGAATAAAAACTTAGGGCATATAGTTTTAGTTTTCTTCTTAAAAGTGTTATTGAACTCTTTTTGAACCACTGAGAAAAATTCATCATACAAAATATTACCATCATTTACTGTGAGGTCCTGGTTGCTTAACTTACTGATTAAAGTGCTGTTAAATTTATTTAATTTACCGGTCTGGATTGAATCTGCACTTGTTTTTATGCTTGTTTTTATGCTAAATAATGGACTCAAAGGCTACCAGTAGCCCACTATGATCCGAAGGCAGATAGTTTATAATGGCCTTGTCCAAGTAGTTGCAGCTACAAAAAACATTATCAATACATGTAGCAGAAGTCAGTGTAGTTCGGGTTGGTTCCATAAACACATGTGACAAATTAAATGATTTAAAGAGATTTAATAACCTACTGCTGTCTGAATTATCTTCTAGAATATTAATATTAAAGTCACCACAGACAATTATTAGTTTATTACCCATTTATTATTATTTTAGGGGCTGGGCTGTCTTAACAAACTTGCGCTTTGAGCCCTCAGCGACAAGCCCTATGGGGCTTGGCTTTGTCGATGCAGTCCTACCTTGTCTGACTCCTTCAGAGACGGCCTTGAGGGAGAGCGCACGGTCGTGATGATCCTCAAGGCAAGTTCGGTGATTTTCCTTCTCGTGGTTGCCGCCCTGTTTTTGGTCTAATTCCCTATGAAATAGACGTAACAGAAATCACCGGGCGCCCTATCACAGGGGTGGCGAGGTCATGCCCCTGGGTGTCCACCATCGGAAAAAAAATCAGATGATGGATAGTAATGACCTCCTGCGTGTTTGTGCCGTGCGCAGGGACCCGTACGGAAGGATGATGGGATCCTGGTGGCTGAGCCGATGAGCGTAGGCGGTTTAACGTCTCTGAGGCAACACTCCACTTTGGCCCGGATTTCTTCTCACACGGGTGGCCGTAGCCTAGCCAGCTACGGTCAATCGGCTGCGGGGTCCGGTCAGACGTCCCCCAGGCGAGTTCACTCCCATTAGGGGCTTGCAGACGGCGGCGCTCGCTCGCATCGCTAGTGGTAGCGGTGTGAGTTGGTGTCGTGCAGTCTCGTGGGCAACTAATGGGGGGGGGGCTATATCCCTCGACTAAACCCTGGTGCTACCGTAGCATCGCCACTTGAGCACTCCATGGCGGGTGGGGATAGTCGAGGGATGAAATATAACAATCGGGTAATGGATAATTTATCTAAAGAAAACCACAAGGCGAAAGGACCGGTGAAAGCTGGGACTGCGCACCAAAAGGCGGGACCGGCGAAAGCTGGGACTGCACACCAGACGGCGGGACCGGCGCAAGCCGGGACTGCATCTTCCGCAGGAACGTCCAGAGGTGATACTGCAGTGGGATCGTCTCAAGGCGGGGCTGTGGCGGGACTGTCAAATGACGGGACTGTCGCGGCACTGTCGAGGGCCGGCACTGCTGCGGGACCACCGAAGGGCGGAACTGCAAACCAGACCACCGGGCATAAGGGTACTGCCAAAGCTGGCGCGATACGGGACGCTTGCGTTAGAGATCGTATGACCTCGGACCTTGCGGCCCCGGACGCGACCGGCAAAGACAGCACCTCGTCGTCTCCCGGCCAGCATGAATCAGGCTGGCTTCCGGTTGGACGATCTGGGACGCGCAGGAAAAAGCGCCAAAAGCTGAGACAGCAGGCGGCTCTGGAGGGGACTCCTACGGAGGGCCCATCAAAGAGACCGCGTGCTGCTCTCAGCGGGGACAGCGGGGACATGGCGGCCAAGAGGATGAAGACCCAAGGGCAATCATCCTCAACGGGATCCTTTAGGGATGCGGTGGCGGCTGTGAAACTCGCTGTCGTGACAGTCAAGTACCCGGAGGAGTACTTGAAGGCGGAGGACTTGGTGCCGATCCAGGAGCTCATAATTGAGCAACTGGAAGTGGCGCCGGATCCTCTGCCTGTCCTAACGGTTGCTCCCGGAGTCGTCGCAGGTGCAATTCATGTATCCTGCGACAACTCTGATGCAGCCAACTGGTTTCGGGGTGCCATCCACAATGTGGAACTTGGTGCCCTGAAACTCAAGGTTGTTGACGCCAAGGACCTTCCAAAGCCAGTCAAAATGGCATGGAAGAGTCACAACTTGGCGTTGCAAGACTCTGCCCGGGCCCTTCGATTGCTCCAGCGACTCAACCCTACCTTGAGGACGAACGACTGGAAGGTCGTGAATACGCTCACTGAGCAGACCGGCATCCGTCGTATCGTCCTCATGGACGGGGTGTCCGCTGGGGTCATCAAGGCCGCGGGCTACTCTCTTCCAGGAGGGATTGAACGATACTCGTTCAAGCTCCTGGAAGAAGACAAGGGAGAGGCGCCTGCTGCGGAAGCAGAAGTGGAGCCCTCCGAGGATGGACCACCACAACATGGGGAGGCCATTGAAGAAATCTCTGCTGACGGCGCAGCGCAGGCAACAGAGATTGGGACCAGAGCGTCGGAGACAGACCACGAGGATGACATCCTCGGGGACTTCGACACCCTGGGAATCGAGTCGCCGACTGCTCTCGAGGAGAGCCAGGCGATGGAGGAGGGGCCTCAAGACTAAGGCCCTCCCATATCAACACAGACCCATCAAAATCATCCAAGATGGAGGGACTAAGGTGTGTACAAATTAATTTGCATCATTGCAGAGCCGCTACTGCCCTTCTGGCTCGGCAACTGAAGCTTAACACATACGACGTTGCCTTGATACAGGAACCTTATCTGTATAAGGGGACTATAAAAGGCTTAGGTGGGACCTGTCCCACCTAAGCCTTTTATAGTCCCCTTCACACTTCACACCCTTCACACTTCTACAGTCATAGAGCACCATGCCTCCTGAGGCATGGTGCTCTATGACTGTCCAACTAATGACGCGAGGACTTGCATCTATATCAGGGGCGGTATAGAGGCAATGCCCTTACGTACTTTCTGTTACAGGGATCTCACAACAACCTTGATCCAAGTGGGGACGGGAACAGAGAAAAGGAGAATCATCCTTGCCTCTGCCTATCACCCATATGAACAAAAAGAACCAGTAACACCACTAATCAGAAGACTGGTTGATTACGGCAACCAAAAGAACCTTGACCTGATACTTGGTTGCGATGCGAACGCACACCACGTCGTTTGGGGCAGCTCGGATGTCAACAAACGAGGGGAGGATTTGTTGGACTTTGTGGTAAGCTCTTCTTTACAAATCCTTAACGTAGGCAATAAACCTACTTTTAGGACTTCTGCGAGGACTGAAGTTATTGACCTTACGCTGGCTTCAAACAGGGCCAGCGCTCATATTGAAAATTGGCATGTATCGGACGAAATCTCTTTGTCTGACCATAATTATATATGCTTTAGGTTTAGGACGGCGGGAGAAGCCGAAACTAGACGAAGGAGAAACCCAAGGTATACAAATTGGGACTCATACAGGAGGGACCTCAAAGTAAATTTGGGGAGCCCTAAAGGTAAGCTCAATTCCATACTGGATATAGAATTTGAAGCGGACAGAATCAAGGCAGGCATCATCGGTGCATGGGAAGCCCAGAGAAGAAGGCCTTTGGCAAAAAGGTACCATGGTGGACTCCTGAAATAGCCAAAATACGTCAGGAAACACGACAGGCCTTTAATGATGCAAAAGCCAGGAAGGATTTTTCTGGCTATCATAGCATGCTAACAAGGTATAACACGGCGGTACGCAAGGCCAGAAGAACTAATTGGCGGCAGCATTGCACTTCCATCGAAACTCTGCCAAATGGGATGAGGTTGTGCAAAGCAATGTCCATGACCAAGACAAACCCACTAGCATCTGTAAGGGATGAGAATGGGCAACTCACGGAAACTGGACAGGACACTCTGGGCGTGATGTTTAGGACCCACTTCCCAGAATGTATACAGCGCGATAGCGATGAAGAGGAACCAGTCACAAGGGACGAGCTTACAAGGCACACGTCCAAAACTAACTGGCTCACGGCAAAGAAAGTGGTAGATGAAAATAAACTGAAGCTGGCCATAGCGGGCTTCCAGCCACTCAAATCCCCTGGTCCAGATGGCATCTACCCAATACTATTGCAAGAAGGGGCATCTGTTTTGATACCCCATTTGAGTAAGCTCTACAGAGCCTGCATAGCCTTTGGGTACGTACCCAAAGCATGGAGGGAGGTCAAAGTCACCTTTATACCGAAGGTGGGTAGACCGACTTATGAAGAAGCTAAAGCTTACAGGCCCATTAGTCTATCATCCTTTCTCTTGAAAACTCTGGAGAACCTGGTAGACAGGTACTTAAGAGAGGGTCCTCTAAAAGTATTCCCTCTACATAAACTACAATGCGCCTACAGCCCCGGCAAATCTACGGAAACAGCATTGCACTATGTTGCGAGTCGAGCCGAGGCTGCGCTAGAGGGACAAGAAATATGTGTCGGGGCTTTCCTCGACATAGAGGGAGCCTTTGACAAGACAACATTTGAGTCCATACGCACTGCTGCAAAGGAACATGGCATCAATGATACCACGTGCAACTGGATTGACTATATGCTGAGAAGCAGAACAGTCAGATCGGAACTAATGGGAGACAGACTTAGTGCAAAAACAACAAGAGGTTGTCCGCAAGGCGGAGTGCTGTCACCATTATTGTGGTGCTTGGTAGTAGACTCGCTACTAACCAAACTTAATACCGGACCATTCTACACAGTAGGCTATGCGGATGACATAGCTATAATGGTCAATGGTAAATTCCCGAACATAGTGTCTGGATTATTACAACAGGCATTGAGGATGACAGAGGAATGGTGTACAGTGAACCACCTCTCTATCAACCCAAGCAAAGCAGTTATTATTCCCTTCACGAGGAAGAGACAACTAGGAAACCTAGGAGAGCTCTCCCTCAATGGAATAAAACTGCCCTGGTCCACCGAAGTTAAATATCTGGGTGTAACGCTTGATAAAGAACTCAGGTGGAAAACTCATGTGGAAAATATTACGACAAAGGCCTTACGAGTGTTCGGCATGTGTCGTTCTACCTACGGTAAAACTTGGGGGCTAAAGCCCAAAGTGATACGATGGCTGTACCGGACAATGACAATACCTATTATCACATACGGCAGCATAGTGTGGTGGCCAAGAACAAAGCTTGCCTCGTGCAAAGCGCCACTCACCAGGTTACAAAGAACAGTGTGTCTCGGCATCACGGGTGCTTTCAGGACAACACCTACGGCAGCGATTGAGAGATACCTCAATATCCCTCCTCTGCATATGATGGTTGAATTCGAGGCAAGGAAGACATTACATCGTCTCGCTGTCGCTGGACTATGGGATGCCTCTAAGCCAAAGACTAACCATACAAAGTTCGATGACAATGAAGACCCGGATCGGGTAACAAGCATGTTATCCGATAAAATGCAAACTATGTTTGTGTTTGAAAGGTCTTTCAAGGTCCAAATCCCTACAATAGAGGACTGGACGAAGGGACTTGATCCACCAGACCAAGATAGTCTGGTGTGGTACACTGATGGATCCAAAATGGAATCAGGTACAGGAGCGGGAATATACGCAAAAGGCTACAAATGTAGCAAAAGCTTAGGGAAGATGACAACTGTATTCCAAGCGGAAACATATGCCATTATAACCTGTGCTCAAGAGAATATAGATAGAGGGACCAAAGGTAAATCCATATATATTCTTAGTGACAGTCAGGCTGCAATCAAAGCCATGGCATCCTACAAAGTGGACTCCGGACTTATTCTGGATGCTATCCAAACCCTAAACAGGCTTGGGAAGCACAACAGGGTAAGACTGATGTGGGTCCCTGGGCACAAAGGATTCCATGGTAACGAAGTGGCTGATGAACTGGCAAGGGAGGGCTCAGCGAATGATTTTGTGGGTCCAGAACCATGTGTAGGCATCTCGACGTGTCTCGTAAAAGCCGCATTTAGGGAGTTTGCAGATCACAGACAACGAACTTGTTGGCTGTCTACTACCGGTCTACAACACTCCAAGAGATTCCTGGGCTCCACTTTCAAAGCCCGGGATTGCATTTGGAACATGAGCAGGGGGCAAATCCGCTACCTGCTTGGGGCCTTTACTGGGCACTTTGGAACCAACGACATGCTCATGAAGATGGGTCTAACCGCGACGCCCATGTGCAGGTTGTGTGGGGAACATACGGAACGCATGGAGCACCTACTGTGCACATGCGATGCACTGGCTGGTAAGCGAATGAGTCTCCTAGGGGTTGGATACCCAAAACCAGAAGATTATAGGCTCATATCTCCTAGTCTCGTTGTAAAACTCATGAAAACAGTTTTCAACGAGAATGAGGAGGAGTAAGTTATCTAGGGGACCACAAAAGATCCCAATGGGTCGAAGTGTCCGAGGTATTTCTCGGCCCCTCCATAAGATAAGATAAGATTATTACCCATTGCAAGTTTTGCCAAAACATCTTCCATCACTGACTCGAATATAGAGTAGTTCTTATAATTAGGGGGTCTGTAAACGCACACTATGACATGCTTATCCAGCTCAACACAGGACAGTTCAACACTATGTTCAACTGATAGGTCTACTATATCTTTACGAGGTTTTGATTTAATACCATTTTTAATTAATATAAGTGAACCCCCACGCAACATAATATTTCTGTTAATACAACTGCCCACAGTATAATTTTCATAATTGATTAACATTGCATAATCTTTCAGCCAATGCTCAGTGAAACAAACAATTTCAAACATTGATTTTTCTAAAAACAGTTCGATTTCCAATTCCTTCGAAAAAAAACCCTGAATATTCTGATGGAATAATTTCAGAGAATTCTGCTCAGACCTTTTTTTCATATTAAATTTTTGTGAGCAAGAAGGTACCTTTTTGATGGTCGATATACTCGTAACTACTCCGTTATTGGTACCCTGCCTTGTCCTATAAGATAGATATGTTGCACAGAATTTGCAATAGCGTTTGGGATACAGGTAAATGGACCCTGGACTGGACAAAGTCAATAGTCCTCCCCTTGTACAAAAAGGGATCGACAAGGAAGTGTGGAAACTACCGCACTTTATCACTTATATCATACGCCAGTAAGATTCGCCTCTACATTCTAAACAGCCGAATCCGTCACTACCTGGATTGGCAGATCCCACAAGAGCAGGCTGGCTTCGTAAAAGGAAAGGGCACACGGAAGCAGATTCTCAATCTCCGGCAGCTCATTGAGAAGGCTTACGAGTTTGATGTACCAGTCATGATGTGCTTCATTGATTACAGCAAAGCCTTTGACTGTGTGGACTGGAATCGGTTGTGGCAGGTTTTACGGGAAATGGCGTTGCCTGAACACCTTATTGCTCTGCTACAGGGACTATATTCAAACAGCCAAGGAATGGTGAGGTTGGGCAACACGTCCTCGAAGCCATTCCCATTTCGCAAGGGAGTGCGCCAGGGCTGTATTTTGTCACCCATCCTGTTCAACATTTATGGGGAGTACATAATCCGTAAAACCTGCGAGGACTGGTACGGCAGGGGTGTTAACATCAATGGCAATAAAATCACCAATTTGCGCTACGCTGACGACACCATCTTGTTGCAGCGGACGAAACCGAGATGAGCTCTCTCTTCATCAGGATGGAAGGATACAGTGGTGAGTCAACCCTCAGCTACGATATCGTATGGGGCCTGAGACGCTCCATACGACATTGCGGCCCGCCTCAGTTGTGATGTCACCTTTGTTACCAAGCGGCACCGCAACCTACTTGTTAACTGCTACGTCGTCGGCTTTATAGTTGATAACTTGACGTACACTGCCGACAACAACATCGGCTCCGTATTTAATCGCTGTTTATAAATGTTTTATTCGTATTTACTGTGTTGAAAACTAAATTAATAGTAAAAGTATAATACAATAAGGCTGTGAAACTGTTCGCAAAGGATTCCAAACGTGAACACCGAAGATATACATTAAAACAATATACTGGTTAAACGTCCACATATGTCCACCGTCATTCGGAAAAAACAAAACAAAAGTGCAAAGTTATAGAATCTAGCAAGTGCCCAATTTTCAAAACTATACATGAAACCTACAAAGTGAAAACAGTGTCCCTGATCTGAGGCAACCTGCACAGCGCCCACTGAGGTGAGTCACTAAACGACACATACATCGTGATACTCAAGTATTGTTTCACGAAATAGTTCTACCCTACATCATAAAAATGAATTGCGCGAGCTGCAAACAACTGATAGCTCGAGGAGAATTGCTCAGCTGCAGTACTTGCCATCTACTTTATCACTACCGATGCATGAACATTACCTCATCCAGTAAGTTGAGCAAATCTTGGCGCTGTCCATCGTGCAAAAACACAAGATTAGAACTGATTAGAACTGACCTGACACCTGTTAGGAGACAACAACCTGCGACACTTGACGACACGATAGTGTCCGGTGATGACCAAGTACATGACGACCAAAGTTTACTGGGAAACACCGAAGAATATGACTCGTCCCCGACATTTATTGACAACCCTACAATCAAATCACCGACCCCATTGACTGAAGAAACAATTACTTTAAGGAAAATTGGTGAACTCTTAGACACGAAATTGGAACTACAACAACAATAAATTTTATCAAAAATAAAAACTACTGTTCAACTAGAAATTAATAAAGCCATATCGAAACTTCAACAAGAAATAAGCCAGAGAAATGAACAATTTTCGCTGGAACAAACAAAGATCAACACCAGCATACGTCATATAAACGATAAAATTCAGAAACTTGATATTGAAAACGCAAAACTTAGAAAAGATATAGCTGAGCTTCAAAACAAAACCATACAAATAAACGCGAACGACACTTTTGTAAATGACACTTCCAAAATATTTGTTATCCACCGCCTCCAAGAATATTATAACGAGACAGAAAAGGACTTAGAGGATAGGGTTATATTTGCCTTTCAAGATACACTAAATGTCGATCTCACTGGTTATATTGAAGAGCTTAATCGGATAGGACGAAACGGACTTAGACGGCCATTACGGGTAGAACTGGTTAGTAAAAGAATGACCAAGTACATTATAGATAACGCGGGCTTTTTAAAAACTTTAGGCTTGTATGTATCAGGTTTCCTTGATAAAGAAGCATTACTGAAAATAAGGAAACAAAGAGAAGAAAGGTCTTTACTACACCAAAACACCAAAGCTCATAATTCATTTGACTACAGCGCAAGGACATCACAAACACAGAAACATGACGACGTGAACATAACGAGACATACTGATAATTATCTGTCTAAACACAACATAAATGGAAATGGTGACGACCGTACATTTCGGTAATCCAGGCCAGCAATTTAAAATCATGTTCCAGAATATTCAAAGCATTTTTAATAAACAACATCTACTGGAGGCTTTCATCAACAATAAACCGAACTATAAAGCAATATGCATGTGTGAGACATGGCTGACACAGGACAAATTAGAAACTGCAATTTAGTGGGTATAAAATCGTAGCATCATTCTGTCGTCACTCTCGAAGTGGCGGCGGTGTTTGTATTATGTTAGAGGATTGTATAGAGTGTATAGAATGTTGTGATCTTAGAGATATGACTATTGAGTATTGTATAGAAGTATGTGCATGTAAGCTACCAAAGCAAAACCTGATAATTGTTGCTATGTACTGGAATAGAAGAGAGGAAAAAACTTTTATTAGCCAATTAAAACAAATAATGTACTGTTTATCTAATAAATATAAAAAAAATAATGTCGTTATAGGAGGAGATTTTAACATAAATATTTTAGAAAATAGCTCAAAAACTAGCCAACTGATTAATCTTATGTTAGAGTATAAATTTGTACAACATATAAAAGAACCTACACGTATCTCACAAACCAAGTCAACATGTTTGGACCTAATATTCACGAACTTTAATGACAATAATATATATACAACCGTGGAAGAATTAGGTTTTTCAGACCACAGTGGAACAATCATACATATGATACAAAACCAACAATCTAAACAATCTGTTTGGTTTGCCAATAAAATAATTTTTAACAAAAATAACATACTGAAATTCAAGTCCAAATTAAATGAACAAAACTGGAACAATATCATACTGCCGAATAAAAATGTAGACGAGAACTATCAGTCTTTCCATAATACACTGACATATATCTTAGATGAATGTATACCTACACGTCGACTTAAATTGAAAACAAAACATAACAATTATTGGCTAACTGTTGGTATAAAACAATCCTGTAAAAATAAAAGACTATTAAAAATTCTAACATTAAAAATACATAATCCAGTACTTATAAAATACTACAAAACATATGAAAAAATCCAAGGCAGACGTGAATGGAAACGCCGGGAGGGGACGCCCTAGGAAGACATATATAGACCTTATAGGTGATGTTCTTCAGAAAGGCAAGGTGCGCAGTACTCATAACCGGCGTGTGTGTATGACAAGATGTATGAATGTGAGTGAAGCAAAAGAAGTATGTAAGGATCGTAGCAGGTGGCGTTCTGTAGTTTCTGCCTACCCCCATGGGAAAAAGGCGTGAGTTTATGTATGTATGTATGTATGTAATCCAGTACTTATAAAATACTACAAAACATATGAAAAAATCCTGAAAAAAACTGTAATAACGGCAAAAAAATTATACTACATAAATAAAATGAGTAAATCAGCAAATAAAGTTAAAACCATGTGGGATATTGTAAAAGAACGAACACATAAAAATATAAAAAGTTATAAGCAAAATATAACATTACAAACGTCAAACCTAGTGAGTGAACCAAAACAAGTTGCAAACATATTCAACAACTTCTTCGCATCCATCGGAGAAAATACCACCCGAGCACCCGGCTGCGAATCAAGAGAAACATCTGTGATTAACCCCACTAAAAATACCATGTTTCTTAGCCCAGTCGATGGATGTGAAGTAACCGGTTTACTTAAAAAACTTAAAAAATAAAAACAGTCACGGTATAGACGAGCTCCCACCAACTCTTTTCAGACAGTGTGCTGACGAACTTACCATCCCATTTTATCAATTAGTGAATCAATCGTTTGAAGAAGGCATGTTCCCAAAGCAACTAAAAACATCTTTAATAAAGCCGGTTCATAAAAAAGATGCTAAAACAGACCCAAATAATTATAGACCCATCGCCCTTCTGCCCACAGCATCTAAAGTCTTTGAAAGAGCAATGTGCGATCGTGTATATTCCTTTTGTGAAAAATATAAGATTTTTGATGACTGCCAAAACGGATTTCGCAAAAATAGATCCACATCGTTGGCAGTTTATAAATACATTCAAGAAGCTTTAAATATTCTAAATAACAAACAATATGCAATAGGAATACTACTCGACATGACAAAAGCCTATGATAAGGTGCAATTTGAAATATTATTGAATAAGCTATAGGTACGGAATAGGAGTACGTGGAAAAGCTCATGACTGGTTTGCATCATATTTAAAAGGCAGAGAGCAATTTGTCGAAGTGGAGTATTATAATAAAGAATTAAAAGAAATACAGCTCATTAGGTCAGATGGCAGATCAATACATGGTTCAATTCCCCAAGGAAGTGTAATAGGCTGCTTATTGTTCCTGATATACATAAATGACCTCCCCAAAATCATAGAAGGGCCATGTGTACTGTTTGCAGATGATGTTTCTATCCTCATCTCATGCCAAACAAATGCTAATTTGAACGAAAAACTTACCACAATTCTTAGTGTAATAATAGACTGGATGAACGTGCACAATCTTGAAATAAACTTTAAAAAAACCAAATTAATTACTTTTTACCCCCGGCAAAAAAACCAAATTAATTTAAACCTCGCATACAATCAACAAAAAATAGAAGTAGTTAACGATTTCACTCTCCTAGGTATGACAATAGACACACATATAAATTGGAAAATCCACATACAGAAAGTTAAATCGAAAATTTCAAAATTTTCATATGCCTTACGAGAAATAAAAAAAACTACCAATCTACAAACCGCACTAGTTACATACTACGCATATGCCCACTCTTGGTTGAGCTATGGCATAATATTATGGGGAAATAGCACGGACGTTCCCTCCCTATTTATCCTACAAAAAAAGCTGATAAGAATAATAACTAACATAGAACAAACAGATAGTTGCAAACCTTGCTTTCAGAAACATAAAATCCTCACCTTAGTTAATATTTATATTTTAGAACTATGTAAGCTAGTCCGCAAATACCCAGAGTCTTACAACACACGGGAAGACATGCAAACAAATTATTCGATGCGCCACAAAAACAGACTTGATCTACCCTCCTCCCGCCTCAAATTACACTCTTCTAGTCCGTATGCTATGTCGATAAAAATATATAACAAACTACCGGAATACATAAAACAAGTAAGTAAAACTAATATTTTTATTAATAAATTAAAACAATTCTTAATTGGTAAAAGCTATTACACAATTGACGAATATCTGACGGATAAATTCAATTAAAATAATGACAACTGTAATTAACTCGATAAGTAAAATGATACTAATAAATAATTGACTCATAATATAATATGGACATTTTAATTTTAATCTTGTATGAATTTTAGTAAATATACGTATTGTAATATGAAGACTAAAAGGAATAATTAATATTTAAGAACAACATAATTTGACATGGCAATAAAAAGGTATACGTATAAACCAAATAAAAACAAATAGTAAGAGAATAGTTAACTAAAATGTAGAATGAATGAATGTATCGATTAGGAAAATATTGAGCGCTATTCCTCTCTCCTAGACACTGACTGTATCTAGAATGTTGCTGTGCCCGACAGGGTCCATAATTGTTTCTGTAACTTATATTTACCACCTGTATGTACATTATGGATGCAATAAATTGAATTTGAATTTGAGATGGGGCTTTCCATAAACCGGTCCAAGACGAAGATCATGGTGGTGGACCGCACGTCCAAACTAGGGCTCAGTGGTACACTTGACGTCGAAACAGTTAATCACTTTATTTACCTGGGCTCTAGTATAAGTAACAATGGATCGTGTGAAGATGAGATTCGCAGGCGCATTGGAATGGGAAAGACTGCCATGTCGCAACTCGAGAGAGTATGGAAGGACCGCAACATTTCGAACAAGACAAATCTCTCACTTGTCAGCTCCCTTGTTTTCTCCATATTCTTGTACGGAGCAGAGACGTGGACTTTAAAAGCCGCTGATCGCAAACGCATCGAGGCTTTTGAAATGTGGTGTTACAGGAAGATGCTGCGTATCTCGTGGACGGCGCACAGGACGAACATCTCGATATTGCAGGACCTCAAAATTGAAAAAAGGCCTGGATTGTAGAATGTGTGCCTCCGCAAGATATTTGACTTCTATGGCCATATTGCCCGTAAACCTGGTGACAACTTACTGAAGGTAATCGTCACTGACAAAGGCCGTTTACCCTCGGGTAAACGGCCTAGAGGCAGAAGTCCTATACGCTGGTCAGACCAAATCCGAACCTCGCTGAACATCAAAGCCTCAGAAGCCGTGCAACGTGCAACGTGCTGAGAATAGGAGCAGATGGAGAAACATCATCAAAGAGAAGATTTTGAAACCATGATGTGGTCACGACCCCCAGCATTCGGGAATCGACGCGAGGAGGAGGAAGCCATTAAGCGGCACTTTTGAACGTCAGAAAAAAATAATTTGTCGAGTAGAATATCACCCCGAAATAGAAGTATCAAGTAGAATATCGCCCTAAAAATAGTAGAGTATCGCCTCACAACGCCTGAGCTTGGAGCTCGTCTACCTCATCTGCCCATGCATATAAAATAAGGCACTTGTGTGAAATATCAGATTGTTTTGACAGTAGAAAAGACCTCACCGATACCCCCTCGATCCTGTACTGTGCGGCTGTAGCGGCATGTCGTATAGCTAACGTCAAATTTCCAAAACGTGACAGAGCTAAACGACCAGCTTTACCAGCTTGGCAGTGCAGGATTAAGCGTCGTATCGGTGAGGATTCATCGGCAAGCTTATCTGCTTCAGGGAGGGTAACACTCGCCCTAGAGTGATACTTTCTGAGGCGTGTGATCTCTGGGACTGATATCAGTTCTCGAGATTATCTGTCCCGCGTCACAGAGCACTTTGAGCGACTGGTCCCCCGCGTTGAAAAAGCATGGGTGGGTGCTTTGCACAGACTGCTGCCCAACCTGGGGGGACCTCGAGAAGAAGTTCGCCACCTCAACGCTGGTGTCGTGCGATCGATGGTCCTTTATGGAACGCCTGTTTGGTCAAGCAGACTGTCAGGTGTCCGACGCTGCAGGACTAAAATTAATAGCCTGCAGCGGAAAATGGCCATTCGTATCGCACGAGGATACCGAACGGTGTCTTTTGAGGCGGCAACTCTCCTGGCACGCTTTCCTCCGCTTGACATTCTGGCGGATATGGATGCAAGGGCTTATAACCGGATTCGCGCCATCCGCCGGAATGGTGACAGCGTGCCGGGGATCGCTATAGTAAGGCTGAGGTGGCAGGAACGGCGACACGTGCTCGAGCGGTGGCGAGAGCGGCTACAGCAGGCGCAATTTTTGTGCAAGCGCGTTGTCGAAGCCGGCCTGCCACACTTAGAAGCCTGGCTGAAAAGAGAGGAGCGCATCTCCTACAGGCTCACTCAGGTACTGACCGGACACGGTTGCTTTGATGTGTACCTGAATAGGATTGAGTGAGAGACCTCGGCAAATTGCCACCATTGTGGAGGCGACCTTGATTCAGCACAGCACCTCGAGTAGTGCCCGGCGTGGGCCTCTGAGTGGCAGATCTTGGTCGCCAAGATCGGGCGAGACAATTTCCCTCCAATTGACTTTTGTTAGCTTGGGTCTTACCTGTTAAAACAAATGTATGTGTAAATGAATAAATGAGGAAAATAAATAAATAAAATGTCTCTGCCAGCATGGCCCTCACAGCTGCTGTCAGAGATAGAAAATTGGAGGGAAATGGCCTCCTTTTGTGAGACTGTGATGGCCCAGAAGGAGGCCGCCGAGCGGGATCGTGAGAGGGCCGATCCCGCTCGAAGAAGAAGGCGTCGGGGTGGCAACCGCCTCCGGACACGCGGACTCGCGGGACTCCGGGGTTGTGGGTGGTCAGATTGGGGACTCTGTCGGTGGGCACCAAGTGACTTCGGGAAAGACGGCAACACAGTGATCACGTGCTGCCGTGCACAGGGAGGCTCAGGGGAGGCACTTCTTTCAGCCTCCCCAGGGATGTGCCCTAACAGGCGTTGCACAGAGGGGGTTCCGGGATGGTCTTTTAAGAGGTGACGGGGTGATCAGATTTCAGGTACTGATGGTGATTACTGGGCTGGTTTTACTGAGGTAGAAATCCCACACTCCCTGGTCTTTTCCCCAAAAGTCCAGACGCCTTTTGAAGGTATCCCGCCGTAAACAAAATAACCGGCCAAGTGCGTGACGGGCCACGCGCAGTAATAGGGTTCCGAAGTTGCATAATAACCGCATTATTATGCAACTTCGGAACCCTTCGGAACTAAGAAGAGGGTTTTGTTGTTGTTACATGAACATTAAAACGGTTTCAGTGGCACACAACGTTTAAAAACGGGCTCACATAGAATTATGTTTTTTTTTAATATCGTAGTCGTAGCATGTATGCTCGCGTTTTGACCACTATCTCGCCTGATGGTAAGCGATGATGTGGTCTACGGTGAAGCACGCTTGCCTAGAAGTAACCTATTCACTCTTGACTTAAACTAAAGAAGGACTATTGGTAACTGAAGAAGGAGTTATAAAATCCAACTTCGCAACTGAAGTTACAAAAATATTATCTATTTCAGTACCACCGCAGGTGCGAATTGCGAAAGGAGCCGATACGAGCGCGCGTTAGACCCACGGGGAACGGTATGGTTTGTTCCTTAATCCTTGTTTATTTCTCATTCGGAATTTGAAAAAAATCGTATGTATTCACCTCTAATCTGCGGTATTCATTATTTCGTTCTGAAAAGTTATAAGCTACTCAATTAGTGATGTAGTCGGGTCGAATATTGACTTTACAGATGGATATCGACAAAAGAAAATAAGTAATTTGCTTGGCAATCGAATCCAATTTGACTTTAGATTACAAAACGTCGATTACAAACCCCCGCGCGCATGCGCCGTATAGCCTACGGACTGGTACTGCCAACGAATCTGGCCGGGTGCGCCAAAGTTCACCTAAATTTTCAACTCCGATAATTGTAAAGCCGAAAATTTTCTTTCTAACATTTTTCATCCTAACAATCACAATTCCTAACTACTCTGTCTCTAATGTTCATAATTCCGAAGCATTCAACTTCATAATGTCACTAGCAATAAACATTTATTATACTTTTATTTGTTTTCCTATATATTCTCAACATAACCATCTTTTACACTATTATTCAAAGTCATATCTTTTTTGTTTAGATTTCTTTTTATTCATAACAGGGTTTACCCTGGAGCACAATTATAAACCGCGCGCGGGTGTGTGTATGTACGCCCGTGATGACACTTGCTATCGGCGTCTCCGTAACCTTGAGGACTCAAGATTTTCAACGCTGTGGGCTCTAGTGGACACAGGTCTGGATAAAATTATCTACGCCTGTGTCTACCGCTCGCACAGCGGAGATCAGGAGAAATCCAGGCTCGCAGAGTACCTCAGTGAGGCGGCTGATGCAGCACAGCAACGGTACCCTTCCGCCCAATTAGTGTTACTGGGGGACTTTAACGCCCACCATCAGGAGTGGCTCTTCCCATACCAGTGCACTGACCATGCTGGACGGGAGATGCGTAAGCTTTCGGGGCAACGAGGGTACCGGATGTTGATTCGCACACAGCGAATTGCTTGGACCTTCTGCTGACAACAGATCCAGACAGATACTCTGTGTCGATAAGTTCACCCCTGGGTAGTTCCGACCACTGTCTGGTGAAGTCTGTGTCCATCTATTCCCCGCCCGATCCCAGCCCAAGAGGCACCCGGCGGGTTTGGCGGTACAGGTCAGCAGATTGGGATGGCATGCGTTCTTTCTTCGCTTGCTATCCTTGGCAGCCTACTTGCTTTTCTTCGGCTGATCCTTCGTCGTGCGCGGACGCCGTTACTGATGTGTTGCGTCAGGGAATGGAGTACTACATTCCGTTCTCTGACATAACGATTTCCAGCGTTGACCGGCCATGGTTTGGCGCCGAATGTCATCGCGCCGACGCGCTTAAACATGAGGCGTACCTGGCATGGGTCGACGCTCGATCGCGTAAAGCGAGTGACTTGGGTCAGAAGAAGAAAGCCTACAACAGGGCTGCCAAGTCCTGCAAGAAGGTGTTGCGTGGGGCTCGATTCGACCACATTGGCCGAATGGGGGCCAAACTTGCTTCTTACCCAGCAGGTAGTAAAGCGTTCTGGTCCCTGGCTAAGTCGGTCGAGTCGAACTTCTGCCGTCCCTCACTACCACCACTGCTGAAACCCGATGGGTCACTGGCTCACACCGCTGAGGAGAAGGCAAATTTGTTTGCCTCTCTTATTGCGGAATCTTCGCGTCTGAATCCTGGTGGTTCGCGGCCCCCTCCTCCTCCTGATGGGTGCGAGGCGAGTATGTCGGACATTCGCATCCATCAAAAGGACGTCCATAGGGTGCTGCGCAACCTCGACGTGAACAAGGATAGCGGCCCTGACAGCATACCAGCTATAGTTCTTAGAACCTGTGCGCCTGAACTGTCTCCGATCTTGACACGCCTATTCCGCCTTTCATATGAGACTGGAACAGTGCCGAATGCTTGGAAGCAAGCCAACGTACAGCCCGTGCCCAAGAAGGGCAGTAGAGCTGACCCGGCCAACTACAGACCCATCTCTGTAACATCCATACTCTGTAAGAGTATGGAGCGTGTACTTAACACTAAGCTCCTGGCATACCTAGAAACTAACGATATCCTTAGCGACCGCCAATACGGCTTTCGCCGAAATCGGTCTACTGGGGATCTTCTAGCGTATGCCATTCACATATGGAGTGAGGCCATCGAGAGGCATGGGGAAGCGCTTGCCGTCTCCCTCGACATCTCGAAGGCTTTCGATAGGGTCTGGCACGAAAGCCTTATTGGTAAGCTTCCTTCATTCGGTTTGCCCGGTGGTCTGTGTGATTGGATTGCAGACTTCCTGAGAGATCGGCCCATTCGAGTGGTTATCAATGGCTGCTCGTCGGACCAATTGGATATTAATGCCGGGATCCCTCAAAAAAAAAAAGAAGCCTGTGGCTGTTTGCCGGTGGCTCTGGCTGTTTGCCTGTGGCTCTGGTTGTTTGCCAGTGGTTGTGGCTGTGCCTGTGGCAGTGTGCCTGTGGCTGTGCCTAAAAAACAGATGGCTGTGCCTGTGGCTGTGCCTAAAAAACAGATGGCTGTGCCTGTGGCTGTGTGCCTGTGGCTGTGCCTAAAAAACAGATGGCTGTGCCTGTGGCAGAGTGCCTGTGGCTGTGCCTAAAAAACAGATGGCTGTGCCTGTGGCAGTGTGCCTGTGGCTGTGCCTAAAAAACAGATGGCTGTGCCTGTGGCTGTGTGCCTGTGGCTGTGTGCCTGTGGCTGTGTGCCTGTGGCTGTGTGCCTGTGGCTGTGCCTAAAAACAGATGGCTGTGCCTGTGGCAGTGTGCCTGTGGCTGTGCCTAAAAGAACAGATGGCTGTGCCTGTGGCTGTGCCAATGGCTGTGCCTAAACAAAAAAAATGGCTGTGCTTATGGCTGTGCCGTAAAACACAAAGATGGCTGTGCCTGAAAAAAAAAAATGGCTGTGCTTATGGCTGTGCCGTAAAAAACAAGGATGGCTGTGCCAAAAGTAATTTTCCTTCCCCCCTTTGTATTTGAATATAGGTTTTTATTTAAAGTCATTTATTTCGTAACAAAATACATTGTGTCGAAATTTGTGGCAAGTAAAAACACCACAAAAACATTACAATAGATCAAATTAAAAAACATAACCTTAAAATAACAATAACTTTCAATAACAATAATAATTTATATAATTTATGAATAATTTAATAGAATGTCAAGGATAGAAATTAAATGATAATTATAGATAGACAAATGAGATAAAAAAAATCAATGACACTTATAAAATATCAAAAACAAATTAAAAATAACAATCCTTAAAATAACGTTTACAATTCAGTCAACGAAACAAAGTTAATGTCAGGGAAAAAAATAATAAAATCAATATTTGTGTATCAAATACCATAAAAAATCCAAAATAATAATCCATAAAATTCCAAAATAATAATCCATGGTAAATCAATTCTCGTATATTTATTTCTCGTATATTGTACATTTGTTAGTATATTTGTTTCTTTAAAGTAATTGATTACCAGAAATTAACTTCAACCAGGATGACCAAGTTATATCTAAATTAATTTATGAAGATTAGTTTCAAAAGTGTACTTCGAGAACGAAGTACATGTCAGTATGGCCGTGTTAGTATTGGAAGTACGTGTGATGTCATTTAATCATGAACTTTCACTTTTTAAGCACAATGTTTTGCTACAAAATACAAACTGTCATATTTATTAAGCATCTACCGACAAATGTCTAAGTACCTACCTAAATTATTATTGTGTTGTCAAATACCTACAATTGTTAGAGTACCCACCTGAGTAAATATTGTTGTGTGTACAGGAAATAACTCTAAACTTACATATAAACCATAGTGATGATATTCCAATAAAATATTACGTAATTTATAATGATCATTGTGATGTATCCTGGATTTTATATTGCCATTTTAATATTATAAGTCCTTTGAGACAATTAGTACAAGACTGTCAGTTAGTATCAATATTCTTTCGAATATTGAAGAACTAACGTTTTAAAAAGGTTTCATTACTCAAGAATTGATTATTGACCTAATTGTGAGATTATTTATAGAAATTTAGAAAATGGTGGGGACATTTGACAGGTCGACTCGTCACTATAAATAGTGTGTAATTCGTAAGATTGACACACTTTGTTGTGAACTACAAGCCAGTACAGACCAGCTGTTATGTTGTGATAGTGATATTATTGCCTGAATTGTTATATTTTGTGAAATATAGACTACACAAGCTTCACGTAAGTTATTTTATATTATAACTTAATTATTGCTAATGGTTGTGTTGAAAGTCTATTTCATATTGTGGCCTTTATTCATAATGATGTTAAATTGATTTAAGGGCTAGTCATGTTCTTTGCCTTATCCTTGTTGTGTTGATTATGTAACATTGTGAAATGTTACAAGATGCATCATATAATGGCCATAATATAATTAGATCTTTATTGTGATAAACGATATTTATATGGTTGTAAAAGATATAAAAGATAAATACCTTTACAACCATAGTTGCTTCCGTGGAGTTTCTTGCCCTTCTTCTCCACGAGAACTAGTTTAGCGACAGGGCAGTAAGCTCTCTGAGCCTCAATATGAATTAATTGACAAGCTTTATTGAAATAAATACCTAGTCTTGTCTTTCTGTGCTTTTATTCATAAAACCTTACCGTTATACATCACATACATAGTAAATAACCAGCAACCATCTTGACATTCCAAGCTTGCTATCTTCGTAAATATCGATACTTGTATATGGGGTTTCTCCTTAAATCTAACACGAGCAACAAACTCTTTATCACTTAATTCTTTCAAAGAACACTTGATTTGTTTACGCGAACCGGAAAAGTAATTTACTACCGCTGATTCAAATTCAAATCTTTATTAGCCCTACCTTCTTACAGAAAGATTCAATCGGTCTAGCATTATTACTTCTACCGTCTTTATCATTGACATTACGCCTCTTGGTGCACTTCTCTTGATAATGTCCTGTTTGGCCGCAATTAAAACATTTGTTTTCAGATTTACCAGGGCCGTTAGAATTATGCCTTTTAGTCATATTACTGGATGACGCTGATTTATCTGGGTTACGATTATCAGACTTACGAATAGGCTTTACACAATTAGCTAAGAAGGAAACTAGGCATTCTGACGTTAGGTCAGCATTGATAGCGGCTGTACGTACCTGTACATCACTGATACCGTGAACCACTGTTTGAACCCTAAGCTCTTCGCTTAACCCTTTCACTAAACGTACTTTTAATAACAAACGGTTAAAATTTCCTTTATGGGCCGCTGATTTTTGGCGCGGGGAGGGTGGGGGGGAGGAGAGGGGAGGTTTGGTTACCCCCCTGTACCATCCCCACTACTCGGAGCCCTATGGTTATGGAGATATCCATGGTTGAAATTTTCAGGTTAGAATAAAAAATTCCATAATTGTCCATTGTTTTGAGGGGCGGGGAGGGAGGGAGGGCAAGGAGGGTTGGGGGACTACCCCCCTGCACCATCCCCACCCCACGGAACCCCATGTATATGGAGATATCCATGGTTAAAGTTTTTACGATTACTATTTAAGTAACAAAGTCGACGGAGCCCCGCTGCGGGGCTCCTATTTCTGTCTAAAGGGTCTAAAGTAACCTAACACGAAGGAGATGATGGGAGTCCTCCCGTCATCTTTTCAAACCTAACCTCTCCGTGTCGGGGTGCCCTAAGCTCCCGAGCTCGCTTCGCTCGCTCTTGGACTAATTCTCATTTTTTTACCTCGCTAATTATACTTAAGTAAAAAATATATCTAATATCTCCATAACCATGGGGTTCCGGAGGGTGTGGATGGTACAGAGGGGTAGCCCCCCTACCCCCCTTGCCCTTTCTCCCTCCTCGCCCCATAAAATGATGGACATTTGTGGAAATTTTTAGTCTAACCTGAAAACTTTAACCATGGATATCTCCATAACCATGGGGCTCCGAGTGGTGGGGATCGTACAGGGGGGTAGCCAAAACACTCCCCCTTCCCCCCCACCCTCCTTGCACCAAAAATCAGCGGCCCATAAAGGAAAGTTTATCCTAACAAACGACGCGCATACTCTGCGTAGGAAGAAAACTTGTCGGACGTGGTGTTTATGAATTCATGAAAAGTTTGGGCATAATTAATCTTTTGCGGACACAACGACTTAGATTCCTTAATGAAATTGGTCCATGAACGATCATTTGTAGCCCACTCGTTTGACCAGGTTTTTGCATCACCTTTCAAACAACGAGCCACACGCCAGAAACACTCAAGATCGTTGCAATGGTTCACATGCACTTCGTTACACCATACCTCAAAATTGTTTTTAGCGGGATCAAAATTTGGCAGGTAGTAGTTGTTAATTTTTATTTGTTAATACCCCCAACGCATCAACAAGCGCTTGGGTCGTAGAACATTATTTTTTATCTAAAGGGGATGTGCTGTCACGAATTGACGGCGTAACACGCGAACCACTAGCGGTGCTTGTCTCAATAGCAGTCAATCGCGACATTATAGTGCCCAACACATTTTTCACAAACACATCATGAGGGTGGGATCGAGATCTACCACAACGACGATGTGTACGTGACCTAGACTTTTCTCGCAAGCTATGATTGTCACCATTACGTGAGCGACTGCGATGTGATCGTGAACGAGTTCTGTCATTACGTGAACGCGAGGAGTCCCGTACGGTCAATAGAATTACCCTTGAACGATCTAATTTTCTACAGAAAGCATGGTTCATCGTTGAATGGTAATACGAAAAAACTATTAGTCGATACCATTGTTTACCGAAAGCACGTTTCGCCGAATAACGCTACATAGAATGACTGGCCGATACCAAGATTTGCCGATGTCATGGTTCTAGATAGATTATCATACTACTATTATAAACGTAAAAGTTTCTCTTTCACGCAAAAACTACTGAACGGATTTAGATGAAGCTTTACAGAACTATAGCTTATATATATGAATAACACATAGGCAATTTATAGATATTGGGAAAAGTACTAATACGACGCGGGCGGAGCCACGGGTGGCAGCTAGTATAATTATATATGAAAATGAATCCCTATTACCCTTGGCCAGGACGACTATACCGATTTCATTCGTAGGGTGAATTTCGTGAGTACTATGTTACTCATAGAGTGCAGCGCGTGGCATGTAGCTCGTAGAATGCAGCGCGTAGCATGTAGCTCATGGCAATCAGCGCGTACCATGTTACTCGTAGCGAGCAGCGCGTACCATGTTACTCGTAGCGAGCAGCGCGTAGCATGTATCTCGTTGCAATTAGTGCATAGCATGTAGCTAGTAAAATGCAGCGCGTAGCAAGTAAGTAGTACGTAGTAGGGTACGAATATCGGAATCTCGGAATAAGGTAATATCGGCATCTCGGAATCTCGGAACTAAATTACCGATATTTCAATTCCGATACTGAGTGATCCAATATCGGAATCTCGGTATCAAAAAAAAAACTTATTTTAGCTCCTTGTGAAGCGTCGAGCGAGAAAGCGCGTTTAAACCTTTGACTACGATGATTAGCAGTGGTCGGATAATCTGTTTACTAATCGGGCGCTTATTTATTAAAACTTCACTTCATGAAAAAAATATACGTGCCTTCTTGAATTCCGGCTTTACAGTCCTAAGATTGCCAAAAATGTTAACTTTAAGAATACAGGTAAATACACAGATTTATAGAAATTTCCACGACGGATAAAGAATCTTAATAATAATATGTTTAAAAAGAAACTGAAACAATTTTTAATTCATAAATGTTACTACTCCACAACTGAGTTTATGGAGGACACCATTGACATTTAGCTTATTAAAATATCAAATTTTGATTATTATTTTGACATTGATAATTATTGTGTGTTAGTAAGTAAGGAATTGTGTGATATGTAAGTAATTGAATTGTTTAATTTTAAATGTGTGTCTGTTGTTTCGACACCACTAACTTTGTTATTATTTGTATGCTTTCGAGTAAAATGTAGCGAACTGACCATCTTATTATAACATCCTATTGTATTGAAACCTACATTTACGAATAAATAATATAATAATAATAATATAATAAGTTTATTCACCAAAATAGTTACAGAAATGTACACAAGTAGGTATATAATGGGTAGACTTTTTCTAGGCATTACATTGTGTTGCAAAAATTTCTGTACATAATTATAGTAACCCTGCCTCTTAAACTAGGCTATCCTGTATTTTAAGAGACAGTGTCTAACTTATAAATTTACCCTTTTTTTTTTTATACTACAGTGGACAGTGTCGATCTACCGTTTGAACTTGATAGCAGTAATAATTGTGCGTGTACGAGTAAAAGTAAAATGTAGAGGGGATGTGTATTGGTGTGATGTGGTATGTGTTTGTTGTGGGTTTGAGGTGTGAATATAGGGGTGAGTGTGTGTGGTGTATATGTTTGTCAGTGTACGTTTTTTCCATTTAGGCGATGTAAGTGAGTAAAGACTCCGTGTATGTATAGTCTTTCTGTAGTAGCCACTCTGTTACTGTTTGTTTTAATGTGTGTGAATTTAAATCTAGAATGTTTAGGTGTTTGTGAATTTTTTCGTATATGTGCCCACTTAGGGTATAAAACTGGCGTTTAGCGAAAGAAGTTTTGTGCTGAGTTACCGGGATAACATGTGTTATCCCGGGAACTCAGCACAAAACTTCTTCGCTTGTTTGGGTCGGACTTAGGAAGACTGGTGTGTTTTCTGAGAATCGATTTTAGCACAAAGAGTTGACGAACCGAAAGGACTTTGCAATCAGAGTAGAGTTCAGTAGTTGGGTATCTATAGGGCTTTTTCGTCATGACTTTAAGTATCGCTCTCTGTGCCCTCTCAACTCTAAGAAGGATAGTCTTTGCTGTACCGCCCCAAACAGCAATACAATAGCCAATGACCGATTGACACAGAGCGTAGTACACGATTTTCAGAGTGTCAGCATTTGCCGACTGTCTGAGAGACTTGAAAATGTGTATCAAGCGAATTGTTCTGGTAGTGAGGGCATCAATTTGTTTGTCCCATCTTAAACCGTCGTCTATCTGAACTCCCAGGTACTTTACACTGTCAGTTCTAGTGAGTGTGGGGCATGTGCAGGGACCTAAGGGGTTTGAGCATGTATGAGCAGAAAGGTATTTGACGGTGAGGTATTACGACGTATTGCAAAAGGAATGTAGGTGGTCTTTTGTAGGTTAAGTGTAAGTAGATTTGAGTTAAGCCATTCCCTTACTTTAGCCAGAGCCATTTCTGCTTTTGTTTTGACTATATCCCACGTAAATCCCTGCACGAGAATTGCCGTGTCATCTGCATATGCATATATATTACAATCTGGGAGACTCATTCTGCACAGATCGTTGACATAAATAAGGAATAATGTTGGACCCAGGATACTTCCTTGAGGAACACCATATGATACTGATTCCTCGTCGCTAAGGTAAGCGTCAATTTTGACACATTGAGTACTATTTTTGAGGTAATCTTTAATAATGTCCAGTAATATGCCACGTACACCGATAGACGCCAGCTTAGAGGTAAGTAATGGAATAGAAACTGTGTCAAATGCCTTGGAAAGGTCTAGGAAAATACCCAGGCATTTTATCTTTTGATCCAGACATTTAGCAACCTTTTGCGTGAAATCCAGTACAGCATCTTCTGTTGACAGCCCTGGTCGGAATCCATACTTGTTGTCAGCAATGATCTGGTTTTTGTTTAGAAAGCTGCACAAACACTTATTGAGAATCTTCTCAAGAATTTTCGATAGCGCTGGCAGAACAGATATTGGCCTGAAATTATTGACACAATTTCTACTCCCCCCCCTGTAAATAGTTCACCCTATTTTTGATTGCCTTTTTCAGGGCATCGGGAAACACTCCAGTCTGTAAGCAACGGTTACAGAGGTAAGTTAGTGGTTGAACCAATACAAGTGAATTAGAAGTGATCTGCTTGATGATGCTGCTGATCTTCATAAACTTACTTGCGCCCAGCGATTTATCGTAAGACTTGTATGTAAGGGCGCATCTACGCAGAACCGCCTTTTCTTCTTACGAGTATGACCATTGTAGTAACGTTTTTCATTATATGATCAAATACATATTTTGAAAAATAATAAGACGCATCTATATAAATGCGTCTTTTCAACTTATTATACGTCAGAAATGACTTTCCTATTTCGTATATATTACTAAATATAGCAGAAGCGTCTTATTTAAAAGTAAGATTTATAGGGTTGTGTTCAATTTAAACCAAATATAAAAATAAGATGCGTCTTCTTTTACTGATTCCAAATATGTAGTTAACTCGATTTCTGAAAAATTTCAGAAACGTCTTTTTTCCTTATGATGGCAGTTTTAATAATTCCGACTAAGTGGTAAAATAAAATCAAGAAAAAAAATTTTTTTGGGGTTCCTCCTAAGATGTAAAGTGGCTGTTTTTTTTTTCTCATCTATCCCATGGTGTGGGGTATCGTCGGATGGGCCATTCAAAAATATTATGGGTTTGTTAAAACTATTTTTCGATTCAGAGATCCGTTTGCGTAAAATTAAGCTATAAATTGCAAATTTATGTTAGAGTTAAGTGTCCCCCCTACCCTGTCCGCGAAATGGTTGCTCTAGGCTATGTGAAAAAATTCACGGCAGTAGTAAATGTAACGAAATTAAAAGGAAAACTATGACAGATAAAAAGGTAGGTAAAGTAGGCGATTAAGTTTACGAGTAATAGTCGACCAACTAATAATATAATGTAAAATATAAAGTAAAATGTACTTGGAACGGTAAAAATTTTGCACAAATGCAAATGAAAAATTACTTAAATAACGTTGTTAGCTGTGTAAAACAGATAGTAAATATATGCTTATGAACCAAATATACCCTATTACTGCGCGTGGCCTGACACGCACTTGGCCGGTTTTATATTATAGATTGTGTAATTGATAAGCTGACTTACTTTTTTTGTGAACTACAAGCCAGTACAGGCCAGATAATATATATTATTTTATTTCCTAATTCATTAATGTACTTGGTGTAAGATCGACTACACGAGACTAACGAAAGTTATTTGATATTGTAACTTTATTATTGCTAATGGTTGTGTTGTAACTGTATCTATATCATACTAAGGCCTTTATTCCTAATGTTTTAAATTGATTTAAGGGCTATAGTCTATGTTCCTTGCCTTATCCTAGTTATTTTGATTCTATAATATTGTGAATACTCGTACATTATGTGGTTGTAAAAGGTATCGATAAATACTATAAAAGAGCTTCTGTCCTTCTTCTCCACGAGAACTAGTCTAGCGAACGGGTGGTAAGCTCATTGAGCCATCTAAATATAAAAATAATTGACAAGTCTTATTTAAATAAATAGGTACCTAGTCTTGTAAACCATCTTGACATTCAAAGCTTGCTATCTTGGTAGATATTAATACTTGTATAGTGTTCCATTCATGATTCTACCTTGTGCATCGCGTGGCATGTACTTCGTAGCGTGCAGCGCGTAGCATTTATCTCGTAGCGAGCAGCGTATAGCACGTGCTCGTAGCGTGCAGCCCGAAGCATGTAGCTCGTTCGTAGCAAGTAGCGCGTAGCAATACGAAAACCGCTGCCTACGATTTCTTCGTCGCGCGTCGGGTCCTTTCTTGTACACTTAAATACTGGCATGATAGTCTTGTATTAATGTAAGTCGAAGTCACGTACTGTGGCTAGGTAGCCACACTTCTCAGTACGAGTACTGTTACAACAGCGCAGTAGAGTGATAATAAATAATGATTGGCCAGTCATGTCATAGCAATTTTAAACACTGCTTTGCGGCGGCACTTATTAGCGACTCAGTAAACTACTCGCTCCTACCTACCTTGCGTTCATTGCTTCATAAGTTTTTATTTTTTTAGTTTTAGCTAGCTATCAGGAAATACAGACTGGCAGGGAATTCCATTCGTTAGCTGTACGCATAATAAAAGTATTCACAAAACCTTTGGTGCGTATGGGTGGGATGTCATTGAAATGGGGTATGAGGAATTAGTTCATGCAGTTCCATCGCACACTCCCCGAAATGTAATCGATAAAAAACCGACAGGCTGGCAACTCGGCGCCGGTGTTCAAGACCAGTATCTCATTGCCGATGAGCCTCTTGGCCTGTTTTTCGATCGACTCAAGTGCATGCATGACCGAACTTCCACTTGATACAAGTTGAGCAACTGCACTGACGTGAATTACCGTCTCACCTTTGCAATTATCCCCAACTTTTTTGCAGCCAGTTGTTCTTTCGCCTCAATGAATGGACCGAACATATATATACGACCCTCAAGGTCGTATATATGTTCAAATATCCGTCTACTCGACAGCGTAAAACAAGAAATGAATATTGTTGAGTTACCAAAACGAAAGGAAGGAGTGTGCTCCGTGCTGTTAAAACAGATACGCAATTGGGGTGCCGGCCGTGCTATCAGTGCTATCACCTGCACAGTGCACTGCGCGCCAAACGGCCGCTCGCCGCGACGTTGCGTCATGATCAAAGAATATCAAGCACAGTTCTAAACTAAGAGCAACTCGTTGCTCTACCCGTCCCGTACCCGAGACCATGAGGAAAATAATGCTACATTTTTATTCTTAAATTGAATATCCATATTTATTTTTCCAACAATTCTGTTTATCCATGTCGCTTTTAGTGGCGTTGGCTTTATTTAGCTTGTGTATTATATTATTGTCCTGTCACCATATCTAATGTGCACGTTACAACATTCAATTGTTGCAACCAGCGATAGTATGTAGTCAATAAGCAACAATGGCTCGACCATTAGACACCAGACATGAAGATAATTAAGTCGGTATGCAAACCACACTTTAAAGAAAATGATTGTTGTTACCGGGAAAAAACTGCAAGCAGTCTTAAGTACCACGAGCAAGAAAGATCCGTCACGTGACCGACCCGCGAAGGAATTGCGTGACACACAATAATAATAATAACATGTCACCGTCCCGTCCGGATGAATCTATCCACCACATTATCTCTGGTTACAACCTTGTAGCCACGATTATCCATCAGCAACTTGTTCTTAATGAAGTCGCCTTACTACAGGTATGTGCCCGACCTAGTTCTCGAAAATAGCAATATCACATTTTATTGTAATCGGTCCATTATCACTGACTATTGTTGCCAATAAACCTGACAGAGTAACTAGAACGTTGCAATGATTGTTGATATAGCGGTCCCCCATGAGGACATGAACCTCGTGAAGGCTGAGAGAGATAAGAAAAGTAAGTATCTTGACCTGGCTCGTGAGGTTGTCGTAATGTGGACTCAGCGACCATTTTTCCGGTAGTCGAGTCAGCCAATGGCCAAGAGCCTCGACCAACACATCAGGAGCCTCCCGTTAGGTGGCTGGATCAATGAATTGATGCGCAGTACTTCTGGACACAGCTCGTATTGTTAGGAGCCTGAACCCTGTTGCCAATACCGGTGGAGCTTGGATGTTTCTATATAACGGAATCTTTGAACGTAATTTTCACCCCTTTCAAAACGTCGGATTGATTTGAAACTTTGCACACTTATCAAGGACCGATGACAATGCAATAATTTAAAGTTTGTCCCATTATCCTTACCAGGATATTCAGGACTAGCGACTTTTTATATGTAGGTAATAATAATCAGTTAATATTATTGACATATTAATTAGTTTGTAAGTAGGTATATCGGTACATTTAAATTGTATATGGAGTCAGTCATAGATTAATATAATATATAGAGAATGAGAGAGTCAGTCTAATTTATAGCTCTGAGGTCGAAAACTCGATTTTTATTTAATAACCCTTAAACATTATAGTGGCGACGAGGATTGTGAATTCGAACAATTTTGCCTGTGATACGTATTGTATTGTGCACTAGCTGTCCCACGCGGCTTCGCTCCCGTCAACTGGCTACGTACCTACCCTACCCTACACCTACTCTACACCTACCCTACACCTACCCTACACCTACCCTACATCTACCCTACACCTACCCTACACCTACCCTACACCTACCCTACACCTACCCTACACCTACCCTACACCTACCCTACACTTAATATTCATTCTCGTTTTTGCAACATTTTTCATTTATGCTCCGCTCCTATTGGTCGTAGCGTGATGTTATATAGCCTATAGCACTCAGGAATAATGTAGCTTTCTACCAGTGAAATTTTTTTTAGAATTGGTTCATTAGTTCCAGAGATTACCCCCTACATACAAACTTACAAATTTTACCTCTTTATAATATTAGTATAGATATAGATTTTACCTCTTTATAATATTAGTATAGATATTCCGATTTGTCGCGTGTGTCACATCACATCATCATCATCAGCCTATTAATGTTCCCACTGCTGGGACACAGGCCTCCTCTCTGCGAGAGGGAATGGGCCGTAATCCACCACGCGGGCCCAGTGCGGGTTGGTGGATGTCACATGTCTTCGAATTTTTGGTTCTAGGACATGCCGGTTTCCTCACGATGTTTTCCTTCACCGTTTTGAGAGCAGTGGTGATGAAATAATTTACACAAAGTAAAGCGCCTGCCTGGGCTCGAACCCACGACCTACAACTTGTAAGTCGCGGCCGATACCACTGGGCCACCACTGCTCTCTAGCGCGTCGCGTGTGTACAAACAGGAATTATACAATGTCGATAGGAAAAATCGGTACGTGGTCAGTGTATGTGGACCGGTTAGACACTTTAAAGTGAATAAAATCGATGACGCGAAGAAATTGCCTACTCTAATAGCCATCATGGGGGACGAGGCGTATGAATTGTTAAATGAGACAGGCTAACGAGGAAAACGTAGCTGTGTACGTAGCCGTTTTTAATTTGCGGGAGCAGTTCGTTTGCGGCATAAGGAGTGACATTATTTGTCAACGTGTTTTCGTGGAATCCGACACAATATCTTACACCCTGAAATGTCCAGGCTACTATAGCACCGCCCACTCCACTAACACTCCGTCGGCGACTTTTTTCGCCGCCGCCACGCTGCCACCGGGCACCGCACCCAGATCGCACCGAGCCCAGAAGCGTCAGCGCGAATCTCGCCCGTCCGCACGTCCTTCTACAGGCATCCACCGGCTCGGGAGATGGCCGACACAACCTCAGCTGGGGTCGTTGCTTCGTCTAGACCGTCGTATTATTCCCATGAGTAGAACTTAGTCCCTCCAGCGATTCATCGTCTCGCCGTGCCTTAGGATTAAGTCGCCTTCCTCTGGACCAGGCGGTTAAGCCAAGCCCCCGACGGCGGCATTAAACATGCCTCTGTTGAGGTGTCTCTCCTTGAAGGATTCCCTTAAGGAGAGACACTCCCGCCGCATTGGACCTATGCGGCATAACTACCGGCGAAGCCCCTATATCATTGAGACGCGCAAGCTCCACAACGACGACAACGTGGAAACACCCTCGGTGGTGTAGCAATTAAATTACAAGAGGGCCTAAGGTTCTAAAATAGGATACAGCTATTAAATATGTGAGTCTGGCCAATGTCTAGCCAAAAACGCTAGTTACTCCGGCACGGTTTCTTTGTATGGGATGAGGCATCTATATGCTAGTATTATATTATCTGTGGTCTAGCTAATAGCCCGTATGAGTTTAAAATCGCTCAGTGAGGAAAACTCATCACGCATGCACGTGGTGGCATGGTATTTGGTATACTTATGTGCTTTTTTTTATCGTATATAGGCTTGCGCTTGACCACTATCTCACCTGATGTTAAACGATGATGTGATCGAAGGTGTAACACGCTTGCCTAGAAGTAACCTATTCACTCTTGACTGTAGCTATCGGGAAAACAGACTCCGGCAAGGAATTCCACTCCTTAGCTGTACGCATTATGAAAGTATTTCCAAAACGTTTAGTGCGTATGGGTGGGATGTCCACCATGTACCGATGGCGCATCGCCGTACGTCTTGTAGTCCGATGATGAAACGGGCTTGGCGGAATTGGATCATGCAATTCCATCGCACACTCCCCGAAATGTAACCGATAAAAGACCGACAAGCTGGCAACTCGGCGACGATGTTCAAGGCTCTGGAGCTTTGACTTAACCAGTGCTTCATTGCCAATGAGCCTCTTGGCCCGTTTTTCGATCGACTCTAGTGCATCAAGCTGATATTTGGCAGATCCGTCCCAGAGATGAGAACAGTACTCCATGCAAGACCGAACTTGCGCTTGATACAACTTAAACAGCTGTTCTGGCGTGAAGTACCGTCTCACCTTCGCAAGGATCCCCAACTTTTTGGCAGCCAGTTGAGCCTTTGCTTTAACGTATGGGCCAAAATTGAGTGTCGATGTCTACGTTACACCAAGAAGCTCAAGATGGTCCGTTATCGGCACGGTTACACCTCGGAAAGATGGAGCCGGATCAAATTGGCTCTTTTTAGCGGAGAAAAGACACGCCTGTGTTTTAGCGGCATTGAACTAGACCAGATTGGCATCACCCCATTCGGAGACCGCCTCCAAGGATAAGCTCAACCGCTCCACCATGGCCTCACGAAGAGACAGGACCTCAGGCCCAATAGCCCGTGCGTTGGACAAGTATCTCTCAGCAACAGTGCTGTCGTCTGCATACCCAAAGGTGCCGAGTTTTAACAGCTCATTTATGTGCAGCAAGAATAATGTCGCTGAGAGTACCGACCCCTGAGGGACCCCGGCATTAATATCCGATTGGTCCGATGAGCAGCCTATCTATAACTACTCGAATGGACCGATCCCTCAGGAAGTCTGCAATCCAATCACATAGACCACCGGGAAGACCGAATGAAGCTTACCAATAAGGCTTTCATGCCAGACCCTATCAAAAGCCTTCGAGATATCGATGGAGACGGCAAGCGCTTCCCCGTGTCTCTCGATGGCCTCACTCCATATGTGAATGGCATACGCAAGAAGATCCCCAGTAGACCGATTTCGGCGAAACCCGTATTGGCGGTCACTAAGGATGTCGTTAGCTTTTAGCTTCTAGAGGTTAGGTTAGGTATGCCAGGAGCTTGCTATTAAGCACGCGTTCCATACTCTTACAGAGTATAGACGTTACAGAGATGGGTCTGTAGTTGGCCGGGTCAGCTCGACTGCCCTTCTTGGGCACGGGCTGTACGTTGGCTTGCTTCCAAGCATTCGGCACTTTTTCAGCCTCATACGAAAGGCGAAACAAGCGTGTCATGATCGGAGACAATTCAGGCGCATAGGTTCTAAGAACAATTGCTGGTATACCGTCGGGGCCGCCTGCCTTATTCACATCGAGGTTGCGCTTTCAAGAGGTAATGGTTACTGTTCCGGCAGAGTGTAAGTAAATTAGTACTCTCAAATTGTTTGAATACACAACCAGTTCACACATCTTTGGGTAATAAGAGTAAATGTGGAGGTTCTTATGGAGTACTTAGCGGTGATTACCACCTGAGCCGTGCCGTGACGCGCTCATTAGCGCGAGCAGGCTGAGCACGCAGCGCGCGCGCCAACGCCACGCGCTCGGCACGGCACGCAGCGGGAGGTGCTCAGTGCTGTCACGCATCTGCCTAGTACGACACACGATCAGTGTCCAGCAGACGGGACCACGCTGTGACACATACATAACTCAAACTCGTGTCACCATCTAAGATTTGATCAGCCGCGTTGTCGCCTCCCGTTAAGTGGAAGCCAGACTTTATGCCTTCAGTTCATCTGATTTGACGGGCCCAACGCTCCCTAAATTATCTCTCTTATCAGGACCTGTTATTGTTATTTCATGGTGCGCTCCATTGTGAGCAGCAAATTCTACTGAGGTATCTAACGCCGGGTTTCAGCATCATCATATGTCAGTAAAAAGTTATTTTAGGCACCTGTCTGTATTTTAAAGAACCCTAGTTTCGCCACCACTCTCCGTCCGTCCGCAGTGTATATCAGAAATTTGTAAAATAAAATCTGGATACACTTTATTTATAGAGTACCTACCATCCATATTAGTAGTCGTGGTGGCCCAGTGGGTAAGACAGTTACTCACTCGCACTCATGAGAGAGGCGACAGTTAAATCCGGGCAAGTACCATTGCGAATTTTTCATTTCATAATATTATGTACCTACTTTCTAAGTTTATCTTGGTTCGTCTATTCCATGGTGTGGCGGGCCGTGGTGTGGCCTGTTGGATATAGTCGAATAGGTTTTTTAAAAATATTAAAAACCACACGGGTTGATCCAAGCGTCGCTTGCCAATTTCGCACCGTATAATGGTGATTATTAATACAGCAACATAGACAAAGATGGTCCGTACCACGGCAAGCACGTTCATTTGTTGGTCCCGGCTGTCATTTGTAGACTTCATTTATCAGTCGTAACGGGTAGTCCGGTAGTCCGATAGTCCGCGAACCGAAAGACGTTGCGTTGGAAGGCCTCCCACCAGGTGGTGAAGGTTGCGGGGATCCGCGGGACGCGAGACGCACGGGACCGATCAATGTGGCGACGCTTGGGTGGGCGGTCTATGTCCAACACTGAACGTCTTTCAGCTGATATGATGATGATGATTATGAACGGGTAATAAGAAGCCAAAAATTCTGACACCAAACTTGGCTTGCGGTATTGTGTATGTGTGTTACCCAGTTTCCTCGGGTGGAGGTCAGATGGGCAGGCACTCCAAGTACCTACTCGTACAGTAAGAGTCTTCTATATCTGGTTGGACTGGAAGCCGAGTCAACACACAGTCGGGAACAGGCTCGGCAGACTGGGCAGACTCATTGGCTTGATTTTTGTTTCGAAAGGTACAATTTTTTTCAAAAAGAAGTGCTTTAAAGTTGGATTTTAACTGGCCAGTATTTTATGAACAGTGAATATTTTTTAAATACCAAGAAGATTTGTATACCTACTAGTGCTCTAACCTTCCATTGCCCGTCTACGACTACGGACTAGCCCAGCCCGGCAGCCCCAGGATCGAATTCTCTACGCGTGTGCTTACTATTCGTAGTCTGAGCTAATATTATTCAATTAGTGTGACTATAGCTTCTTCCAGCGGCTTCGCCCGCATGAAAGTCGAAAATTACCCTCAGGGAACATATTCCCAGGATAAAAAGTAACCCATTTTCTATTCCTGACTATAATCTATCTCTGTGCCAAATTTCATTCAGATCCGTTCAGCCGTTCTGGCGTGAAGAAGTAACAAACACGCACTCACAAACTTTCACCTGTATAATATTAGTGTAACAGTGTGATGTGCAAGTCTGTAAGTTACGATGTTTGGATGTTTGTTAATGTCACGCCTCAACGTTTTGGATACAATTTGAAAAACAAGGGTAAACCACAGCCTGGATTAGAACAAAGGATAGTTTTAAACCGTTGTTACGTAGTTACGTGCTCGTTCCCGTGGAATCATTTACAATATTGACGCGGGTGCGCGGGCGTCGCAGCTGGATAAAGCTAGCAGGTACCTAATAAAGATTCCGCATAGGCGTAGAGAGAAAGAGCGTCAAGTCGACAGCCGACAGTGGACTGCATGACGGGTGCGGGGGCGGGGGCGGTGGGGGGTGTGACACAATACATTTGTGTCACGTCGAGTGGTTATCACAGTTGTCGCCGCTTGGCGCTCGATACGGTTCATTCAGGTTTGTTATCCGTACCGCGCGTTCCGGCCGAGGCTCAAGGCCGGTTACTTCATTGTCTTATTTTAATTGACCGACTTGGATCCTGCCAGAGGACGTTGCGACAGCTCAGACGTGCATGATTTCAACATTATGAGTATGTGTCATGTCAGACACAGATTTTTGCATTTGATTTAAGGGTTCCGTACCCAAAGGGTAGAAACGGGACCCTATTACTAAGACTCCGCGGTCCGTTTGTCTGTCACCAGGCTGTATCTCATGAACCGTGATAGCTAGACAGTTGAAATCTTCACAGATGATCTATTTCTATTGCCGCTGTAACAACAAATACTAAAAACAGAATAAAATAAATATTTAAGTGGGGCTCCCATACAACAAACGTAATTTTTTTGCCGGTTTTTGCGATAATGGTACGGCACCCTTCGTGCGCGAGTCCGACTCGCACTTGGCCGGTTTTTTTGTTTTTGCAATTTTAAAATGATTTCCATAATGGAAACAGTGTCTCACGGAACGCAATATCAATGCCGTTGGGGCCCGCCATTTTGCTCGACACATTACGAGGCGCCGCGCCGCCTCCCGGGGGCTCCTTGCTGTTTTTTTCCATGAACAGCGTGAATTTATTGATGCCCAAAGAGTTGTTACCCTCCACCTATTTGTAACATATAGCTTATAACATAACATTATTTATTGGCCCACATTATACTTATTGGACAAAAAAGCTGAGCACATTCATCTGCCCACAATAACTTCAATACCATATACTTCTACTTATGTTCCATCTGGACCTGTTCCTGTTACTACTAATGTTCCACCTGGACCTGTTACTGTTAAGTTACTAATGTTCCATCTGGACCTGTTCCTGTTATTACTAATGTTCCACCTGGACCTGTTCCTGTTAAGTTACTAATGTTCCATCTGGACCTGTTCCTGTTACTACTAATGTTCCACCTGGACCTGTTACTGTTAATTTACTAATGTTCCACCTGGACCTGTTACTGTTAAGTTACTAATGTTCCATCTGGACCTATTCCTGTTACTACTAATGTTCCACCTGGACCTGTTCCTGTTAAGTTACTAATGTTCCATTTGGACCTGTTCCTGTTACTACTAATGATCCACCTGGACCTGTTACTGTTAAGTTACTAATGTTCCATCTGGACCTGTTCCTGTTACTACTAATGTTCCACCTGGACCTGTTCCTGTTACTACTAATGTACCACCTGGACCTGTTACTGTTAAGTTACTAATGTTCCATCTGGACCTGTTCCTGTTACTACTAATGTTCCACCTGGACCTGTTCCTGTTTAGTTACTAATGTTCCATCTGGACCTGTTCCTGTTACTACTAATGTTCCACCTGGACCTGTTACTGTTAAGTTACTAATGTTCCATCTGGACCTGTTCCTGTTACTACTAATGTTCTACCTGGACCTGTTCCTGTTAAGTTACTAATGTTCCATCTGGACCTGTTCCTGTTACTACTAATGTTCCACCTGGACCTGTTACTGTTAAGTTACTAATGTTCCATCTGGACCTGTTACTGTTACTATTTCTAAGCATATTTTGTTACTAGCTTCTGCCAGCGGCTTCGCCCGCGTGAAAAGTGTTTCCTTATCCCAAGGGAACATTATACCGGGATAAAAAGTAGCCTATGTGCTATTCCAGACTATAATCTATATCTGTGCCAAATTGCATCCAGATCCGTTCAGCCGCTCTGGCGTGATTGAGTACATACATCCACACACACACGCATCCATCCAAACTTTCACATTTATAATATCAGTAAGATCTGTTACCCGAGCGGCCGTGTGCCCTAGAAGGAGGGTAACGACGCAGCGGTAACCTTGCGTGGTGTTAAGTGGTTCGTGCTGCAGCTATGTTTTCAATATTGCTTCCCTGGTATTGTCATGTCATCATTACAATGATTGTTACGTTATCAGTCGCCAGTCGGCAGGGTCACCACTCACCGCGGCGGCGGCGGACGACAACAGGCTGTGTTAGTGTTGCGACAATCATAAATGTACTTATTCTATCCTTCCATAACTGAACTAATGTGTCCAACATCAATATCAACTTTTGATTTATATTAATTACAAAATAAATACATAATTTATGGAGCCCTGGCTTTTTATCGTCTCGCAGAAAGTGTGAAAAGTAGAGTATGCTCCTTTAAAGCCTGTCTTCGTCTTGGGCAGCTTAAAGCCCGCGTATCACTCAGGACTATGCTCAGGACTCTACATAACTCCCTCGCTAGTCCCTCCTTACGCTCAGGGTTCAAATTATGCGCTCTCTCGGGGAAGTACAGGCAGGAGCGCGGGGTGAGGCAGGGAGGGCTGACCTCTCCCACGCTCTTGAACCTGTACGTCAACCGACTGTTCGATGGCCTCAGTGGCACCGGCGTCGGGTGTCATATAGATGGAGTGTGTGTGAATAACATCAGCTACGCAGACGATATGGTGCTGCTGAGCCCATCGATTGGTGCCTTGCGAAAGCTCCTGAAAGTGTGTGAGTCGCGGTGAGTCATGGGCTAAAATACAACACGAAAAAGGGTGAAATAATGGTTTTCAGGCCGGACAACAAGAGACATACATTCGTTCCGAAATTCACCATATGTGGTACAGCTCTAAACAAAGTCGAGCAATTTAAGTATTTGGGCCACTGGGTCACTACTCACTGAGGACCTTAAGGACAGTGTGGATATTGAGAGGGAGCGCAGGGCGCTGTCTGTCCGATGCAACATGTTGGCCCGCAGGATTCCACGGTCTCGAGTACTGTCAAAGTTGCGCTTTTTAAAGCGTACTTTCAGTCCTTTTACACCTGCAGCCTGTGGGTTAACTATACACAGCGGACATACAGCGATCTGCGCGTTCAATACAATAACGCGTTCCGGGTGCTGATGGGGCTGCCGCGCCACTGCAGCGCCTCTGCGATGTTATGTTCGCGGCGGCTGACATAGACGGCTTTGCCACTATTGTGCGCAAACGGTGCGCTTCTATCATGCGCCGCACGCGCGACAGTCCCAACACCATCCTGCGCACGCTGGCGGACCGGTGGGACTCTCCGATGTTGGCTCGCTGGATACGGCTGCACGCTGTCATATAGTGATTTGTCACCATCATCGGGGAGTCCAACCGGACCTGCCAATTACTGTTTTGAAGGGGACGCCCTAGTGTGTAAGACGTCCCCGGTTCCCTCCTCTTGGGCCCAGTAAGATATAATTTTGAAGGGGCCGCCCTAGTGTGTAAGACGTCCCCGGTTCCCTCCTCTTGGGCCCAGTAAGATATACTTTTGAAGGAGACGCCCTACTGTGGAAGACGTCCCCGGTTCCCTCCTCTTGGGCCCAGTAAGATATACTTTTGAAGGGGAAGCCCTAGTGTGTAAGACGTCCCCGGTTCCCTCCTCTTGGGCCCATTAAGATATACTTTTGAATGGGACGCCCTAGTGTGTAAGACGTCCCCGGTTCCCTCCTCTTGGGCCCAGTAAGATATACTTTTTGGCGATGTTCATCAGAAAGACCACAGCAGCCTTTCTGATGAACATCGCTTAATTGCGCAAGTAAATTCGCAAAGCAAAGAGTTTTACCGCCATCAATCGACCGATATCATTACCGAATTCACTTGCGCAATTAGGCTGCAGGTGCGTAATACTCAAAACCAGCGTGCGCGTATAACCAGGATGTATGAACGTAAGCGAAAAAAAAAGCTTAGATATATGCAAGGAAAATGCGGTTAGGCAGCAATTACAGCATAGAATCAAGCCGTTATAAAACGTCTTTGTTGCATATAATTAGATATTATTATTAAAGTATTTATGATATTAGTTAGTACTTATTATTGTAATATTTATTTTATTAATATGCATGTATATAAGAGTATATATTAATTATCTATACAGTATTCTTCTTTATTGTGAATTGTTTAATATATTTTTGTTTTTATTCCCCTACACACGGTGTCTACATATCTTTTTTTGCAACTCTCCTCTCGCAGGTATGCTGGAAGAGATTTCGTTAGAAATAAGTACTTTGTTCCTATTTTCTGTGCCTTCTTCTTATTATGTGTGTGTACATTAATGGTTAAAATAAAATAAATATCATTATCCTACGATATCAGGTTCTTCCAACGATCACGGTCGGGACACAACCTACCCTACAATACTACTGTGGTGTATTTTAAATCGTTGCTCCACCTTCGACAGGGCCTTCCTCTCTGTCTTCCCTCTCTAGGATACCACTCTTTTATCCTAGAGACAGAAAAATCCTATAAACCTGCCTCAATAAAAGATTTAAAAAAAGTTATAGCAAATCAAAGGATTTGCTATAACTTTTTGTTTTTTTTTTACAAATTTTGAATAGGTTTTACTATTTTTCTACCTTTTTCACTAAATCTCTGCTCTAATATTATTATTATTATGTTCTTTACAATGCATGTCCTCGAAAAAAGCGTTTTCCAAGCAGCCAAACTGTGCGGAAAGTGTCACTTTTTTCACTAGTGCTTTTTACTTTCCTGTACTTTTTTAATTTTAACTCCAACGTCAACCCGCATAGAATACTTATTATTTGAGATTTTTTTTACAAATTAGTTAAGTTAAGTTTATCTGAAAGGTAAAGACAAAACTAATACTTAATTTAAGGCGTTTTTAATTACTCTTGATTTAAATTTTGATTAATAAATTAATTTTAAATATTCATTAAATATGTTTGGCAGAATGAATATTTTGCTCATGCCTTTTTGCGTTACGACGTGACAGCTATATGCGCAGTAAAAATAATCTGTGGATATTCTGAGCGCCCTTGAATAAGCCTGCCATTTTATTAATTTCTTGCTTGGTCCTGTTAATTTTTTTTTATTTCCTCGCACAATGCATAGTAAAATGTTGTATGATACACGTGCGTAAGATGATTTCCGACTCGTGTCGATTTATCCACTCCCTCACTTCGCTCGCTCGTGAATAAAATACCACTCATCGGAAATCACCTACCTTCCGCACTTGTAGCATAAATAACTATTATTTAATTAATTTTCTTATTTTTAAATATTTTTATCAAATAAATTTAAAATAAAATCAAAAAAATAAAAAATTAATAGAGGTCCACCGGTAACGAGAACAGGGTCCAAGCTACCGGCGGTCAGGGTTCCAGAGGGAGGAACCAGAGCCTATACGAGCCTTGTTCAGACATACTGCTTTCTGAATCAAGCCCTTAACCGAATGCCTAACGAGAGCATTGTTTAGTACAGGTACTGTAGTATTATATGATCTGTGGTACAGGCCTTCGGATCACAAAGCCAAGGGGCAGACGCTGGGTCCCATAGCAACGCTGTGATGATGCAATCAGGTCCATACCCGCAAAACCAGGGTACGTGGCAGCAGTCGCTAGGGGTTTGTTCTTTAGAGATATTGGTTCCTGTCTGACAGGTGGACAGTGGTACATAACTGCACAACTTACAAATAATACTCACGTTTGTTCCCGCGGTGGTCAATCTCTTCTGTATGGTCGGGGTGTAGGAGGGAAAATATATATAATAAATGTGGAAGGGACAACAAACGTGTTCTGACCCGGGCTCCGGCTGCCAGCAGACACATTCCCTTCACGAAAATACCTCGCTGCGCGCGAAATATACACAAATACAAATGTCCGGGCGAAGCACAATACCACCCGCGAATAGCGATTACAATTTCTGATATCAACCGGCTGGTTACAAAACGATTTCAAAATACCAGATCAAGACCGTATCACGTCTAGCCATCATCATCATCATCATCAGCCTATAGCAGTCCACTGCTGGACATAGGCCTCTCCAATTGCACGCCATTTGCTTCGATTTTCGGCAACTCTTATCCAGTTGCTACCAGCCACCCCACGAAGATCGTCACTCCACCTAGCCTGAGGGCGCCCCACCTTACGTTTTCCAATTCGCGGTCTCCACTCAAGAACACGTCTACCCCAACGGTCATCGGTTCTACGACTTATATGGCCGGCCCATTGCAACTTCAGCTTGCTTATTCTGTGAGCTATGTCGACAACTTTGGTTCTCTGCCGGATCACCTCGTTTCGGATTCGATCCCTTAGAGAGACTCCGAGCATAGCCCTTTCCATAGCTCGTTGAGCAACTTTGAACCGATGAACCAGCCGTATTGTGAGTGTCCATGTCTCGGCGCCGTAGGTCATAACAGGTAGGACGCACTGGTTGAAGACTTTGGTCTTCAGGCTCTGTGGAATACGTGACGAGAAGACTCGACGAAGTTTTCCAAACGCCGCCCAGCCCAGCTGTATTCTTCTATTAGCCTCCTTCTTAAAGTTGTTCTTACCAAACTGCAGAGTTTGCCCGAGGTAAACGTATTCTCGAACAACTTTGAGAGCACCGCCATTGACCACAATCGGCCCCGGAGTGACGTGTGAATTGAACATAACCTGGGTTTTGTCCAAGTTCATCCGGAGACCGATGCGTGCAGAAAAACCAGCTAGGCCGTCCAGCATCAGCTGCAAGTCTTGCAGTGACTCTGCCATTATGACGATGTCATCCGCAAATCGCAGGTGTGAGATGTATTTGCCGTTTATATTAATGCCGCGTCCTTCCCAGTCCAGCGTCTTAAACATATCCTCCACCGCGTTGCTAAATAATTGCGGGGAAATAACGTCCCCTTGTCTAACCCCTCGACGCATTGAGATATGTTTAGTTTGCCGGTCCTGACTTTGGACGGTCATTGTTGCGTTTGCATAAAGACATCTCAGCACTTGGATGTATCGCCAGTCCACTTGGCATCGCTGCATAGACTCCAAAACAGACCAGGTTTCGATAGAGTCAAAAGCCTTCTCATAGTACACAAAAGCAAAGCACAGGGGCCGATTATATTCTTCAGACTTCTGTATAATTTGCCGCACTGTGTGGATGTGGTCTATGGTGCTGTATCCAGCTCGGAACCCGGCCTGCTCCGGTGGTTGGAACTCGTCGAGTCTTCGCGCTAGACGATTCGTGACGACTCTTGAAAACAACTTATATACGTGGCTAAGAAGCGAAATGGGTCTATAATTCTTCAAAAGGGTCTTGTCACCCTTTTTGAAGAACAGAATGACCACGCTCCTTTGCCACGCTTCTGGAGTTCTCCCAGAGAACAGGACAGAATTGAAAAGCTCCCCAAGCTCTTTCAGTACCGGACGTCCTCCCGCTTTCAGTAGCTCGGTAGTAATCCCGTCCTCACCCGGGGCTTTTCCATTTTTAAGCTGTTTGAGAGCCGCCTCGATTTCGTCTTGGCTTATCTCAGGCAGGTCTTCTGTGAAATGGCGGGTTAAGGTGGCTCTAGAATCCTCATTTTCGGGATCAGGCTGGGGTGCATGCGTTGCGTATAATTGGCCGTAGAAGTTTTCAACTTCCGAAAGAATCCCCTGCTTCGAAACGACGATATTCCCATTAGATGTAGTCAACTTCGTCAGATGGCTCCTCCCAAGTGACTGGACAAACACTTTTGACCCCCGGTTTTGCTCAATCGCTTTCTCTGTAGAGAGCGTGTTGGCTCGTCGGAGGTCGCGTCGTACCATTTTCCTTATATGTTTATTGAGTGCCCGCTGTTCTGACGAAGTGACCGGTGGATTTTCACGTCGCTCCATCATAAGCTTCAGAGTCTCCTCCGAAAGTTTAGACTTCCTGCCCGTACGCCGCATTTTACAAAAACTCGCACCTTCCTCCCTGAGAATTTCCGCCATTGGTCGAGCGCCTGGTCAACGCTATTTGCGGTTTCCACGGCAGCAAAACGGTTCTCTAGGTCTGACTGGAACGCTTCAGATCCTAACATTGTTTGGAGCATATTTGGACGGAGCCTAGACTTCATCAAACGAGTTCTCTCAAGCTTGCAATTGATATTCAGGGAACCTCGAACCAGTCTGTGATCGCTGCCGGTATTAAACCTGTTGATCACTGAGACATCCCTGAATATGTGCTTTTTATCTGTTATGATGAAGTCTATCTCATTTTTGGTCACGTTGTCGGGGCTTCGCCATGTCCACTTCCTTTGAGGCTGTTTCTTAAAGAAGGAATTCATAACGAAAAGCCCCTCTCTTTCTAGGAAGTTGACAAGCATTTGCCCCCTATGATTCCTACTACCAAACCCGTAGGATCCTACTACCGAATCACTGCAATTCTGTACTCCCACTTTGGCGTTAAAATCCCCCATGAGAACGCTGTAGTGGGTCTTAGTGGTGGAATGCAAGGCCCTGGAAATATCCTCAAACATTTCCTCCACTTTGTCGTCCGAGTGTGCCGAGGTCGGTGCGTAAACCTGTACAACCTTGAGGCTATACCTCTCGGCTAGCTTAATTATGAGGTTCGCTACCCTGTTCGAGACACTGGAGACTTCCACAACGTTGTCACAGATGGATTTGTTTACCAGGAACCCGACACCGCTTTGGGATAGCTGGTCTCCCTCTCGGAAATACATAAGGTGGCCTGATTTGAGGGTTATTGTATCCTCCCCCTCTCTTCGGACTTCACTCAGCCCTAGAACGTGCCACCTTATACTCTCGAGTTCTTCTTCAAGCTGCACGAGGTGTTCATCAAGCCGTAACGTGCGTCCATTATACGTCGCCAAGGTCAGTTGGGTTCGGCGGCCATCCGTAACCCGGTGATTCTTCGCACCCCCGAATGCCCTGCCGTCTCCATGACCGCCGCCATAATCAGGTATAACAGCAGGGCGGCCGGGAACTGGGGGCCGTGGTTGAATTCGACTTGTCATTTTGGAGGGTTTGCCCATAATCGCCACGCTGGGCATGCGGGTTGGCGATCGCAGATCGCAGCTTTTCGCACTGGTGATGCTGCTGCCCATCACCAGTCTGTACCACTTAGCTGCGAAGATTTGTTAAAATGGTTATACCGCCATTTGTCGTTTGTCGTCAGAGCCTCGTTTGTTATTTAGCAGGATGCACCGCGAGCAGGTGAGGTTGACTTGGGGCACTTAGATCGTGAATGTACCCCCTAACATCCCCATGTCGTCTAGCCATGTCGGTTACAATTTTCAGACTAGTGTCAACTGTCAACACCACCAAAGCAGTCAATCTCAATGACAGCGAGCTGACAAGTGTTGCAACAAAATAACGGCTGAGCTCGGCCGCTTATGCTGTTAGAAAGATAAGTCAGTTAATGTGATGTGGATGTGGAGACCGCGTGTTTGGTCTATTTTAGCTACTTTCACAGCATTATGTCATACGGTATTTTAGGTACTGTGGGTTCGGGCGGCTGACATTGAAGCAATGTTTATTTTGCAAAAGAGAACTGTCAGAGCCATATATAAGTTAAGTCAGCGAGAATCTCTTAGGGAGCTATTTAAAACGATTAATATTATGACTGTTCTTGCCAATTCATTTATGTAAAATATTATGTATGTCAGGAAAAATATACATCTCTTTAGTAAAGTCAGTGATAGACACAATTGTAATACGAGAAATAAAGATAAGTTAGATCAACCATCAGTTCGTAAACTACCCTACCAAAGTTGTTGCATTTTGTTTTGCTGGCAAAGATAAATTACTATAAAATAATTTAATGAACTGTATCTTCTCAATTTGATAGTAAAAGTGTTAAAAACAGTGATATGCGTGTGTGGTAATGTTATCTTAACAGATTATTCACCGTAAATGCGACTTTTATGTGTGGACATTTTTTGTGACTGGACGGTTTTTGTGCGAGATAATAATTACTTATTGACCTTAAACAGTACTTCAGACTAAGTGGCAAATTGTGTGTAATACGTAAATATATAAAAAATACGAAAAATTAATTGAATCAAAAAGTGATACTGGTGAAAAAATTCAAAAAACTTTTAACTACAACCGTCTTTTTAACAAACGTTTTGTCCAGAAGAGCCTAGCAATCAAGAAATTCGATCATCGACGTAACTGTCGCGGTGGCGTGCTCGTTATATCGCCTACCTACCTGACCGCATGCACCGTGTGGCCTGAGTTCGTATCCCGCTAAAATCTTCTCTTTTTGGAATTAACATCTACATTTAAAAACTCTCAACATGAACTTCCTCGAAAACATTACTTTCCGTCGTACGCGAACTGTATCTGACTCTAATGTTGAAGTGTCTAACGAAACACTAGACGAAACAACAAATAGTCTACCTGATATTTCTGTCGACAGTAGTGATGAAGAAACGTTTAAATTAAAAGAACGGATTAATACACTAGAATTTGAATTAAATAGTGCCCATCAAGAAATCGAGTGTCTTTCCTTAGAAAATAACAAACTTAAAAAACAAAATGAGGAACTGTTAAAGAAAAATGACTTGTACAAAAAAATCACCTGCAGCCCGGTATCCACAAAGAAACCGAAAGTCTGCACGCCAAAGAAAATAGATCAAAAGAAAGATAAAATAAGTCAAACCGAGGTTTCATCACAAATGCCTAAAACGACTATCATTCAGTGTGACAAAGTTGATGCCAAGCGCCAAATTGAAAACCAAAAACATATCAACTGTGTCACAACATTCAAAAATCCAAGTAAGCGAAAGCTACGCATAATCAGTAACTGTAATTATATAGGTGCACTAGAAAATATAGAAGCTACCTTCAGCGAGCACTTCGAGTATTGCCATTACGTGACACCAGGTAGTGGATTAAGCGAAATTCTGTCCAAAATTACTGAAAAAGTAAAAGGTCTTTCCATTGACGACTACTGCTTAGTCATGATCGGAGAAAAGGACTTTAAAAGCGCTGGAAACCACATCGAATTGATCAAGAAAATCAAGGAATCACTGAAGTTAATCATCCACACAAATGTAATAGTATGTTGTCCTACTTACGTAAGAGGAGCTCTAATTCATAATTATAGAGTGGAAATGTTTAACAATTTACTACACTTGGACATACAGAATAATAACTATGCATACTTTTTTGACACAAATCGTGATCTCACTTTAGATATGTTTTCTTATCGAACAGGAAAACTAAACAGAATGGGCACAAAACGCATTTTTGATAGTATCTTTGACCGCCTGATTATTGACATAAAAAACTATCCCATAGAAACTTCTGTCTGTAATTCGTCTGACAACAGTGACTTTTTTCGTTTATAATAATATAAATATCCTACATCAGAACATTGCTGGCCTGTTAAATAAGTCTGACTTACTCACTGTTCACCTTCAAGAATTATCGCAGAAGAAAAGAGAAATCGATGTTATTTGTATCACAGAACACTTTGTTATGACTGGACATGAGAAACTACTGAATTTAACAAACTACAAGTTAGCAGCAATTTATACAAGACGGTCTCAGAAACGTGGAGGAGCATGTATTCTAGTCAAGAACTACCTTGAATACAAACCGCTTCCACATATATCTCGGCATTCTATAGCTAACGTCGTCGAATGCTGTGGTATAGAATTGACGAAGCAAAATTTAATTATAATGTGTATTTATAGGCCCCCAAAGATGAATAATTTAAGTTTGTTTTATGAAAAATTGGAGACTATTTTAAAAACAGTATGTACGAAACCGGAAAAGAAAATAGTAATATGTGGGGACTTCAATATAGACACTTTAAAAAGAAATAGCATAACCCTGGAGTTTGAAACCTTTCTTTTAGGCTACAATCTTAAACTAGAAATACGCCAACCCACCAAGCTATGTAGCAATTCCTGTATAGACAATTTTGCCCGCAGTTCTAAACTAAACTGTAAATCAGAAGTTTTAGACTTAGCATTGTCTGACCATACAGCACAGTTTTTGCAAGTTAAAGTACTGAAATCGTGTAGAGTAAATTACTGGCGAACCAGAAAGCGTGATCTCTCTAGTGAAAATATAACTAAATTCAAAAATTATCTACAATGTTTATCATTTTCAGAAATATACAAAACCGAAGATGCTAATGAAGCATTTGATTGTTTCTTAGAGCAATTTCGTCTCTTGTACGATCTTTGTTTCCCCTACAAATTGATAACCGTTAACTCAAACAAAAATATTAAATGGGTTTCTCAGGGCATTCGGAAATGCAGTAGAAAACAAAGGCATTTACTGTGGAAATATAGGCGAGCACCTTCAAGCCTCAATAAAAGTAACTTTAAAAACTACTCGCAAAGGCTTCGGAAAATAATTAAACTCACGCAAAAAGCGCAAAATAACTATTTTATTAACACGTCAAAAAATAAATCAAAAGCATCTTGGCAAGTTATACACAAAAATAAACCATTCACTGAACCTATTTCCCAAATAAAAATTTATGATGCCACAATCACTGATCCAACAGAGATTGCAAACGCTTTTAATAATTATTTTATAGATCAGACAAAAAATATTATGACCTCAAAACCCGACACAAGTAGTCTGCAAAGTAACCCTCACTCGATGTTTATGCATCCAGTATTACCTCAAAATGTTATGAGAGCGATACATTCGCTAAAAAATAAACTTAGTACTGGCTACGATGGCATTTCAACTAAGGTCGTAAAATTTGTTTCGAGTGACATTGCTTTGCATATTAGCCACATACTAAATTTGTGTATCCGTTCCGGGGTATTTCCAAACAAGTTAAAAACCGTTACTGTTAAGCCACTTTTTAAAAAAAACTCTAAAGAAGATTTGGCAAATTATAGGCCAATCGCCTTAATCACAATTTTTTCTAAAGTTATGGAAAAATAATTTGTGAAGCGATAAATAAATTCTTATCTAAATTATGATATTTTGTGTATGGAACAAAAGGGTTTTAGAAAAAATAAGGGTATTAATACGGCCGTTTACGATTTAGTGAATATGATAGTAAGAAACGTCGATGGAAAAGTACCAGTTTGTGCAATTTTAACTGATATGACGAGGGCCTTCGACTGTGTTGACCATGAAACTCTGTTAGAAAAGCTAAACGTCATAGGTATCAGAGGAAATATGAATATTCTTCTCCTATCTTTCAGTCCATCCAAAGGTTGTCTGTAAGAGATTGCCTAGAGCGATAAGACCGCCCATTGTACACTTTTATATGTGAACGTTTGTCCTGTATGTTTTTTTGTGGTGTACAATAAAGTATATAATAATAATAATAAAAAAAAGGTATTTTTTTAAAAACATTTAAAAATATAAAAAATAGAGGCCCACCGGTATCGGGAACAGGGTCCAAGCTACCGGCGGTCAGGGCTCCAGAGAGAGGAACCTCCTAACAATGCGAGCCGTGTCCAGCAATACTGCTTTCTGGATCAGGCCCTTGATCCAGCCGCCTAACGAGAGCCTCCTAAGGTGTTGGTCGAGGCTCGTGGCTATTAAGCCATTGGCTGACACGACTATCGGTACAATGATCGCTGTGTCCACATCCCACATGTCGACAACCTCGCGAGCCAAGTCAAGATACTTGATTTGCTTATCTTTCTCGGCTTTCGCGAGGTTCCCGTCATGCGGAACAGTTATGTCAACAATCATTGCACGCCTCACGATTCGATCCACCACCACTATATCAGGCTTATTAGCGATAATAGTCCTGTCAGTGATGATGGATCGATCCCAGTACAATGTGATATTGCCATTTTCGAGAACTGGGTCGGGCACATACTTGTAGTACGGTACTTCCGATGCCACAAGAGTGTATTTCAGAGCAAGTTGCTGGTGGATGATCCTGGCTACAAGGTTGTGCCTATGCAAGTACTCTTCGTTAGCTAGACGAGAACATCCAGAGATAATGTGACGGATCGATTCACCCGGGCGGTGACATGCCCGACAGATGTCAACCGTGCCATCCTTCACAATAAATCTCCGGTAGTTATTCGTCATGATAACTTCGTCCATAATTGCACAGACAAAACCTTCGGTTTCCCCAAACAGGTCACCGAAACGCAGCCAGGCTACGGACGCTGCTTGGTCTACATCGGACCCATGTAGGGCCCGGAAAAAGCGTCCGTGACATTATTTTATAAAAATATTTAAAAATGTAATTAATAAGTAATCTAATGAATAAATAAATAATAATAATAATAATCTCTTGAGATCATATCTCAGTAACCGAAAACAGTACACAGAAATTTCAAAAATATGTTTAAAAACTAAGCGTGAGGAAAAATACTTATCGGAGCATAGACTTATTAGATATGGCGTACCACAGGGCACTGTGTTGGGTCCTTTATTATTTTTAATTTATATTAACGACTTGCCTCGATGCATAGAACATCCTATGGTCTTATTCGCTGACGATAGTACTGCATTGATTAAATGTACAGACCTAAAAACGTATGAACATGACATAAATAATACTTTAACGGACATTATACACTGGCTTGATCAAAATAATCTAACAATTAATTTATCTAAGACTAATGTTATGCATTTTTTTCAACGGATACCACCGCTTACTTCAAATTTAAATTACAATGGACAAAAAGTAGACCAAGTGCAAGTTGCAAAGTTTTTGGGTATATTGATAGATAGCCAACTAACCTGGAAGCCACACGCAGAAGAAGTATGCAAAAAAATGAGTACAGCAGCGTATGTGCTTTTTAATCTTTCCAGGAAAGTGAATATGCCCACCAGATTAGTTGCTTACCATGGCTTAGTGGCGTCAATTCTGAGATTCGGAATAATATTTTGGGGAAATTGTAGTCTGAGAGAACAGGTATTCAAGGCTCAAAAACGATGCATAAGGGCAATATGTAACATGAAAGTTACAGATAGTTGCGTACCTGTATTCAAGTCCCTAAATTTGCTAACATTTCCATCACTTTACATTTTCGAAATGGCTGTTTTTGTAAAATCTAATATGCATCTTTTTGATAAATTGTCTGACAATAGAACACGACCAGTTAGAAGGCAGTATACAAACATGCTACGTGTTACTGGTCATAACACTGCATTATTAAGGAAGAGTGTTATATGTATGTGCCCAATTATCTTTAATAAAATACCCGATGAAATTAAAAACGAGTCCATTCCACTTTTTAAAAAGAAATTGTCAGTCTTTTTAATTGATAAATGTTATTACTCAATTTGTGAATTTCTCAATGATAAAACTTTATAGTTTACATTGTAATTATTTTTTGACATTTTGTATTTTATTTAAATTTTATGGTAAAATCTTTTATAATGTATTTTTTTTTGCTATTTTTGACATTTGACTAATTTTATACAGATATGACTAATATTTATTTTACTTGACATTTGATTAATTTTTTGACACTCTTATTATTTAATTTTACGTTGATTCGACATGCTTATTCTAAGACATTTTATTGATATTTTGACATTATATATTCATCTTGGCTACATTCATAACTATTGTGTTTAAATTTCATTGTTGTAATTGATTATTATTGTTTTAATACGTTTTTTTTTATTATTGTATTTAAATAGCGATTTTTATGATTACCTTAATATTCTTTAATGTATTTTTTATTAAATTAAACAATTTTGCATGCCTTGAGGTAAAATGTATCGGGAAGTCTCTACAAAAAAACAACATCTAATCTGTATACCTACATTTAGCAAATAAATTATTTCATTTCATTTCATTTCATTTCAACCATCTTATAGACTAGCTAAAGTACACTCATCTTTCATGGGGTACTGTGTTAGATTCTGTAACAAAATACCTTGTGATATATTAAAACTAAATGAAAGTAAATTTAAAACTTTAGTTAAAAGCACACTTTGTAAACAAGCATATTACAAACTAGATGATTATATTCAAGATAAAAATGCCTGGAAACATGCTGGTCCTGCTCCATAGGGCAATCCTTAGTGTAGACAAAATCAAACTGGTTAATTTGTATTATATTCATAATTATAGTAACGCTTTATTTTTATTATCTTTCTGTTATTTTTGTTTAAAAAATTTTGACTCGCACACTGTTCCGTTGTTGTTGAATTATGTAATTTACCTATGTATGCAATATTTGTAAGTATGTGAGAACCATGTTCCTATTTATCAAGTGAAGGGTTTACCTGTTAGTGCTTGTAATACTTTATACCTATATGTAGTATAGTAGTGCTAGGTGCATCGTCCTCACGTACATGAATTTATTAATGTATGTACTTTAATACTGTAAAACATTTTTCTTTTTAACCGACTTCGCAAAAAGGAGGAGGTTATCAATTCGATAGAATTTTTTTTTATGTGTGTCACCTCAGAACTTTTTATTGGGTGAACCGATTATGATGATTCTTTTTTTATTCAAAAGCTGGTATTTGTCATGTGGTCCCATTTAATTTTCATCAAGATTTGATGAAGAACCTCGGAGATATACACTAGAACTTTTCAATAAATGACGGCAAATCACTCGGGAATCGGGATAGCTGCAATCGCATATCTGTTTATTGTTTACACCATTTCATAACATATCATCACACTGGTACGCTTTAAAGGGGTACGCAGGTGTGAACAGTTCACCCTGGTATACTCTCATTCCACCGGTTTTGTTTATTTTAGTTTCATGTTATTGGATTAATCTATTCTGGCTTCACTTTGGGCGTTATAGGTACCTAGTCTCTAAAACTGGACCATTATGTACCACAACTAAAAAGTGAAAAATAAAAAACTTTTTTACAAAAATTACAACCGACTTCCAAACAAAAACACTACAAAGTGAAAAATAACTTAAATTTCGAAAGCCGGTGTTCCTGTTTTCGTTTCTTTGTTTGACACCGACTTCCGAAATTGAAGTTATTTTTCACTTTGTAGTGTTTTTAATACGCTTTTATTAGCTTGGTATGTATCTATGTAACAATGTATCAATGTAACGGAATCTTTGAACGTGATTTTCACCCACTTCAAAACGTCGGATTGATTTGAATCTTTGCACACCTATCAAGGACCGATGACAATGCAATAATTAGGCCATTAAGTGGCACTTTTGAACGTTAACAATTAAAATTTACAAGTAATTAAAGTTGATTCTACCGTGCGCGTTTAAATTGTTTGTCATATTAGCCTTACCAAGATCTCCAGGATTAGCGACTTTTTAGTTCAATTTACCATTAAAGCGTGTTTTTTAGTTTTTAGAACTACAATTTATTATTGTTTGGAAGTCTGTTGTAATTTTTGTAAAAAAGTTTTTTTTTAAAGAGTAAGTATGGAGTTTCTTGTGCATTCTTCTCCATAACAAGCTACTTTTCCGAATGCACGGTAGAATCAATTTTTATTACTTGTAAATTTTAATTGTTAACGTTCAAAAGTGCCACTTAATGGCCTAATTGAATAAATACATTTGACTTTGACTTTAACTTTGACTTTAACAAAGGAAGGAACGAAACGTTTTCGTTTCGAACAAGCATCCTAAGGTGTTGGGCGAGGCTCGTGGTTATTAAGCCATTGGCTGACGCGACTATCGGTACAATGAACGCTGAGTCCACATCCCACATGCCGACAACCTCGCGAACCAAGACAAGATACTTGATTTGCTTATCTTACTCGGCATTCACGTGGTTCCCATCAAATATGCGGTACGGTTATGTCAACAATCATGCCTTTCAATTCAGTCCACCACCACAATATCAGGCGTAATGGCTACAATAGTCCTGTCAGTGATGATAGACCGATCCCAGATCCCAGTACAATGTGATTTTGCCATTTTCGAGAACTGGGTCGGGCACATACCTATAGTAAGATGAAGAAGATTGAATTTTGCAAGCATGCAAGCATGGTGTATGCTTGTTTACGTTTTTGCATGTTGCATGCATGGTGTATGCTTGTTTACATGCTGCATGCTTGCTGCATGCATGGTGTATGCTTGTTTACGTTTTTGCATGTTGCATGCATGGTGTATGCTTGTTTACATGATTGCATGTTGCATGCTTGCTGCATGCATGGTGTATGCTTGTTTACATGCTGCATGCTTGCTGCATGCATGGTGTATGCTTGTTTACGTTTTTGCATGTTGCATGCATGGTGGTTGCTTATTTACATGTTTGCATGCTGCATGCATGGTGTATGCTTGTTTGCATGCTTCTTACAGGAAAATGAACCCAAAAACATTTTAGGAGTTAATTATTATGCGTATTTGTTATGCTTAAAATGTCATGTTTTAATATCATTATGCTTAAACAATTTTATGCTTTAGAATGTTATGCTTAAACATTATTATGATTAGAGTAATAATGCAAAAAAAAATATGCGTATCTTGCATGTTTGCGCCAGTTTAGGTATATTCCCCAAGGAGAGCGAGGTGAGTCCAATGTCCACCGCTGCTAAATACCCACTTCAGCGTGTAAAAAATATTCCCTGACATTGCATATCTCGCGGTTGTGGTGGTTCTTAGCATGTAAAAAGCCTCGGCCTCCACACTTCCGCCAGAAATACAATTTCATGACCGACGATCGTGGTTGATGCATTCGATATGCGGTCACCAGTGTTATACGGACCTGCCTATCCAGGGCGTCAAGAACCGTTTGAGTCTATTTGAGGGTTTACTAATGATAAACATAAAATATACTCTCATAATGTACATTGACATAACGAAATTCAGCATATTGATCATTACGCATAATGTTATTAGGCATAAATGCTTTGCCATAATGTAAATTGCCATAAATACTGTTGGCATAATAATAATGATGCATAATGTTATAAAGCATAATGTTAACAACGCATATATTATATACACATAATGTTCTTTGGAATAAAACAAACATGTTCGCGGCTCACAAGGCGGCGGGGTGACCCGAACCTAATTAATTTGAGTCCCAATATAAAATATATTTAATTAAAAATTTTAAGCTTAGGTTAATAATATAATATTATCAATCGATTCAAATCGATTTTAAAATTTACGATATTTTGAAAATTTTCATTTTCCCGTAGGTATTATTATTTTGGACGTTCAAATATGTACCCATAAAATTATTATGACGAATAAATATTATGCCTTAAATATTTATCACACAACTTTAAATTATGGTAAAACAAATTAGAACAAATGACAATTATGCTAACATTTTCAAAGTCATCATCTGCCTAGCCTTTTCCCAACTACATTGGGGTAGGCTTCCAGTCTTACCGGATTCAGCTGAGTACCAGTGTTTTACATAGAGCGACTGCCTATCTGACCTCCACAACCCAGTAACTGGGTAACACGGTACCCCTTGGCAAGACTGGTGTCAGATCTCAAGCTTCTGACTACCTGTAACGACTGTCAAAGATCTTCAAATGACAGCCGGGACCAACGGCTTAACGTGCTTTCCGAGGCACGGAGGAAACTCGGTATGTTGAAATGGTCACCCATCCACTGACCGACCTCGTCAAGCGTTGCTTAACCTTGATGATCGACCCGTGCGGCTATTATTATTTAGCCACGAGACATTTTCAAAGTATGCCAAAGTATTATTATGCTGATAAAAGTTTATTTATTTATTCAAAACTATGTAAGTAACACCTTAACAGCTATAACGCCAATGCGATGTTATGCAAAAACGGTATGCCAAACAACATTATGCCTACAAAAAATATGCCAAGAGGGGCATGAGTAGGCATGAGTGCGTTAGAATTTGAAGTAAGTGTGACGTCATTAAATCATGAATTTTTAATTTTTCAAGTGACAATGGTTTGCTACATAATACATACCTGTCATATTTATTAAGCGCCTACCGACAAATGTTTAAGTACCGACCTAAATTATTATTGTGTTGTCAACTACCTACAAATGTAAAAGAGTACCCACCTAAGTAAATATTGTTGTGTACAGGAAATAACTCTTAAACTTGTATTAAGTCACATTGATGATATTACTATAAATTATTACGTAATTTGTAATGATTATTGTAATGTATCCTGGATTTTATATTGCTATATTAGTATTATAAGTCCTTTGAAACAATTGGTACAATATTCTTTCGAATATTGATTAGGAATGACTATAGAGGTGTTATTAAATTCCTTAATTATCTTGTTATGTTTTAAAATAGATTCATTACATGATAATTTATTATTGTTCACCTAATTGTGAGATTATTTAAAGCAATATAGAAAATGGCGGGATACCGCGCCATTTTCTCATATTAGACGTATTCAGGCACTGATGGACCCGAGTTTATAAAATATTGTGTAATGGATAAGCCGACTTACTTTTCTGTGAACTACAAGCCAGTACAGGCCAGATATATTATTATATTTCCTTTATTATCAATAATTGGTGTAAGATCGACTACACAAGGCTAACGTAAGTTATTTGTTATTATAACTTTATTATTGCTAATGGTTGTGTTGAAACTGTATTTATATCATATTACGGCCTTTATGCCTAATATGTTATATTGATTTAAGGGCTAGTCTATGTTCTTTGAGTTATCCTTGTTATTTTGTTTATATAATATTGTAAATACTTTGTTGTTGTAAAAGATATCGATAAATACTATGAAAGAGCTTCCGTGGAGTTTCTTGCCCTTCTTCCACACGAGAACTAGGTCTAGCGAACGGGCAGTAAGCTCGATGAGCCTTCTAAATATAAATTAATTGACAAGCCTTATTTAAATAAATACCTAGTCTTGTCTTTCTGTGCTTTTATTCATAAAACCCTTGCCTTACACACCGCATACATTGGAACCCTGATACACAGTAAATAATCAATAACCATCTTGACATTCAAAGCTTGCTATCTTGGTAGATATCAATACTTTTACATAGAGTTCCATTCATGATTCTAACAAGTGCATGACCCAACCGTTGAAGGCGCGCACATTGTTTCCGCCCGAAAGAAGGCTATTGAAAACCTTCTTCAAGCGGCCAAAGAAGCGTTCCTTCAACGATTGTTTCATGTCAGTAACAATGAAAATGATGAAGAAATTCCTAGTGTGGGGCAACGTTTTTTTTTAAAAAGAAAGAAAGAAAGAATGACATAACTTTCGACATACCCGAATAATTCTTTCTTTTGGAGAGAGGGATCTCAGGTTTATGGAATCCGCAAGTTGATTCCCACGGATTCTACAATCTCCCATAGCTTTACATGCATGACCACACATTTGTCCACACCAAACTCCATCCTGATGGCGCTACTAAAAGTTTCGGTTACCTTCAGTAGCTCCATCAGTTGAAGATTTCTGGGAGCAAAGAACTTCAGGCCATCCATGTAAAGAAGGTGAGACTGAGAATTGTAATTTTTGTTTTAAGATTAATATGCTATTTTATAGAAATGCCTAATAAAATTGAGAAGTTATAAGTCACATTTCTTTATTGTCCACATGATCAAACATCTTATTTTATAACTAAGCAACGGGAAAATGAGATAGCCTCTAATAAACTAAAGCGTCGTTTTTACAACGCCAACTAAATATTCTATGGAAAGTGTCAAGTAAAGATTGACAATTATCTTAACTTGTCGTTCTTATTTATACATTGCCACCTAATATACTAACTCAGCCACGGATTTTATATCTCATCACCATTTTACGTTTTACAGCTTCAACACAAGGTACTCAAAAAATATAATTCAAGCTTCTATAGACAAAATCATTTATTATAACTTAGCATGTAAAATAATACATCATATTCTTTTATCGTGAAAATAGCAACAACAAAATTTGGCGCGAGTGCGCGAGACGACAGCGACCGGCCATTTGCACCAACCAGAGATCGCCATTCGATTCATGTACCGACGAGTTAGTCACGTGTATATGTTTATCGTCGTTCGTGCGTTCGTATTGCAATTGTTACATTTGTAATTAAATTAAGAGTGCTAATAAAACAGACTTCTTTTTAATAGCATTATTCGCCTCTAAAAATCTACATTGCTTTCTAAATTACTATGTCAGCCACAATTAACGAGCATCTGAATTATACTATCTAAGCCACTAATTATCTTAAATTTAAGCCACTCTAAATTCAACTCAGCATGGTGGTTATTGTTTAGGAACTAAATTTGTAACATGCATTCAAGCAGTAAACTTCTAAAATATTAATAAATGACATCAACAGAGATAGAATATCTTTGTTGTTGTTATCTTTGTTTTTAAACGTTAAAAAATTAGGTTCTACTTTTTTAACGTTTAAAATGTTACTCATCCCACATTAATTGATCGTCAAAATTCAGGTAAAATTGTCATCAAATAGTAAATTATGGTCACTAACTCTATGTCAGTGAATGCTTAACCAACATAATGTTATGACCAATTACTTTCACCCACCGAACAATTGGGCAACAGACACCGGGACAGGTGATAGTAAATTAAAGGTTGTAAAAATAACCTAAAGTATATGATAGTTCTTATATTATATCTTATCTTATATTAAAGATAAGCATAGAGCAATGTCTTTTCTTATAGATACGACAAAAAGAGTTGAAAATGATATAACTTTCAAGCCAACTACACCAAATGAGATTGCAAAGTTGGTTAGCAAAATGCCTAATAAACATTCGTGCGGCTTCGACGACGTACCGATATCGATTATAAAGGAGAATATAGAGATATTAGCTACGCCTCTTTCTGATTTCTTCAATAAATGCATTGATGAGTCAATGTTTCCTGACCAGTTGAAATTGGGCAAGGTGATTCCTATACACAAAAAGGGCACTAAGACCAATCCGAAGAATTATCGCCCTATATCCTTATTACCCACCTTATCAAAACTCTTTGAAAAAGTCTTAAAGGATAGACTGATGGTACATTTCGGTATTAACAAAATTGTCAACCTGAGACAATTTGGATATCAGAAAGGCGTTGGTACCGCGGATGCTATGAACACTTTAATAACTGATATAGTTAGTAAATTAAATGAAAAACTGAAAGTAGCTGGACTATTTGTTGACCTCAGCTCCGCTTTTGACACCATAGATTATGAACTGCTACTTACTAAACTCGAACATTATGGTATAATAGGCAAGACATTAAAATTTATGACATCGTACTTGCATAATAGACGAATGTATGTAGAAATTAAAAGTATAGATGTAAATAATCACGAAGTGATATTCAAGTCAAAAATGACATATGTAAAACGTGGTGTGCCTCAAGGCTCAATTTTAGGAAATGACTTACTCAACTTCATGAATAAAACTCAACAGAACGTGAAACTTGTTGTTTTCGCAGATGACACAAACATAATTATTGGGGCAAAAGACAGAAAAATTGACATTATATACCTTAATTATAGAAAAAATTTGCGAATGGTTTACAGCCAATAACTTATTGCTAAATATAGGTAAAACTAACCTCGTATTATTTAAGACTACGACTCGTCATAATGACAAATTAGATATACATATAAATGGAAACAGGATTGAATTAGTGGACAAGGTCAAATTCTTAGGGATTGATATAGATTCGCATTTGAATTGGAAACCGGAGCTTGCTGTTATTGAATCATCCATATCGTCAGCATGTTACACACTCAGGAGCCTTAGGGATGAATTGAACATAGAACAGTTAAAGGCTGTATATTATGCGCTGGTCGAGTCTAGGTTAAGGTACAGCATCGTGATCTGGGGAAATAGTTACAGTTATAACTGGCAGAGAACGTTCATCCTGCAGAAAGGAGCCATAAGGACAATAGTCAGAATTGCACAATGGGTCTCATGCAGAGGTTACTTTAAAAAGTTGGAAATATTACATACAGTACCTAGCCTATATATATTGGTCCTCTTGACTCATTTTGCTAAGTATCTACATGAGTTTGAATCACAAGAAGAACGTGAGATTAGAGAGAGCACGCGAAGAAAAAATATCACCAAAATTTAATATAGTAGAGCATTGTTCAAAGTACCAAGCTGCAGATATATTTAATAGGTTGCCTTCTGAGATAAAGATTCTGATTTATAATACCCACTTGTTTAAATCAAAATTAAAAGCTTTTTTATTAATGAAAAGAAAAATGTTTGTATAATATATCGGAACCAAGGTCAAACAATAATAAATGATTTACATTTTTTTTTCTCTCTCTTTGACATTATATAATTCACAATCTTCAAACATTATTTTTAAAACTGTGACATTTATATTGTAATCTGTTTTACATTATTTTTAAACGGTTTGACATTATTATATTTTATAACTGTTTGACATTATTTTTAAAACTTATGGATTTTATATGGAAAACTGTTTTAGCACTTTATTTGAATTTCACTTGAAATATTAATTAATAATTCATAATATTTGTATGTAAACTGCATGTGTACGAGTATATATTCAACACAATGTAAATTGTTTTTATGAATAAATGAAATGAAATATCATAGTATCTTCCGCCAGCTGGGGCTCTACGGCTCTAGCTAGACAAGTGACAAGACTATCAACTAATGTGTCGCGAGAGATTTTAGGAAAACAAAAATAATGTTTGGACTATAGGAATGCTAAGCGCCATCGGAATGTCACATCATCAATCCCTTAGGTTTTGGCATTTCGGCTATCGCCCTCGCTTATGACACGTTGTCTAGAGCTTCTGATAGACGCCACAAAGTGCGATAAGTAATAGGAACTTCGTGGCCGCACTTGGTGTGTGAGGACTGCGGCAACTCCCTCGTAAGTTGTGATGCACGCTGGAGAGCACATGCGGGCCACACGCTTGGCTCTGCCCAGCTTGCAGTCACAGCTGTCTCGTGGCGAGCACGTGTAGCTAGAGAGCACATGCGGGCCGCACGCTTGGCTCTGCCCAGCTTTCAGTCACAGCTATCTCGTAGCGAGCACGTGTAGCTGGAGAGCACATGCGGGCCGCACGCTTGGCTCTGCCCAGCTTGCAGTCACAGCTGTCTCGTGGCGAGCACGTGTAGCTAGAGAGCACATGCGGGCCGCACGCTTGGCTCTGCCCAGCTTGCAGTCACAGCTATCTCGTGGCGAGCACGTGTAGCTGGAGAGCACATGCGGGCCACACGCTTGGCTCTACCCAGCTTGCAGTCACAACTGTCTCGTGGAGAGCACATGCGGGCCACACGCTTGGCTCTACCCAGCTTGCAGTCACAACTGTCTCGTGGAGAGCACATGCGGGCCACACGCTTGGCTCTGCCCAGCTTGCAGTCACAGCTGTCTCGTGGCGAGCACGTGTAGCTAGAGAGCACATGCGGGCCGCACGCTTGGCTCTGCCCAGCTTGCAGTCACAGCTATCTCGTGGCGAGCACGTGTAGCTGGAGAGCACATGCTGGCCACACGCTTGGCTCTACCCAGCTTTTAGTCACAGCTATCTCGTGGCGAGCACGTGTAGCTGGAGAGCACATGCTGGCCACACGCTTGGCTCTACCCAGCTTTTAGTCACAACTGTCTCGTGGAGAGCACATGCGGGCCACACGCTTGGCTCTGCCCAGCTTGCAGTCACAGCTGTCTCGTGGAGAGCACATGCGGGCCACACGCTTGGCTCTGCCCAGCTTGCAGTCACAGCTATTTCGTGGCGAGCACGTGTTGCTGGAGAGCACATGCGGGCCACACGCTTGGCTCTGCCCAGCTTGCAGTCACAACTGTCTCGTGGAGAGCACATGCGGGCCACACGCTTGGCTCTGCCCAGCTTGCAGTCACAGCTGTCTCGTGGAGAGCACATGCGGGCCACACGCTTGGCTCTGCCCAGCTTGCAGTCACAGCTGTCTCGTGGCGAGCACGTGTAGCTAGAGAGCACATGCGGGCCACACGCTTGGCTCTGCCCAGCTTGCAGTCACAGCTGTCTCGTGGAGAGCACATGCGGGCCACACGCTTGGCTCTGCCCAGCTTGCAGTCACAGCTGTCTCGTGGCGAGCACGTGTAGCTGGAGAGCACATGCGGACTTCACGCTTGGCGCTGCCCAGCTTGCAGTCACAACTGTCTCGTGGAGAGCACATGCGGGCCACACGCTTGGCTCTGCCCAGCTTGTAGTCACAGCTGTCTCGTGGAGAGCACATGCGGGCCACATGCTTGGCTCTGTCCAGCTTGCAGTCACAGCTGTCTCGTGGCGAGCACGTGTAGCTGCGCCTGTTCTTTGTTATGTAAAACATGTGCAAGCGCAGCGCTATCGCTATCGCAGTTTATTCACCTGGCCCCACTATCGCAGCTATCTGTGCGCGCTCTCCTTGCTGAACTGGCTTTGTGTTATCGTTCGGATCGAAGACGTCACGCAGACGAGAAGCTGTCAAGTGGTGAATGAGCAGCGGTTTATCTGCGCGATACGACGCGCCGCGACAGGCGACTAGATTAGCGTACTTACGCGAATGACATATCAGTGTCGAAGCGTGGCACATTCATCCGCGAACGTCTCAAGATAAGGCTCGCTTAACTCGGAAGGTGTTGATGGATGACAGAGTCCTTGGCGCGGCTCACGGCTCGCGGCTCAGCGACGATAAGCTCGAGTCCGCGCGCTGCTCCACGTTTCTACTACGACACATCCAGGGCCGTCTTTAGCCGCGGTTTAAGACTTGGGCACAAATTACAGATTACAGAGTCCTAGGGCATGAATTACGTATTGTATAATTATTTCCCGGTGTAGCACAAGCAGCAACAGCTCATTTAGCACTACACTATTCTTTGAGCAAAGCAGGTCCAGAGGGTTTAGAACTAAGTCCTAAGACAATTTCTAAATGTTTCCCGCAGCCGCGTGACGCCGTTGGTCTGCCACCCTATGGGGTTGGCGCATGATCGATCGATAAAATTGGACTGAGGCTGCGAGCACGTGTTTTTTTATTGGAATATTTATTTGATATCTTTTTTGCGTCTAAATGTATCAGTGAGAAGTGCAAACATTTTCAAGCCCTCTTCGCCTGTACTTTTAGACTAATATATAAGTCGACCAAGTATTTTACTCTTTACTTAGGAAGAGTAAAAGTAAATCAACCCTATTCGAAGCAGGGTGCTAAAAGTATTGAGCACCCTTCGCTCGGTCTTGCAGCCTGAGTTCATTGAATGTGCAAACGCTTTTAAAGAATAAAAAAGTCGTATGCAGTTATCTCCAAGTCCATGCCCGCGCCGTGGTTTGTATCAGCATGCTTCTGCCCTTGTCCGGGTAGTCGCATATTACTTGGGGTGTGCTAAGGGTCGGCGCAACATGTTTTGAACCGTCTTCCGTGATCCGTCATAACCGTAAGACCGTGCTGTCGTTTTCCTAAAATCAAATTCGGCGCGAGTGATGACGGTGACACACATTTGCTGATGCACTGGTACTGGATCAGGACAAGGATCATGGTCGCAAGATGATGATGATGCTTTTAGAGTTGCTGAATTATGGACCAAACAAGAAAAACACGACCGATTTAAAATGTTTGATTCAGTCTCGACCGAAATGTCCATATTCAAATTCGGTGTTAGCCGGTAGATTAGCTGAGTTGTGAATCTGTGTGTCATGTGATCATGAAACTTCTACCGAACAAAAAACAAAACTAGCTTCCGCAGGAACAAGACTTATTTGCGCGTCAGCAAAGGGTACTGAGCCAAACAAAAAACCGGCCAAGAGCGTGTCGGACTTCCCACATTTAAGGTTCCGTACCAAACCACAAAAATAAGTTGGTTTTTATAGAAAAATATTAGGAAATTTCAAAGAAAAAATCTGATTTATCAATATATTGGTATTTTTAGTAAAATATACGTAATAATAAACATTATCACCAAATTTTCAATTGATAGGGAAGTTAAAAAATTAATTTGAACAAAATTTTGTAAAAAAAGCTGACTTCAGTGGCTTCTCATTCCTTTGTTTTCGAATATATTTAAAACAAAAAAAATAGAGCATTTATCTGCTCAACGAGTTCTAAACAACGAGACCCCACTCGATGGGGTAGGTACAGCAAGCGGGATCTGGAGTCTGTCGGTGTAACCCTTGTGTTTGTGCTCTAATTTTGTGCGGTTTAGTATATTCTATTTTCGGAATAAACTCAAATGATTATGTAGATAAGTATTATGTTTATTTCCTTAGATTTCTGTTCCTTGTGTTGTTTTGCTTTGCACGAATGGTAAACATGACTCTTGTTTATTTGAGTTAAATATTATAAAAGGCAAATTATTTCATGTGGTCCCACATTTTTAACATAAATTAGCATTTGAATGCGACCGGCACGTTTCGGCGCGCGGTCACGCGCTCGGCGGCACTTATGCGCGGGCACACATTCTACTTGTTGTCAAACATCTTCGTTTCTTAGCTTTATTAATTTTGCTTAAAGTATTTGACACCAGGAACCTATTAATTTGCATTATTTATTTTTTAAGATGTTTTGATAAATGTATAATAATCCACAGAAATAAATTGTCATTAGGTTTTTTTCCTTAATGATTTGCTGCCTACAGCTTTATTAGAGTACCTAGGTATGCTTAATTAAGGGTACACTAGTCGACGGCACGAACTATTTTGTGCGCGGGGTTAAAATGCATTTTATATCAACCGACAACACGTGCGGAAGATATAGATGCTGTGATGAGCAGTAGGAAGCTAGTTCGCGTACGAATACACACTTTTGCAAATTTGTAGCGAAATGGATAATGATTTAGGACGAAACCGAGCGCGCGAAATTTTATAAACAGACCTTTGGCAGTCTAGATATCATGAAAAAACTACTAAATCTATCTGTTCAAAATAAAATTATTTGCATTGCTAAACTACTAATCTATCCCTGTATGGAGGCCGTTTTGCAATTTTTTGTCTTCTTATGGTATTGATTTGCGCCCAAAAATGCGTTAAAATTAGTGTCGAAATGTGGAACTTTCGACGCTCATAACTTTCAAATGTTTTCATTTTTTACTTTTTTGCTTCCATACGGGGGCTAGATAATGATGAGACAAATTGATATCACTTTTTATTTTGAACGTACATCGTCAAAAAATGGAATAATCCCTAGACTACGTTTGTATGGAACAATGTTTCGACTAGTGTAACCTTAACATACATAAGTACTAAGGTAACGTAAGTACGTAGGTACTCCCACGTTACATATGTTACCGTTAGAATACGGAATACGTTAATATGCGCAATAACTAGATAATCTGCAAATTACCGGGTACAATCCGTCAAAGTGTGAAATTTGACTGAAAGTCGCAGATATCTGCACTTTACCTAGATAATCTGCATATTAGTGGATGCTACATCGTTAAATCGCAGAATACCAGGGAGGTTCCTCAAGTGACGTAAGTGTGCACTAAGAAAGGATTTTTGGAAATTCCACCCCTAAGGGGGTAAAAAGGGGGTTGAAAGTTTGTATGAAATTTCTACAGATTGCAAGTTGAATACGTGAAATTTTAGATTTACGCTGTCGGTTGATAAAAACATAATAAATATTTATTGGTTTTTGGAAATGGGTAGAATTTCCAAAAACCAATAAATAAATATTATGTTTAAGGAGGTGAAAAGGTGTAAATTTGTTGGGCTTATATATTTGAAACTTGGCATAAATACTAACCTAAGTAAATAGTAAAGGTTTTCATTATTAGTTTTTCAAAACTACTCCAAAAAGACGATTTAGGGGGTGTTAAAGATTTTTGAAGAATTTTACTGTACAGGGCTTCTTTTTATGATGTAAGGGAGCACTAAGAAGGGATTTTTGGTAATTCAACCTTTAAGAAGGTGAAACTAAAAAGTCATCTGTAGGATAAAAAAATAATAATTAAAATATCAAAAAACCCGACTGCTTAAAAAGCGAACTAAAAAGACGTAAACAAGAAGAAAATTATGATGTGTCGGACTCGGAGGATACGAATTCGCGTAAAACCAGATGTATCCTCCGACTGCACAGCATGATTTTCTTTTCTTTACGTCTTTTTAGTTCGCTTTTTAAGCAGTCGGGTTTTTTGTTTTTATTTATAACCTTTTAGTTATTTTTTTTATATTTGGGTACATTTAAACATATAAGTGTTTTAAATTTTTGAAATCGCCTTTTAAAACCCTTCAATATGATACCGCACACGACGGGTTAGGAAGAAAAAATAAATTTTGTCCCCCACAATATGGCGCCCAAAATCCACCATTTTTCTATTTACCAATTTTAGTGCAGCCAGTGACACTCGCAGGGTTAAGATAAGTCGATTGACGTACGAATCATCAAAATCGGCCAACGCGTTTGGTTTCTGGATCGCCACATAGGAACGACCATACATACATACATACATAGACTGATAAACACATTACCCACCTTCGGCAGTCGGGTAAATCACGGATCACGCGAACGAAGTCGTGGGCGAAGTGCTAGTCAAGTTATATTTATATAGCACCTCGAGCGGTACAAACCCATACTAAACTATAGGCTACTATGCCTACTATAATCATAGACATAATCCGTTTTTATGTTTGCAAACATATTATCTGCGCAGTGCGCTCCTCGGGAGCTCAGGGCTGCAGATACATGTACTGTCTTCCTATCGCAGTTCGGTATCTAATCGCTGCGCGCCGATCAAATTTCTACAAGTCATAATTGGAAATGTACGAATGCGATATTTGCCAAGTTGTTATGACACGATTGTGTTGTTGTGTGCTTATCTGGGAGATAAGCCGACTTCTGTTTGTGTTCCGTCTGACGTGCCTACCACACTATCACAGCTCCACGCAACATGCGGTGCGCAGCTCATAGCTGCACTCATGAACTCATCATATCGCATCGTTAGCTAAATGGTGATCTCTGAGGACCGAGTAGGTAGGTATGTACCTAGATATGTATCATGTTTTACGTAGCAGTGTGTGGGGGCTGACGCGACAAAATGTATAGTCGACAACTGAATTCATTGTGTGCGGGAGCGCAGTCCCTAACGAACAGCGGTAGCAATAACATGTATATAAATTAAGAGGCTACAACTTATATGTGTCGGTTTTGAGTGAGAACAATAAACTACTGTGAGACTTCTAAGTCTATGACTTTCAATTACTTTCCCTACCCAAGGCACACTATACACCAGGGACTCAACATTGGTGACCCCGACGCGCGACGTAGCCTTGAGTAGAGAACGGCAGTGCAAAATAAAATAAGTGTCCGGAAATAGTGCCACAATGACGCAGCCAACGCCGACTACACCGACAGTTGTGAGTGAGTTAGCCGCCATCGGGCTATCATCACGAATACCTCCTTTTTGGTCAGACATGCCCAAAATTTGGTTCACACAATTCGAGGCCGTAATGGGACCACAACATCAAAGCGAGCAGGTCAAATATGACATGCTCTTAGGCAAGCTTGCAAAGGAGGAACTAAGCCAAGTGGGAGATCTAATAAGCAATCCACCGGAGCAACAGCGCTACACAGCTCTCAAGAACAGGTTACTGAAGACGTTCCAAGCAAGCGCAGAAGCTCAGTTTAACAAACTAGTCTCGGAGATGGACCTAGGACAGCAGCGCCCATCTCAACTGCTGGCCAAGATGAGTGAACTAGCAAAAAACTCTGGAGCTGCGGGAGACACCGTGAGAAACCTATGGTTGACACGGTTACCAGCGTGGGTTCGCGCGATACTGGCCACTAACAAATCGGACACCAAATTGGACGACCTTGCAGATATGGCCGACAAGATCATGGACAACCTACGTAACGGGGAGCTTGCAGCAGTACATACGACACACGCCCATAGCCCAGCACCTACTTCAGCTGTGGTAGATGTTAACATAGAGCTACTAAACCAGCTCAGGAACATGACATTAGAGCTGAAGACACTGCGCAACGACGTAAACAGCATTGGTCAGCGCCAACAACAAAGTGTTAGAGGACGATGGAGGCATAATCGTTCCCGTTCTCGTCAAAGGTCCCGAACACCGCAGCGGACACAGCACCATCCAGACTGGTTGTGCCGATACCACTTTCGGTACCGCGAGTCAGCACGGCGATGCGAGTCACCATGTAACTGGGTGAAGTTAAACAAACCGGAAAACTGAAGAGGGTGCAGCCCGAGGCGGTGGTAGCATGCATCAACATCAACGAAAACCATCGCTTGTGTGTTACGGATTCCAAAAATGGTATGGATTTTCTTATTGATACAGGTGCCAATGTATCGGTGATACCAGTCACCAAAGTTAGCCCTAAAAAACGTAACCATGAATGTAGTTATAAGCTTTTTGCTGCCAACGGCACCGAAATTAAAACATTTGGCATTATAACATTAGAACTTAACTTAGGTTTAAGGCGTAGTTTTAAATGGCCGTTTATAATTTGTGACGTAGTTAAGCCAATAATAGGTGCAGATTTTTTAAAGACGCATCGACTGTTAGTAGACTTACATAATAGGAAGTTAGTAGATTCAGTTACTTATTTATATACTGTGGGCACCATTGTAAAGTACAATGAGTCAACAATCAAAAGTATACAGGAAACGCATCCGTTTCGTGACTTGTTGGAGGAATTTTCTGACATTACTAAGCCCGTCTCATTTAAAGAAACTTTGCCTACGCATTCGGTTAAGCACCACATCGATACGACCGGACCACCACTGTACGCGAAGCCGAGACCACTCCCACCAGGTAAGTATCAAAAAGTTAAAGACGAATTTCGCTATATGCAGGAACTAGGAATTTGTAGACCATCTAGAAGTCAATGGGCCAGTCCTCTACATGTCGTGCAGAAAAAGGATGGAAATATACGACCTTGCGGAGACTATCGGCGACTAAACGCAGTAACAAAACCGGATAGATACCCAATACCCAGACTGCAAAATTACACTTACGGATTGACAGGTAAAACAGTTTTTACTCATCTCGATATAAATAGGGCATATCACTTTATAGAAGTCGCTCCGGAAGACGTGGAAAAAACCGCTATCACGACACCTTTCGGTTTGTATGAATTTCCACGCATGACATTCGGTCTTAGAAACGCAGCACAGACTTTCCAGAGGTTTATGGACAATACAGTTCTGCAAGGAATCGAGAATATCGGAGAGAAAATAGGTAATGAATATGAGTCATCACTGTCCTGTTATATTGATGATGTCATCATAGCGTCAAAAGATGACGTCATTCATAGAGAGCATGTCAGGAAGGTATTCGAGCGATTCCACAGTATTGGGTTAACCATAAATCTCGGGAAAAGTTCTTTCGGTTTGAAAGAAATCGACTTTTTAGGTTACAAGGTCACTCCAGAAGGGATCAGTCCCCTACCCGAGAAGGTAAAGGCTATCATTGACTATCCGCGACCAGATACAGTCGAGGAGCTGAGACGTTTCCTTGGAATGGTAAATTTCTACAGGTCACATTTACCCAAAGCAGCAGAATGTCATATGTATCTCAATAGTTTTTTGCATAACTCTAAAAAGAAGGATAAAACTAAAATAGAATGGGAAGCCAAAGCGGAATCCGCGTACGAGAAATGTAAGGTAAGCCTACAAAGCGCCGTAACGTTATCTCATCCTGTCGCTGAAGCTCCATTATCGTTGATGACAGACGCCTCCAATACCTGCGTAGGCGCCGTACTGCAACAGAGGGTTGACGATACCTGGCAACCACTTGGTTATTTTTCCAAAAAGTTATCGGATACACAAAAAAATTACAGCACATACGATAGGGAGTTACTCGCCATATACATGTCTATCATGCACTTTAAAGACATGATAGAAGGTCGAGATTTAACCATATATACCGATCACAAACCTCTAACATTCGCACTTTCAAAGATAAGTTCCACCAAAGAAACCCCTAGGCGAATTAGACAGTTGCTGTACATTAGCGAATACACTAGCAATATACAGCATGTCAGCGGAACCGATAACCCAGTGGCAGACGCGTTGTCACGTGTCGAGACTATCGGTTGCCCAACCGTCATAGATTACGAAGAATTAGCAACGGCACAGGAAGGAGACGATCAGATTACACAATTAATACAAGGTAGAGCCACATCGAACAACGTACAATTGAAGCAAGTACATGTTCCCAACGTCAGCAAAAGCGTGTACTGCGACATTGCCAATGGGAACATAAGACCATATGTACCACCGACATTTAGAAAAATCGTTTTCGAATCGGTACACAATATCAGTCATCCAGGCGTGAGAACCACTCGTAGGATGATAACTAAAAGATTCTTTTGGCCTGGTATGAACAAAGAAATTGGTAATTGGGCGAAAACATGCATACAGTGCCAGAGAAGCAAGGTAAGTCGTCATGTGATAACAGGAATAGGTAAATTTGAATCCAGCCAACGTTTCGAGCATTTACATGTGGATATAGTAGGTCCACTGCCTACAACACGACACGGTAACAGGTATTGTATCACAATTATAGATCGTTGTACACACTGGCCGGAAGCGATACCAGTCGAAAATATAACTGCAGAGACAGTAGCGAAAGCTGTATATGAAAACTGGATATGCAGGTTTGGTTGCCCAAGTAGACTGACCAGCGATCAAGGTAGACAGTTCGAGAGTCAGCTTTTTGCTAATCTGTTAAAGTTACTAGGAGTGCAGAGGATCCGAACCACACCATACCATCCCCAAAGTAACGGAAAGATAGAGAGATTTCATCGTTCTCTAAAGGTAGCTTTGTCTATTAGGTTATCGGACAACAAGTCATGGGACGACGAGTTACCCACCGTTTTGTTCGGTTTGCGAGCAGCCAGTCGGTGTGACACAGGCTTTAGCGCAGCCGAGTTAGTTCTAGGTCAGACATTGCGCTTACCCGGCGAATTTTACAGCGAGGTAAGTCCAAAGTACAACGGTGATGATTACACGTACGTAGAGAGATTGCGAGAAACTATAAACAATCTCCGTCCCAAGTCACGAAGCGCAAGCGATTCGCGGAAACTGTTCGTTCATAAAGATCTAAGCAATTGCACTCATGTTTTCATTAGAAACGATGCGGTTAAGAAACCCTTAATTCCAACGTATGATGGCCCTTACAGCGTCATTAGTAGGGATAACAAGGTTTTTAGGATACAACTCCCCAAAAGGCAAATAAATATTTCAATAGAGAGGTTAAAACCAGCCTATATATTAGAGCAGTCGGAACAAATTAAGCTGGCTGAAACTAATAAAACCAGTGAAAAACAAGACATTAGCAGTAGGGATAGCATAGGTAGTAAGTTTGTTACTTATACCACGCGTAGTGGCAGAACAGTTAAGCCACCCGTGCGTTTTTCTAAAACCTAGTGTGAATTTACATTAAGATATATTAAAAGTAAGTTAATGTAGTTAACAATAGTGATATCAACAAAAAAACATGTATGTCTGTCTCAAATAGTTATAAAGCCCCATAAGAGAGGCAATTGTACGTAATTAAGTAAAACAATGTTTCGTTATAAGACATTTATTTTTAGATTCAGTTTCACAACACTTTGTTATTGTATGACGTATAGCTAGGTAACAAAAGCGATCAAGTGACGAGCGAACAATGTGCTGACGCCTTGTTTGTTCCTTACTTGAGCGCTCTGGCGACGATAAAGTCATTATTTAAAATGTAAGAAATGATGTATCAAAATTGATGAAACTTTGATGTTCAGATAGGAAATTTTTCAGTTAATTATATTTTTTCCTTTATAAAAAGGGGGGAATATTGTGGGGGCTGACGCGACAAAATGTATAGTCGACAACTGAATTCATTGTGTGCGGGAGCGCAGTCCCTAACGAACAGCGGTAGCAATAACATGTATATAAATTAAGAGGCTACAACTTATATGTGTCGGTTTTGAGTGAGAACAATAAACTACTGTGAGACTTCTAAGTCTATGACTTTCAATTACTTTCCCTACCCAAGGCACACTATACACCAGGGACTCAACAAGTGAAACTATCGGATATCCGAAATAAAAACCGTAACCGAATCCGATATCAAAGTTTGAACAAGGGGGGAGTCTAAATAAGACACGTTACCCCATTGAACGTCTACTAACCAGACTAAATAAGACACGTTACAACGTCTACTAACCAGACTAAATAAGACACGTTACAACGTCTACTAACCAGACTAAATAAGACACGTTACAACGTCTACTAACCAGACTAAATAAGACACGTTACAACGTCTACTAACCAGACTAAATAAGACACGTTACAACGTCTACTAACCAGACTAAATAAGACACGTTACAACGTCTACTAACCAGACTAAATAAGACACGTTACAACGTCTACTAACCAGACTAAATAAGACACGTTACAACGTCTACTAACCAGACTAAATAAGACACGTTACAACGTCTACTAACCAGACTAAATAAGACACGTTACAACGTCTACTAACCAGACTAAATAAGACACGTTACAACGTCTACTAACCAGACTAAATAAGACACGTTACAACGTCTACTAACCAGACTAAATAAGACACGTTACAACGTCTACTAACCAGACTAAATAAGACACGTTACAACGTCTACTAACCAGACTAAATAAGACACGTTACAACGTCTACTAACCAGACTAAATAAGACACGTTACAACGTCTACTAACCAGACTAAATAAGACACGTTACAACGTCTACTAACCAGACTAAATAAGACACGTTACAACGTCTACTAACCAGACTAAATAAGACACGTTACAACGTCTACTAACCAGACTAAATAAGACACGTTACAACGTCTACTAACCAGACTAAATAAGACACGTTACAACGTCTACTAACCAGACTAAATAAGACACGTTACAACGTCTACTAACCAGACTAAATAAGACACGTTACAACGTCTACTAACCAGACTAAATAAGACACGTTACAACGTCTACTAACCAGACTAAATAAGACACGTTACAACGTCTACTAACCAGACTAAATAAGACACGTTACAACGTCTACTAACCAGACTAAATAAGACACGTTACAACGTCTACTAACCAGACTAAATAAGACACGTTACAACGTCTACTAACCAGACTAAATAAGACACGTTACAACGTCTACTAACCAGACTAAATAAGACACGTTACAACGTCTACTAACCAGACTAAATAAGACACGTTACAACGTCTACTAACCAGACTAAATAAGACACGTTACAACGTCTACTAACCAGACTAAATAAGACACGTTACAACGTCTACTAACCAGACTAAATAAGACACGTTACAACGTCTACTAACCAGACTAAATAAGACACGTTACAACGTCTACTAACCAGACTAAATAAGACACGTTACAACGTCTACTAACCAGACTAAATAAGACACGTTACAACGTCTACTAACCAGACTAAATAAGACACGTTACAACGTCTACTAACCAGACTAAATAAGACACGTTACAACGTCTACTAACCAGACTAAATAAGACACGTTACAACGTCTACTAACCAGACTAAATAAGACACGTTACAACGTCTACTAACCAGACTAAATAAGACACGTTACAACGTCTACTAACCAGACTAAATAAGACACGTTACAACGTCTACTAACCAGACTAAATAAGACACGTTACAACGTCTACTAACCAGACTAAATAAGACACGTTACAACGTCTACTAACCAGACTAAATAAGACACGTTACAACGTCTACTAACCAGACTAAATAAGACACGTTACAACGTCTACTAACCAGACTAAATAAGACACGTTACAACGTCTACTAACCAGACTAAATAAGACACGTTACAACGTCTACTAACCAGACTAAATAAGACACGTTACAACGTCTACTAACCAGACTAAATAAGACACGTTACAACGTCTACTAACCAGACTAAATAAGACACGTTACAACGTCTACTAACCAGACTAAATAAGACACGTTACAACGTCTACTAACCAGACTAAATAAGACACGTTACAACGTCTACTAACCAGACTAAATAAGACACGTTACAACGTCTACTAACCAGACTAAATAAGACACGTTACAACGTCTACTAACCAGACTAAATAATGCACGTTACCGCATTATAATAATAATAACAGGCAGTGGCAGGTTTTCGCTCCGAACTGACAAAGTAGCCTGTATCTTGTTTAGGATAGATTTTATTATTTGTAATGATTATTCCGTCATCCATTCATTCTACAAATTAAGTGAAATCTTAACATACCTTTGTCACACCTTTGTATATTTATTAGACTCGATGTCGACAATCGGATAGCCGCAGCTAGTAGACAGATATTTGAGGCGAGGACTGTTTTCCTCGTTGCGAACAGGTAAATTAATAATTACTCCGAGTGAGCGTCACGCGTCATCAGCAAAACTGGACAGAATTAAATATTTCGTTATCCTCAAGACCTCAACGTTAATGTTTGTTTAGTGTACGTATCTTCGTGGTTGGTTGTATGATAAGTACCTATACTAGTTAGGTTTATCAAACAAATTAATTTATTTTTACAAGCCTTTATTTAACTTGCAATGTATGTATGTGTGTATCTACAGGGTGTCCCAGAAATCGACGTCAAGCCGTAAATGGGTGATAGACCAAGTTATAACAGTTCTCAGAAAAATACGAAAAAAAATCTATCTCATGTTTTTAAAAATTTATGGTCACTTTAAAAATTTACTAAAAAAATCAATCCCTGTAATGGTTCTTTAACTCCAATTGCTACAAATCCCATAATTTATCTAATTTTTTTATTATTATGTAATCTTGAATAATGCTTGTGTAGATTTTTGCCTAAAATTCAAAGCCAACTCCTCCTACTTGGAAGAAAATTAAACTTTTTCAAAACCAAATTATTTAAATTTACTATTTCGCCCAACTTTAACTGACTGTACTGAAAAAAAAATGTACTACGCTAGTTTGGCAAGTAACATGAAAAATTGGCGCATTTAATAAGGATTCAAAAATGGTGTAACACTTGCTAGATTACGTTTTCAATAATTGGTCAAATTTTTTTTTGTAAATAGTATCGGTTTTTACCCAAAATGTCCAAACTTCCTTAAAATGACTTTAGCTTACCTAAAGCTTTGCTAAACTCCGTTTCTAGTTCGATAGAGACGGAGAGAGTCATTTTACGAAGTGTGAGCGAGATAAGAAATCGAAAATTTACGTAATTTAAGAGCAAAGTTATGATAGTGACTCAACCTTTTTACTTTAAGTCAGGACCAGTTTTCTCATCTTAGAAAAAAAAAACAAATTATCAGTTTTTTTTATTTTTTATTACAATAAATGTTCAAACTGCCTTCCTTCGACGGCAATGCAAGCACGACATCTTCTTAAAAAAGATCTGGTTATTTTCCGGGCAAATCTTCCCCTATTTACAAAGACAACTCAATCTCCGTTTCATGATAAAGGTTGTGTCACTGATAAAGGTGGCGTCACTCTCTGTCTCGCTCACACTTCGTAAAATGACTCTCTCCGTCTCTATCGAACTAGAAACGGAGTTTAGCAAAGCTTTAGGTAAGCTAAAGTCATTTTAAGGAAGTTTGGACATTTTGGGTAAAAACCGATACTATTTACAAAAAAAAATTTGACCAATTATTGAAAACGTAATCTAGCAAGTGTTACACCATTTTTGAATCCTTATTAAATGCGCCAATTTTTCATGTTACTTGCCAAACTAGCGTAGTACATTTTTTTTTTCAGTACAGTCAGTTAAAGTTGGGCGAAATAGTAAATTTGAATAATTTGGTTTTGAAAAAGTTTAATTTTCTTCCAAGTAGGAGGAGTTGGCTTTGAATTTTAGGCAAAAATCTACACAAGCATTATTCAAGATTACATAATAATAAAAAAATTAGATAAATTATGGGATTTGTAGCAATTGGAGTTAAAGAACCATTACAGGGATTGATTTTTTTAGTAAATTTTTAAAGTGACCATAAATTTTTAAAAACATGAGATAGATTTTTTTTCGTATTTTTCTGAGAACTGTTATAACTTGGTCTATCACCCATTTACGGCTTGACGTCGATTTCTGGGACACCCTGTATGTAAGTGTGTTCGGGTCAAATCTTGCAACTGAATTTTAAGCCAGTGCGACGTCAGTTAACTAACCATGCATGGTTAGTTAACTGACGTCATTCTAAATCCAATATGGCGGACGGCCCAAGATGGCGGACTAGTTATTTTTAGTGCACTGCCATGATGTGGTTATCAAATGAAAGGGTTTGCTAAGAAGAATACGAAACAAGCTAGTTTAAAAAAAAGATTATATAATTTTAAATTTTATTTACGTGACAATTACCATGATATTCGATTTTATTATATACTTTCTAAGTATAAAAAATCCGTGAGGAAACCGACTAATCTTACTTATACTTATAATATTACTAGCTTCTGCCAGCGGCTTCGCCCGCGTGAATGTCGAAAATTATACCAAGGGAACATATTCCCGGAATAAAAAGTATCCTATGTACTATTCCTGACTATAATCTATCTATGTGCCATATTTCATCCAGATCCGTCCAGCCGTTTGATCGTGAAGAAGTAACAAACATACAAAAACACTGTTGCAAAGTTAGCATAGTTTGGATAGATGTCTATGTTTGTTACACAATCACGCCAGAAAGGCTGATTATAGTCTGGAATAGCACATATGCTACTTTTCATCCCGGTATGATGTCCCCTTGGGATAAGATAACACTTTCCTCGCGGGCGAAGCCGCTGGCAGACGCTAGTGTAAGTCTAAAATCGCTCCCGCACTGAGCAAGCGCAGTGATCGATGCACGTGCCTTCTCTGTTTGAGAAGAGTCACGAGCCCTCAGCCCTGCGGTGTACAGTAGCTAACTGGCTATTACGATATTTTGTTTTATGGTCCTATCTAATTTGTGTTTAATTTAATTTATATTTCTAAGTGTTTAATTAATTAATTAGACCATTTTACATGGTCGACTGATACAAAAAGTTGAATGAAGAAAATCTTGGCTGTAGTAGTAAGCAAAGCGATCTCGATAGCACCCCGCGCCCCGCGCCCGCGCCCATGCCCATAATCTCTGCATCGGAGAGGAAAGATTTTTATTTTTAACCGACTTACCAAAAAGGAGGAGGAGGAGGTTCTATGTTCGACTTAATGTAGGTAAGTTTCTTATTTTTCTTTTTGTTCACCGATATCGCCGTCAATTGTGGACCGATGTTATAAATTCTGTTTTTGATTGAAAGAGTATCTACCTAAATTTGATTTGGTGAAGATCTGATAAAGAACTTCGGAGATATACAACAGAACTCTTCAATAAATAACGGCAAATCTCTCGGGATTGCTGCAATCGCATGTCTGTGTATTGTTACTAATATAAAGGACGAATAATATACTGTCACGAATATAAAGGACGTGTTTATAGAATATGTTATTTTGAATTGTACCTAAGTCATGCTGTGCAGTCGCAGATTATATATTCGCGAGCTGGCTGACACCATATTCCTCCGACTGCACAGCATGATTTTTCTTGTTTATAGCTTTTAGTTCGCTTCTTAAGCAGTCGGGTTATTGATTTTTAAATTAACATATTTTTATAATAATGTTCTGAGCAGGCATCTAATGGTATTTTGCTTAAAGTTTTCTAAGAACAAGTTAGAAACTATAACACACAAATATGTAGAAAGCGACGGCGATCAGATTGTAAATTAAAATATTCCATTGAGATAATACCCACAGCACATATCATAACAAAACAAGGTGTTTGACAAGTTGTTCATTCCAAGGCTCAGATAAACAATTGCGTACAAAAAGATAAACGACGATTTGTCGAGTGAGTGATCTAGCGAGTTGGTACAGACTGGCGAGTGGCGACATGTATTCTGCAGAGTAAACAAGCGGAGGATTGCGCTGCAGCCGCGAGTTACACTAGGTACCTACCTACTGCAAGTCTATGCTATTACGAGTACGTTTATGGGCACTGAGTTTGACGTTCCAGCATTAATATAAGTACTTAGGTACCTACTACTGACGCAGGACGAACGAAATACCGCAGTAGGTAGATACCTATTAAGGAAAGTGTTGCCACAGATCTACGTAAGTAGGTTTAACCTTTCTCGTTTCTTAACTGCTGTTAAGGGGCTTTTGGCTGCGCGTAGGTCAGCCCGGCCCACTCGTTTACCTATAATGCTCGGGTTTTGCCTACCGCAGTGCCTCTACCACTTAGTTGGCAAATTGTTTTTCCCTCTCAACGATTATTCAGCAAGAGATACCATCTGAGAACTTGCTGATTAATTACAACCTTACTGGATGACGTTGAAACATTGTTAACTACATATAGGAAAACGCCAAAAACAGCATTCAACCGTCTAGCTAAGGCGCAAGAGGAAAATGTGCGAATGTTACATGTTGCGGCACCGCCACCCGCGCCCCGCGCGCCCGGCGACACAGCAGCCATGCGAAGCCAGCGGCCAGTGGACTGCCAGCGGTCTACGTGTCCGTGAACACCCGCTTCTTATACCGTAGGTTCTTCTAAATATATCTTCCCTGCAGTGCGCCCTCTTCCATATCACAAGATCCCTTGATGTCGCCGCATTTAAAGGTACACGCAAGGTAGGCACTTCGTGCCGAGCATAAAGTACGACCCGTACAGCGCACTGCCCAGTGCCCGATGAAGTCTGACTCGATGTAATATGTAGGTACCTACGCAATGACTTTGCAATGAGCAATAAAATAAAATAAAGCTTCCGCCCTTGCGGTAGAGTGTAGTACCTACTAATAAATGATTAATTTAATTGGTCAGGACAGAACTGTAGAACTTGCAGGTACCAGACACCCACGGCTGGGATTCGTGACGCATGACGCGGCAGGTAAGCAAGCCTCGTCGCGCTTTACTGTAGTTCCGGCTCCGGTTCACGAGGCAGCCGGGTGCTCACTGTTCGTGTTCAGTCAGCGGCCAGCGCGCTGTCACATGTGATGATGTGAGCACACGCTCGTGTCGGACAGGCGCGAGGCGCAGCGCGCGGGCGCGACATGACACAACACTGATGTGTAGCAAAACGTTAAAGTCACGTAGTCGCCGCGCGCATCAACCGATGCATTTGTTAGCGCACGTCTCGAATATAAAACAAGTATATTCACGGCAGGGCCAGCCTCTTCACCTGCGCGTTACATGACCACTCGTACATTGTCATTATCTCTCCTTACGAGTTACGACAAACTAGCAGACAGTCTAGCGCCAGAATAGCATTGCTACATCTTTATAGGGCTCCGTACCAAAGTGGTTAAAAAAGGAAAACTCCATACTACTTAACACTACGTCTTACGTTGTTTGTCTGTTCTATTTGTCAAAACTGCTTATTTCAAAGGTGCTGATAGGATAGACCTTGTGCATTCACTTGTAACAAAAATCGAGAATTCGCCGTTTTTAACGCGACTGCCCAAACATTCGGATGTTTCATTTTTTTTTTATTCGGGCATAACTTCGTCATTAAACGACTTCAAAAAAAGGAGGAGGTTCTCAATTCGTCGTAATCTTTTTAGGGTTCCGTACCCAAAGAGTAAAAACGGGACCCTATTACTAAGACTCCGCGATCCGTCTGTCACCATGCTGTATCTCATGAACCGTGATAGCTAGACAGCTGAAATTTTCACAGATGTTGTATTTCTGGTGCCGCTATAACAACAAATACTAAAAACAGAATAAAATAAATATTTAAGTCGGGCTCCCATACAATAAACGTGTTTTTTTGCCGTTTTTTGCAGTAATGGTACGGAACCCTTCGTGCGCGAGTCCTACTCGCACTTGGCCGGTTTTTTTATGTATGTTCCCCGAATACTCAAAGACGCCTGGACGGATTTGGGAAATTCTTCTTTTGTTTGAAAGGGACTTCGCAGGTGTTCCGGTGGTCATCAGGTCAGGATCTGATGATGGGATCCTAGAGAAATCAAGGGAACGCCTCAAATATCGTCGCGAAATACGAGTAAACGTCTTTTCTGGTTCTGTAGCCCCAGTGAGAATTAGCTCAGAGACTTATTGCGTAAATATTTGAATTTATGTTTTGAATTTGAATCATCATCATCATTTCAGCCGAAAGACGTCCACTGCTGGACATAGGCCTCCCCCAGGCGTCGCCACATTGACCGATCCCGTGCGTCTCGCATCCAGCGCCTGCCCGCAACCTTAACCAGGTCATCGGTCCACCTGGTGGGAGGCCTTCCAACGTATCGTCTTACGGTTCGCGGTCGCCATTCCAGAACTTTTCGACCCCATCGGCCATCGTCATTGAATTTGAATATGATTTGTATTTTAATCTGAGTTAATTTTTATTGATTCTTTTTTCAGCAATTATGCAATTGTTTATATTTTATCTGATTTAATTTTAGTTTCATTGTGAATACCTAACTTGATTTTAACTTGATTTGATTTTATTTGTGATTCGATTTAATTTTATTGATTCTTTTTTATTGTTTTTGTTTTTTTTTTTTCTATATTAGTAGGTATTACTTTTTTATACATTTCCTTAATTTTAAGTGTGTTTACTAGTGAATATGTGCATGTAACATTCACATCTAGTAGATACCAGCCCCTAGCACGAGTTTCTGCGTAATTGGTTCGACTACGTTAACGTATCGACTTCGACAATTTTTGTATGCAAAATTAATCAGCGCCATGTGTCCGTATTTGGAACTAAAAAATCGGTAGCACAAGTTTTTGACAATTGCCTTCGTATCGAGTAGACGTATTTACGGTGCGTTAACGCTCCAAATGTATGGGAATCGGTAGCACGAGTTTTTATTTTGACATGTAGTATCGAGTTTTACGCTAGTTGTGACGAAAGCACGTCGAAAACTATCTCACTGACATTTTCTTGGCGTGACATTTCACGTCAAATAATTTTCCGTATTTATTTGGGTAATTATTGCAATAATATGCTATTTAATCATGAATAAAAGGGGAAGGCATGCTGTCTATTGATTATCTTACCTCCTATTTTAATAAAGAGGCTAGGAGAAGCTGTTAAACGAGGTAGGTAAAATTTTCATTTTCTTTATAAACAAACAGTAATAGTTTCTTATAATAAATCATTTCTATAAGTTATTGATGCTAACCACACTGTATGGTCGATGCCACACATAGAGCGGTCTTCCAGTCGTGATGAAGTACGGTCTCTAGTGCGTTATTCGCCGAAACTCTACATTTTTCTTGCGGTGCTCCATAACTATCATGACTCATTTGAAGATTCAAGAATCGAAGTAAACGGCGATATTCTTTATAAATGAGGGATTATCTCTAATGTAATACTAGTATGTACGTATGCCTATATATTTTGCAACTGGTTTATATCCGTTTACAAAGATAGTTTGGGAATATGGGTTAGAATTTGGGATAAACATTAGCAGTTGCTTCTAGGCAACTGAAGCCCTTTCATTTATCGGCAGCTAAAATGTTCTTGTCTACCCTATTACCAACAATATAAATCTAAAATGTATTAATATAACATGTTCTTCAGCAGGTCTTGTGGCAATGGTTGCAGTATTTTAAGTAGCAAAAACCGTAAGCCGTTCTACAAGTCTAGCTAGTTTGTCGATGATAAACAGAGACAGATGTACAACGAAAGAGAGAACTAGGACAAAAAGGAAATAGAAGCCCTCCGCAGCGTGACGAACGGTCTATTATAAAGACTAACTATAGAGTCTATTAGAAAGAGAAGAGAATTCCATCGTAATTGCCACCTGACAACCAATGTTCCAGAATCCAGAGTAATCTTTATGAGACGAGAAATCGATCCAGAGAGTGGACTGTGATAGGACTCTCATATCATTCCGTATGCGTACATGGAAAGCCTTGTTGGCTCAGCCTATTTTTATTTAAAATTCCCACTTGTATGCTTAGATTTTTAAAACTACGCAACGGATTTTGGTGCGGTTTATTTTTAATAGATAGAGTGATTCAAGAGGAAGGTTTTTATGTATAAAACACGCGGGCGAATCCGCTGGCAGAAGTTAGTTTATTACATTTCTAACATGTACATAATTGTACACAAAGTAGCCGTGAATTAACTAAGTAACTAACTAAGCTATTAATGTGATAATAAAAACCTAAATAAACAGAAACTATATGTTTTTCCTAATTTACCTAATCTGAACATACATACATAAACTTACGCTTTTTTCGGATGGGTGTGAGTAGGAAGAATCTACAAAATGCCACCTGCTGCGTTATATTCACGTTCATACATCTACACGCACGCTGGTTATGACATGCACGCACGCTGGCCTTTCTGAAGAACATCACAATAAGATCTGTTGCGGACGGCACCCGGGTGGTGTAAGTACCCACGGTCGCCCTGGAACAGTATCCCACTGTTGTTTGACGTGCTTTCCATAAGCTCTGAGTCCGGCGACTCTGCTGGTGGCACACGTCACCACGCATCCCTGAATGCGTATGTAGGATGGTAAGTACGAGGACGACCAACATACAAGAACCACGTTTTGACTAAAGAAATAAAAATCGGGCTTTTTCTTGAAAAATCTTGTTGCACGTGTTTTAGGCTATTTTTTTGCGTTCATCTTTAGATACTTAGCCGAAATCTTAAGAGCCTTATTAACCTTTTAAACATAAATATAATCATTGCAATTTTAGATTTTTACACCCCTTATTGACATACGACAATAATAATTACACATTTTAAAACAATTAAAAAGTTCGTAGAACAATAGCATTAAAAGTTTGGTACACCTTCATTACATTGGATAAGCGAATTATCTCGTAAACGTATGGACCGATTAACATTATTCAAACGGATAAAATTGTTCAATGTCGTTGCAATATCTCCATAAACAAAAAAATCATGTTTTCAAGATCATCATCACTATGATCACACTTCTTCTCTCTCATCTCATCATCGTTCTTCAATCTATCATTCAAAATTACACCACACATAGGTAATTTCTATTCTAAACTAATATTTTAAAATGGTTTTTTACTATATTTGTACAAGGTAATCTCTGGAAGGAAACGCTTGCCGTTCCTACCGCTAGGTGTAGTAGTAAAAACTTTATGGGCTGATCATGCAACAGCTGCATTAAGAATAAGTAATAGAATATGTAGCTGTTGTAGATGGTAGGAACCTACATAATGCATTGATGAAATAAAATACAGATTTAATTAACAAAACTTTGTATTACATAATGTTCTTTCATATTCGAATCGTAGTGAATTGGCAGAGCTTCTATGATTTCAACCATAGCTCATAGCTGCTCCAAATGCTTGAAATAGCATAAAGAGCATTTGTACCTAAACGGTTGTGAATTTGTTGATACTTTTTAACGTCGTAAGTTACAAAATATTCCCCCAATTCCTTCGTTAGATGTCATTATTGCACAAAGAGTCAAATAGCTGGACGTGGGCTTTGAAAAAATCATGGCTGCAGTCTTGTAGACGGTGGTGCAATCGATCGGAATGGCTTGTCTTCTCTTAGTGGCAATACTGGCTTATATTGTTGCGGTGACGACAAAGGCTTTTAGCTAGTACCCGGAATATTTTACTATTCATCTCCTGTTGGTAAAAGAAGTTGATATAGAACAAAATACAAAGATTCTGAAACTAAATACAACATTGTTGGTCGTGCAGTGTTTTTGGACTTTTCCATTAGGAATTTCTTAGTGGCAACCCGGAGTCTTACTCTGTGTGCTGTGTACGGTAATAAGCCCGCCTCTTACTACATGAGTCCTCATGGGATTAAGCGAATTTTGCATAATTGTATGAATCTGTGCAATAAACTTACTTGTTTGCTTTTTTATGAAGTTCACCATGATGATGAACTGAGTGAAGCAAGTTCTTTTTGGATTCCTTAATTCTAAAATCACAGAACCATCGTACATTACAGATTTTCGTCTGAATTGGTAAATTATAATAATTATTTGAAATGACAACAAACAACAATAGACGTTTACACCTTAGGGTCTGCTCACACCGGGAAGCAATGCGATAGTACATATCAACCGCGCGGCATTTAAAATTAAAAAAATAAGTGATCAAATCCGCCATTATTGCAATCTATTTATTCATATGTTAATTTCATGCGTAAAATGTGAATGATTAAGTGGAAAATTCTGGTGAACAATAATTTAGGTACATTTATTATGTCTAGCATTCCGGGCATGATTGCTGACAGGCTGTGATGTACAAAATCGTTGCTCCAGTATTTCAGCTGGAATACTGAAGCAATGATGGTTGCCTTTTTTTTTTTTTTTTTTTTGTTTACGGGGGGAAACCTTCAAAAGGCGCCTGGACTTTTGGGGAAAAGACCAGGGAGTGTGGGATTCTTACCTCACTAAAACCACCCCGGTGATCACCATCAGCACTTAGAAGGGGCCCCGTTACCTCTTAAAAGACCACTCCGGAACCCCCTCTGTGCAACGCCTGTTAGGGCACATCCCTGGGGAGACTGAGGAGCGTCTCCCCTGAGCCTCGCTTTTTACGGCAGCACGTGATCACTGTGCCACCGTCTTTCCTAGAGTCACTTGGTGGGTGGACAGAATCCCCAATCTGACCACCCGTGACCCTGGAATCCCACCTGCCAATGATGCAGGCGGGGTTTCGGCGTTTTAGGCGGCGTCGAGGCGGTTGCCTCCACGACGCCTTCTCCTCCGGGCAGGATCGGCCCTCTCACGACCCCGCTCGGCAGCCTCCTTCTGAACCATCACGGTTTCACAGAAGGAGGCCATTTCTCTCCAGTTTTCTGTCTCTGCCAGCATGGCCCTCACAACCGCTGGCAGAGACAGGTCTCGCCCGATCCTGGCGACCAAGACCTGCCGCTCAGAGACCCACGCAGGGCACTCTTCGAGCGTGTGCTGTGCAGAGTCAAGGTCGCCTCCGCAGTGATGGCAATTTGCCGTGGTCTCTCGCCCAATCCTGTTCAGGTACTCACCGAAGCAACCGTGCCCGGTCAGCACCTGAGTGAGCCTGTAGGAGATGCGCTCCCCTCTTTCCAGCCAGGCTTCGAAGTGCGGCAGGATGGCTTCGACAACGCGCTTGCGCGAGAATTGCGGCTGCTGTAGCCGCTCGCGCCACCGCTCGAGCGCGTGTCGCCGTTCCTGCCGCCTCAGCCTAACCGTAGCGATTCCTGGCACGCTATTGCCACTTTGACGGATGGCGTGAATCCGGTCATATACCCTCGCGTCCATATCCGCCAGAATGTCCAGCGGTGGAAAGCGTGCCAGGAGTGTTGCCGCCTCAAAAGATACCGTTCGATATCCTCGTGCGATTCGAATGGCCATTTTCCGCTGCAGGCTATTGATTTTGGTCCTGCAGCGTCGGACACCTGACAGTCTGTTTGACCAAACAGGTGCCCCATAAAGGACCATCGATCGCACGACACCCGCGTAGAGGCGGCGAACTTCTTCCCGAGGTCCCCCGAGATTGGGCAGCAGTCTATGCAAAGCACCCACTGCCTTTCCAACCCGAGGGACCAGGCGCTCGAAATGCTCTTCGAAGCCCCACCGACCGTCCAGGGTAAGGCCAAGATACTTTAAGTATCGACCCACCTGGACTTGCGCATCTCCAACAGTCACTGACGAGCTGGGCGGCTCTCTGCTTCTCGGCAGTCTATGGAACCATAGCGCCTCAGTTTTATGAGGCGCTATCTCTAAGCCCAGCTCGCGGATCGAAGCCACGACTTTTGCCACCCCGAGCTCGGCAAGCTGGATAGTCTCGTCAAAGGTGTCCCCGCCGGCCAAAACCAGGGTATCGTTTGTGTGTACAAATGTTGTTTTTTGTTATTGTGTTACTAACATACGTATAAGTCTTTTTCCATCGTTCTTACATATCTATGTAATTTCCTTGTAACCAAATACTTGTAATTGAACTGTATTCATGGAAAAGAGTGTCCTTGGAGTTTCTTGCACGTTCTTCTCCATAGGGACCTACTAGTACTGACGCTTGCAAATGTGCAACTAGATTCATCTTTTGTTTGATTATTCAAAATGCCTTTAAATGGTTTAGTTGAAATCAAGTATATTGATAAGTTTATATCATCAATACATATAATAAATCTGTAGAAAAATATTTTTTGTACATCGAAAAAAATTCAAAAAAAAATAGCCAGGGTGTTAAAGGATAACCAACAGAACCCATTTCTAGCATTTTTGGCATTTTTGTCTGTTTGTCTGTTTGTCTGTTTGTCTGTTTATCTGTTTGTCTGTTTGTCTGTTTATTTGTGCACGCATCACGTGAAATGTACGAAACCAATGTAGATAACTTTTATACATAAAAATTGTGCGTATCTTGAAGAATTACTTAGTTTTTGTTTCATCGCAATCGGTTCACTCTATCAAAAGTTAGATGAATTTAAAGTGTTCAAGAAGTAAAATTATCACAGCTCACGCAATTCGGTTACTCGGACAGTTGAACTCGCTATTCGATAGATGGCGTTGTGCATTTAAAGTCATTATCTGAATCGCGGTGTTAAGAAGAAAAAAAAAATTGGTAAGTAGTACGTATATTTTGTAACCGACTTCCCAAAAAAGAGGAGGTTCTATGTTCGACATTATGTATGTTATTATTTTTTTTTTGTGTAAGTTCAGTGTTCACCGATATCTCCGTCAGTTGTGGAACGTTGTCAAAAAATCTTTTTTTGTTTGAAAGTGTATGTTCCGAAATTGGTCCCATTTTAATTTGGTGTAGGACTGACGAATCAATTCGAAGATATACAACAGAACTCTTCAATAAATAACGGCAAATCTCTCGGGATTGCTGCAATCGCATGTCTGTTTGTTGTTTATACCATTTCATAACATAACATCACGCCAGTACGCTCTTAAGGGGTACGCAGATCTCTCATTTCACCGGTTATGTTCAAGTTTCATGATATTAGGGTAATATATTCTGGCGTTATACGAGTAGGTAACTTACTAAACAACTTGCCTATTAGGTAGGTACAACTAAAAAGTGAAAAATAAAAAAACTTTTTACAAAAAAATACTACCGACTTCCAAATAAAACTACAAGGTGAAAAATAACTTTATTTTTGGAAGTCGGTGTCCATAACGCAATAAATTGGTACCTACGAAAGACACCGACTTCCAAAAATAAAGTTATTTTTCACTTTGTAGTTTTATTTGGAAGTCGGTAGTATTTTTTTGTAAAAAGTTTTTTGAGTATGTGGAGTAGGCAGGCAGGCTGGTACGTATGGTAGGGTTGGCAGGCAGATGACGGGAGCGAAGCCACGGGCACAGCTAGTTGTTACTAATACTATGAATATAATATTCTGTATTAAGCTTAAGTTATTCTGTGGGCCCTGATGACTTAAATAAATGAATTAATAATTAAGTATAAAAAAGTATTTAAAGTTTCGGTGTGGACGTACCTACTTTTACCAATCCCTGAGTTCGGAAAGTTCGTCGGCAGAATTTTGCATCTACACGCGTTTGCATCAGTGTGCTAATGGTTTTTTATTTTTGTAATTTGAAGGAAACCGTCAAACATTAAGTGACAATTGTCAAACGTCATGTACGGGACCGTTCGAAACCGAACAATTTATCATAAATGAAAACTCCAATAAACTGAAATTTTCAATGACTTATTAAAAAAAAGAATTAATAAAAATGTGAAATATGTTTTAACATTTGTTTATAACAAAAAAAAAAACAGTTTTAGTCTCTAAATTATTTAAGACAAAGTTACCCGTTTTATGTCTTCTATTTTCAGAACGCACTTTCACTACAAACCAATCCAAACGCTATTGGGTTCTCGGCCTTAATTAACCATCGTTCAATTACTACTTCCGAGTTGTCGCAAACATTTTTTTGAACTCGTGCTACCAAGTTAATTGACGCAGTATCGAGTACGTTAACGTCTGGTGAAAACGTCACGATGACGATACGAAAACGTCAGAAACTTGTGCTAGGGGCTAAGAGGTGAGATGGCGCTAGTGCCACGCTTTACAACAGCTCCGCGTATTTTAATTACTAAAAATAATTAAAACAAACTTAAGCCAAAAACAAATAGTGAATTGGAAATATAATAGCATTATAACGAAGTGCTATTGTTATCTTGACGTTATATGCAAGTACAGTGCTCAAATTACTGTTTTCAAAATACAGTGCAAAAACAGTTTACTTTTAAAACTATCTGTTTGACTTTAAACAATAAAACAACTAGTGCAGTGCAACAAATAACATCATATTTGTGTGGAACAATGAACTATTAACAAAGCAAAGTGTTTTAAAATGTTTAAATTGTGTTCATAATAGAAACGGTGACGGTAGCGGAAAAATTCAAAAACGGACTTAACGAGAATTTTTTATCTCTCAGAAACATTGTTGGTTCACAACGCCTATTTCAACTTATGTTGTAATGACGAGTTGGCTGACTGGTTTCGACGACGCCCTCTATAGTAAGGTGTCTCGAGTTCGAATACAGCGGTCCGACAACTTGACTTTTGTGATATTTGAGATTTGTTGTTTACAGTTTATATGTCAAAATAATTAAATTGTTGCAAGAAATAATACAATACAAAATCACCGCTAAGTAGAAGAGAGTAAAAAGGTACTCTTCGCACGCTACCTACCGCCAGAAAGCGGATGGTTAAAATTTCCTTTATGGGCCGCTGATTTTTGGCGCGGGGAGGGTGGGGGGGAGGAGGGAGGAGGTTTGGCTACTCCCCTGTACCATCCCCACCACTCGGAGCCCTATTGTTATGGAGATATCCATGGTTGAAGTTTTCAGGTTAGAATAAAAATTTCCATAAATGTCCATTGTTTTGAGACGCGGGGGGGGAGGGAGGGCAAGGAGGGTTGGGGGGCTACCCCCCTGAACCATCCCCACCCCACGGAACCACATGTATATGGAGATATCCATGGTTAAAGTTTTTACGATTACTCTTTAAGCAACAAAGTCGACGGAGCCCCGCTGCGCGGGGCTCCTATTTCTGTCTGAAGGGTCTAAAGTAACCTAACACGAAGGAGATGACCTGTCCGTGTCGAGGAGACCTAAGCTCCCGAGCTCGCTTCGCTCGCTCTTGGACTAATTCACATTTTTTTACCTCGTTAATTATATTTAAGTAAAAAATGTATCTAATATCTCCATAACCATGGGGTTCCGTGGGGTGGGGATGGTATAGTGGGGTAGCCCCCCTACCCCCCTTGCCCTCTCTCCCTCCCCACCCCATAAAAAGATTGGACATTTGTGGAAATTTTTAGTCTAACCTGAAAACTTTAACCATGGATATCTCCATAACCATGGGGCTCCGAGTGGTGGGGATTGTACAGGGGGGTAGCCAAACCACTCCCCCTTGCCCCCCCACCCTCCTTGCACCAAAAATCAGCGGCTCATAAAGGAAATTTTATCCAAGGGATTTAATCAATATTATTACCATAATTACCTTAAAAAATATGTAATGAACACCACAATGAATGTGTTAACGATTCTATGTTGGCAAAAACATAAAATATTGTTTAGTTTGAATAACAAAAATACGTAAAGTTGGACAAAAAAATTAAAATAGCATGCTCGTGTTTATATTTATAGTAAACTGTTGAATTTTTTCACAAACTTTAATTCATATTAATCTCTAATTGTCATACCACAATTTAAAGTTTTTTTTTTTTTTTTTTTTTAATTTTGGCAAGTCGCTATTTGCGCAATGCCACATACAAAAACGGGGAAACTTGGTAGTAAATATAATTTAATTTAGGATACGGAATTTGGATGGATATTGGACAGGATTATTAAGAACGAAATTATAAATAAAATAACTATTAAATACGTATATTATTAAGAGTGATAAATGAAGATAAATACATGTATATTTTAAAATCATTAGATGCAAGTAAAACAGAGATAGACGTAGGAAAAGGAATGCTATAACAAAGTAAAGATGATATAAAAGGATCATGGTTAAGTAGAGGACAGGAAAAGAAAATGTGGTTTAAATCACCCACCTCTCCACAATCGCACAGGTCGCTAGAAACGATCTGCAATCGTGCAAGGTGGACTCGGGAACAGATAAGACCCAACCTCATGCGAATAAGGCAACTGGTAGCAGCCTTACCGAAGTTAAATTTCGAAAACCATGGTTTTTTGGGAATACATGTCTGAATACGTGAATAATAATTTCCTTTGGTAACGCTGCTATCCGCCCAAAACTTGCTCCAAGCTTCCCAAAGAAAGTTAATAGGCAGATTCGCCAAGTCGTGGCAAAAATTGATGTAGGGAAACAAATCACCGCAGTCTACCGCTTCATTAGCCAGGCGATCGGCTTTAACATTTCCCGTGATATTACTATGGCCAGGTATCCAAGCGAAAGAAATTTGAAGACCGAGTTTTACGCATTTATACAAAAGGCTTCTAATGAACATAACTATAGGAAATATTGGTTTACATTTAAAAGGATTTCTTTTAATGGCTTGCAATGCACTTAAAGCGTCAGTAACTATTACTGTTTTTCCCAATTTCATGATGTAAATATATTCTAAGGCTTTGAACAGACCATAACATTCGCCAGTAAACACTGATGACTCAGGAGGAAGTTTAATTTTTTGCACTATATTGTATTGTGAGTGAAAAACTCCAACTCCAACATTTCCTAAAGAAGAGTGCTTAGAGGCGTCCGTATAAATATGATGCCAATTCTCCCAATGCAAGTCTTTGGAAAAGTTAAATAACTCTTTTACGAAATCATCGTGTTTATTAATACCTAAATTCAAGATAACATCCGGAGTGAGCACCAATGATTCATATGAATGATTAAAGAGTGGATATGTAAGTGACTGGTAAATAGGAGCTTGCAAAGCTATAAACTTTTTATAACTTACAACAAGACAGGGAAGAGATTTGTGAGACCAATAGTTAGAAGAATTGGTTTCATCTAAAAGTGACTGAAGTTTTGCACGTAAAGGATGGTTGGAAAATTGTAACGAGCGGAATAGAAATTTGTCGGAAAGATACTGACGTCGAAGAGAAAGAGGAGGATCTACAGTTTCAACCTGTAGGGCATTTATTGGGCTTGATTTCATAGCTCCCGTCACTATTCGTAATGCTTTGGACTGGATACTATCCAATTTCTTTAATGCGGCCGAATTACCAGGTTCTAATAAAAATGTTCCATAATCAAGCACACTTCTAACTATTGCATTATAGATTAATTTTAATGAAAAGGGATGGGCACCCCACCAAACCCCTGATAAACATCTTAATATATTTAATCTTTGTTCACACCTTGCCGCTATATACTCACAGTGTGGAATCCCAGATAGTTTACTATCCAAAATCACACCTAAAAATTTTACCGAAGTTTTTACAGGAATGGAAGCATTATCATAATATACAAAAACAGGAGGAGGAAAGCGCATTCTAGAAAAAAGCACAACTGTACTTTTGGAAGTAGATAGCTCAAGACCATTGATGTCCAACCATTTCCTTTTAGTTCATCTACGGTACTTTCACAGTTATTATGTCTTGTGACTGGGACTGTAGCACCATAATTTTGTAATATTTTATTTTGTCTTTTGACAATTCAAAAGTGCCTGTAACTGGCCTACTTGAAATAAAGTGCTTTGACTTTGACTTTAACTTTGACATTTTTTTAAAAGTCCGAAGTCATTGTATTGCAAGCCGCTGCAATAGAGCTATGAGGGCAATATAAAAGAAGATCATCAGCATAGTGAAGCACTTTTACTTGATTGTTCAAAGAGGATTCAAGATCATAAGTGTAGATGTCATATAATAAAGGACTAAAAGTGTTTTTTTTCCTGTAATTATTTAAGTGGTGTACAATAAAGTATATAATAAATAATAAATAAATAAATAAATAAAAACTGATCCTTGAGGGAGGCCTTTCCACACAAGTCTAGATTCACACCTAGAATCCTCGAGTGTAAGATTTATACACCTCTCAGATAAAATATTTAAAATGAAGTTTGTGAGAAAAATAGGAACATCTAGCTCCTGAAGTTTATATTTTAAAGTTGATATTTCCACATTATCATAAGCAGAAGTTATATCTAGAAAAGCAGAAACTACGGAATGATTCGAAGAGAATGCTAACCTTATATCAGTGACAAAGATACTCAAATTATCTAAAGTACTTTTACCTCGCCTAAAACCAAATTGACTGTCGCTAAGTAGTTTCCTGTTTTCTAAATGCCATTCTAACCTATTTTTAACTAAATGTTCTGTGATTTTTAACATTACTGAAGACAAAGCTATAGGTCGGTAGGATGTGCTGCTAGATGGATTTTTGTTAGGTTTGAGTATCGGTAGAATGTCTTGGGATTTCCAGGAATTGGGAATATTTCCGGTTAACATAATTTTATTTATTAGTTCCAAGAAGTACAAAAGAGATAGATCACTCATGTTTGACAAAAAGGAATAAGGAATTCCATCCGAACCTGGTGCAGAGTCCTTAATATGACATAAAACACCTTTAAGCTCTTCGAGGGTAAATATATTATTTAATTCACAAAGAGAATCCACCATTGAACGGGGAATGGAATAGGTAGTAAAATTTTCTGGGACATATGCGGGAGCCAACTTATCTAAAAAAATATTTACTAACTGAGATGGAAGAAATGCTCTCGATGGTTCTGTGAATGCTGATCTAAACCTTCTGATATTGCACCAAACAACAGATGGTTGAACATCAGGAGAAATAGAGAAGCAAAATGATCTCCAAATTTCAAATTTCTTTTTTTTAAGTAGTTTTTTAGTTTCTGAAACTATTACGCTCAAAATGTTGAAATTTTCTTCGGTAGAATTTTCTAGATAATTTAGTTCACACTGCTTCCTTTGTAATATTGCATCTGTGCAATCTTTGTCCCACCATGGTGGAGAAGGAATTTTATTTTTTAACGATTTCATTGGAAAGAGTTTATCGGATGTTTTTATCATGGCTTTGGATAAAGTGTATATTTTGACTATACAATGGGGCTAATTAAAGTCCAATTACACGTAAAATGGTTTATTAAAGAGTATCGTGCGTACAGTAAGAAAGCAGACGGTAGAATGGTATGACATAACAAATTATCATCAATACATATAATAAATCTGTAGAAAAATATTTTTTGTACATCGAAAAAAATTCAAAAAAAAATAGCCAGGGTGTTAAAGGATAACCAACAGAACCCATTTCTAGCATTTTTGGCATTTTTGTCTGTTTGTCTGTTTGTCTGTTTGTCTGTTTATCTGTTTGTCTGTTTGTCTGTTTATTTGTGCACGCATCACGTGAAATGTACGAAACCAATGTAGATAACTTTTATACATAAAAATTGTGCGTATCTTGAAGAATTACTTAGTTTTTGTTTCATCGCAATCGGTTCACTCTATCAAAAGTTAGATGAATTTAAAGTGTTCAAGAAGTAAAATTATCACAGCTCACGCAATTCGGTTACTCGGACAGTTGAACTCGCTATTCGATAGATGGCGTTGTGCATTTAAAGTCATTATCTGAATCGCGGTGTTAAGAAGAAAAAAAAAATTGGTAAGTAGTACGTATATTTTGTAACCGACTTCCCAAAAAAGAGGAGGTTCTATGTTCGACATTATGTATGTTATTATTTTTTTTTTGTGTAAGTTCAGTGTTCACCGATATCTCCGTCAGTTGTGGAACGTTGTCAAAAAATCTTTTTTTGTTTGAAAGTGTATGTTCCGAAATTGGTCCCATTTTAATTTGGTGTAGGACTGACGAATCAATTCGAAGATATACAACAGAACTCTTCAATAAATAACGGCAAATCTCTCGGGATTGCTGCAATCGCATGTCTGTTTGTTGTTTATACCATTTCATAACATAACATCACGCCAGTACGCTCTTAAGGGGTACGCAGATCTCTCATTTCACCGGTTATGTTCAAGTTTCATGATATTAGGGTAATATATTCTGGCGTTATACGAGTAGGTAACTTACTAAACAACTTGCCTATTAGGTAGGTACAACTAAAAAGTGAAAAATAAAAAAACTTTTTACAAAAAAATACTACCGACTTCCAAATAAAACTACAAGGTGAAAAATAACTTTATTTTTGGAAGTCGGTGTCCATAACGCAATAAATTGGTACCTACGAAAGACACCGACTTCCAAAAATAAAGTTATTTTTCACTTTGTAGTTTTATTTGGAAGTCGGTAGTATTTTTTTGTAAAAAGTTTTTTGAGTATGTGGAGTAGGCAGGCAGGCTGGTACGTATGGTAGGGTTGGCAGGCAGATGACGGGAGCGAAGCCGCGGGCACAGCTAGTAGGAAATAAAAAAATGACAAACGCCTACTAAAAACATCAGGCGCAGATCTATCGACGTGTGAATTTAGTATTCAGTAAACGTGAGGCGCTGCGCCGTAACATATTCCCGGCCGTTGAAAACTTGTTTTTCAACCCTTAAGTTCAGCAGCAGTTGGCAGCGGACAGAGACGGGTAAAAGGGCGTCGCACGCAGCCTCTTGAAGTCTTGATGTCTGCAACTCTTGTAACTCCATCAGGTCCAGGAAATAGCTGAAGAACTCGTCCCAGACGCCAGTTTAGTGGAGGAGTGCTATCATCAGCTAGGAGCACCATATCACCTATGTTGAGCTGAGCATTGCCTTTACGCCATTTTGTCCTTTGCTGAAGCTCTGACAAGTACTCCTTCTGCCACCTTTGCCAGAAGTGACGCCTTATTTCTTCAAGGCGTTTATATCTATTTCTTGGGTAAGTTTCATTCTCTTCCAGGGCTGGTGACGGTAGTGCAGTTAACGGTCGACCAATGATGAAGTGCCCTGGGGATAAGGAGAGTAGGTCGTTAGGACAGGATGATAAGGGACACAAGGGACGGCTATTGAGTATCGCCTCCACTTGCGCAAACAAAGTCGTAATTTCCTCAAATGTTAAATGACTATTGCCAATGACTCGTTTGATGTGATGCTTAGCCGACTTGACGCCGGCTTCCCAGATGCCGCCGAAGTGAGGAGCGTAAGATGGTATGAATTTAAAATTAATACCCTATTGACCAGCAAAACCAGATATAGGTTCACCACTTTGTTTTAGAAAGTTACCTATCTCATTTGCGGCGGCGACAAAATTACGGCCATTGTCACTAAATATTTCGATTGGTTTTCCTCTCCGCGCAATAAAACGCCTGAGAGTCATTACAAATGCATCTTTAGTTAAATCACTGACTGCCTCTAGATGAATACATTTATAACGTAGGCACACAAAAATGCACATATAACATTTTATAACGCGACTGCCGCGTCCTTTGCGATTTAAAATATAAAACGGGCCAGCGAAGTCTAAACCGACAGACAAAAATGGGAAATCCGGGTTCACTCGCTGGGATGGTAAGTCACCCATTTTTGGGCATAACGTTTTACCACTTACTCGTCGGCATCGCACGCAGTTGCTGACTGTGCGCCTAGCAAGATACCTGCCATTTACAGGCCAGACTGTTTGCCTAACTGTCGCTAGCAACAAATTCGGACCTGCATGTAGGTTCGCAAAGTGCTCATTTGCGAAGTATATTTTTGTTAATCTATGAGAGGCGTGCAAGAGTATTGGACGTCTCATTTCAAAGCTACATGTGGACGCATCTATGCGGCCACCGACACGAATCAAGTTATTGTTATCTATAAACGGAGACAATGATAAAATTTTACTCCTAGCCGGTATTTGTTTACCTTTTGTAAGCAGTTCGCATTCGATAGGAAATGACTCACGCTGGGCAACAAAACAAAGTGAATGAAATGACTCCAACAACTCTTCTGGTGAAAGTATGCCTACCCGTTTATTATAGGGGTGCTTTATATTAAATAAAAACCTTCGAACATATGCAACAACTTTCTGAAGTTTTTGATATGATGAAAAATTATTAAAATTTATAAAATAATCCTGATCACTTATTGTTGACGTGTGTGCTTTCATCTCAGGTAAATCCTCTAGCTTTGACTTATTTAATACGGGCCAATAGCTTTCATTTTTATGCAAAAAGCTAGGGCCAGACCACCACAAGTCCATAGACAATAAGTTTTTTGCATCCACTCCCCTAGAAATTAAATCCGCGGGGTTCATGGTAGTAGGAACGTAGCGCCAAGAACATGCTTTAGTTAACTCAAGTATTTCACAGACACGATTAGCTACAAACATTTTTAGTTTTGTAGGATCGCTATTAATCCAACTTAGAACTACACTGGAATCACTCCAGTGTACGATGTTTCCCGGACTGTACCGGAGAGCATCTGTAACAGATTTACAAAGCTTAGCGGATAATAATGCAGCGCAAAGCTCGAGACGCGGTATTGTGGTGGGTTTTAGAGGCGACACCTTTGACTTGGCACATAATAGCTTGACAGTAATTTCACCATCACTATTTACTGATTTTAAATATATACATGCACCGTATGCACTTTGAGACGCATCACTAAACGAGTGTAATTCTATTAATTTAGGATTGTTGCCTAGAACTAATCTAGGAACTTTATATTGATTTAGGCACTTTAAATTATCAGTAAATTTTAACCAATCGTCAGTCAAATTTTTTGTAACTGGTTCGTCCCAATCTAATTTTTGTTGCCACATTTTTTGCAATACAATTTTAGGCTGAATTATTACAGGACTTAGAATACCTAACGGGTCAAATATTTTAAATGAATTAGACATAACAAATCGCTTTGTGATGACTGCATCCTGGTCAAATATAAAGTTTTTAATGGGAAAATATAACATGTCACTGGAGGGAATCCATCCAAGACCAAGAGTGTTTGAAGACTCACTGATTGTTAAATTGTCTTCATGATTTATATTCAAATGTTCAAAAATTGATGGATTGTTACTTTTATATTTCCTTAAGTTAAAACACCCATTTTTTAAAGCTTCGGCAACTCCCCTTTGTATAAAACGTAGTTCCTGCTCATCATTCGCACCCGTGATGAGATCGTCCACGTAAAAATCCTTTTGGATTATATTTTTTATACTTTCGTCATTTTGTTCCTCACCGAGCTGCCAAAGGCAACGTGTGCTAAGAAAGCTGGCACTTGCGGTACCATAAGTGAGTGTATTTAACTCATAAGTTTGGATGGGTTGTGACTCGTCTTCTCGCCATAGAATACGCTGCAAACTACGATCTTCTTTGTCCACTAGGACTTGACGGTACATTTTTTCAATGTCCCCAGTTAACAGAAACTTATATTGTCTGGCACGTATTAATATAGCAAAAAGAGAATCTTGAAGGGTCGGACCTACCATCAGGATGTCATTTAATGCATAACCTGACGTAGAAACTGCAGACCCATCAAAAACAACACGCAATTTAGTTGATTCACTTTCTTGTTTTAGTACCGCATGGTGACATAAATAATAAATTATGCTTCGCTCGTCCTTGACTAACGAGCAATGCCCTAATTCAGCGTATTCGCTAATAAATTTCGAATATTCGATTTTTAACAATGGATTTTTCCTTAACCGCTTTTCTAAATAACACAATCGTTTTTTAGCAATTTTATAAGTATCACCCAGGCAATCTGGAGTGTCCTTAAGTGGCAGTTTTACACAAAACCTACCAGTTATTTCTCTACGTGTGTGAGTGATAAAGTGGGATTCGCAAGCCCTTTCATCTTCACTCATTATTCGTTTCGCGGAAACCTCTTCTAATTCCCAGAATTTTGCAATTGATCTTTCAATATCAATCTGCTTTGATACGACATCTACAGTTGCTTGATTGCAATGAGTAGTTTCATTGGAAATGGTTGAATATATAGGACCAGAGATTATCCAGCCTAGATGCGTATTTCTTAAATTTGCATTTTGTGGGCCAAGGGAACGCTGCTCGTTGCCCAATATGTCCCAAAATAAATCAGCGCCTATTAAGACATCTACGGTTGCTGGCTGATTAAATGTAGGATCAGCCAACACAATGTCTTTAGGCATATTTAATGTATTCATATTAACCGGGTATTTCGGTATTAAACCGGTTAATTCTTTTAAAACAAGACATGAGCAATTTGCACTGTACTTGTTATTGAGCGAGCTGATTTTAATATTGCAGCTTTCGGCAATATGAGAAGAAACTGTATTACCAATTCCTATGACCTTTAGCGAGTCAATTGGGAACGATTTTAATGAAATGTTATCCTTTAATGCTTTAGAAATAAAGGAGGACTGGCTACCACAGTCTAGCAGTGCTCGAACCTTCGCCTTTTGTTGGGTCAATGGGTTCAAGACTTCTATTATAGCCGTTGACAAAAGAATCTGACTTAAGTTTCGTTTTGAGAAACTAGCAATAGTTTCGCAACTAGTATCACACGGCTCATCTACCACTACAAGATTTTTGCTATTAGATAACGCAGCAGGGCGATGCAACAACGTATGGTGCCTTTTGTTGCACTCGCGGCACGGTCCCATGCGACATGCACCCATGTGGTGTCCCTGCCTAAGGCAGTTGAAACACAACTTGTATTTATTGACATCCTTCAACCTATCTTCTATCCCCTTTGCTTTGAAAGAGGGACAATCAAAAATCCTATGATTTTCATTACAAATAACGCATAAAAAAACATTAGAATTGTTAGATTTGTTAACTTTAGAGTTAGAAGCAGCAAACGATTTTATATGATTATTTAAACTGTGTTTATGATTATTTGTGTCAGAACTACTACGTGAACTAGCTATTTGACTCTTAGGCAGATTGCTATCGTATTTATTACGGTTTAATGCCTCCAGCACATCCGCACGGTCTATAGTGAATTTATAGAACTGTTCTAATGTTGGCACATCACCATCTAAATTGTTTCTGTATTCCTCCCACTTAGTTAAAGTATGGCCATCTAACTTTGCAGATAACATAAAAATTACGAGAACGTCCCATTTGTCCGTGGGCAATCCCAGGCTGGCCAGAGCACGCAAATTCTTTGTGACATGGTCTACCAAGAATCTTAATGACCTCTCTGATTCACGTGAAATCTGCTTTATGTTAAATAGCGAATGTAAATGGTAATTAATTAAAATTCGTTTGTTATTATAACGACTACAAAGCAGGTTCCATGCCTCAGAGTAATTTGCGGCAGAAACCTCAAGATTTGAAATGATTCTCGCAGCATCACCTTCTAGATAAGACACAAGATAATGAAACTTATGGATTGGTGTCATACGTTCATTTTTGTGTATCAAACTCTCAAATATGTCCCGGAATTCTAACCAACGAAAATAAGCACCGTCAAATTTGGCTATTTGGATTTGAGGAAGCTTTAAACCTGCCGCTTGATGATCCGAACAACAAGAACTATCATGAACAGAAGTACGCCTGTGTTCACATTCTGTCTTCGAAAATTTGTCTAATAAAATTTTTGCAGTGGCTATACTGACAATAATATCACGCTCAATATTATCACGTTCATCAATTTCGGCTGATAAATTACTTGGGTTTAAAACCTCGATCTCATTTTGCAGGTCATCAACTCTTACTGACAATGCCTCGAATTTTGCAAGTTTCAAACTCAACTCGGTTAATTGTATGTTACTTAATACTGGTGCACTAGTAGCAATATCTAAATAATTCTTAAATTTTGTTATCTGCCCTTTAGCAGACGCTCTTTTGGTTAGTAAATCCTTTAAACGATTTTTATCTAACGATTCGTTAGGCATTGTGAGTAAGCCAAAGTATCAACTTCAAAAATTAAAACACAAACTAAAGAATAACTAATCTATAAATCAAACAAAATGTTGGCTCACGCTCCTCGACTTGACGACACCTGGCGAACAGGAAACCGGTTACGTCCGCACAGCTGATTGCGGCCGGTGAGATAATGCAGCCGGCGAATTATCAACCTGAAATAATCGGCGGTAACGTCTAAGTATGTTTTATAATCAAATAAGGAATAGCGTTGGCCGCAGAGGAAACCTCTGCTTTGGATTTTCAAATAATATTTATTTGCTACTAAATTATGATACAAAAATATTAGGTAATTTGAACAAAACAACTGAAAATTATTCTATAGTGCAAATGTAATCTATTTAGGTGCTAAATTTTGAACAAAGAAAATTATTTATTTCAACTTGTAGGTAGGTTGATAAAAAATAAAATGATGATGCAATTTTTCTTAACGATTTTTGCACAAAAATCCTTGATTTGCGCAAATGGATTTAACTCCCAATAGCTTTAGGAATAATGTAAAGGAATGTGACAAGAATTTGGATGAATATTTTGGAAGATTGGAAATAATTAGGAAGGAAAGGGCACTTATCTGGTTTCGTAGAACATCAATGCGCGATGTGAAACTTTAGCTGAATCACTGCTCGCTCCAGCCCGAACTCGTAGATGATCCTGGCCTGGCTGCACCTTCGTTCTTGAACCCCTTTCTTCAATCTTCAATCACGCCAATGTACACCGCACACTATGCGGCCGGCTCCACCTTGACGAGATTTTCATCCGTGTTTTTCTTGTCTTTTCTTCTTATTTTGGTTTTCTTGCTGATTATTTCCCCTCATGGGCCACCATTATGTATATTTTGACTATACAATGGGGCTAATTAAAGTCCAATTACACGTAAAATGGTTTATTAAAGAGTATCGTGCGTACAGTAAGAAAGCAGACGGTAGAATGGTATGACATAACAAATTATAGGAAATAAAAAAATGACAAACGCCTACTAAAAACATCAGGCGTAGATCTATAGACGTGTGAATTTAGTATTCAGTAAACGTGAGGCGCTGCACCGTAACATAAAGCATCGGCACAGGACTGTTCATTACCATATTTAATTTCAGGAAGAACAGAAACTATTTCATCTAAGTGTTCCCTATAAGTATGCCAGTTAACGTCCGCCAGTTTGTACTTCAACCGCGGAGGGCAATTGGAATAAGGTTTTTGACTGTGAGGAAATGTTAAGACTATAGGGAAATGATCGCTACCATAAGTGGAAAGCATAACTTCCCAACTCAAACGCGAAGCTAATTTATCCGTGCATAATGACAAGTCAGGTGCACTAACACCTTCATTTGGAGAAGTGCGTCTAGTTGGGGACCCAGTGTTTAATATACAAAGATTGAGGTTATCTACAATATCTATTAAAATGCTACCATAGTTATTTGTTGACGAACTGCCCCAGACTTCATGCTGGCAATTAAAATCTCCTAAAACTATAAATGGCTTAGGAAGAATAGAAAAAATATTTACAATTTCATTAAAAATTACAGCAGATGGACGGGGTATATATACAGAAACAAAACAAATATTATCTACAACTGCTGCAATAACAGAAAAATCATTATTATGAGGTGGAATTGTGAAAAATAAAAATGAATGATGATGTTTGATGAGTAAAGCGACGCCGCCATACCCATCAGAGCGGTCTTCTCTAAGACAAGCATAACCAGGGATCTTGAACAAAGACCCTGGTTTAAGCCATGTCTCTTGAAGAGCAAAAACATAAGGTTTATATTTATTTACAAGATATATTATATCAGATTTTTTACTAATTGCGCTTCGGCAATTCCATTGGAATACTTTGGCTTTGTTGTCCATTATTAATATTAGATTCATTAACTGCGTTCAATACAGTGGCAGCGATGGACGGTGAAAGATGATGAGTTTGAGTTAGTGATTTTATTAAAGCAATGATTAATTCACTTACAGATACGGCAGACAAGTCATCTCTAGGGATGAGAGCACAGCCATCTTTTGATTGAGGCAAGCCCTTGACAAGTTCCTGATGGAATTGCTGATGACCTTTAGAAAAGTGAGGTGGGGAGCGAGGTTTAATAAAAACTGTTTTTTTTATGTGATGAAGTTTTATTTTGTTTTGAAGGAGAGTAATCCTGAGGAACAGAAGCATTTATATGGCTTGAAATTGAGGGTGAGGATAGTAAGGCATCAGCATATGATATTTTTGAAATTGTGGGATGTAGCTTTGAAGCTTCAGCATATGAGATGCAAGATTTGGCCATTGATTCCTTAATGTTCTTCTGCCTCTCATACTCTAAACATTTTTTACTTGTAGCCTCATGGAATCGTTTGCATAGACAACAAGAAATTTATCTTGTCCCCAAAGACAGTACACCCGTCCCCAGAGTGATCTTGACCACACCTAAAGCATCTAGGTTTAGCCCTACACTGATTTTTCTTATGGCCATATCTGCAACAATTAAAGCACTGGATTGTTGGGTAAATATAGAGGTCCACAGAAAGTGCTGTATAGCACATATAGACGCGCTTAGGAAGAATTTGCCCATCAAATGTTAAAATTACTGTTTCAGTATTTTTAAACTGAGGCTTATCCTCTACTAAAATTTTCCTTTTTATTCTCCTCAACTTCAATATCCTCCCACAACCAATTGGGACAGAGATGTTATCCATGATTTCATCATCCGCCCACTCCATGGGTACGCCTCTGACGACACCCATGCGAGTGACGGAATACGATGGAATAAAAGCTTTGTACTTCTCTTTGTCCAAAAACTTGCTAGTAATAAAAGAGTTGGCATCTTGATATTTAGAGAAAGATATTACAAGTCTGTTACGGCCTATTTTCTTAAGACTACCTACCTATACTATTTTATTAACAATATTATTAAAAGAATTCCTTTTTAAAAATCGCCCAAAAGAGATCGGATTTAAATATATATTTTCGTTGGAAGCGGATTGTTCTCTTTGAATATGGACTAAAAACGGAGCCGCATCCGAGGAATTACCTATATAAAAGTCTAGAAACTGGTTGATGCGATGACACGTTCATCCCATCAACTCCAACCCTGAATGGAGAAGTAAGTGGAAGATCCTTGGTTTCAGTCTCCATTTCCACTTCGCCACAGTCACAATCATTATGGCGTTTCCCGCCACTTTTACGCCTTTTTTTGTTGCAATGTTTGCAAATTGTGGGCCGAGCAGAAACCCTTTTACGCTTAGAATTATTAGTTAAACTTACTGAACCATCAGTATCAACACTACGGTCATTATTAGAGATTGTAATATAATGACCAATCTCTGAAGGTGGTGTTCCTCCGGGGTCGTCCGGAGGATCCATGGCTAACAACTATAAATAGAAATAAAAACACTTACCAAATATAATAACAACACTAAAACTAACTAAAGTACTAAATAATAAGATAAATATATACAAAAACTTAATCCAATCCAATATTATTAATTAATTTAAGAAACGATCGAAAAAACCACGTCCGCCAAATTTGAGGTTTCCCGCGCTCGCCCAATTTATAGTTTTAACATTTTCGAAATGACACTCGGTTACCTATTTTAGTTTTTTTTTTTTTTTAATTGTTGCGCTGTTTTGAATCATGCGAAACGTAAACCGGTCGGCAATTCAGTCATAGAGTATAGTAATAGATTGAATTCAGTCGTCCACGAGAGCTCGGAGAGTGGTCACGCCTCATTGTGGAGCGACGTGCCGATATCGATAATTCGCGTGGGTGAGCGGCGCGACATCAACGCAGAAGTCAGCACGGCGCGGGTCGAGGACACTCGCTATCACAGACTCCACCGTGACAGTCGACACCACTCTCTTCCTAGACTCTAATTGTTTGTTCGGGACAGTTTACTGTAATTTTGAATATAACGGCTTTAAAACCAACCGCCTTTTTATACAGTCCACTCATCTCTTCATCCACGAACTAACAGGTGTATTTCGTAGGTACCAATTTTTTGCTATATAAAGTATAAATTAATGTAATAAAGTTTTAAATTTAAGTTTAATTGTAATAAAGTTATTTTTCACTTAGTAGTTTTTTATTTGGAAGTCAGTAGTATTTTTTTTCAAAAAGATTTTTTATTTTACCCTTTTTAGTTGTACCTATCTAATAGGCAAGTTGTATAGTAAGTAAGTACCTGTAACTCCAGAATATATTACCCGAATAACATGAAACTTGAACATAATCGATGTAATGACAGATCTGCGTACCCCTTTCGAGCGTACTGGCGTGATGTTATGTTATGAAATGGTATAAACAATAAACAGACATGCGATTGCAGCAGTCTCGAGAGATTTTCCGTTTTTTTTTGGAACGAAGTACCTTATCGCGCGTCGTGAAAGGGGGCTACACGGTAAAAATTAAGACGAAAAGTTGTAACGACACTTTTTGCTATAGTTGTAAGCCGTGCGGCGTGCGCGTGTTTCGTGCGTGTTCTAACCTATACGCTGATTGTGTTTACGAATTCGAGAGAGTATAGATACATATATATGTCGCAAATAGGAGGGCTATCTTCGATAAACCCTCGGTCTTGTGGGCTTTCGTGGGTATATGCATGCTACAAAGCAGGTAACTTATGCCTTTTTGGAGATAGTCCTTGTTCCAATCTTATCAAAGCAGCGAATTCGGCCACCTATTCGTTTCGCTTTCTCTCAACAAAACACACTTTCAAGTTTATAACGCCACACTTTAGACTACTTCTCAATTATTTCCCTCACAACTCTTTTTTCAACTTTTTAACAAACGCGCTACCGCGCGTTCCTTTTTCTAACTTTTTCCGACCAAACATGGCGGGAGACTTCGCTCAGGTCGCCATTATTATTGGCTACCCTGCTTTTATTGGTTTAAGAACACCTCGGGCAAAGTTCACAGCTTTTAACATCCAATCAAAATCGAGTATTTTGACATAAGTCAAATAAAGTGTTGTCAATCGAATAAAATCGAACTGAGATTGAATCGTAGGCTAAATGTTGCCAATTAAACAAAACTGAATTAATAAGTTTACATGCGTCATACTTCTTTGTTCTAGATTATTAGTCAAATACCTTCCTCCTACATATATATGTGTATATATATATCGGAGGAAGGTATATGATTAATAATCAGGAACAAAGAAATATCGCTTTTAAACTTATTAATTCAGTTTTGTTTAATTGGCAACATTTAGCCTACGATTCAATCTCAGTTCGATTTTATTCGATTGACAACACTTTATTTTGCTTATGTCAAAATACTCGATTTGGATTGGATGTTATAAGCGGTAATTTGCCGGATGAGTTCTTGAGCCAATAAAAAGCAGGGGTGCCTGACCCTGAGCGAGGTTCTCCCGCCATGTTTTGTCGTGAAGTTAGAAAAAGGAACGCGCGGGAGCGCGTTTGCGAAGTTGAAAAAGAGTTGTGAGGAAAATAGTGGAGAGATGGCCTAAAGTGGCGTGTATAAACTTGAAAAAGTGTGTTTTGTTGAGAGAAAGCGAAACGATAGGTGGCCGAATTCGCTGCTTTGATAAAATTGGAACAAGGATTATCTCCAAGACGGCATAAGTTACCTGCTTTGTGCATGCATACCTACGAAAGCCCACAAGATCGAGGGTTTATCCAAGATAGCCCTCCTATTTGCGACATCAGAAGTCCGGGATCAGTGCAAGCACAAAGCGATAATGGACCAAATGAGACGAGTAAAGAGTAATGGCTGGCGCGCTCTCTTTGGTGCGCAAGAAAATAGGATGGCAGTAGCTACCTACAGAGACGTTTTGCAACTCGTCGGCTACTGGCGACAGGAATTCATGTTGTCCGAATTCAACCGTATAGTGTGGCCTATACTAGACAATGTGCGAAGTCGGGCTGCAGATAAATGATAAATGATTTTATTTCTGTAAGTTGGTTTGTACAAACACTTTTACATGTCGATCATATTTTTAAAACTAGATGAGGTCGGCGTTTCCTATCTGACTACTCTGAGAAGAAAGGCCGAAACAGTTCCTCTGAGTTCAGAGGTCACAGTCTCTTTTATAGTCCAGACAAAAATCTTGGTTAGATCATGTGAAGACCATGTAGATTGATGTCTGAAATGGTCTTTTGAGGAAAGAACCAGCCAGATTGAGTGGACCTGTCCAGTCAGTGCACGCATTTGTCAATAACCGAGCAGCTCAACACAGAATTTAAGGAGCTCAACGATTCGACGAACAATACCAAAGAAAGGACATTCGGGTAGGCCGCAAAACTACTCAAACTGCCAGACCACGATTAAAAACTAAGATAAATTAAAAACAAAAAAACAAATAGTCCACATAGTCTTCACATTCACAATAATTAAAATAAAATAATATGATACTTTAAAAAGTAAATATTCTTGTCATTGCAAGAAAACCAAAAAATAATAATAAAACAAAATTCACGGTGGAAAATATAAAAAATCAAAATTAATTTTTAATTGGAGCAGCTCAATCCCCAGCCTTTTTGCCCTCAACGTAATCTTTAATGGTATGGCTTGGAAGCTTATTATAAAAGCGCACACATTGACATCTAAACGAGCCACCTATTTTCTTGAGCCTTGTTGTTGGTACTACAAATTTGTGTTTGTTCCTAGTATTTATGTTATGGATATCACTGTATATTTTAAACAATTTTATATTTTTATGGGCATACAAAAGATTTTCATAAATATACTGAGAAGGCACAGTCATTACATTAATCTCCTTCAATTTCTCTCTGAGAGAGTGTCTCGGGCTTAATTTATAAATTGAACGAACAGCTCTTTTCTGCAAAACAAAGATAGTCTGGATGTCGGCGGCGTTTCCCCACAACAGAATACCGTACGATATTACACTATGAAAATAGCTAAAGTACACTAAACGGGCTGTCTCTATATCAGTTAAATTACGAATTTTTCTAACAGCATATGCTGCGGAGCTTAGTTTTTTTGACAATTTATCTATATGTGGGCCCCACTGAAGCTTAGCATCCAAGGTTAAGCCTAAGAATACTGTGCTATTTTCAGGATTCAATTCTTCGCCCTTTATCAACACATCAGTTTTTACCTGCCTGACGTGAGGCAGGGTAAACTTAATGCATTTGGTTTTTTTTCATTAAGAAGTAAATTGTTTCATTTCATTTAATTTCATTTATTCATTAATAAATTTTACACTGTGTCTGAATGTTACAAAAAATAATTGAAAACAAGCTAAAAACAATTTAAACTAATTACCTACACAATATCACCATTACATGCATAATATTAATCAAATTTAAGCACATCAATTGTCACAATTTAAACATTTGCATAAAATTCATTAAAAAAAAAATATCTAGACATGTCATTTACAAAAATTGATTACTTGATTCAACATAATAAAATCTAATACATGTCAACAAAAGCCAATAAATACTCTAAAAATGTCATAGCAAATTTCATATAATAATTTAAAAATGTCAGAACCACAACAAATCAAAACACACATCCGATATATGATAAGGAAAATAATCTAATAAATGTCATAACCATTTCAATAAATAACCTAAAAATGTCAAACAGATTAATTCAATAAAATCATAAAAAACAATAATAATCTTAAAATGTCATCACAAGATTAATTTAAATCTAATACATGTCGCAAAAATGCCACTAAATATAATATAATCCAATCTCAAAACCACAGAAATTAAAACTCATCCGATACTTGCAATTAACTTCAACAAATAGACCAACAATGTCACAACCAAAATTAATTAAAACAATCTAATACATGTCATAACCATTCAAATAAATAATGTAAAAATGTCAAGCAAATTAATTAAGTAATACTGTCATAAAAAATCTCAATATGTAATCTAAAATAACAACCAAAATAATTAAATAATCTAATAAAATTTCAATAAATAATCTAAAAATGTCATAGCCAAATTCTTTTAAATAATCTAAAACATGTCATAAAAGTATTCAATTATAAATTTCAATAGATAACCTAATAATGTCAAACAAATTAATAAAATAATGTAATACATATCATAAAAATAAAATGTCAATAAATAATCTAAAAATGTCCTAACCAAAATAATTAAAATAGACTAAAACATGTCATTAAAAAATTCACGCAATTTACTCGGTTACCTAAGTCATATTAATCATTTATCATAAGTTCATTAACTGAATAAAAACACTTTTCCAATAGAAACTCCCTAAGCCTCTTTTTAAACAAGGTGGTTCTATATAATAGACATCTTAGATCCTTAGGCAAGCAGTTAAATAGTTTCACCGCTTGATACTTAACACAATGGTCTCACAATATTCAGTTTGGAACTAATTCCAAGCTTCAGGTATTGGTTCCGTGTGGTTTCCCTATGGTGTCTTTCTTCCTTCGTTTCAAATTCAGTTATGTGCTTTGCCAGGCTGGTCAAGACTGTTAATATGTAAAGGCTTGGTACCGTATGGATGGAAAGCTTTTTGAAATATTCCCGACAGGACTCGACTTGGGGAATGCGAACTATTGTTCTGATCGCCCTCTTTTGCAGTACAAATGCCCTGTGAGAGTTATATCTGTAGCTATTTCCCCATAGTTGAATACTATATCTTAGTCTTGACTCCACCAATGCATAGTAAACTGATTTTAAAATATTTACACTAAGTTCATCTCGCAGGCTCCTAAGCGCATTACATGCTGATGATATTGATCCATCTATGGCTTTTAGTTCATTTTTCCAATTTAATAATGAATCAACATGAACTCCTAAAAATTTTACTGAGTCTACAACATGTATTTTGTCTCCATTTAACATTATATCTAAACTATCAATATCGCTTGTGTAGTCAATTATGATGTTGACTTTAACAATGTAATGTTTGTTTTTTTTGTATTAATGGTTAATTTATTAGCCATAAACCATAATTGAAAATATTCAAGAACCCTGTTTACAGTGTTACTCAATGAGTCCGCAGTATCTTCGCTAACAATAGCGTTAGTATCATCAGCGAATGCTATTATTTTCGTATTTGAATTAATTTTTGTTGCTAGGTTAAGTAAATCGTTCGTGAATATCAGAAATACGATTGGACCTAATATCGAACCCTGTGGGACACCTATCAAAACACTTCGTAAGTTTGAATGGTACACTTCTTGAACATTATTCTCATTCATGTTTTTAACCTCTACGTACATTTTCCTATTATTTAAGTACGACCGAAAAAGCTCTAGAACCTGTCCTGAATTGTCTGCTATTTATAACTTTATTTATACTGAGATGGGTAACTAAACGATTTTTTATCAATTTTTCAAAGATTTTTGAGAGGGTCGGTAAAACTGAAATAGGCCGATAATTTTTTGTATCCAACTGTGAACCTTTTTTCTGTATGGGAATGACTTTCGCTATCTTTAGTTGTTCAGAAAAAATACCAGCATCAAAACATTTATTAAAAAAATCTGACAACGGTAACGCAATAATTTTTATATGTTGTTTTACAACACTTATTGGCAAGACCATGGAGTTTCTTGCCGGTTCTTCTCCATAGGAAACGACTAACCCGAACCGTGCACCTTTTGTCGACGTTTTATAAGTGCCCATGTAGGCCTATGTAAAATAAAAATATTTGATTTTGATTTTGATGAGTCATCATACCCACTAGAAGTTTTATTTGCCATTGATCCTACAATTTTTACTATTTCTGCCGGAGTCACGGAAGTCAAACTCATTTCACTATTCACCCTGTCGGTAGATTTTTTTAAATAGAGTAGTGATTTATTTTCTTCCGTAATATCCAAATTGTGTTTATAATTATTAAAATGGTCAGCGTATACATTTGCAACTTCCCTAGGGTCATCAATAATTTTATTATCCATTTTCAAGAAAAGTTTTTTTAGTATTTGTTTGTTTATCTTGTTCCTATGGCGATTTACTACTTGCCAGATTTCCTTGCTTTTATTTTCCGCTGCCTGTATTTGTTCCCTCACGGCAACTCTTTTTGCTCCTTTCACAACTTTCCTAAATAACCTAATGTAGTTTGTTTTTATAAGTTTGTATGGTATTATGACAACTCCCACTATTTACACACAACATTCTTTTCATTTTACTTGACACCTTTATGCCCTTTGTCCATTTTATACCAGTACTGTTATATAGAGGTGCATTTAATTTGTTTAGAAAATGTTCAGTTACACAGATGAAGTCTAATTTAGGTTCTAAATTATCTACATAAAGTTCTAATTCGTCTTTTTTATTACTAATTCCACACAAGTTTTGATGAAAAATAGCTAAAAGTAGCAGTATCATGCATGACTGTATCTTTTTGACTATTTTGAGACTCTAAAAATGAGTTAGGCTCGAAAAAAACTCTCTTTAGTCTTCTCTGTTTGGACAGAAAAATAGTAGGGAATAGTTCCTTTCCGAGCCCTAGCATTAGATGGCATACGAGTTTCGCAATCTGTAAGCTTTGTGCTTTGAAGATGACTTTTTACTTTAAAGTAGTAGGGAATTGTCCCTTTTTTAGGTTCCTGTAATCCAATATTAGATTTCAAACTCGATTTGCAACTTGCTATTCTCTTTCTAATTTCGCTAGGATTTAAGTATTTATCGCTATAATCACTATAATCTATATGGTAATTCAATGACTTACAAATATCGGATAGTTTTGTAGAAGTTTGCTGTAAAAATTGTCACTTTTTAAACTTACGACATACATTTTTTATAGAATAGTTCAACTTATTTACATCCAGGTACACGTTATTTAGGACGTTAAGAATAATGACAGTGTTATTACTGAAAGTTTCTAATAAAATTTGCATTGTTAACATTGAACCAGTGAACTACTTTTGAGATCGCGCTAATTACATCGTCAGTAACCAGCTGCTGACGTTTAAGTTTAAACAAAAGTGAAGTATCATCTGCAAACAACACTATATCATGGTTATCCTTTATGAGGTAAGGCAAGTCATTAATATAAATAAGAAACAAGAAAGGACCAAGAATCGAGCCCTGCGGGACTCCCATTGTTACTTTGCATCCGGGAGATCTTTTCCATTAACGTCAACGCTCTGAATCCTATTACTCAAGTATGAAGTAAGAAGATCCAGAGCGCTGTCCCGGATCCCGTAGTGGCGGCGTTTCCTGATTAGCGTTTCATGAAGAACACAATCAAATGCCTTGGACAAATCACAAAACATTCCCAAGGCATCGCACCTATCTTCCCATGCATTATAAATATGTCCTAGAAGCTCAACACATCAGTAGTTGAACGACCCCTTGTAAAACCAAACTGTTTGCTATGTAATAATTTATGTTTATTAAAAAATCTTTGCAATTGCTCTAACATTAATTTCTTAAATGTTTTACTAAACGTAGGTAGTACTGAAATAGGTCTATAATTTGTAGGGTCTGATGTACTACCTGATTTAAACAAAGGTATTATTTTACTATTTTTCATTAGGTCAGGAAACTCCCCACAGTCGATACAATTATTAAAGATAATAGCTAAACTAGGTGCGACAATGTCAATAATAGACCTAGCAACTTCTACAGAATGACCCCACAGATCTGCAGTCTTTTTAACATTTAAAGTGTGAAAGGTTTTAATTATGTCTCTACAAGTAATATGTTCAAAAACAAATTCCGAATCGCAAACATTAACATTTTCTTTTAGCAAAGACTCAGCAACAGAAGGTGATGAGTTTAGGGATTTAGTAGTTGAAATGGGAACATCTGAAAAGAAATTTTCAAAAGCCACTGCGACTTGTGAGTCTGATTTTATGATGCTGTCATTATTAGACAGGCTGTAGTCAATATTTCGGTTACCAGATCGTCCCGTTTCACTATTAATAATATTCCAAGACGTTTTAATAACATTACTACTATTTTTAATCTTAGAACTCAAATAACGCGACTTGGCCAACCAACAAACTTTTTTAAATAATTTTGAATAATTTTTAACATATAAATTAAATTCAGCAGTGTTTACATAAGTCCTTTCATCGTACAGCTCATAAAGCCGTGTTCTACTTTTATGAATACCAACGGTAGCCCAATCACTGAATGATAATGTTGATGATGACATCGATGCCCAATCCTGACTAGATACTGGGGAAACGAAACTGTGGTGGTGTGTGGTGGTTCAGGGAAGTATAAACTTAAGTATTCTGATAATAATAAGTACCTACCTAATGTCTTGTGAAGTTTAGCCGCAATATTGTTAGTTTTTCTTGGGGTAAAATGGCTAAAATTTAAAATAAAATTCTATTTTCGTTATGATGCTAAATTAAACTCAGTCAGTGTCATACCGTCAGCGGAGTTTGCAAGAGATTAAGCCGACTTGTGCAAATACAATGCAAGATAGCAAACATCCTAAGCTACAACTTGATTTAGCAAAACATCATTATGATTATGCTTGTGAAACACTTGTTCATAGACATGAATTTTTCAGCCATTCGCACAATATGCAACAGATAGCACTGACGTCTGAGCCCTTAAAGATGGCTGTGGGTACCACAAGACCTGTTGTGACCAGCTGCGTGTGGTGATACAAGTGCGGAGCTCAGGTTCCATTTCAAACTGCAGCCTACAGCGCTATGAAAAAGGAAATTTTGTGGTGTTATACATGCCGCTGCGGTGATCAATCAATTTAATATTTTCTGAAAGCAGCTAGGAGTCTGGACATGTGCATGGTCGGTGGCAAAATTTTGCTTTTGTGCCTGGTGTACTAAGCACTGCTGCCTGACCTTTCCGGGAGTACAGGCTTAAAGGTATGTGACTTTGATCTGCATTCAACTATCTGTGCATCGGCATACATTCGTGGCAGCCGAAGTATGTATTGGGTTTGGAAGTACCTAAGTTTTATAATTAATTGTTGCAGTCATTGCAATTTATAACTATTGCATTATTTTGTTTCATGGAAATGTGTAATGTAAGTTACATGAAAAGAGTAGAAAATTCAAACAGCGCCATCTATGTAATGGTATTGATACTGTAGGTATGTTTCTTTCAATAATCATCGAAATTAGATTCGGGACCATTATGCCGTAATATGCTGCTTGGGGGAACTTATTGAATAGGTGCATGGTTTTTTTTTATGATCAATTTAAAAACGAACAAATCATTTTTACATAGACAGAATGAGAAGTCGGTGCCTGTCACGCCATCTATTTAAATCTTTGTTGTGTTTGAGCTTTGAAATATTTTGTTTCAAGTATGTATTAAATCGTTTTCATTCACCAAAAAAATAAACAACGAAAATTATTTTCGCAATTTCATCTTTCTAATGTTCTTGGATCATTGGAATGTGAGGACAAAACGCAAAGAAGTTATATTTCATATGTTGCATTTTGTTAGAATTAGAACATTATACGGTTTTGTGACCACTAGTGCTGTCACAAGCGTACATACAGATTATTAAATAGGTTGTTAGTTTACTGAAAATCGAGAAGTGAAGATATTAGCAATCCGTTTTTTTTATTACATGTTTGAACACTAGGAATTTTAGCCATGCATTTTTTTTATCAATAGGTGTCACTTCAGATTTCCCGTAAATATTACTACTATTGAGTTTGTTGTTGATTTGATCAACAAGGGAATTTGTAAATATGCTTTTCTTTGAAAATAACGTACTTTCTAACTATTCGCGTTGGTATTTTTTAATGCAAGTGTGAATACAGTTACGGAACGTAAATAGTCGGTCTTTTAACATCTTTGGCGGATTGGGGTTGTTTTCACAACTAAATTAAAGTATCAGGTATAAGGGAAAGATATTTATTTTGTTTACGTTGAATTCACTTAAGTTTGTGTAATACATTAAATTATTCTTAAATAATATTTTGGTTCATATCATAACAGAAAAATCTAATCTCGATTTTCTAGGGTGAAATGTCGATTCGCTGGATCGATTCAGTACTAAATATCGATTGGAAAATTGTTTATATTTTTTTGTCCTTTAAATCGATTCGTCGATTAATCGATAACAGATCGCCATCCCCTGCCCATCTCTATGAGAGAGTGACATTTAAATGTAAGTGTCAACCACAGAACAGAGAAGACAGTAGAAATCGCATATAGCTTTATTAGTATCGGAACCAGCGTACCCAAACTCACACATATACAGATTAATTGTATTTCATAACACTAAGAAATCTTTGGTGTGATTGGTAGTTTAATTTTTAGATGAAAGTAGAAAATATGTCAGTCGTCGCTTATTTGAAAATAAACCACAGCTTTATGACAATAGAGTTGGTTTATTGTCTACTCTTTTTGAGTATTTATTACTTTTTTCGTTTAAAGCGCACACGGAATAGTTTAATGAGCAAGTTACGCTACCCGCCGCTAGATGTCACTATAGTAAATTCATTTAATTTAAAGCCGTATTTCGTTACCGATAAGATTTATATTTGCGAAATGAGGTCATTGCTACTCGTCCTCCTGTAGTGATGTACCACGGTCGTTGACTTATTTATCGACATTCCGTATTATTTTCAAACAAAATACAGTTTAGTTAAAAAAAAAAACGTTGCCCCACACTAGGAATTATAGAATACAATACTCTTTATTATGTACACCATATAAGTTACAGAAAGTATAGACGAAGAAAACATTACACTGGGTAGCACAATGGGCGGCCTTATCGCTAAAAGCGATCTTTTCAAGACAACCTTTCCATGGATTTAAAAAATGAAAGGAAAGACAGTACTGTACTGTACGTAGTCTTTGGTGTACTATTATTAATTACAAGCTGTGACCGCGGCTTCGCTCCCGTGATCTGTTTGCCAACCCTACCCTACTTACCTTCCTGCCTACCCTACTTACCTACCGACCATATTTGTTTCTATAGTCATCAATCTTTCGCGGAGAATCTTAACACCGTCAGAAAATAACTTCAAATTCACAACGCCATCTATCGAATATCGAGTTCAACTCTCCGAGTATCTGAATTGCGTGTGTTGTGATAATTTTACTTCTTGAACACTTTAAATTCATCTAACTTTTGATAGAGTGAACCGATTGCGATGACACAAAAACTAAGTAATTCTTCAAGTTACGCACAATGTTTTACACGGCTGCAAGGAAAGGGTTATGTTTTTCGCGCGTTAGAAGATTTTTTCGAATATTGTAAGTTTAAAGTATCGATAACTCATTATCGATATTGGTAATCTCTAATTGAGTAGCTGAATGTGACAGGTGCATAGTTGGAATCTTCGAGAACATTGTTTGAGTTTTAAAGAAAGTAGACCTTAAATTTAACATCATAAAATCAACTTTTACTTGTCTTGTTTAATAAAATATTATTTTTACATTTTTATCGAAATAAAATAAATTAAGACTTGCCGATGGTAAGATATACCTACATTTGACACATTTTTGGTTCTGCTATCGTGTTTACATTCTAAAACAGCACAATAAGGCATTTTTGTATGTTTTTTCAAGTTTTTGTCACCGTGACGGTTGAACCAAGACTGATGTGTGTAGTGTGTGCGCGGAAGGAAACATATGCAGAACTATGCAAAACTCGGGGTACGCGGGCCCCGCCCACTTGCGACTTCTATTGTAGTAGGCGTTTTTTTGTTCTGTGGTGTCAACATTCGAAAAAGTTTGAGACAAAACAGGTTGTATGAGGTCCACCCCAACCAACGCTCTGCAAGTCGAGAGTGGCGACCCTCCTCTTCTTCTCCGTAGACAATATCTGGCTGACAAATATATCTACAAGGCTTATTTCCTTAATAACCACATTATCCTGGCTAAACTGTCCATTCTAGATAACCTATGTAGACAAAGCGAATATTGGAGACATAAAGACCCCCCTTTATTTATTAAATCATTCAGAAATATTCACAATGTAGAAGTAAATTCTGCCATCCCTCAATTTAGTAAATTCCCAATTTATTCATCCCCATATGAAATTTCAAATTTCGTTCCAAATTACGTCCCCTATATCGGCTTGAATAAGGACACCAACAATGCTAATGACCATTTTCTTTCAGTTATTAATGACAAGTGGCCTAATCACTTTAAATTCTACACCGACGCTTCTAAACTAACCACGGGTGGTAAAACCGGCATTGCTGTTTACAATTCCAATTCCCAGATATTTCTCCAATTCCAGTGTCCTCCCGAGTCTTCGCTATTTACCGGAGAATGCATCGGGATTCTAGAGGCATGCTTATTTATTTCGTCCCATACTTCTATTTCAAAAGCAGTTATCTTTTCCGACTCCAGAAGCGCGAATAATTAAAAATTCGTTTAAAGACAATATCCGTAGTCCAATAATCATCGAAATTAAAACAATCTTACATTCTTGCTCTAAAAAGAACATGGAGATCGTATTGGTATGGATACCAAGTCATATGAACATTAGGGGTAATGAGCTGGCAGATATAGCAGCCAAGGAGGCGGTTAGTAGCAGCCTGGCTGATAAAAAACATTATGCGGTCCAAATCTATGACTTTATACACAAGGCCAAAATAGATCTCTTTAAATCCTGGCAAGAATACTGGTCTGAATCCAGTAAGTTAAAGGGTGGTCTGTATGTTTCTATTCAACCAACCATCCCACCCAAACCGTGGTTCTACAAATTTAAAGAAACCTCTAAAACCATCACATCCGTTATTTGCAGAATACGAATTGGCCACTGTTGCACTCCAGTTTTCCTACATAAAATTAGAGTCCGGGATAGTTCTCTGTGTGAATGTGGTCTGGATGATGGTACGCTGGACCACATCTTCCTAAAATGCCGGCTGAATAATACCTCTTCTTTTGATGGAGTAATATCTAATCTAAAAATACAAAATCCTGTAAATGTTCGTCACCTCCTCTCATTTTTCCCCAACCCCCAAATTATACATGCTTTTATTAAATTTATTTCTACTAACAATATTAAAATCTAACACTAACATACATTCTAAGTAATAGTATATTGTATAAATATATATACTCTATTATACTAACTAAGATTAACCCCAAATATTTGTGTTTGTTTCAGTCCTCAAAGGAGCGCCACAAAAAGCTCTAGATATTAATTAAAAAATAATTTCCAAATTCTATAATACCCATGAGTATCCACTACATGACATTGGCAGGAATTGTCTTAGGCAAATTGCCATAAAAAAAAAAAAAACATAACTGTGATATGGGTCTCGCCACAGGTTTCTGGGAAAGCACGTGTAGTTCCGAGTACTTGTGGTTTTTTTCTAAGTTTTGCTACTTTTGGACTTGTTTTTGTGTAAAAGTGTGTTGTCTTTGTGTTTGTTAACAGGTGGGTACTGTGTGTGTCTCCTTCTATATTAGTTTATCTCAAAATGGATAGGAATAAACCGCCCGATCCTGATCCTCCGGACATACCAGATGTTGTCTCATTTCAATTCAAATGGGTTCCTGCATAGTCAGCAGTTTGGTTTCACGAAAGGTAGGTCGACAACGGACGCGGGAGTAAAACTCATCAGCCACATCTTGGAATCTTGGGAGAAGTCCCAGGATGCCATTGGCATTTTCTGTGATCTGTCAAAAGCGTTCGACTGCGTCGACCACAACACACTGATCTGTAAATTACAACACTACGGAATTCGGGGACAAGCTGCTGATCTTGTGCTTTCCTATTAATCAAACAGACAGCAAAAAGTAAATGTTAATGGGGCGACGTCCTCCGGGACTCTAGTCAAAATGGGCGTGCCCCAAGGTTCAATTCTCGGCCCTTTCCTTTTTCTTGTTTACATTAATGATCTCCCTTTTATGATGGCCAAATTATCGGATATAATTCTATTTGCTGATGATACTTCGCTAATTTTTAAAATAGATAGGAAAGATACGGATGTCTTACATGTCAATGAAAGTCTAATTGTTCTCTCGGAATGGTTCGCAGCTAACAATCTTTTACTGAATGCGAAAAAAACAAAATGTCTAAAGTTCTCTTTACCAAATGTACCTCAACGTGACCTAAATCTAAATCTTGACGGCAAAAATCTTGAAATAATAACGGAAACTGTATTCTTGGGGATTACTATCGATTCAAAATTGCAGTGGGGCGCGCACATTAGAACTCTTTCGGACAGGTTAAGTTCGGCTGCCTATGCAGTAAGGAAGATAAGGCAGTTAACCGATGTAGCCACAGCTAGACTAGTATACTATGCTTATTTCCACAGTATTATGTCTTATGGCATTCTGCTGTGGGGGTCAGCAGCAGACGTTGACTCAATTTTTATCTTACAAAAGAGGGCAATCCGCGCGATCTATAAAATGGGTCCTCGCGAGTTCCTCTGAGAAAAATTTAAAGAGATCGATATACTGACTCTACCTTCACTTTATATTTTGGAATGTATTTTGTATGTCCGCAAAAATCGAGGGCTTTTCAAAACTAGAAGTGACTTCCATAATTTAAATACACGCAGTAAGCACGAAATTGTAATACCCAAATTCAGATTAACGAAAACTAGCAAGTCTTTTCTTATAAACAGTATACGCTTTTATAACAAGTTGCCTAAGTCAGTTATAGAACTGACCGATGGAAAGTTCAAAAACTACATCAAACGTGTCCTTGTTAAAAAAGCATATTATAAAATCAAGGACTACGTTGAAGATAAAAAATTTGGCTTTGACACCCTCTGCGCATGCGGCTTCCCTGGTAACTCATAAACGGCACAAATATATGGATATCTCTAACTATTCTCAATCTCATTTTTTTTTCTCTTTTAATTAGACTTTTTACAATATTTTTCAATCATCATTATAGCCCTTTGCTAAGAATAGTTACAGCACTGATTACAGTATTTGTGCCACAAATTTAGTGTTGTTGTTTTTTTTTTTTTTTACCTTTGTATAGATTCTTTTACCTATTGTGAATGTGTGAACATTGTAGGCTTTCTAGATTTCTAGATGATTGTTAACATTTGTTAACTTTTTATTTTGTTCATTTTTTTTTTGTTTTTTTTTTTTTTTTGTTTCAATTTCGTACGACTTATTGTCGGGCCTAAGTTGTCCCCCCTATATCCAAGTACTAATGCTGTAACATGGAAATATTGTAAACAAAACAATTTAAAAGAGTAACCATGGAGTTTCTTGCCGGTTCTTCTCCATAGGAATCGACTAACCCGAACCGTGCACCTTTTGTCGACGTTTTATAAGTGCCCATGTAGGCCTATGTAAAATAAAAATATTTGATTTTTGATTTTACCAGCTTCCTTACCTCTTTTTACTCCCTCGCCGAATCCTCTATCGCAGTTTGCGGATGTGGTCTGCAGCGTTTCCGAAATGGAAACCTCGCAAACCTCTCGTAAACGTCCTAATAACGCAGAAACATCTACGCCGACATTTCCTAACAAACAGCCTAAGAGCCAAATTGGCCGTGTAAGATACTCGGTTATGGAAAAGGGACCATATATTGTGCATGTTTCTCGAGTTGAGACCCAGGTTAATGCTGGCACCACTCTGCATCCCATGAACTTCGGGATTTTTTTAATAATAAACAAGATAGCTAACATTATTCGTGGTGGAGTCAATAAAGTCGGAAGAAACAAGGTGTCCGTTGAGTTTGCATCCCCTCAGGACGCAAACGCATTTTTAGTTAACGCTTTGCTATCTAAACACGGTTACACAGCTACAATTCCGACCTTTAATATAACGAGGATGGGCGTTGTGACAGGGGTTCCTTCGGATTTAAGCGAAGAAGAGGCTCTTACATATTTGGCTGTGCCCACAGGCTTTGGGCAAATTTTAAAAGTACGCAGAATAAACCGGAAGGTTCAGACTGAAGGAATAGTAGAGTGGAAGCCTACAGAGACTTGTGTACTCACATTTGACGGACAGGCCTTACCTAAACGAGTGTTTTGCTGCTACAATTCCCTTCCTGTTGAACAATACATATACCCCACTATCCAATGCCGTAAATGCTGTCGATTTGGGCATGTTGCAAATGTGTGTAGGTCGAATCCACGCAGCAGTAAATGTGACCACGATCACCCAGGTGATGGTTGGCATTTCTGAGGGCGAGGCCTTCTGTGTGCTTTGTTCGGGAAACCACTTCGCTAATATTAGCAAGTCTTGCCCCGAGCATGGTAGGCAGAAAGCCATCAAGACAGTCATGGCTGAGAAATCGGTCTCATATGTTGAGGCAAGCAAAACTATTCCAGCAGTCTCCCGCAACTATGCCAACGTCATTAGATCACAGTCATACAGAAAAACTGTCACTCTCAAGCCTAGGACCCATGCCCCACTTTCCCAATTTTATAATAAAGCTGCTCATCAGCAAATAGTAAATATTCCTCAATCTTCACAGTCTAATGGCTGTGCTCTTAATGATAATGTCCCCATCAATAATACTGTTTCAGTCATTGAACTTTTAGTTAAACTTTTACCTTCACTTATTTCTTCACCTTCTAGTAACTCTCAAATACCGTCCAACGTTGCCGATCAACTTATATCTCTCTTATTATCTATTAAAAATGGCGTCCCGACAAATATTTCTTCAGTGGAATGTGAGGAGCGTGTGGCATAAAAAGCACGACCTCATATTCCTCTTGAATAAATACAAGCCATTGGCTTGTTCCATAGCTGAGACTTGGCTCACCCCAAGTCTTAGCTTCCGTATGCCACATTTTAACATCCTTAGGCACACCTACCCATCGGATCGCCTCCGTACCCATCGGATCTATCACAATAGATCCGATGGGTACGGAGGGTCGGCTCTCTTCGTTAATAATCGGGTCCCACTTTCTCCCTTTTCTTTGCCTTTACTTGAGGGCAATTTGAGTATTGTAGCAGGAAGGGTTGAGGGCATCACAGTGTTTTCTATCTATATTGCACACCCTCACCCTGATTTCATAGCTGTTTTAAGAAACATTTTTACCAATGTGCAAGGCCCATTAATGGTCATGGGTGACTTTAATTGTCACCATTATAGATGGGGTTCGGAACGCTGTGATGCCTTTGGTGTAGCTTTGGTTGAGGTGTTGGATGATCTGGATCTCTGCATTCTGAATAATGGCTGTCTAACTCGTCGTTCCCCTCCCGGTCAACAAAAGAGTTGTGTAGACCTTACATTTTGTTCGGTTGAATTGGCTGCATCAACTCACTGGGAATGTACAACTTTGTCGCATGGTAGTGACCATTATCCTATTGTTGTATCATTAGTTAATAGAACTTATTTACAAAAAACTTCTCCTCCACTTTTGAAATATAACCTGTACAAACCAGATTGGACTAAATTTGTATCATTATTAGAGGAAAAAATTGATTCTCTTCCAAATTTAAATTCATGTTTATCAGACCCTTCTGGTCACCGCCATGCTAAAAGTTGCTATGAGGGTTTTGTCACAGCTGTTACCTCGACTGCAGATTCCTATTTTCCGCTGAGAAACAGTGCCAGAAACAAAATCCCTTCACCTCCATGGTGGGATCCAGATTGCACCTCAGCAGTTAAAACCAGGAATGAGGCCGAGAGGCGCTACAATGCTGATATGAGTAATAGTAATCTCTTGGCATATCTTCAGTGTAATGCTAGGGTCAGACGCCTTCTTCGCAAGAAGAAACGTGCTGGCTGGGTTCAATTTTGTACCTCCTTGTCCCCCTCTACTCCAATCTCAGCAGTCTGGAAAAGCGTCAATAGGTTTAGGCGAGGTTGTTCCCCTTCTACCACTTCGCCAGTAACTAGGGAAACAGCTGAACTTTTCTTTGACAAAATAGCACCACCATATGTTCCCCTCTTTTCTGAATGTGTGAATTTTCCCTTATCTAATACAGCAGAGGATCCCTTTGATGCGCCTTTTACCTTGGAAGAACTGAATGTGGTACTCCGTCATGTCCGGGACTCAGCTCCTGGTATTGACGGTGTGCCATATTCTTTTATTTCTCACTCTGGCGACAAGGCGAAAATTTACTTCTTAAATTTAATTAACTTCTGCTATAGCCATGGCTGGGTACCAGATCAGTGGAAGCTACAGATCATCATTCCATTACTGAAACCTGGCAAACATGCAAATGATCCGAATGGCCTTAGGCCTATAGCTTTATCTTCTGTCCTAGCCAAGCTACTGGAACACCTTATAAAAAATCGTCTAGAGTGGTTAGTCGAATCGAGAGATTTACTGCCGAATTTCCAATTTTATTTTATAATTAAAATTAATAATGATTGTAAAGCCAAATGTTGTAAATGATAATAACAGACATGACAATACATTTGTGGCCCCATGAGTATTTGAACATGAGTATTTGAGCAAAAACATGTTTTTTTAATGTGAAAATATGTCATTATCGTACATGAAAACAAACATAAACTTATTTTAAAGTATGGTCTAAGCCCTTACAACATGCATTGAGGATGACAGAGGAATGGTGTACAAAGAACCACCTCTCTATCAACCCAAGCAAAGCAGTCATTATTCCATTCACGAGGAAGAGACAACTAGGAAACCTAGGAGAGCTCTCCCTCAATGGAATGAAACTGCCCTGGTCCACCGAAGTTAAATATCTGGGGGTCACGCTTGATAAAGAACTCAGGTGGAAAACTCATGTGGAAAATATTACGACAAAGGCCTTACGAGTGTTCGGAATGTGTCGTTCTACCTACGGTAAAACTTGGGGGCTTAAGCCCAAAGTTTTACGATAGCTGTACCGGACAATGATAATACCTATTATCATATACCGCAGCATAGTGTGGTGGCCAAGAACAAAGCTTGCCTCGTGCAAAGCGCGACTCACCAGGTTACAAAGAACAGTGGGTCTAGGCATCACGAGTGCTTTTAGGACAACACCTACGGCAGCGATTGAGAGATACCTCAATATCCCTCCTCTGCATATGATGGTTGAATTCGAGGCAAGGAAGACATTACCTACATCGTCTCGCTGTTGCTGGACTATGGGATGCCTCTAAGCCAAAGACTAACCATACAAAGTTCGATGAGAATGAAGACCTGGATCGGGTAACAAGCATGTTATTCGATAAAATGCAAACTATGTATTTGTTTGAAAGGTCTTTTAAGGTCCAAATCCCTACAATAGAGGACTGGACGAAGGGACTCGATCCACCAGAACAAGATAGTCTGGTGTGGTACACTGATGGATCCAAAATGGAATCAGGTACAGGAGCGGGAATATACGCAAAAGGCTACAAATGTAGCAAAAGCTTAGGGAAGATGGCAACTGTATTCCAAGCAGAAACATATGCCATAATAACCTGTGCTCAAGAGAATATAGATAGAAGAACCAGAGGTAAATCCATATATATTCTTAATGACAGTCAGGCTGCAATCAAAGCCATGGCATCCTACAAAGTGGACTCCAGACTTATTCTGGATACTGTTCGGACCCTAAACAGGCTTGGGCAGCACAACAGGTTAAGACTTATGTGGGTCCCTGGGCACAAAGGATTCCATGGTAACGAAGTGGCTGATGAACTGGCAAGAGAGGGCTCAGCAAATGATTTTGTGGGTCCGGAACCATGTGTAGGCATCTCGACGTGTCTCGTAAAAGCCGCATTTAGGGAGCAAGAAACTTGTTGGCTGTCTAACGCCGGTCTACAACACTCCAAGAAATTCCTAGGCTCTACGTTCAAAGCCCGGGAATGCATTTGGAACATGAGCAGGGGGCAAATCCGCTACCTGCTTGGGGCCTTTACTGGGCACTTTGGAACCAACGATATGAGCATGAAGATGGGTCTAACCGCGACACCCATGTGCAGGTTGTGTGGGGAACATACGGAACGCATGGAGCACCTACTGTGCACATGCGATGCACTGGCTGGTAAGCGAATGAGTCTCCTAGGGATTGGGTATCCAAAACCAGAAGACTACAGGCTCATATCGCCAAATCTCGTGGTAAAGCTCATGAAAACGGTTTTAACGAGATTGGGGAGGAGTAGGTAAGTTATCTAGGGGACCACAATAGATCCCAATGGGTCGAAGTGTCCGAGTTATTTCTCGGCCCCTCCACAAGATAAGATAAGATAAGATGGTCTAAGCCCTAAAGGAACTGATAATAATAGACAAATGTTGTAAAACTTCCTTAAAATGAATATAGAACAGACAGCTCAAAAAGTGTTCAAAACTGCCCCCTTCTCCCCTAACCATATCTAATTTCCGTTGGGCATTTATCAGATACTGAAAGACAAATGGTGAAGGAGCATTTCCTGTCACTATAATTAGTCTTCGCCTTTCTCTGTTATATTTTTGTTGTAAATTAGTATATTATGTATGTATTTTATGTTATTATGTATATTTATTATTATTTCGTCGGTATTCTACAGACTGTATTTTGGCGAGTGTGCTCATGAACTCCACGACCTCATCCCACCGGCCCACTTCTACCATCGGACATCTAGACGCACTGCAAGTTACCATCCTCACCTAGTTGCTATTCCACCAATTCGCACCAAGAGCTTCCAAACATCCTTCATAATGCGCACAGCAAAGAGTGGAACTCACTTCCTGCGTCTGTGTTTCCGAACGCATACAACCCGAATCTCTTCAAAGTTAGTGTGAACAGGCTACTTCTGGGTAAGCTCACTCCATCGTCGACTTTGTCTCTGTCACCTCTGACCTAGACTAGAGTCAAGAGCAAACCCATCTCAAATAAAAAAAAAAAAATTAAGATAATATAGGGGTAGTATTTAAACGCAAATCAAAAAATATCCTTTTTCTATGCAATAAAATTCCGAATTCTCATCAAAATGACTGATTGCGCAGCAAATATTCAACGCAAAATATCACTAAACACACTACAATTTATTTTCGCAGCATACAGCGATTTTTCCTAAAGCAAAAGCTTTTTTATTAATGCACAGCTAATAATCTTAATGCACATCATACATGTTAACTCTTTTTCTTTTAAATCCATGGTTAAAGTTTTTACAATTACTATTTAACGACAATGTCGACGGAGCCCCGCTGCGCGGGGCTCCTATTTCTGTCTAAAGGGTCTAAAGTAACCTAACACGAAGAAGATGACGGGAGCTGAGTTCGCTCGCTTTGCTCGCTCACTTCAGCTGCCGTCATCTTTTCGAACCTAACCTGTCCGTGTCGGGGTGCCCTAAGTTCCCGAGCTCGCTTCGCTCGCTCTTGGACTAATGACTTCTTGAAAATTAGGACAAATGTGATGAACAGGTTTTGTTGTACTTACTGGTTAATATGCGACTGAGATAGTTATTTTGCTACGAAATATGGAAAATTTGCTGTGCAGTTAGTATTTCTGCTGTGTATGTAGTATTTTTGTACAAAAATAAATGTAACTGTATTGCATTATGAGGAAAAAAGTAATGTCATATTGATGTATAATTTCGAATTATCTGCAGTTTGAGTTTTGCTAAACATTTAGTAAGTTATTTGATGTAAAAAAGAATATAAATGATGAGTATGTATTGATAGACGATTATTTTATTTGATATGCAATTTATAATATCCCATAATATTGTACACTGACAACCCAAAATTTCTCTTCTCTCTTTCAGTCCATCCAAAGGTTGTCTGTAAGAGATTGCCCTGTGCGATAAGACCGCCCATTGTACACTTGCTTTTGTTTTTTTTGTCCTGTGTATATATTTTTGTGGTGTACAATAAAGAATATAATAAATACTGCCGCAAACGTGATCTGAAAATATGGATGGTGCCTAACACTCTTAATGGTGGTGGAATATTATTCCATATCGGGACAAAAAAAAATGCTTGCCCAATGTAAATTTAACCATATAGGTACTTAAATCAATGGCCTGAAATTAAGTGCTCAGTTTTATTTTGTCGCGTAGTTATTGACTCAGGTATCCCTTCCACCTTGTCTCTGAAATGTCTTCACTCATCATCACACTTTTGTCCATACATACAGCAATTTATTAAGCGTTTTCAGTGACGGTGACTCGGTGCAGTAGGTACGTTTTACTGCACTATGTGTCGTGCTCGCAGTAGGTAATCAGCAGGCAGGCAGACACACGCTACCTATTCATATTCTCTTCCGTCTATCCACCGTTTATTTGATCGCCAGGCGTCGCGTAGTGTTTCGGGAAAACGAGCTCAAGTATGATTCTAGAACAAACATAGGCACTTTGAAAAACCCTATGAATTCGATTAGTAAATGTCGACTAGCAAGGAGAGTGCCCGCATGATGACGTCGTGGCACGTGGCACCTATGACTTTGAACAAAAGCAAAACAATACCACACACAGATAATAACATAATGACACATAACATCAATCATTAAATAATAAAATGTCGCTCTTCGCCACCGACTGCGCCGGAGCCGGACGCCTGCGCCGCAGTGTGATCGAGATATAACCAGCTGATAACAGATAGTAAACACTCGATCGACAGATTTCCCCATACGGACCCATATCAACGGATCATCTACGGAAAAACACCAAATCAGTACCTAAGTAGGAAGTAGGTGATGGCTCCAAACTGTGCCCTTAGTGCGCGATTGATATACGTAATACCACAGTAATACGCACTGAATCGCAATAACGTAACTTCAATTTATACTGTATCTTGGTGCCAATTATTATGTAAAACCAAGTAGTACATAATTACATAGTAATTCCATGTGGAAAACACAATTCTTCCATACAAATGAACATTAGTGAACTTCGACTATCGAGTAAGTATAGCTCGCACTCCTCTCTTCTTTCTTCTTCTTCGGTCTTTCCACAGTGAACCTGTGCAGCCTTATTGCGTAATGAATTCGGCAAGGCAAAGGGCAAAGAGTATGAAAAATCGACCAATCACATGCGAGATGAAAGACGCGATGTGGATTTCCATCTATGTGATTGGTCGATTTTTTATACGCTTTGCCCTTTAGGGCACCGCCCCTGGTTTATACAAGAAATTGGCATGTAAACGCCTAAGCATTTTTAACCCCCGACGAAAAAAGAGTGGTTTTATAAGTTTGACGTGTGTACCTGTGTTTTTGTGTATCTGTCTGTGTCATCATAGCTCCTAAACGGAGGAACTTATTTTGATATAGTTTTTTGTTTTATAAGTGACTTCCTTAACAAGAGTGTTCTTAGCTATGTTTGAAGAAAATCGGGTCAGCCGTTCAAAAGTTATGGGTGTTTTACTGTTTGAATCGGAGTGTTTTCGCAAGATATTGTGTCATAATTGCGTGTTCAATAGATTGTCGTCGATCGAAGCGTGACTACTACTAGATAAAATATGTAGCATGAAATAAAATTGTTTCGGGGGTTTTTTATATAGGTATTTTATTTGTTATAGCATTATTTTGACTACAGAAAATATTGCTGAAATGATTGTCACTATGTTTTATTTTATACTAGCTGTGCCCGCGGCTTCGCGCCCGTTAACTGACTGCCTACCATACCCTGCTTGCCTTCCTATTCCTACTTACCATTTTTTTTCTTGGATTATCATTCTTTCGCGAAGAATCTTAACACCGCCATTCAGAAAATGACTTTAAATACACAACGCCATCTATAGAATATCGAGTTCAACTGTCCGAGTATCTGAATTGCGTGTTGTGATAATTTTACTTCTTGAACACTTTAAATCGTGTACGTTACCCCAACAGGAAAGTGGCTCCTGGAGTGATATGAGTGGAACGTATAATTAGAGCGTAATCTGCTGTGAATGTGCGCTACATAAAAAACTTGTGCGTGTCGTCGTTTTTGAAAAAAAACGGAAAAAAACGATTCCTGCTAGGGTAACGTTGTTCCAACAGGAAAATTCTAAACGAATGATCGGAGTGAGAAATATTGTGCATGGGCAGAGAGCTTACAGTTGTGCAAGAATGTGCGCTGAAAATATAATAAGTGCGTAATCAGGTTTTCGAGATATTGCATTTCCTGCTGGGGTAACGTTTTGCAGAATCGTGTATCTCTGAAACTATTGTATGTGCGCCTGTAGAATAAACATACACGAGTAGCTCTTGATTTGTGCGTATTTGTGCCGGAATTAGATTTGAGAAAATATTTATAGTTTTCAAGAAATCGCACTTTTTTGAAAACCCGAAAAAAAAACAGCGCCTAAATGAGAAAACTTATAAGCTCGCCGAAACTGTATTCAGTCCATCTTGACGCTTGTATTAACCATAAAAAGTTTCAAAAGTATACATGCTTGCGTTATCGAATAATATTGCTAAAAGTCAAAACGACGGTGTCATAACTTTGACGGCAAAATACGAGAAACCGGCTCAACCCAAGATGGTAGGTGTAAAGCACAAATAAGAGAGTTTAGTCAAAAATATATAGTGAAAATATTCAGCTTGTAAACAAAGGCTGGTTATCCAACCAAATTCTAATGACTACGAAAAAGCGACGGATTCATACATATTGATGACCTTCTTAATTGGACGTATTAAACCTAAGCTGTTGTCCGTACAGTCGCGTTCAAACGTTTGGTGATTTGACCTAATTTTGGGGGATAATTAAAAAATACATTAAATGCACCTTGTGACCATAACAAATGAAAGAGCTTGTTGATGTAGAAATTACTATTTTTCTTCTCTAAATTATGTTTCTTAAAGTAATAATGGCATCAAATCACAGATCAAATTACAAACCTATTAATCTCAAATCAATTATCTCAAACAATTTTTAGGGTTCCGTACCCAAAGGGTAAAAACGGGACCCAGGCTGTATCTCATGAACCGTGATAGTTAGACAGTTGAAATTTTTGCAGATCATGTATTTCTGTTGCCACTATAACAACAAATACTAAAAACAGAATAAAAATAGTATATTATGCAACTAGTGAATAAAAGACGGTTTTAAAGCGAGGGCCATAGATGAATCACGAACAAGTAAAGGATTCTATCAACTGAATCACGACCGCAGGGAGTGATTCAAGTCTTAGAATCCTGAGCGACGCGAGTGACTCATGGCCCTCGATATAAATCCGTGTTATTCAAGAGTTGCATAATTTTATACCATGACTACGAGAAAAAGAAAGATTTAAGCGAAAATCACAATGAGTAATAAATAAATGTTTTATTACCTTCAAAATTTACAAAAAAAAATTAAACTCAGGGATTCACATTTTTTGTAAATTGAAGCTGAGCTAGGTAACAGCATCTGTTTTTCAGGGGCTAGTGACTACCTCCGTTACGTTACATAATTATAATTAATTAAACACCAATGCAAATAATATTAGAATTACAATCCAAATAAGTATTCAATAAACATCCCAGACTAAAATCAAAATCATGAAAATCATTTTTGAAATCCTAAATATTAACAAACTGAAAATTAAATCGATGAAGAAGTTTGAAAGTCGAATATTCTTTGCACAAGGAGTTTGTATAGATTTGTTGTTGTTTTTGCATTGAGATGGACGTCGAATATATATTGGTGTGTTCTAAATTCAAACACTAAAACAGTGAGTAAAAGTGTTTTTTATTCACTGTTTTCAGTGTATAAAATAAGCTTTTTAGAGGGGGAATGGTATAAAAATATTTAAGTGGTGCTCCCATACAACAAACGTGATTTTTTTGGCGTTTTTTACGATAATGGTACGGAACCCTTCGTGCGCGAGTGCGACTCGCACTTGGCCGGCTTTTATTAAAAACAACCACCATCAAATTTTTGGTCTTTAAATTACTTTTTTTTACTAATATTATAAAGGCAAATTAAAATGTCTGGATGTGTCCACAAAATTCTGAATGTATTTTAATGAAAGTTGGAATAAAGAAGATAGCTTATACCTTGGCACTACTTTCCTAATGTTCTTACGTAATCAAGTGCCAAGTCACGGAAACAGCTAGTAGAATGTAATCCAATAATAAGTTAATTATTTTAATACTTTTCTACCTCAGTGTACTCAGGCACAACACGTTTCAAACGATTCGTGAGTAAAGTTAAGAAGGTCATCGTTATGTATGAATCCGTCGCTTTTTTGTACTTCTTTCGAATTTGGTCGGATAACCAGCCGTTGTTTACATGTTTAGTTTTGTGTTTAAATGTACTTAATGCGAAACATTCCAAGCTGAATATTTTCACTATATATTTTTGACTAAACTCTCTTATTTGTGCTTTACACCTATCATCTTGGGTTGAGCCGGTTACTCGTATTTTGCCGTCAAAGTTATGACACCGTCGTTTCGACTTTTAGCAATATTATTCGATAACGCAAGCATGTATACTTTTGAAGCTTTGTATGGTTAATACAAGCGTCAAGATGGACTGAATACAGTTTTCAGCGAGCTTATAAGTTTTCTCATTTAGGCGCTGTGATTTTCTTTCGGGTTTTCAAAAAAGTGCGATTTCTTGAAAACTATAAATATTTTCTTAAATCTAATTCTGGCACAAATACGCACAAATGAAGAGCTACTCGTGTATGTTTATTCTACAGGCGCACATACAATAGTTTCAGAGATACACGATTCTGCAAAACGTTACCCCAGCAGAAAATGCAATATCTCGAAAACGTGATTACGCACTTATTATATTTTCAGCGCACATTCTTGCACAACTATAAACTCTCTGCCCATGCACAATATTTCTCACTCCGATCATTCGTTTAGAATTTTCCTGTTGGAACAACGTTACCCTAGCAGGAATAGTTTTTTTCCGTTTTTTTTCAAAAACGACGACACGCACATGTTTTTTATGTAGCGCACATTCACAGCAGATTACGCTCTAAATATACATTCCACCCAAATCACTCCAGGAGCCACTTTCCTGTTGGGGTAACGTACACCTTTAAATCCATCTAACTTTTGATAGAGTGAACCGATTACGACGAAACAAAAACTAAGTAATACTTCAAGTTACGCACAATTTTTATGTATAAAAGTTATCTACATTGGTTTCGTACATTTTACGTGATGCGTGCACAAATAAACAGACAGACAGAAATGCCAAAAATGCTGGAAATGGGTTCTGTTGGTTATCCTTTAACACCCTGGCTATTTTATTTGGAAATATTTTCGATGTAGGTATAAAAACGACTTTTCTACAGATTTATTATATGTACTAGCGACCCGCCCCGGCATCGCACGGGTGCAATGCTGATACTAAATATACTACAGAATGGCTTTATATAAAACGTTCACTGCTTTTTTGTCATTGGACAATACAAACATGTTTTCTTTGAGATTACTCTTAAAACAGCGACATAATATATAATTGGCCATGTGAAAAACACGCAACACTCAAATCTGAGCCTGCAACGTGACTTGAAAGTTTGACCATGCGATTTATTAATGGTCATTGCAAAAGATATCTTTACCGGAAATTGTAGGCGTTTAAATTGGAACGGAAAGGAATTCGAGGAATCATCAATAGGAACATCTTCTCCGGTACTACATCCGGTGAGTATTGTGCACTCTATTATGAAAGGTTTTAGAGATTTTACCAGCAAACGCGTGCCAGTGCAAAGTGTAGGTGGATTCAGGTTTCTTAATAAAATAAGGACAACCTACAACACTATTTTATGAGGACGGAGTCCAGACGGGTTCAAAGAATTAAGAAATTCTGTAGGAAAATGAACAGCTTCTTCCAAATCGAGAACAGTATCGATCGACCGAGTATTACATTTGCGTCGGCGCATCAATCTTTGATAGAATCAAGTTATTTACCTATGTTTGTGAGTTGGTGACGGAATCGCTCTTTAAACCAAGATATAGTCTTACAACTTATGTTATCAATGTCGGAATAGACATTGTGTTCGGGCTTTCATCAGGTTTATTTAGCGGGAGATGTAATAAATACGCCTTGAGTCTTCAGTAAAATTCGTATAATGAAAAAACATATTACTTTCGGTAGATGTTTAAAATATAATAAAAAAAAAAACAAAAAAAACATACAAGAAGTCGAGGTTCTATGACCTCCTCCTTTTTCGAAAGTCGGTTAAAAATAAAAGGTACGAGCCAAAACACACGTAGCTGCACCAGTGATATGATTATTTGTTTACGTTACCCCAACAGGAAAGTGGCTCCTGGAGTGATATGAGTGGAACGTATAATTAGAGCGTAATCTGCTGTGAATGTGCGCTACATAAAAAACGTGTGCGTGTCGTCGTTTTTGAAAAAAACGGAAAAATCTATTGATTGAAAACTATAAATATTTTCTTAAATCTGATTCCGGCACAAATACGCAGAAATCAAGAGCTACTCGTGTATGTTTATTCTACAGGCGCACATACAATGGTTTCAGAGATACACGATTCTGCAAAACGTTACCCCAGCAGGAAATGCAATATCTCGAAAACCTGATTACGCACCTATTATATTTTCGGCGCACATTCTTGCACAACTATAAGCTCTCTGCCCATGCCCAATATTTCTCACTCCGATCATTCGTTTAGAATTTTCCTGCTGGAACAACGTTACCCTAGCAGGAATCGTTTTTTCAAAAACGACGACACGCACAAGTTTTTTATGTAGCGCACAATCACAGCAGATTACGCTCTAATTATACGTTCCTCATATCACTCTAGGAGCCACTTTCCTGTTGGGGTAACGTACACGATTATTTTTCGTACCACTTGCTCAAAAAGTGACATTCTATTCCACAAAAAGCGAACATAACAATAGTCATTTTTAATCTGTTAAAAACAGAGAAAGAAAATTGTACTGAATTTCATTCATCCTCTAGGGGGAGAATGTGATTTAAATTTGGAATACTTACCGAAATTTATACTGAACTACATCTGTATTTACACCATTGAGTTTGTATATAAAGCATTATACATATTTAAAAAAAAGGAATACGCATTTATTATGCAGTTATGATTATTAAATAAAATTACGAAAACCGACGAGGCCGTATGAGCTTGATGCCTTTGCTTTTCCGACAAAAAAAATATTAGTTTAGGAATTTGCCGCGTTTTTGTTTTCTTCAAATACATAAACGTTAAGTTGATTTTAATTTATTTTAGTTTTAATTGTCATTATTTTTAATAAATGCTTATCTCATATTATTATTGTGTTATTTTTTTCGCAAATGGTACGAAAAGTAGAGTATTTTCCTCGGTGATAAAGCTGTCTTAGTCTTGGGTGAACTTAAATCCCTCGCTACACTCAGGACTCGTCTTAAATCCCTCGCTTCGCACGTGATTTAAGATTTTAACACCCTCGCTGCGCTCGGGAGTAAACCTCGAGTCCTTCGTTACGCTCGCGATTTAAATCGTCACCCGCGACAGAAGACACTGCTTTATCCCCTTGGTTAATAATCTACTATTTCTAGCGGCGGCATTACAATTAAATTTTAAAAATAAATGAACACTTGTGGCATAGCTATAATAGTTAGACATACGAGTATGCTGTCGCGTCACTTTTTGTAGTAGTACATTATTTTACTCTATCATCAATAGTTTTCGCAGCGCACGCGATTTAAAGAATATTTTAGGTATTTTTTTTACATCTTGGGTTACATTATTGGAGTTTTATGGAGCCTTAATTTTTTTGAAAATATAATATATGTCACCCGGGGATAGTGTAGCTTCCCAACAGTGAAATAATTTTTCAAAGCGGTTCAGTAGTTTCGGAGCCTATTCAATGCAAACAAACAAACAATCAAATCTTTCCTCTTTATAATATTATATTATGATATTAGTATAGAAAAGTCTCGATTGATCGTATGATGTTTTTCTTGTGTATTCGGCACTATTCGTTAAATTTGAGTTATTAGATAGTATTTCAGTATAGCTGGCATAGGCAGCCCAAATTCCTTGATCGATTTACCCGAAAGTATTTGCACTACTTTGTTCAATTCAAATAATGCTTCGTCAAATGTTTTGATCATATTGTACACTAGCTTTTGCCCGCGACTTTGTCCGCGTGGATACGATCAATTAAGATTAATTATAAATGAAGAAACAAACTAACTGACTGATCTAACGACGTTTGTTGCTAAAGATGCAACAAAAGGTGTTTATGACAATATTTCTTTATAAACAACATTCTTAACCATTTTTGTGGCTGGAGCTAAAATGACCAGACCGCGAGGTGAGCTCACACGAGAACACGCAACGTAAAACTGCCCATGTGAAAAACAGTCCTGCCGCAAGTCGATGCCCGCAAATTTTAGAGTTTGGCCTTGTGACTTATTTATTGTCATGGCAAAGCAAACTTTGAGAGGAAACTGAAGGCGCTTAAATTCCAAAAGGCAGATCATTAGGAATCAACGGTATACGCGGCACAAATACTGTTTCTCCTTGGGCCGACCCCGTCAAAATAGTGGCTTCTACTAAATGCCGATGCAAAGCCTAGTACCATTGCATAGTTTCGGTGGTGTTATATTCCGAAGTAATATCACAGGTATACCGACACGCAGTCTGAGCTTATGATATGGGAGACCTGCTGGATTAATAGTATTTAAAAATTAAACAGGATAGTGGACTGCTTCGTCTGTATTTACTAACGTATCTATGGATAAAAAGTAATAGAAATAGTATACAAATTCTTCGCCTTGAAATGACTCCAACAAAAGGTGGTCATTTTTTGCCGTTAAAATAGCTCGTTCACGCAACCATTCCAATGAATTATCCCTTATGAGCGCTATGTCGGGATACATTTTTTCTATAAGGTAAAAGGTATAAGGTGAAATTACTTGGTGTAGAATAATGAAATTTTGCACAAAGGTTTGTTTTAAATGACGTACTTAAATTTGCACCAAGAAGGGATTTTTGGAAATCCATCCTTAGGGGTAGAAATAGGGGATGAAAGATTTTAAGAAAATTCTTCATTTTTAACCGACTTTCTATTAAAGAGGAGGATGTTCGAATTTGTTTGTAATTTTTATTGTTTATTTTCACCGTTTTCTCCGTCAATTGTGAATTCTTTTTTTGTTTGAAAGAGTATTTTTCCAAATTGTTCCCATTTTAATTTGGTGATGATCTGTTGAAGAACTTTGGAGATATGCAATAGAACTTTTCAATAAATGACGGCAAATCTCTCGGGATTGCTGCAATTGCATGTTTGTTTATTGTTTGTATCATTTCATAACATAACATAACGCCAGTCGGTCTAAAGGGGTACGCAGATGTGTAGAGTTCGCCTTGGCATATTCTCATTTCATTGGTTATGTTCAAGTTTCACTACCCATGTAACACCAATTCTTGTGAAGATCGGTGACTTTACAGAAGAAGGTGTTTATCGAATCCGACTCAGTTGGGTGGCATTTGAGAAGGTAAGCAATACATTATCGTCTCACATACCTCAGTGTTTCAAGGTAAATTATTTGACCAGTGCATGATACCAGTGTTGAGATAATATGGGACTAAAACGTCACTCACAATGGGCCCCATCAGAAGATTGAATGTCCGATGATTTTCCGGGCGTGTTCGAATTAAAAATAAAGGAAAACTGAAGTAACTGACATAGCCCCAAGAATTAACAAACTTTGGTTGCATTAAAGCAGGCCCGATTGTTAGTTGAACAGATGGCCTATGTGACTGAAAGGTTTTGAAGTGGCGAGCTCGTTACTGGAAGACGCAACATTGCAAGGCCTCGCACAAGTTGGACTGATGTCCTGGCGAGGGCCGCAAGTCTGCTGGATCCGAAGAGCAGATCTGGGGTGGGTATGGGATCTACCTCCTAGCGGTCCATCCCGGGCAACGGCACTACAGGCTTGCCTGTGGTACGGCTGAACGATCCCACTTAAGCGGTGGTAGGCTCAGCAAGGGGCCGCCTGGCTCGCGACCACCATCCCACCGGAGTCCGGCGCCAAGCAGCTTGCTGTGTTCCGTCGGTGTGTGGGACTGCCAGTGCCTTTGGGGGAGAAGGAGGATGTCAGTTGCGCTGTTCAGAACCGGTCTTGGTCTCTGGGAAAAACTTGCTGGATAACTCATTTTGGAGGGTAGCGGGATCCGAAGCACGGTGCCAGCCGTTGGCCGACCGCAGTCAGTAGGGGGCCCAAGTAGCACGCCAGCCACGTGCCAAAGGCTGCCCCGCCAACTCGCGAAAAATCCCGGTATGCTCCACCGTGCCAGCTGGCGACTGGATGGGAGGACCCGGTGGCCATATCCGGGGGGGTTCGGGCGTCCCCGCAGTCTCCAAATGAGTTCCCCATAGGTTGGGTTAGCTCCAGTTTTCCACTTGGTTCACTGAGCAGCGCCTCGACAGTTCGACTTCTTCCCCAGCAACAGACTCTAACACAATGACCAATAAAAAGAAGAATAAGGTGAAACAACGGCTGCACTTCCTCCCACTAAATGTGCACCTCACTAACATCAGGGGGTTGCACTCTAATCTCGATCCGGTCCACCACCACCTCGAGACCGAGAAGCCGCACCTGTTTTTCCTAACGGAGACGAAGATAACAACCCCGTCGGACGTGGCGTACCTCAACTACCCGGGTTACTCTCTTGAACACAAGTTCAAGAAGCAAGCTGGGGTCTGTGTGTACGTCCGCGATGACATTTGTTGTGTTTGTTTGTTTTTTTTTTTTTAATTTCGTAGGTACGACTTATTGTCGGGCCTACGTTGTCCCCCTATATCCAAGTACTAATGCTGTAACATGGAAATATTGTAAACACAAAAAAAAATAAAAGAGTAACCATGGAGTTTCTTGCCGGTTCTTCTGCATAGGAAACGACTAACCCGAACCGTGCACCTTTTGTCGACGTTTTATAAGTGCCCATGTAGGCCTATGTAAAATAAAAATATTTGATTTTGATTTTTGTCGTCTCCGTTGCTTTGAGAAATCGGGCTTTTCTGCCATAAGGCTACTTGTGGACACTGGCGTGGAGAAGTCTCTCTACATCGGCGTCTACCGATCGCACTCCGGTGACCAGGAGACGACAGCGCTTTTTAATTGCCTCGTGGAGTCGGCTGACATAGCCCAGCATCGGTACCCAACAGCGAAGCTTAATTTTCTGGGGGACTTTAACGCCCATCATAAAGAATGGTTGTACCCATACCGGAAAACTGACCATGCCGGGTTAGAGGCGCGCAAGTTTTCTCTATCGCTAGATCTAACCCAGCTGGTGAATGTGGCAACGCGGGTACCGTATGTTGACGGCCATACAACCAATTGCTTAGATCTTCTCCTGACTACTGATCCGGACAGTCATTCGGTGTCGGTCTCAGCCCCGCTGGGAACGTCTGACCACTGTCTGGTGAAATCCGTTTCGACTTGCTCTCCTCCAGATGAGAGCCCTAGAGGCACGAGGCGAGTATGGCGATACGAGTCAGCAGACTGGGACGAGATGCGGCACTTTTTTGCGTCTTATCCTTGGCGGCATGTGTGCTTCTCCTCGGGTGACCCCTCGAGCTGTGCAGACGCGGTTGCGGATGTGATTTGGCAGGGTATGGAATATTTCATTCCATTCTCCGACATTCCGCTCGGTCACAAATCCCGACCTTGGTATAATGCAGAATGCGCCCACGCTGAGGCCCGAAAAGAGTCTGCCTACCAAGCCTGGGTCGGGGCCCGCGACCGCAAAGTTAGAGCGCGTAGGGTTCGCGCGAGGAAAAGAGCCTTTAATTCTGCCGCCAAGTTCTGCAAGCGGGTTCTGCGTCGGGCACGTTTTGACCATATTGGACGTATTGGGGCCAAGCTGGCATCGCACCCTCCGGGTAGTAAACAGTTTTGGTCCCTGTCTAAAGCGATTGAAACGAATTTCTGTTGGCCCACTTTACCTCCGATGCTGAAACCCGATGGGTCGCTGGCTCACTCTGCGAGTGACAAAGCAAATTTATTTGCATCTCTTTTTGCTAGCAATTCACATCTGGACGCTGGCTCCAAGCAACCACCTACTGTACCTCATTGTGACTCTTCGATGCCGGAGATCGCTGTGCACGCTAAAGAGGTCCGGAGAGTATTGTGCAGTCTAGACGTGAACAAGGCCAGCGGACCTGGCGGCATTCCAGCGAGAGTGCTGAGGCAGTGTGCGCCAGAACTGTCTCCTGTGTTGACTCGCTTGTTCCGCCTCTCTCTCGTAAAAGAGACGGTGCCGAAATCCTGGAAGCTTGCAAATGTGCAACCAGTGCCCAAAAAAGGCAACCGTGCAGACCCTCCCAATTACCGTCCGATCGCCATTACCTCCATTTTGTCCAAAGTTATGGAAAGGGTACTGAACAGAAAGTTTCTGGCCTACCTTGAAGACAACAATCTCCTCAGTGACCGTCAATATGGCTTTCGCCGGGGACGGTCAACTGGCGATCTTCTTGTGTATGTCACGCACTGCTGGGGCGAAGCCATCGAGAGACACGGCGAAGCACTTGCTGTATCGCTTGATATCTCGAAGGCCTTCGACAGGGTCTGGCACGCGAGTCTGCTCAGTAAGCTTCCTGCTTATGGCATCCCCGCTGGTTTTTGTAGCTGGATATCAGACTTCCTTAGCGAACGGTCGATCCGAGTATGCATTGACGGCTGCTCCTCAGACCTTATGGCTATTGATGCCGGAGTTCCTCAAGGGTCTGTTCTCTCTGCAACTCTTTTCCTGCTGCACATCAATGACCTACTTCAGCCTGGTATTGTTGGGTACGCAGATGACAGTACTGTTTCAGAGAGATACTTGTCCAGCGCAAAAACCAGCGTGGATGAAGTTCTTTCCTTGAGAGAGGCTATGGTGGAGCGGACAGATTTGACCTTAAGCCTTGTCTCCCAGTGGGGTGATGACAATCTGGTCTCCTTTAACGCCACCAAAACACAGGCGTGTCTTTTTACCGCAAAGAGGAGTATTTTCGATCAAACTCCTACTTTTCGGGGTACGTTTGTTCCTGTGACTGATCGGCTCGAGCTCCTAGGCATGGAGTTGACATCCAGTCTCAACTTCGGCTCCTCCATTGAGCAAAGCCCAAATCGCGGCCAAAAAACTGGGCATCCTAAATAAGGTGAAGCGATACTTTACGCCTGGACAGCTTTTAACCCTATACAAAGCACAAGTCCGATCCTGCATGGAGTATTGCAGCCACCTTTGGGATGGTTCAGCTAAGTATCAGCTTGCCGCGCTTGACTCAGTGGAACGCAGAGCCAAGCGGCTCATTGGCGACGTTGAACTGGTGGACGCCAAGCTTCACAGCTTGGCTCATCGCCGCAAAGTTGCCTGCTTGTCGGTCATCTACAGACTGTACTTCGGTGAGTGTGCTCAAGAACTCCACGACCTCATCCCACCAGCCCCCTTCTACCATCGGACATCTAGACGTACTGCAAGTTATCATCCTTACCTTGTTGCCATTCCACCAATTCGAACCAAGCGCTTCCAAACATCCTATATAATGCGCACAGCGAATGAATGGAACTCACTACCTGCGTCTGTGTTTCCGAACGCATTCAACCCGAATCTCTTCAAAGTTAGAGTCAACAGGCTTCTTCTGGGTAAGCTCACTCCATCGTAGTCTCTGTCACCTATGACCTAGACTAGAGTCAAGGGCAAACCCATTATAAATAAAAAAATAAAATTAAAAAAAGCAGAAGACTGGTCGGATTTTTTGAGACGAATTTCTTTGGGTGGACCAAAAATTACTTTAGCATGAAAACGAATGCTGTGTAAATTACGCGACACAACACAAAAATCTAATATAGCGTAAATTACATATATGCGTAAATTATAGCGAAACTAAAATGTCACTCACAACTATGTTTACCTGAAACAAACGGTCCAGTTCGGTAGTTCCAAATCGATGTAGAGGTCCCCGTCTTAGTGCCATTTGATTCTTCATAAAAACTTTGACATCCCTAAATCGTCTACTGGGGGTAATTCCGAAAACCTAATGATGCCAACCTTTATTATTATGGCCAAAGAATAAGATTTTTCATACAAATAAATGTCTCCCTTGTAACCCCTTAAAATCTCTCCTAAGTGCTCCCTTACATCATAAAAAAGAAGCTATGTGCATTAAACGTAATCTAAAATCTTTACCACCCCGAAATCGTATTTTAAGGGTCGTTTCGAAAAACTAATAATGAAAACTTTTATTGATTATTTAGGTTGGTATTTATGTCAAGTTTCATGTTTATTGACCCAAGAAATCAGATTCTTCCATACAAATTTCAACACCCCCTAAATCAACGTTTGGGGGAGTTTCGAAAAACTAATAACGACAACATTTATTGTTTAGTTAGGATGGTTTTTATGTCAACTTTCAAATGTATTGACCCAAGAAATAAGATTTTTCAAAAACACTTTAACACCTCCTAAATCAACTTTTGGAGGTACCTACTTTCGAAAAACTAATAATGAAAACCTTTATTGTTTATTTAGTTTGGTATTTATGTCAAGTATCATGTTTATTCACCCAAGAAATCAGATTCTTCCATACAAACTTCAACACCCCCTAAAATCTAAATCATAATTTGGGGGCGTTTCGAAAAACTAATAATGACAACCATTATTGTTTACATAGGATGGTATTTATGTCAACTTTCAAATATATTAACCCAAGAAATAAGATTTTTCAAAAACACTAACACCCCCTAAATCATCTTTTGGTGGTACTTTCGAAAAACTAATAATGAAAACCTTTATTGTTTATTTAGTTTGGTATTTATGTCAAGTATCATGTTTATTCACCCAAGAAATCAGATTCTTTCATACAAACTTCAACACCTCCTAAAATCTAAATCATCATTTGGGGGAGTTTCGAAAAACTAATAATGACAACCTTTATTGTTTACTTAGGATGGTATTTATGTCAAATTTCAAATGTAGGTATTAACCCAAGAAATAAGATTCTTCAAAAACACTTTAATACCCCCTAAATCATCTTTTGGGGTATTTGCGAAAAACTAATAATGACAACCTTTATTGTTTATTTAGATTGGTATTTATTTTAAGTTTCAAGTTTATTAACTGAAGTAATAAGATTCTTCAAAAAAACTTTAACACCCCTAAATTGTCTTTTGGATAAAAAATAATAATAACAACCTTTATCATTCGTTTGGTTTAGTATTTGTGGCAAGTTTCAAGTTTACTGACCCAAGAAATCAGATTTTTCTATACAATCTTCAATACCCCATAAATCATCATTTGGGGGTAGTTTCGAAAAACTAATAATGTCAATCTTTATCATTTTCTTAGAATACTATTTGTGCTAAGTTTCAAGAATTTTGGCCGAAAGAATTAGATTTTTCATACAAACTTTCAACCCCCTTTTTACCCACTTAGGGGTGGAATTTCCAAAAATCCTTTCTTAGTGCACACTTACGTCACTTGGGGAACCTTTCTGCCAAATGTCATGCTTCTAGGCTTAGCAGTTTTGGCTGTGCGTTGATTGATCAGTCAGTCAGTCACCTTTCGCTTTTATAGATATAGATTGTACATCATCTGAAACTAACTCTCGCCGTCGCCGAATCAGAATATCACTGGCACTGGCCATATTTTCTTCAAAATGTATTCCATAGAGTATGCTAGTATTATATTATCTGTGCATAGAGTAACAGAATCAGTATGTATGATTGTTGGGCTGATGGCATGGCAATGCCCGTACAAATAAAAAAAAAAAAACATAATCAGTCTCTTGACAAAACGCTACTAGAATGTAGAATATGATGGCAAATAAATATTTTAGCTTTGCATGCTGTTTGATAAGTATTGTAAATAACAACTTGTACAGTTTTCAGGTGTGCAAAGGATGTCGGGCCTTTTACAACATACATTCTCAGATAAAAACATTCGCTGTTGTTGGGATGAATCACGTAGACTCTGCCAAGAGCATCCGTTTATTTTACTCCGGGAAAACCATCGACCGCAGTACCTTGTTTTCGTCGTTGAAAGTTTTAGAACTCTGGCTCCATGTCTAACGTTGAACTCTGTCATATGTCAGTGTTTTCGCGAAATCATCTTGAGCACATAACTTGAAGAATGCTGTTAATGTTGCCTCGCGGGTTATTAAAACTTCTTGTATATTGTTCTCAGTGAAATATACTCTTTGTCCATTTTCTAAATGAACTGCAAGGTGGACAATACTGGGTGCCCGGTCGTACACTTCGAATGATAAAATCCTCCATACTGCTTCAGAGTTGCAGATGTAAAGTCCAGACTGATATTTGTCCACTTAATTTGGTGATTGAATGCTGAACGTGGCCTGATCACTACCTTTATTAATGTATTTAGTAACATATTGGATTGACTTTATTGAACTGCATAACTCTTCATATTAAATCTGTAATATCTTCGAAAATATTCATTTAAATTACATGCTGTAAAGGGCCATATTGATCAATATTAAATGCACAATGTATTAAAGGTACTTAATTGGATAAGGATTAATGCTGTATTGCTTCAAATCGCTTCGTAAATAAGCCATTATTTCTCGTAAAAAGGATAAAAAATGGTTATTGTGGGTTATCCCTAAGAGATAGACATAAACCCTTGCGGACTTTTTTGTAGACCTTTTTAGATCTATCTCGTAGGGTGCAATGTAAGCGAAAAAAAATGTGTTTATTTACGACATTACATTGGAAACCTCTAAAATTATCAGTGTTTATCTACGCATATAAACCTTCCTCTTGTCAAATCACTCTATCTATTAAAAAAAACCGCATCAAAATCCGTTGCGTAGTTTTAAGGATCTAAGCATACATAGGGACAGACAGACAGCGGGAAGTGACTTTGTTTTATACTATGTAGTGATTTATATTTAGCAGGCAAGACATCTTAGTTAGGCAATAGGCAAACAATCTCCTACATCTTCTTCTTTATAAAAGTCTACATTTCCATCGTACATTCACTGGCCGACAACACACACACCATTATCTGTGCGTTTACTCGTATTCGCGATTGTTTGTATGGATAAATTCGAAACCGCTTTTATAGTGATCCAAATAATCACGAATACGTAAAAAAACAAATCTAAAAAGAGACTAAAAATAAAACGAATAAAAGTTTGTATAGAGGTTAGTCGGTTTTGCCGATGGAAAATCCTCCCAGGCACGTGGTTTGTAGAAGTGGACAAATGTCTTAAAAGAAACCAAAACAATACCTATCGGTTAGGATTGGATGGATATTATTATCGCACCTTCTTTCTTCTCTCCTTCACCTATCACCTGCAAATGAGAATGTGAAAAGCTTCGCCAAGCCGTCTAGGGGCAAATAAATACTAGTTCGCATTGGTGGTAGATAAAAAGTTTATTTGTTTTTAAGCTTAGATGCTTTGAGCGCGCGGTAGGCGGCCACCGCCTCCAGGCGCGCGCGCTCGCGCCGCTGCAGCTCGACCGGCCCCGGCCCCGGCCCCGGCCCCGGCCCCCGCCCCGGCCCCCGCCCACTACTGCCGCCCGCCAGCATGCTGGTGAGCAGCAGCTCTCGCCTCCCCGGCTACAACACCAATATAATTCATTTTATTTTTACGATTATTGTACTTCTACTTAGGTAGGCAGGTCGTTGAATTAGCCCTTTCAAAAATTGGCACCATTTCATGTAACAAGCCTGCTATCCAATAACAGACCATCTTGAGCTTATTGGAGTTACGTTGATATCCGCCCTCAATTTGAGTCCGAACTCCGAAGGCAAAGGTTTAACTGGCTCCCAAAATAAACAAAGAAAAAGTTAAATTTTTTCCGCAGCCTGATAGCACATAGACGGAAATCCACATCGCGTCTTTCATCTCTCACGTGATTGGTCGATTTTTCATACTCTTTGCTCTTTACCTTGCCGAATTCATTACGCAATAAGGCTGCTAACTATTTATTATAGGCTTATTCCCAGGCGCTCCATAATTTTGTTCCTGGCGGCTCCAAATTAAAAAGGCAATATAATAAATAAAATCCTTCACATGAGCTCCAAAAATATGACTGTGAAGGAAAAGATCCTAAGGAAACCGGCATGCATGTCCTAGAACCGAAAATTCGAAGACATGTGACATCCACCAACCAGCACTGGGCCCGCGTGGTGGATTACGGCCCATTCCCTCTCAAAGAGAGGAGGCCTGTGTCCCAGCAGTGGGAACATTAATGGGCTGATGATTTAATTGGCACCCTGTAATAAAATAGAACATACGTATTTACTAAATAAAATAAGTATTTACTATCGTAAAATTTACTTAATTAATATTGAATCGTTATCTGTATCTTTTTGCTATTTTTAGGGTAAAATTACCAGTTGTTAACATTTCACTGAATCATCTGATTATGCTTTAAGAGAAAGACAACTACAGAAAGGAAATAAGTATTGTAGCTTCTGAAGTATAATAATCCACTAATTATATATCTTTAGGTATGTAATATGTACCACTTATTAAAAATAGTTGCCACTTACCTTCCTATTTACGATATGGCAACAAATAGGTAGGGTTAGTAACATTGCAAAATTATTTATCTTTTTCTATGTATAGGGTAAATTTGCCAGTTGTTGGCACTTTACTATAAAACAAAGAGTCCTGTGATGAACCGGTAATGTAAGCGTAAAAATAGTAGGATGTGTAGGTATAGGAAAACACTATAATATTATATTAGTATAAACGAAATAAAGAAACAAAAATGAAATAAAACATTGATTTTTTTTAAATTTAAAACTTCGTTATACAAATTCAATTTTAGGGTAAATGTCTTGGATGAGACCGATTCTAAAAATAATCACACTCTGGAATTGTATGTTCAAATACAAAAATTATTATTATGAAATAAGTTTTACAAATTTCATCCAAAAATCAATTTTGGTGATAAATAAAGTAATTATAATTAAATCAAATGTTCTATTTCATTACAGGGTGCCAATTACATCAACATCATCAGCCTATTAAGAGCGCATCGAGCTTTTGGCGGTAATCAATTTTAGGTATTCTATGCGCTGCGTGTGTGTGCGTAAGGCACAGACGCGCCCGACGCTCCGCGCGCCGATCTACTAGTGAGGGCACGGGGGCACAGAGTACTTTTATTATACGGCACGGGGGCTCGTGCCCCCCTCTGACGGTATTTTGTGTACTGTGGAGATTTCATCACAGTACATATTCAGAAGCAAATCAAATTATCAGAGTTGTTAAAATATATGAATTCACTCATGTTCTTTCTGTTATTTAAACAGAAAGAACAAGGTGAGACGGTGACGACGGTACGGACGAACAGTTGCTCAACTTGTACCAAGTTGTGTCATGTGCCAAGTGCGCAAGTTCGGTCATGCATGGAGTACTGCTCTCATCTCTGAGATGGATCTGCCAAGTACCAGCTGGATGCACTGGAGTCGATCGAAAAACGGGCCAAGAGGCTCATCGGCAATGAGATATTGGTTGAGTCTAGGCTCCAGAGCCTTGAACATCGGCGCCAAGTTGCCAGTCTGTCGGTTTTTTATAGGTTACATTTCGGGGAGTGTGCGATGGAATTGCATGATTAGTTCATGCAATTCCTCCTAGCCCGTTCCATCATCGGACTACAAGACGTACGGCGATGCGTCATCGGTACATGGTGGACGTCCCACCTATACGCACCAAACGTTTTGGCAGTACTTTCATTATGCGTACAGCTAAGGAGTGGAATTCCCTCCCAGAGTCTGTATTTCCTGATAGCTACAACCTGGAAGTCTTTAAGTCAAGAGCGAATAGGTTTCTTCTAGGTAAGCGTGCTACATCGTCGACCACATCATCACTTCAATAATAAAAAAATAAAATAATAAAAAGTGAAGCTCTTGTCTTTCATAAACCTTCCTATACATACTTGAACTTGTAGAAATAAACTTGAAGTATGATACTTCAAGTTTATTTCTAACAGTTATTGTTGATTTTTTGCCCGTCAGCCACTTTTGCACCTCCCAGAAAAAAATCCTTAAGGTCGATTACTGGGATGTTTACCCTATTTAGCCTTTGTTATTATACATTATTGCGTTTATACATATTGTGCTTGGAATATTATCATAAAAGGTAATTAGGTATTATTCGATTACAATATACCTAATTCATATTTCATTGATCATGAATAGGTACCTATCTACTTACCGACATCAAATGATTGTGTAAAATCTGGCAAAATGTTTCTAACTGTGAATCTTTTTAATAAAAGTAGGTATTTTAAATTGTTTTATTTTATAAATATTGTACTTGGTAGCAAGGGCGGACCCAGGACTTTTTTCTGGGAGGGGCACAAGTGGCGGACGGGCAAAAAATCAACAATAACTGTTAGAAATGGAGACGGGCATTTCTGGGCCCCCAGCATTTAACTAGTTGAAATGTGTATTAAAAAATCCGTTATATTTTTCTAAGGGAAATCACAAAATACAGTACCATGTTTCTATCTAGGAAGCGAGAAAAGTTAAATTAAGTTATGTAACTAAATAATCGATTAAAAAATCGGTAAAATCTCAAACTAATGTTTGAAAATGTAGTGACAAGTGATTATCAATCGTTTGGTGGAAACGAATCATAGCGAATCGAGTTCCTTTAATTTTTCATCAGTTCGCAATACTGGTCACTGAATGCTGACAGACAGATGACAGGCAGAAAAAAATAAACCGGCACTCGTTCGTTTTCTTTCGTTCTGAGTGCGCATGTATTTTCCATATTTTATTGTAACACCACGACCTCGGCTTTGCATACTATAAAGGACTATTCGATGGATCTTGCTATTTTGAATTACCTGGCTCTCTATTTTGGACAACTGATTACGACTATCGATCGGTTATTGACGACATGGATCGCTGTGTAAATTGTACTGGCCATTGCAACTGGTCGCAATAATACTATTGGCAGAAGAGTCTTGGATGATGAGGCGATTTTATCAATTATTCGCCAGTGGCGTGCATCTCAGCCTGTAAGTACCTATTCAAATCGAACTTTCTTCTCCTTTAAGTATCATACTTCAAGTTTATTTCTACAAGTTCAAGTATGTATAGGAAGGTTTATGAAAGACAAGAGCTTCACTCAAGTTTTTTCTGTTATTCATATATTTTAACAACTCTGATTTGCTTCTAAGTATGTACTGTGATGAAATCTCCACAGTACACCAAATACCGTCAGAGGAAGGCATGAGCCCCCGTGCACGCCCCCCCTTAAATCCGCCCTTGCTTGGTAGCACCTCACTAGTAGATCGGCGCGCGGAGCGTCGGGCCCGTCTGTGCCTTACGCACACACACGGAGTTTAGTATTTTATTATTTAACTAATAAAATTATGGAGCTCTTGGGAATCAATGTATGGAGAGAATTTGTTTGGAGAACAATAGATTTGGAGCTTCTGGGAATAAGCCCCATTCTCACGCACAAGTTCGATCGTGTGGTATAGTACCGTTCATCTCTGGGACGGTTCGGTCAAATACCAGCCAAGACGCATCGCTTGAATCGATTGAGGAACGGGCCAAGCAGCTCATTGGCTACGATGTACTGGTAGAGCCAGGCTCCAGAGCCTTGAACATCCACGCACGCCAAGGTGCCAGCCTATCGGTAACATTTTGCACTGACCCTGGCGGCGCCGGCGTCTGTCGCGGCGGCGGCGGCGGCGCGGCCCCGGCGCGCGAAGTGCAGCGCGGGCGGCGCGTGCGTGACGTCACCGAACGCCACGCGCTCGTACACCACCTCGCGCCGCTCGCTCAGCGCCTGCATAGTGCACGGTTGCACACACAAACAGTTTATCATTTTACATTACATTGTACAACAATTTTAATAATACATTGTTAAGCTGGGTTAAAAAACGAATAATAGGTACCCGGTTTAATTAAACAGGGTAGTGTTTGAAGCTAGTATAGCAAGCAAGAGCTATTTATAGGCATGTCAGGTTCTGTGACAATAAACACTTTCTTTTTTTTATTTATTTCACATTTATAATTTTAAATTTGATTGCCCAGACAGATCTTGATTGTTCCAGTTCAACGATTGGCCTACGACATTTATATGTCGGCGGCATTTCTAAAGATTTCGTTCTGAAGAAAGTTATGCCTCCTCACTGCTCGCGAAGTTCCTCTGCGAAGTACTCTAGAAACTTTGGCTAAAGTCCGAAGTGATACACTACACACTCGTTCAACTTCGCGATGAGCTCATTCGCTCTGTGGTGCCCATAGCCTGCGCACGTTTGTAATGGACGCTCAAGTAGCATTTGCTGTTGCAATGGGCACTCTCGCGTATTATAACTGCGTGCATATTTGCACAACGACGTCACGACGCGAACTGAAGTCAGCCGAGTAGTATAGTCACTTCGTGTGCACACTTCGGGCAACTTCTGGCCCTTTGACTCAGGCGCAAAAACCGACAACAAATGGAAGTCGCCCGAGGCGAGGTAAAGTTTGACGAGGTAAGCCGAAGTGCCTCTCTCTCTCTACACTATCGTATTCGTCTAACATCGTTCAACTTCGCGAGCAGTGTAGAGGAGCCATTAAGGTTTCGAATGACTCTGACAGGTGTCAACTTGACATAAAACGGAGCGCTAGTTTTTGGCGCGAACAAGAGGGGATCAGACAGGAGATCGAAGAAGAAGATGGCGGGTTTGATTGAGTTGAATTCTCAATAAAACTTAAGGAGAAATACATGAGAGTTACAGTTAGTGGAATGTCATTTTCGTTATTCTCCAATACATAACGTGATTAGTTTCATTCTGACCCTACATACAAGCAAAGAAGTTCGTTTGTCTAACTCCTAGCCCGAAAAGGACCCATGTAGTAATGGCCTTTCCTGACAATTACATAGTCTTCCCTACATATATTACAATTATTATTACATTCTGTTCACCCAAAAATTCAATTAATAAATACCCACTGACTTGTCATAAATTATTATACAATAAAGCCCGCCGTGTCGGGTCACGCAGTGTAGGGTTCCGTAGTAACCCGTCTCGAGAACCATGAATATGACATTCATGAAAAAAGAACATTAGCGCCATCTTCGAGTTTAATCTCGAGCCCGTTTCCTTTATGAGCGACTCCGAAAACCACTAAAATACTGATGTTACGCAACGGACACTCCGCGTATGTTACCTCGGAGGCTCTCATCTTCTTGGCCTTCTTCTTGAGCGCTAGTCTCTGTGTCCTGGAGAGCGCGGGGCTGTCCCCGCCGGCGCCGGCGCCGCCCTCCCCGGCCCGCGCCGCCGCCTGCGCCGCCCGCCGCCGCTTGCGCGCGCGCTTCTCGCGCTGCTCGTCCATGCGCAAGCCTTTCTCATCTTCGGCTTCAATGTCTAGCTGAGAACAGTAATGAACAATGATATAATAAAAAAAATACTTTGTAATTTCACCGCTGTGGAGCAAGCCCCACATCCAGAGGACTAATAACTTCTTTTTAACCGACTCTCACGGTAAAGGAATACATACGGTGAAGGAAAACATCGTGAGGAAACCGGCATGTCCTAGAACCAAAAATTCGAAGAAATGTGACATCCACCAACCCGCACTAGGCTCGCGTGGTGGATAATGGCCCATTCCCTCTCACAGAGAGGAGGCCTGTGTCCCTGCAGTGGGAACATTAATAGGCTGATGATGTGATGTGATGTGAACCGACTCTCCTAAAAGGAGGAGGTTTCTATGTTCAACTTTATTTTTATTTTATTTTTTGTGTACTTTCATCGATTTCTCCGACTATTGTGGACCGATTTTCAAAAGTTACCAAATATGGTCCAATTTTAATTCCAACCGACCGAGATATATCTACAACAGAACTCTTCAATAAATGACAGCAAATCTCTCAGGATTGCTGCAATCGCATATTTGTTTATTGTTTAAACCATTTCATAACGAGCTTAACGGTCGTAATTAAGAAACAATTGATTTTCTATTGCTTCACACCTGATAGCAAAAGGTTTTGGTATTTTCAAAACATCAAATATCTCTATTGGTCCAGGGGTTCTGACGCTTACGATTCAGGCTTCTCGATCGTTGAGGGGTTATCATAATGCCAGGACGCTCTAAAGGGGTACGCAGATCACCTTGGTGCACTCTCATTTTTCTGGTTATATTCAAGTTTCATGATATTCGGGTAATCTATTCTGGCATAAGTTTGGGTATTATGAATACCTTACTTATAGAACTTGCTCATTATGCACTACAACTAAAAAGTGAAAAGTAGAAACTTAATTACAAAATAATACAACGGACTGCCAAATAAACACTACAAAGTGGAAAATTACTTCAATTACAGTGTCAAAAAACAAAAACAGGAACACCGTCTTCCGAAATTGAAGTTATTTTTCACGTTGTATTGTTTTTATTTGGAAGTTGGTTGTATTTCTTTGTAAATAAAAATTTCATAATTCATAATTCTTTATTTTGGAACAAAAACACGATTTACTTTAGTGTACGGAAATGACTGCAGTTATAAATATAAACTGTGTCGCAGCCATTAACGCCCACCTCCAGGTTGGAGACGACAGTGCTCGAACATGATAAAGAGAATGAATATTAAAAAAAAAAAAAAAAACAGAATTACAATTTAAACTTACAATTTCTGTTAAATTTAAAATTACAATTTAAATAAATAGATAATTAAAAAAACTGGCCAAGTGCGAGTCGGACTTGCGCACGAAGGGTTCCGCACCATTATTGCAAACAAAACGGCAAAAAAAACACGTTTGTTGTATGGGAGCCCCCCTTTATTTATTTTATTTTAATTTAATAATTATTATTTTTTGAAGTGAATATACAACTAAATATTCTGTGAATATTTCAAGCGTCTACCTGTTACCGTTATTAATATCGAGCAAAAAACGGCAAAAAAATCACGTTTGTTGTATGGGAGCCCCCCTTAAATATTGTTCTGTTTTTAGTATTTGTTGTTATAGCGGCAATATATGAAATCATATCATAATAAATACATCATCTGTGAAAATTTCGACTGTCTAGCTATCACGGTTCATGAGATACAGCAGCCTGGTGACAGACGGACAGACAGACAGACAGACGGATCGTGAAGTCTTAGTAATAGGGTCCCGTTTTTACCCTTTGGGTACGGAACCCTAAAAACAATGGTTCAAGGCGAAATAAAAACTACAATACAATTAAAATTTTAACTAATGATAGCTTAATGTCAAGGATAAAAATAAAGAAATTAATTTAATTTACAATAGAAGTCAAAATAGTAACTAAAAACATCATAAAATTGAAATCGAAACAATAATTAAAATGAATAAAAACACGATAAAAATAGATGACTATATATACTGTTGTGCTGAGGGGGTGGTTTGTGTATGTACGAAGGTGGAACTATAGAGTTTGCTTGCGTGGAACCTCCACACACTTACACGTTGCATGGAGTGGGGTTGTCCCACTCCATGCAACGTGTAAGTGTGTGTGAGTGTGTGATGAGCAGTGTTTATGTTTACGGAAGGAAGTTTTAAGGTTTGGCTAAATTCTCCAATTCTTCGTAAGCGAGGATTTGGAGCCATTCATCCATGAGCTTTTTGCATACCCAGTAAGTACAGGGATAAATATTAAGTACTTTATTTATTCTATTGTAGATGACGGGACTACAGTAAGCGAACTGCCGACGGACCACTTCCAATTTAGCCACAGTTTACCTAAATTAGGGTCAAACACCAAGTTAGAGTGTTTCCTCAACACCGTACTCACAACGAAAGAGTGTCTCACCGTGGGTAGTTTCCACAACGCATACAAGTCATTGGTAGGAAAACGAATGGGTCTGTAAGCCATGACCTTTAAGACAGCCCTCTGCGCCCTCTCCAAACGTAGCAGTAGACCCTTACCTGCACCTCCCCAGGCCAAGATACAGTATGTAATAACGGAATGAGCAAGAGCAAAGTAAACAGTTCTCAGGGTCGAGAAATTGGCAGAAGTCCGAAGATTTTTAAACACAAAGATTAATTTCCTTATCCTAGAGCAGTGGCGGCTGGTGGATCATAGTAGTGGTAGTGCACTTTGCCCATTACCCGTTGCCGTCTCACTGGGTAATTGTGTTAGATGTACTAAAATTCACAGGAGCCTATGTAAATCGGCAAACCATCTCGCTAGCGACTTTTAATTCGACGCCAACGCCATCTAGTTAAGTCGTTGTACAACTTGTAATGTTGGTACTCGACCCCGAAGATAAATTTCGTTCGTCAAACCTCGCCCGCTCTCGGTAATCTTCGGTTCGCTGGGACGGCGCACGAGAGTGGTCATATTTTGCCGTACATTTTCTATTGAACTATCTCTGTCTCACGCGCCAGGCGTTTTCGCTTGTTTCTCGTAGAATTGTATGAACTCTCGCCGTGCGCTAGCGCACGGGGAATATTTTTTACAGCAATATACGTCTTATTACTTTACCAAAGAGCTTAAATTTGTTCGTCATAATTTCGTAAATATTGAATAGATCGTTAATCAGATATTAATTATTAAACATTTTTATTTTATTTCTAAACCTATTAAAATCTGGCAGTTCAGCGCACGAGTGAACTTAAAGTACAGCCGCCTCTGTCCTAGAGATGAGCTATATATTTATTATCTATTTGCTCATTCCACGTCAACGTGCTGTCAACCCAAACTCCAAGATAGTTTATGGAGTGCGTGCGCATAACTTCGTTACAGCCACAATTGGCACACTTCATTGTATGGCATGTATGGGCTGTCAGACCGAAGGACAGGGCCGGCTGGGAAGCTTTTCTAGGACTAATTGTCATAAATCTAGTTTTATCCAAGTTAAGGGTGAGCTGATTCTGGATGAGCCATCTCATAGTAGCCTGTAAGGCTGACTCTGCATTCAGGCGAGCCTCGTTCCAGTCACCAGAACCAGGATAACAGTATCGTCAGCATAGCCCATCACATTGGAGTTTGCAAGGTCAAGTTTACAAAGCTCGTTTATGTAAATGAGGAAAAGGGTAGGTCCTAAGACGCTACCTTGCGGAACTCCGTAAGTGAGAAATACTTCCCCACTAATACTGTTACCGTTTCTGACGATTTGGGAACGATCGCTAAGATAACTCCTAAAGATATTAAGCGGCAGGCCCCTAATACCAATTCTCTCGAGTTTGCTTATTAGGAGGGGGACAAAGTCAGTGTCGAAAGCTTTAAAAAGGTCAAGGAATATAGCTATAGACTTATCTTTGTTGTTCAGATTTTGAGCTACTGAGTCTATTGCATCCTCAGTGTTTTTGCCAGATCTGAAACCATATTGGTTATTAGCAAGTATATTTTGGGAGCTTAGATAATCCAGCAGACGTTTGTTCAGTATTTTTTCGAGTAGACAATATAGATAGAACAGATATGGGTCTATAGTTGTTGACACTGTCTCTATCTCCACTCTTGTGAATGGGGTGCACAACGGCTTTTTTGAACACTCTTGGGAATATTCCGGAGGTAAGAGCGAGGTTGAATATGTGGCAGATAACTGGGACAAGAGTTTTTCTACCACTGTAGATCACAGTTGCGGGGATACCATCCCAACCCATGGCATGTTTAGTCGTAGGCCACAGATAAGCCGTTCTATCTCTTTATTGTCCGTGCCCAAAATGGCCATCGAATCAGGGTGGACTCCAAGAGTCTTAGAGTCAGAAGCGATGCTAGAGGTATAATTCGGTGAGTTCATGATTTTAGATGCTAGTTTTGCTCACACATTTGCGAAAAAATCGTTGACAGAGTCAAGCGATTGAGCGATTGTGTTGGGTCTGGTGTAATAGTCATCAACTCACTGGCAGAAGATTTGCTTTTTGTAGATTGGAAATAGTTTTAATAATATTCCAGGTAGCCTTCGGATTCCTACGATGCTTCTCAAATTCGTCCCGTTCAAATTGTCGTTTAAGGTTTTTCAGTAAGTTGCTACAGAAATCTCTATAACGCGTATAAGTCACTATAAATGTATTGTTTTCAGGATTTATTTTTGATCTACGCAACATTGCATCCCGGTTACGGATGCACCTCAAAAGCCCAGGCGTTATCCACGGTTTAATAATTCGGTTTTTGCTAGGGATTAAAGCAACACAAGTATTATTATTGATCTCAGTGGCGATCATAGAGACTAATTTTGCTGCAACATAATTAACATCGTTGCTATCAAAAACACATGAAAAATCGGTTCGCTCAATTTCGGCCACGCAAGCATCTACATCAACGCGACGTGTGGTTAAAGCTGTTTTTGGATATTTGATTTTGAGTTTGCAGCACACTTTAACTGGAGCATGGTCTGTAATGAAAGCCGAAGTAATAGCAGGTTTGTTGGATTTAATAATAGCGTGATCTAGGCAGCTGGTTTTGCGAGTGGCAAAGCGATGACCAGGCAGCATTCCATGCGATGCAACTGTGTTTAGGTACGTATCCGAATTTGCGTCAGCACCATTGGGCGATATATTTATGTTAATGTCACCTAGAATAATAATAGTTTTAAAAGTTTTTAGTGAATTTAATGTCAAGTCTAGGCTGTCAATAAAGTTTTGTATATTTCTGTGTGATGGAGATCGATAAATAGATACCAATGCAACGTCTGAACCAAATTTGAGAGTTAGGCAATTAGCACCAAGAAAAACTGGTGTCTCAACTGTGAAACCTGTGTTAAATCTTGAATATACGACACCACCTTCATTTTGGTTAGCATATTCGGACTAGAACGATTGAAAGCCAGGAATTTCGGGAAGAAGGGGATATTTGCTTAACCAGCACTCCGACAGTACAATAATATCAAATTGTACTCTAATCCAATAAGATTGACTTAATGACTTAATTTCCTATAACCCCTAGATGGGGCAGAGGGCGTCCACAGATGTCCTCCAACGCGATCGGTCTTGAGCTTCACGCTTCACCTCGCTCGTCATTCCGATGCTCGTCGCTTCAGCCAACACGGTGCGACGCCAGGTTTGACGGGGACGGCCACGCTTTCTTTTTCCTTGGGGGTTCCAGTCCAAAACTTGCTTGGGTATGTGGTCGGGGCCCCTTCGGAGCGTGTGGCCAATCCATCTCCACTTGCGACGCTTGATCTGGCGGTCGATCGGGCTCTCGTGGCATTTCAACCAACAGCTCTACATTGGAGATGGTCTCGGGCCAGTAACTTCCGAGAATGCGACGAAGACAGCGGTTGACGAAGACTTGTATTTGGCGTGAGATGTCCTTTGTGACCTTCCACGTTTCGCACCCGTAGAGCAGCACGGATTTGACATTGGACCCGAAGATTTTGAGTTTAATCCTTCGGGCCGGTATTCGCGATTGCCAAACAGGTCTCAGCTGCGCGAAGGTTGCTCGGGCTTTGGCGATCCGTGAAGCGATGTCCACTTCACTAACCCCAGTCTCTGACACGACACTCCCGAGGTAAGTAAATTTGTGGACGCGTTCCACTGCATCTGTGCCAATCAGCAACGGTGAGTGGTTCTTCACACCAGTTCTCATTTCCTGGGTCTTCCGGATGTTTATTTTGAGCCCCGTTTTTGCCGCTTCCTGACGTAGATCGTTTAGCTTTGCTTGCATATCGGCGTGGGTATGACTCAGCAGGCATAGTTCATCGGCGTAATCCAAGTCTTCCAAGACGTTGAATAATCCCCACTCTATGCCGCGGCAACTGTTATCATAGATGCGAAGCATAATTCCATCAAGAACGACTAGGAACAGGAGCGGCGACGTCATCCGATATGAGGCCGTTATGAGTAACCTTACAGGAGTATTTCTTGTAAATACTCTGCAACAGACGGACTATTTTCGGCGGCACTCCAATGTCCAGTAGGTGGGACCAGATACTAGACCACTTCAGCGTATCAAAGGCCTTTTCGAAGTCTACAAAGGTTAGATAAATCTCCCTCTGCCATTCTGATGCCTGTTCCAATATGGTATGGAGAGTGTTGATCTGGTCCGTACAGGAGCGGTTCCAGCGGAAACCAGCCTGCTCCTTGCGTAGAAGAGGATCCACGGCCTTCGACAATCTATCCAGGATGATCTTGCAAAAAACCTTATTGGGAATCGAGAGCAACGTTATACCTCTCCAGTTATCGCACTGGCTAAGATCACCTTTCTTTGGAACAGTTATAAGAAGACCTTTGTTCCATTCGTCCGGGAGTTCTTCGGCGATCCAGATCTTTTCAATGAGCGGTGTCAGGACGTCGACTGCGGTGGGTAAGTCGGCTTGTAGCATTTCCGCAGTTATCAGGTCGAGTCCTGGTGTTTTGCATGTCTTCAAAGAGCGGACTGCCTCCGCAACTTCAGAGGCTGACGGTGGTTCCGTGTTAATGTTGAGGAGCTGGGATGGTGGGGAACTACCTTGCAGCGCGTCAGGCGTCGATGTGGCTGACAAACGGAAGATCTCTTCAAAGTGTTCACGCCAGCGAAGTAGCTGCCCTTCTGATGTCACAATGAGTTGACCATCTTTGGACTTTAGCGGCTTCTTCTTCGTCTTGCTGTGACCTGCCAAGGTTTTGGTAGCATTGTACAACTCTTTCAAGTTGCCGGAGTTTGCAGCTTGTTGAGCACGATCAGCAATACCATCAGCGCACCGTCTCCTATCTTTGCGGGTACTGCGATAGATTTCCTTACGTTTCTGACGGTACTGCGTGTTAAGGTCTGCTCGTATGGTGTCGTTATGGGTCTCAAGCAGTCTCAGATGAAGATTCCTTCTATCTTCGATCAGATTCCACGTGCGTTGTGACATCCAGTCCACCCGAGAATGAGTTGATTTGTGCCCTAGAACGACGGAGCTGGTCTCTGTATAGGCCACTTTGATGCGGTTCCACTCCTCGTCTAATGAGTCCGTAGCAGCATCGAGTACAGAAAAGCGATTGCGCAATTCCATCTGAAAACTTTTACGCGTGTCTGAGTCGTGCAGTTTGCTCACCTCGAACCTTCTTCCAATCTTGCCAGGTCCTCCAGCCGCACGTGCTACTGCAACCTTGAGCCGGACTTCACAAACTACCAGATGGTGGTCGCTATCAATATCAGCGCCCCTGCGGTTGCGGACATAGAGCAGTCAAGACCGCCATTTGGAACTAATGGCGAGGTGGTCAATTTGGTTCTTGGTGACCCCATCGGGTAAGTTCCACGTGTCAGCATCAGGAATATCTGGGCTATTTGTGTTTTGGGCGAGATAGTGGTCAAACGCGAGCCTATCGATAAATAAAAGAAAACCAACAAACACGCATTCACAACACGCATTCACAACACCCTGAATCTAACACACAAACAAAAACAAAACAAACAAAAATTACAACCTATTTTGAACAAATAACAAACAAAACAAACACAAATAATCGTTTTTTTCGTGGATCAAAACAAAATCACAGCAATTACGTTAATTCACCAAAATATTACCGGAGTACTAAATAAGCAAGAATTAATAGAAGTAGCCTTAACAGACTTACAACTTGAATTGGGCTCCATTGACATTATATATCTCACAGAAAACTTTCTTAAAAGTGGTTCTGAATATATCCTTAGAATTGACAACTACAAAATGGTATCATTCTTCTCTCGATCAAACCAGCGCCGGGGTGGCTCATGTATCCTTTTAAAAAATAACATACAATACAAAGAAATCGTCAATCTTATCCCTCCGATTCCCCTCCAATTCGAATACTGTGCCATTGAAATTCTTAAACATAACCTAATCGTAGTATGCATTTATAGAACACCTACACATGATGCTACGACATTTCTGAATAGTTTGGAAATCCTTACAAATAAACTATGTAAAATGGTTAAGAAAAAAGTCATCGTATGCGGTGACTGGAATATAGACATCCTAAAAAGAAATAAAATGTCCAATGATTTAAATGCCATACTTAATAATATACCATTTATTTATTTAAAATAGATTCTCGGTCTTGTCACAAGGTTTTGTCAAACTTGTTTAGTCGTTGAGAAAATGGAATTGACTCGCAAAAATTCAAGAGCGATGATTTATTATGACTTTCGAAGTGGTTTAACACAAAAACAGTGTGTTGACCGGATGATTTCTGCATTTGGTGATGAAGCTCCATCCAAAACCACAATTTATCGCTGGTTTGCTGAATTTCAACGTGGACGTGTCAAGCTCAGTGATGATCCCCGTGAAGGTCGTCCAAAAACTGCAGTCACCCAAGAAAACGTTGATGCTGTGCTTAAGCTGATTGAGGAAGATCGACATGTGACATACCGCGAAATTCAGGCAACTTTAGACATTGGCATGAGTCAAATACAAATAATCTTGCATGAACAATTAGGTGTAAAAAAGTTGTTTTCCCGATGGATACCGCATTCGCTCTATGAAGAGCAAAAAGCGGCTCGCGTTACTTGGTGCGTCAAAACTCTCGAAAGATTCCACGCAGGATCCTAAAATGCTGTATACAACATCGTATCAGGTGACGAATCCTGGATATACGCGTGCGAACCCGAAACAAAAAACCAGTCACGAGTTTGGGTGTTCGAAAATGAGTTAAAGCCAACAAAAATTGTTCGTTCACGGAGTGTTGCAAAAAACTATTTCGTTATCGTTATAGTTAACACATATTTTTGGTGTATTTGCTTTTTGGTGAAAATGCATTACTTTAGTTTTCTTAAGGTTAATTAATAAATTATTCATATTAAGCCAATTGATAATGTCAGTAAGTGTACTGTTAATGTCAAATTGACAATACACTTACAGACAGACAATACATACACAGGTGTTTAAATTTTTGCATTTTACTATGGCAGTGCTATCATCTGCAAATAAAATCATTTGTTGTTGTGTCACTTGTGGCAAATCATTAATGTAAATGAGAAATAGTGGTGGCCCAAGCACGCTTCCTTGCGGCACTCCATATTTTATAGTCCTGAATTTGGACAGATATGTCCGTTCTACTTTTGTATTCGAGCACACTCTTGTGATTTCCGAACATTGCAATCTGTTGCATAGATATGATTCCAGTAATTTTAATATGTTACCTCTGATGCCATAACTGAGCAATTTATTTAATAGTAGTTTGTGATCCACATAGTCAAAGGCTTTGGTCATGTCTGTGTAAATAGCGCAGATGGGAGTCTTTTCGTCAACTGCAGACATAACATTATTTAAAAAAACCAAATATAGCCATATTAATTGTCTTATTTTTTCGAAAACCATTTTGTCCTTTGCATAAGATGTTAAATTTGGTAAAATATTGATATATTGAGTTATAAATGATTTTCTCAAATATTTTAAGTAAGCGACAACGGAAGAGTTTAAAAAATAAACTTTATTTGAACCCAGTTACAGCAAAACAGTAATTAATTAACTCTACAGAATATTGATCTTATATACTAATCTTATTGCTAACCAATCATCTCTGCTAATGACGCATGTCCTAGATAGCATATGCTGACAAAAAGTTGTTATTCTAATCTATATATCTATAATCTATATCTATAAAAGCGAAAGGTGACTGACTGACTGATCAATCAACGCACAGCCAAAACTGCTAAGCCTAGAAGCATGACATTTGGAAGAAAGGTTCCTCAAGTAACGTAAGTGTGCACTAAGAAAGGATTTTTGGAAATTCCACCCCTAAGGGGGTAAAAAGGGGGTTTAAATTTTGTGTGAAAAATCTAATTCCTTCGGCCAAAATTCTTGAAACTTAGCACAAATAGTATTCTAAGTAAATGATAAAGATTGACATTATAAATTTTTCGAAACTACCCCCAAATGATGATTTAGGGGATGTTGAAGTGTGTATGGTAAATCTGATTTCTTGGGTCAATAAACTTGAAACTTGCCACAAATACTAACCTAAATGAATGATAAAGGTTGTTTTTATTATTTTTTGAAACTACCCCCAAATGATGATTTAGGGGTGTTAAAGTTTGTATGGAAGAATCTGATTTCTTGGGTGAATAAACATGAAACTTGACATAAATACCAAACTAAATAAGCAATAAAGGTTTTCATTATTAGTTTTTCCAAACTACCCTTAAAATACGATTTCGGGGTGGTAAAGATTTTTGATTACTTTTAGTGCACATAGCTTCTTTTCTGATGTAGGGGAACACTTAGGAGGGATTTTGGAAATTCAACTTTATAAGGGGTTTAAAGAGAAATTAATTTGTATGAAAAATCATATTCCTTTGGCAAAATATTAAAGGTTGGCATCATTAGTTTTCCGGAATTACTCCCAGAAGACGATTTAAGGGTGTCAAAGTTTTTATGAAGTATCAAATGGCACTAAGACGGGGCTAAATCGATTTGGAACAACCGAACTGGACCGTTAGTCTCAGATAAACATAGTAGTGAGTGACGTTTTAGTGTCGCGTAATTGACGCTGCAAGAAGCTCTAGAACAAAGCAATAAGACCGTCATCCTGATGGGCGACTTCAACGCTTGTGTTGGGCAACAAAAACCTTCAGAAGAGAATGTATTGGGACCATATTGCTATGGTAAAAGAAACAAGAGGGGTGAAAAACTTATACAATTTGCATTCCAAAATAACCTCGCATTCATCAACAGCATATTCAAAAAGAAACTATGCAATATGTGGACATGGCTGTCCCCAAAGAATACAAAAAGTCAATTAGATTATATCTTATCTAACAGTAAGGAAAAATTCATAAATATTGAAATTATTAATAAACCAAACTACCCCAGCGATCATCGACTGATAAGAAGTACGTTGCAACTTACAAAAATCAATAAAAGTAGAGCAAGATACAATCACAAAAACACCACTCTAAAAACAAAAGATGATGAAAATCTCTTTATAGATAGAATTAAACAAAGCATAAAAAGCGTTCAGGTAGACACATGCACAGATGTAGAGTCTTACCATTCAAGAGTAAAGAAAATTATTACCGATGGGCTAATTTCCACAAAAAAAACAAAGAACCAAAATATATATGTCATCTCTGAAGAAACAAAATCACTCTTGGATAGAAGAAATGAACTTCTACATAAAAAACCACTCTCAAAGCAAGAAAAACAAGAACTCTGTTGCTTGTTCAAAGCTGTTCACAAAAAAATTAAAAAAGATTACAAAGAGCACAGACTAAGGACAATAGAGAGACATCTTACGTCAACAGGAAGTCTAAAAAAGGGATTCAAAGACCTAAATTCCACCAAAACTTGGATTCCTAACCTAAAAGAAACGTCATCTGGAAAAGAAATATTCTCAAGATCTAGAATAATAGAAACAGCAACAAATTTTTACAAAAACCTTTACGCAAAGCAGAATAATTCACCAAGAAAAATTTCAAAAGAAAAAGCTGAGATTCTATCATCCATGAATGACCAACAGCTTCAGAGATTTGCCACTGCCGAGATTATCAAGAAAATAGAGAAGCTAAAGAAAGGAAAAAGCTGTGGACCAGATAACATCCCCAACGAAATAATTATAATAGGCAGGTACGTACTAGCACCCATTTTGACGTCACTTTTCAATAAAATATTAGACTCTCGAAAGATACCAAGTGAATGGGCAAAATCTGATATAATTATAATTTATAAAAAAGGCGATCCATCTAATATCTCCAACTATCGTCCTATCAGCTTACAATCGTGCCTCTACAAATTGGAGGAGAAAGTAAACAACAAACCATTGGAGTATGTGCAAGAATATATCTACCTGGGTAAAGAGATATCGTTTAAAAAATCTAGGCATCGAGACGAGCTTAACAGACGTGTGAACATGACGTGGAGGAAGTTTTGGAGTTACAAAGAGATCTTAAAATCAAACCTTCCATTAAGACTGAAAAAGAAAATCCTGGATTCATGTTTACTTCCATGTGTGAGACCACATACGCAAGCCAAACATGAGTTTATAATACATTCACAAGGAGGAAAATTGAAACTTGTCAGAGAAACATGGAAAGGAGTATTCTAAATCTGAAACTCAAAGATAAAATAAGAAACACAGATATAAGAAAACGGACAAAGGTCATAGATGCTCTATCTCATTGTCTGAAATTAAAATGGAAATGGGCGGGCCATGTTGCACGTATGTCAAATGAAAAATGGACTAAGAAAGTGATTACCTGGAGTGGCCCTCTTGGAAAACGCAAGAGAGGGAGACCGCTAGAGAGATGGATTGATGAAATTAAAAAGATTGCAGGAGATGACTGGTTTGCCACAGCCCAAGATAGAGAAAAGTGGAAAAAAATGGAGGAGGCCTATACTCGTCGAGAGGTCCTTAACAAAAAAAAAAAAAATTGACTAATTGAGAAATGATCATGATTTATTTGACATTTGACTTTAAAGAACTTTTGATTATGATTGTATTATATATGTTATTTTTATTTTAATGATTTCTTATAACGATAATTTGACTAGGATTATATCTGAATACGATGACATTTATTTTTATTTTTGTAATGATATTTTTAAAGATGATTAATCAATTAGTGCTAATTTATGATTTCGTAAATGATGGTGAATTTGTCAAAAGTTAAATGTTAAATGATAATATTTAGATTCAATTCAAATCAATAATAATGAAATGTATGTAAATATTTGTTAAGGAAATAAAAGGCTATATTATTATTATCTCCTTTATTCAACTCTTTTCTTATCAATTACATTTTTAAATATTTTTACAAAACACAAAAATAGAAAAACATTTAAAAATATAAAAAATAGAGGCCCACCGGTATCGGGAACAGGGTCCAAGCTACCGGCGGTCAGGGCTCCAGAGAGAGGAACCTCCTAACAATGCGAGCCGTGTCCAGCAATACTGCTTTCTGGATCAGGCCCTTGATCCAGCCGCCTAACGAGAGCCTCCTAAGGTGTTGGTCGAGGCTCGTGGCTATTAAGCCATTGGCTGACACGACTATCGGTACAATGATCGCTGTGTCCACATCCCACATGTCGACAACCTCGCGAGCCAAGTCAAGATACTTGATTTGCTTATCTTTCTCGGCTTTCACGAGGTTCCCGTCATGCGGAACAGTTATGTCAACAATCATTGCACGCCTCTCGATTCGGTCCACCACCACTATATCCGGCTTATTAGCGATAATAGTCCTGTCAGTGATGATGGACCGATCCCAGTACAATGTGATATTGCCATTCTCGAGAACTGGGTCGGGCACATACCTGTAGTACGGCACCTCCGATTCCACAAGAGTGTATTTCAGAGCAAGTTGCTGATGGATAATCCTGGCTACAAGGTTGTGCCTATGCAAGTACTCTTCGTTAGCAAGTCGAGAACAACCAGAGATAATGTGGCGGATCGATTCACCCGGGCGGTGACATGCCCGACAGATGTCAACCGTGCCATCCTTCACGATAAATCTCCGGTAGTTATTCGTCATGATAACTTCGTCCATAATTGCACAGACAAAACCTTCGGTTTCTCCAAAGAGGTCACCGAAACGCAGCCAGGCTACGGACGCTGATTGGTCTACATCGGTCCCATGTAGGGCCCGGAAAAAGCGTCCGTGAAGCTCCTTACTTTGCCATACCTCCCTGCGGTCGTTAGTGTCAAGCACTACAGGCCTGCGCCAGTTCTCATTCGCCAAGGATAGTGGGGTGAGTCCCTTGTCTACTGCTACTACATCTCGATGCATACCGACGTCTGTGTTTATAAAATATTCCCTGAGATTGCATATCTCGCGGTTGTGGAGGTTTTTGGCATTTAAAAAGCCTCGGCCTCCACACTTCCGCGGGATATACAATCTCATGACCGACGATCGTGGGTGATGCATTCGATATGCAGTCAGCAGTGTACGGACCCGTCTATCCAGGGCGTCAAGTTCCGTTTGAGTCCATTTGAGTATGCCGAAAGAGTACATCAATACCGGCATGACCCAACCGTTGAAGGCGCGCACCTTGTTTCCGCCCGAAAGAAGGCTATTGAATACCTTGTTCAAGCGGCCAAAGAAGCGTTCCTTCAACGATTGCTTCATGTCAGTAGTGCTGATACCTAACGCTTCCGACATACCCAAATACTTATAGGTTTCGTTTGGAGAGAGGGATCTCAGGTTTATGGAATCCGCGAGTTGAATTCCTACGGATTCCACAATCTCCCCTCGCTTTACATGCATGACCGCACATTTGTCCACACCAAACTCCATCCTGATGGCACTACTAAAAGTTTCAGTTACCTTCAGTAGCTCCATCAGCTGAAGATTGCTGGGGGCAAAGAGCTTCAGGTCATCCATGTAAAGGAGGTGAGATATAACCTGACCACCTCTCTTCAACCGATAGCCCAGCCCTGAATTCTCCTGCAGCGTGCTTAGAGGATTCAGGGCTAGGCAAAACCAAAGTGGACTCAAACTATCGCCCTGGAATATACCTCGCTCGATCCGTACAGGTTCGCTATTCCTCTGGATATTTCGACATCCTGGATAGCGAAGGACTGTGCTCCATTGCCCCATACACGACGTCAGGAAGGTGCGTAGAGTTATATCTATTTTATACAATTCTAGCACCCTCATGAGCCATGTATGAGGCACCGAGTCATAGGCCTTCTTATAATCTATCCAACATGTCGACAGATCCTTTCGGGAACGCCGAACCTGTTGGCTAATGGCCATATGAATAAGGAGTAGCTCCTTAGTACCGCGGGACCCGTTCCTACATCCATTTTGAGAGGCCGACATGATGGAGTTATTATCGACGTGTTTATTAATTTTAACTCTCAAAATGGATGTTAGAACCTTATAGACCGTCGGTAAACATGTAATAGGTCTATAATTTTTGGGTTCTGCGGTACTACCAGCCTTGTGGAGCAGGTGGGTTATTCCTGTTGTAAGGAACTTGGGTAGCGAACCAGACTCCAAGGCTGCCTGGTACTGAGATGCCAAACGAGCGTGCGACCTTTGTAGCCACTTAATCCAGAAGTTGTGCAGCCCGTCCGGCCCTGGCGATTTCCAGTTTGGCAACGGACGGACTGCACGGGCTACATCTTGAGGGCTGATCGTGATAGCCCCCATTTCTTGTATTGGATCGCACGCTCGTTCGACCTCCCGAGTCCATTCACCTTCCGTGTGACTGACAGGCACCGACCAGATGCTGCGCCAGAATGTACACATAGCGTCATCATCCGGCAGGCGCGTATCAGTCACACCTTGGTCGGGTCGCTCCCAAGCCCGATAAACCCACCTTTCATTACTTTGGAATGTACGGTTCTGGGTATATCGCTCCACTCTCCGCCTGTACCTACGAATACGGTTTGCCCATGCTAACACTTTTTGTTTCAGGAAGTCGATGCGCTCTGTGACACGGGATATATAGTCTTGGGGGCTGACATCAGTCCCCGAAAATGCTCGTCTCACAAAGCGCATCACTCTTGGGCGATTATTGCCCTCCCTGAAACAAATTAGTTTGCCAATGAGTGTTCTGGCCCCACCAATACGACGTTCGATCCTGCACTGCCAAGCCGGTACGGCTGGTTTCGGTCGCGTAGCCCTGTCATCTGCAAATCTGACGTGGGCTACACGACATGCCGCTACAGCCGCGCAGTACATGATCGAATGTGTATCAGTGAGGTCTTCGCAGTCATCAAAATAGTTTGACAACTGCGAATCCAGAATAGCCACCAGCGCCCTATTTTTGTTATGCATGGGCAAACGAGGTAATCGTGGCCTAAGTTCGGGTGGCATGTAGCGATATTCCCGAATAGCACACTCCAAAGCACTCCTCAATTGCTCATTGCACTGGGTACTTACGTTTGTAACCCTGTCACTACTCTCCTCGTCAGCGTGGATGGGAATATGGTTGGGCTGTGGTGGCACCACAGCCTGCGACGATGGGGCAGTGACACGGTTACTCATTTCCGTTCGGAGGCGATCAAGTACAGTATCATCCAACATACGATTACGCTGGATGACCCGCACCTGATCCGAAAGTCGTTGGGCCGAAACGTTGACGGCTGGCTCAAGCACCTGAAACAAAGAGAGCATCCGGACACGGTACGCGGTCAGGTTGTTTCCTCCCTCTGTAGCCCCAAAGTATGCGCGTGTTAGTATTGGAGTTTGCTACAAAATACAAACTGTCATATTTATTAAGCATCTACTGACAAATGTCTAAGTACCTACCTAAACTATTATTGTGTTGTCAAATACCTGAGTACCCACCTGAGTAAATATTGTTGTGTGTACAGGAAATAACTCTAAACTTACATATAAACCATAGTGATGATATTCCTATAAAATATTACGTAATTTATAATGATCATTGTGATTTATCCTTTATTTTATATTGCTATTTTAGTATAATAAGTCCTTTGAGACAATTGTTACAATACTGTCAGTTAGTATCAATATTCTTTCGAATATTGATTAAGAATGACTAAAAAGGTGATATTCAATTCCTTAATCGTCTTGATACGTTTTAAAAAGGTTTCATTACTCAAGAATTGATTATTGACCTAATTGTGAGATTATTTCTAGAAATGTAGAAAATGGTGGGGACATTTGACAGTTCGACTCGTTACTATAAATATTGTATAATTCGTATGATTGTATCACTTTGGTGGTGAACTACAAGCCAGTTGTGATAGTTATATTCTGTGAAAGATGGAATACACAAGCTTCACGTAAGTTATTTGATATTATAACTTGATTATTGCTAATGGTGGTGTTGAAACTCTACTTCATGTTGTGGCCTTATTTCATGATGATGTTAAATTGATTTAAGGGCTAGTCATGTTCTTTGCCTTATCCTTGTTATTTTGATCATGTAACATTGTGGAATATTACAAGATTCATCATATAATGTCCATAATAGAATTAGACCTTTATTGTGATAAACGATATTTATATGGTTGTAAAAGATATATATGGATACTTTTACAACCATAGTTGCTTCCGTGGAGTTTCTTGCCCTTCTTCTCCACGAGAACTAGTTTAGCGAACGGGCAGTAAGCTCTCTGAGCCTCAATATGAATTAATTGACAAGCCTAATTGAAATAAATACCTAGTCTTGTCTTTCTGTGCTTTTATTCATAAAACGTTTCCCTTATACACCACAAAGGAACTCTGATACAAAGTAAATAATCAGCAACCATCTTGACATTCCAAGCTAAGCTTGCTATCTTCGTAAATATCGATACTTTTATATGGAGTTCCTTTATAAATCTAACATCAGAATTGGGATTCGATCGTGCTGATGAGATCACACGTAAAAACAATGCTAGTGATAACGGTTACATTCTTGCAAAAAAAATATCGTGCTGTCAGTTGCGACTACCCTCGAAAACAAAATAATGAAAACCAGTCCGGAGCGGAGCAGCAAGGAGGTTAGCAACAATCAAGGAGCCGGACAGGTCAAGGAGGAGCGTGTGGACTTGTGGAAAGATCCATACACACGGATCTTTATGCCAATCTGGTGAGTCGTTTTCATTTTGTTATGACTGTGGCCAAGAGTGTTCATTATTCAAAATTCTGATTTTGTGTACGGTATGGCGCTCAGTGGATCGTTGGGGGGGCCCCTGTCTGGTCATAATTTCACTTTAGTTACAATCGATGGCCCAGGGTAATGATTTAGTTAGAGTACAGTTTTAAAATTTTCCTATTTTCACGAACCCAATAATCTAATTTGGTCAAGAGTAGCCGAGCGTTGTGTGGCAACTGTTGGCCTGTGTGGCAACTGTTGGCCTGACTGGCAACTATGAGCCTGAGTGGCAACTGTTTGCCTGTGTGGCAACTGTTTGCCTTTATGGCAACGGTAGGCCTGTATGGCACCTGTAAATCTGTGTGACACTATGGCTGGTGTCAGACAATTCATGTTTGTGTTAGGAACCTTACAGAAAGTTCCTATTGAGTCATGAGGTTAAAGGAAAGTAAACTCGCAGTCACGCGTGTGGTGAGGTCACCATGTTAATGTTATTGACGTTCGAATCGTCAAGCCCTCATTACGAAAATTGAAATAGTTTTGGATTTCAAATTTTGATAACTATGCGTAGATCGTGTTGGTAAGACACACAAAGCTCAAGTACCAATTGAGATTGTAGATAAATCTTTAAATTGGAAATAGAATTACTTGTTCCTTGCAATAGTGAACAAAGAGATTTGAATGATCATGTTTGATTGTTTAAAAATGTGTTCGATGACACAGCTAACATAGTTCGGTTCTATCGCGACAGCTACATAATAAGTAACTTCTTATAATTGAGTCGTGAATTTATATAAAAAAAAACAATATAGAGAAACAAATAAATGAAAAGTATATTTATTGAATAATAAAAACCATGTCGGTGTAACTTACCGAGTAGGTTGTTTGAAAAGTGACATGACAGGAGAAAGACAGAGAAGAGTAGTAATAATGCCAGGCCGTACCATCAGCATGGTACATTAGAAACATTATTTTATCGTTTTTATTTTAGGTGAATGTTAGCATTTAGTTGAAAAGTAATTATAGAAAAAGGTCGTTAAAAGTTTGGTCATTACAATGAAGCGTGACATTCTAGATACATGTCAAAATTAATAGTTGGTACTTTTTGTGACCGAAGCAACGGTCTGCGACCTCTGAGTTTGACAGAGTCAGTTGGTTAAATAAAGAATTTAAATATATACCCTCTGTTGATCTGATTTTAGTCAGAAGAAAATATTTCAGTACAATTTGCAAAGATATTGTCAGATTGGCCGAACGATGTATTGTTGAAATAATATTTAGAACAAGGATGGATTTGGCAAGGTAAAGCTATGAGAAATTTATTATTGAAGATACTATTAAAGAATAAAAACATGTTTGTACATTATGTTTGTACATTATGTTTGTACATTATGTTTGTACATTATGTTTGTACATTATGTTTGTACATTATGTTTGTACATTATGTTTGTACATTATGTTTGTACATTATGTTTGTACATTATGTTTGTACATTATGTTTGTACATTATGTTTGTACATTATGTTTGTACATTATGTTTGTACATTATGTTTGTACATTATGTTTGTACATTATGTTTGTACATTATGTTTGTACATTATGTTTGTACATTATGTTTGTACATTATGTTTGTACATTATGTTTGTACATTATGTTTGTACATTATGTTTGTACATTATGTTTGTACATTATGTTTGTACATTATGTTTGTACATTATGTTTGTACATTATGTTTGTACATTATGTTTGTACATTATGTTTGTACATTATGTTTGTACATTATGTTTGTACATTATGTTTGTACATTATGTTTGTACATTATGTTTGTACATTATGTTTGTACATTATGTTTGTACAACATTGTATTGGATGTCAGATGTGACAAATAGAATGGCAAACAAAAAGAAATGATTGGAACTGCTGAAGTTAGTTACTTTGCTCTAGCCCGTCTCATGTGCAGCAGGTGAGGGGCTTAGATTGATGTCAAAGTACTGACCGTTGTTATTTTGTCCTTTTGATGTGCTAAATTGGACTATAACAATGAATTATGTATTAGCATTAAGTTTCTTTACAAAATTAATAAGAGATAATTAGTTTTTAAGTTTTTATTTATGTAGTCCGAGAGCGAACTACATGTCAGTATGGCCGTGTTAGTATTGGAGTTTGCTACAAAATACAAACTGTCATATTTATTAAGCATCTACTGACAAATGTCTAAGTACCTACCTAAACTATTATTGTGTTGTCAAATACCTGAGTACCCACCTGAGTAAATATTGTTGTGTGTACAGGAAATAACTCTAAACTTACATATAAACCATAGTGATGATATTCCTATAAAATATTACGTAATTTATAATGATCATTGTGATTTATCCTGTATTTTATATTGCTATTTTAGTATAATAAGTCCTTTGAGACAATTGTTACAATACTGTCAGTTAGTATCAATATTCTTTCGAATATTGATTAAGAATGACTAAATAGGTGATATTCAATTCCTTAATCGTCTTGATACGTTTTAAAAAGGTTTCATTACTCAAGAATTGATTATTGACCTAATTGTGAGATTATTTCTAGAAATGTAGAAAATGGTGGGGACATTTGACAGTTCGACTCGTTACTATAAATATTGTATAATTCGTATGATTGTATCACTTTGGTGGTGAACTACAAGCCAGTTGTGATAGTTATATTCTGTGAAAGATGGAATACACAAGCTTCACGTAAGTTATTTGATATTATAACTTGATTATTGCTAATGGTGGTGTTGAAACTCTACTTCATGTTGTGGCCTTATTTCATGATGATGTTAAATTGATTTAAGGGCTAGTCATGTTCTTTGCCTTATCCTTGTTATTTTGATCATGTAACATTGTGGAATATTACAAGATTCATCATATAATGTCCATAATAGAATTAGACCTTTATTGTGATAAACGATATTTATATGGTTGTAAAAGATATATATGGATACTTTTACAACCATAGTTGCTTCCGTGGAGTTTCTTGCCCTTCTTCTCCACGAGAACTAGTTTAGCGAACGGGCAGTAAGCTCTCTGAGCCTCAATATGAATTAATTGACAAGCCTAATTGAAATAAATACCTAGTCTTGTCTTTCTGTGCTTTTATTCATAAAACGTTTCCCTTATACACCACAAAGGAACTCTGATACAAAGTAAATAATCAGCAACCATCTTGACATTCCAAGCTAAGCTTGCTATCTTCGTAAATATCGATACTTTTATATGGAGTTCCTTTATAAATCTAACACGCGCATGACATTTTCATTAATGGATTGTGTCCATTTCATGCGCTGCACACTTCCGCCGGGTGCTGGGACCCTATCAGAGACCGGTAAGCCTCGAGGTCCTAAGCGGTCCGGCGGCCGGCATCCTCCCCGTCGACGCGCAGGTGGTGGTGTCGTCGGCGGCGAGAAGTACTCGTCGCTCGAGCTCGACGCAACTGCCACGGCCGGCGTCACAGCACTCACGATGGGGCTGGGTTCCGGTGGCGGCGAGGCGGAGCTGGGCGACGAGGCCGGAGGTGTTAGGCGTGTGTTTTTGGCTCGGGCCTGGCTTCTTGTCAACATTTCTGCTTAGGTTGAAATTGTGTTGCTTGGATCATGCCGAAAAATTGTTATTGCGTTCTTCTTCTTGTTTTATTGTATACACACGGATAATACATTATTAAAATTGTTTTTATTAGGCTCTTATATGGAAATTATAACGGTTTGATAAATTTAAATTCATAAAAAACAGGGATGAAAATTTTTCAGTTGTCAACCTTGACAAGTCAGGCCACAGCATATTCAATCATATTATTATTATTATTAATTGACGCTGTATTAGATTTTTGTGTTGTGTCGCGTAATTTACGCAGCATTCGTTTTCATACTAAAGTAATTTATGGTCCACCCGAAATTATGCGTCTCAAAAAACCCGACCAGTCTTCTGCTCTTCGGATCCAGCAGACTTGTGGCCCTCGCCAGGACATCAGTCCAACTTGTGCCAGGCCTTGCAATGTTGCGTCTCCCAGTAACGAACTCGCCACTTCAAAACCTTTTAGTCACATAGGCCATCTGTTCAGCGAACAATCGGGCCTCATTCTTGGGGCTATGTCAGTTACTTCAGTTTTCCTGTATTTTTAATTCGGACACACCCGAAAAATCATCGGATATTCAATCTTCTGATGGAGCCCATTGTGAGTGACTACGTTTCAGTCCCATATTATGTCATCACTGGTATCATGCACTGGTCAAATAATTTACCTTGAAACACTGAGGTAAGTGAGACGATAATGTATTGCTTACCTTCTCAAATGCCACCCTACTGAGTCGGTTTCGATAAATACCTTCTTCTGTAAAGTCACCGAACTTCGCAAGAATGGGTGTTATTTATTTTATTTATTTATATACACTTTATTGTACACCATAATAAACATGAAAAAGAAACTTAATACTAAAAACATACAATGGGCGGCCTTATCGCATTCCGCGATCTCTTCCAGGCAACCTGGCATGGACAGAGATTACCAGGGGGGTGACCATAAGCTCTTAGAGTAAGGTTATTTTGAGAACGCTTAAGTGACAGATGTATGTAACAAGTGATAACCATCTGTTCCTTACACACACTCAAAATAACCTTACTCTAAGAGCTTATGGTCACCCCATTGGACATAACATGGGGTTGTCAGTAGTACGACAATACCAACAATGAACATAATATTGATACAATAATACTAACTAAAAACAAAAATACATACATATGCTTAATAATAGATACATAAATACATACATACTTTACACCAAGTTCTTAATTTTTTGTGCTACAAACTTGAGATTTGGCAAAGAGGTAGTTTACAGTTAGTAAACGTCCGTTCAGAACGGATTTTGCGACAGGGCCGGATTTAGGGGGTCTAAGGGCTCTCGCAAGTTTGTATGAAAGTCCTTAATTTTTTGAGCTACAATCTTAAAATTTGGCAAAGAGGTAGTTTATAGTTAGTAGACGTCCGTGCAGAACGAATTTTGAGACAGGGCCGGATTAAGGGGGTCTAAGGGCTCTCGCAAGTTTGTATGAAAGTCCTTAATTTTATGAGCTACAAACTTAAAATTTGGCATAGAGGTAGTTTATGGTTAATAAACGTCGGTTCAGAACGGATTTTGCGACAGGGCCGGATTTAGGGGTTCTAAGGGCTCCCGCAAGTTTGTATGAAATTCCTCTAACTTAAAATTTGGCAGGGTGGTAGTTTATAGTTAGTAGACGTCCGCTAAGAACGGATTTTCGAAAGGGCCGTATTTAGGGCACTAAGGGCTCTCGCAACTTTGTATGAAAGTTCTTCATTTTTTTGTGCTACAAACTTAAGATTGGGCAGGGAGGTATTTAATAGTTGGTAGACGTCCACCTCTTTGCCAAAAAGAGGTAGATTATAGTTAGTAGACGTCCGTTCAGAACGGATTTTGCGACAGAGCGGATTTAAGGGGTCTAAGGGCTCTCGCTAGTTTGTATGAAAGTCCTTAATTTTTTGAGCTACAAACTTAAAATTTGGCAGAGGTAGTTTATAGTTCAGAACGGATTATGCGACAGGGCCAGATTTAGGGGGTCTAACGGCTCTCGCAAGTTTGTATAAAATTCCTTCATTTTTTAAGCTACTAACTTAAAATTTGGCAGGGAGGTAGTTTATAGTTAGTAGACGTCCGTTCAGAACGGCTTTTCGAAAGGGCCGTATTTAGGGCTCTAAGGGCTCTCGCAAGTTTGAATGAAAGTTCTTCATTTTTTGTGCTACAAACTTGAGATTGGGCAGGGAGGTATTTAATAGTTGGTAGACGTCCACTATGATCGGATTTTATGTCAGGGCTGGATTAAAGAAGTCTAAGCACTCTCGCAAGTTTGTATGAAAGCTCGGTTTTTTTTCTGTACTACCGTCCTGAAATTTAGCAAGTCTAGAGTTTATGAGTAGGAGACATAAGCTAAGAAAGAATTAAGTGATACTGTATATTTTTCTAATTGGTGCCTTAAAACATATTGCTTAGTGTGATAGGCATTTTCTGTTGACTGAAATATAAAAATTGTTTGCTTTAAACATCATTAAACTTTATATCTTCATAACCAAGCGGACGAAGTCGCGGGCAACAGCTATAAAATAAATAAATAAAATATAAAAATAGCCTTTATTTCCCTATAATTTACAATTCTATATATATATATATATATATATTTTTAATTTTTAATCTATTAAGGGGTCATCCATTTCTGGATGAAGGCCTCCTCCATCTGTTTCCATCTCAATCTATTCTGGGCCGTTCTGGTCCACTCTATCCCTGCCAGTGCTACGATGTCATCTCGCCATCGTTGCAATGGTCTGCCGCGGCGCCTGTTTTCGTTTCGTGGGTACCAGTGCAGGACGCGCTCGCTCCACCTGTTGTCGGCGGTCCTCGCGGTGTGGCCCGCCCAGTTCCACTTCAGTTTTTCGGCCATAAGCAAAACATCGGTGACTTTAGTCCTTGCCCTAATGACACTGCTCCTTATACGGTCGCTTATTTTTACGCCAAGCATGCTTCTTTCTACAGCTCGTTGAAATGATCTTAATTTTATTTTCATTGCATCTGGTGTAGTCCAAGTTTGGCATCCGTATAAAAGAGTTGGCAGTATATTTGAGTCAAATAGTTTCCGTTTGATGTCGTTTGAGAAATTTCCTTTAAATATTTCTTTAAGTGACCAATATCTTTTCCATGCAATAGTTATCCTTCGTTTTATTTCTTTTGCAGTCCTATCAGTAAAACATATATTTTGCCCCAAATATATACAGCTATCAACGTATTCGACGTGTTGGTTATCAACAATTATTGGTATTTCTTCTCCGTTGGTCATTACTTTCGTTTTTTCGTAGTTCATTTTCAGTCCACATTTCATACTCTCTATATTGAGATCTTTGATCATTTCTTGTAATTCTGAATGGCTTTCTGAAAGTATGATTATATCGTCTGCAAATCGTAAGTGTGACAGGTATTCGCCATTTATGTTGATACCACTTTTGTCCCATGTTAGTTTTTTAAATATGTGTTCCAGTAGAGCTATGAATATTTTGGGCGACACAGTGTCACCTTGTCTTACACCTTTCTCAATACAGAATACCTCGCCTTCTTTTTCTAATTTAACTCGAGCATTGCATTCCTTGTAGATTTTATATATTATAGTTAGATAGTTTTGGTTGATTCCTTGTTCAGCTAGAGCAGTCCAGAGGGATTCATGCTTTATGGAGTCGAAGGCTTTACTATAATCGATGAATGCTATATATATTGTTTTCCCGTATTCTACGTATTTTTCCATTATTTGAGTAAGTGTGAATATATGGTCAATAGTTGAATAATTTTTCTTGAAGCCCGCTTGTTCTCTAGATTGGTTTTCATCTATTTGCTTTGATATTCTGTTTAAGAGTACTGATGTAAATGTTTTATATAAGCTTGAGAGAAGGCTTATAGGTCTATAGTTATTTATATTCTTTGGGTCTCCTTTCTTGTATATAAGAGAAATTTTACATGTTTTCCATGGCGTAGGTATGTGTTGTTGTGTCATAATTTGGTTGAAGAGATTTGTAAGAATAGGTACTATTGCATCATCAAAAGCTTTAATAATATCGTTTGTAATATGGTCTTCTCCTGGGCTCTTGTTTGTCTTCATTTTATGTATTGCAGTTCTCACTTCTGACTGTATAAAGGGTGGTATAGGGTCTTTGTCATATGCCAAATCAAGGGGTTCGGGGGTAGTTTGTGCATCAATATTTTTGTACAGCTCTCTATAAAATTTTGTGGCAACTTCCAGTATTTCTTGTCTTGATGTTACTGATTTATTGTTTTCTTGTTTTAAATCCATAATCCATTTATTTGAGTTGTGCAATTTTTTATATGCCCTTTTGTTTGACCCTGTCGGTTCCAATTCAGCTCGTAGTATATTTAGTCTGTATTGTTTTTGTCTGTTCTTCAGTTTATTTTTTATTTGTTTGTAGAGTATTCGCAGTCGTTTTCTTTGTTCAAATGTTCTATTAGATAATTTCTGAAGATGTTCTCGTTCTTTAATTAATTCTAATATGTCTTCGGTGAATAAGTATGAAGCATTTTTCTTTTTTGCATCTCGGTTTGGGAGTTTCGAAACACATTTATTTATGGTGGTTACTAAGTTGCTGTATGATTCTTCTAAGTTATTACTGACTTCAATTTCTTCTTTTTCTAAAGTATTTTTTAGACATATCTTTTCTATGGGTGTGAAAAGGGTAGTTTTGGGTTTGGTTAGATTTTTCCGACTGGGTTTGGACACTCCGTCTAATTTTATTTCGCATCTAACTGGCCGGTGATCCGATGTGTATGTGGTATTTACAACGGTAACGTCTTTAACAATTCTCATATTTTTTGCCAGAATAAAATCTATTTCGTTTTTAGTTTTGCCGTTGGGAGATTGCCAGGTCCATTTATTGCTTAGGTGTTTTTTAAATTTTGTGTTAGTTATGACGAACTTATTTTCACAACAAAAATCTATTAACTTTTGCCCTCTTTAGTTTCTCTTTCCATACCCATATTTTCCCAAGATTAAGTCTTCGTGTTTTTGAGGTGTACCAATTTTAGCGTTAAGGTCGCCAATGATGAACGTATTTCGGCATGTATTTTGTACAGCTTGTCTTAAGTTGCTGTAGAATGATTTAATTTCCTGTATGTCTGCTTTTTCAGTCGGAGCGTAGGCTTGAATGATTATTAATTGATGGTTGTTAAATTTCATGTCTAATCGTACAACTCTATCTGTGTAGGTAATAAAATTTTGTAAATTATTTTTAAATTGCTTCTTCACCATGAATCCAACACCATTCCTTCCACTTTTTTCCCCATTATAGAGTAGTATGTATTCCGCATTTTCTTCTATATTTCGACCAGGTTTTTTAATTTCTGCCAATCCGATGATGTCCCACTTTATCTTATTTAAACTGTGTTCTAATTGTATTATTCTAGTACTGTCTACAAGTGATCGGACGTTGTACGTAAGTATATATAAGCTTGGTGTTTTGTTTTTGTTTCTTGCTGTAGATGGAGGGTTTTGGTCTCTTTCTCCCACGGCGACCACCCGTGATGGGAGAGTGGTTTTAATTTTATTTTGTACTAATTTAAAAACATGTTTGGTGGAGGGGGCCTTTAATTTTCATGCTTCTCTGGTGCGTGTAATATATGCTGTCATTGTGTTCTTATGTGCCTTGTATTTTTTATTTGCCTGATTGTTTCGCCAGGTGTCTGTATTCTGAGCAACATTGGTATTTTCATGTACAATATTTATTTGGTTTGGAGTAGGGGCGGTTAGCTGTGGTGGTGATTGCGATAGAGGTATTTTCTTGTTGCTGTTATAATTTGTTTTTTCTTTAATTATAAGTCTATCGTATTTTATGTAGGCAACATTCTCTTTTTCTTTTTCTTGTTGTAGTTGGGCTTTCAGCTCTTTTCTTATTTGCAGAATATTTTCTGGAAATTCTTCTGTTATATATGTATTAGTTCCATTTAAATTATTTTTGTTTTGTAAACATTTAATCTTTATGCCCAGTGTGCTGAATACTACAGAAATAGGTCGAGGTTTATTCCCTTTTTTACCGAGCCTTCTTATTGACTGTATATCCAATGCCCCCAATGAAACCTGTATATCTTTATTTATAATATTTATTATTATTTTTTCCAAATCAAAATAGGACTTTTCATTTTCTGTGACACCAAAGAATACAAGATTTCTCTGTACGCTATTTCTTTCCAGTTGATATAGTCTCTTTTCTTGATCCGTTAGTTTTGTACGCATTTTTTCAAAATCTTCGTTCAGACTTTCAAACTTCTGGTCTATCATCGTTTGAATTTTACTGGTAATTTGATCCTCTGTCTGTAATATTTGCGATTCTATTGACGTAAACCTTTGGTCGATATTATTTTTCATATCTAAAATTAATGTTTTTAACTCATCCATCTTTTTGTTTTGGTACAGGTTACTCCCTCTGTGATCGAAATGGGCAACTATTATCTACGTTGGCGGTCTTGTCGCTCCTAGTTATCGTGCGTTCCAATTAGTTCTTATCGATCCTAATAGATATCACTAGTTGCCACCTGGTTGTTTGAGTTCTTTTGTTGCGATGTTTTGCAATTTTCAGGTTAAGACATTTCATTAGATAACTAAAGAGTATTTACTCCAGATTGTTAGTAAAATTGTCACTATAATGTTCTACGCAGTGTTCACAGGGCTTTGATTGTTTTATTGTTTTTTATCACTGTACCGCCACTAAAACTGTTTTACTGTCACTGATTGTTTATCACTCGTTTACGAAGTTCACAATTCATGTATTTCTTTGTCCACAATACATACTTCGACACATTCAACTAGCTGTAATCTATGCGATTTCCATGTATTTTTATGGAGTTTTAATATCGGGCAACAGCTAGTATAATATAATTATTGGCTGATGAAGCTAATATTGGGGGATTGGGGTTCATTAACTCCTCCCTCCCTAAGAGAGAAATTATCCGAAGGCGTCGCAAATGACTTCGGAGAATTTCGGCAAAAACGAAAAACATTCAATTTTAATTTGTCGTCATCTCATTCAATGAGATGACGACAATAATTATTATGATAATGATATACTCTAAAATGGTCCATACGCTAATTTCTATTGTCACTGTTTGGGTTGAATCGTCCCTTTCACTAGATTTGGCACTTACTGCCGCACTCAGAGACATTTAACGGTTACTTAAGGCGCTCCTTAAGATTTTATACTAAAAATCTTTACTAAGGATAGCTTTAAGCAATCGTTAACGTCTCTGAGTGTGGCAGTTGGTGACATTTATTTCATGTCACTAAAGTCCACGTTTCTTAGGTCGACTTTCTCCGTCCTTGTCTGTATGTCCTGTTGAAGCTCTGGCATCTCGATCAATGGCAGCTTGAAACTGGAAATTGTAGTGTTTGTGGCGGCACCAACAATTACTTCTCCTATTTGCGTCTCGCATTGTTGACCCAGTGTATAGGCCCTCAAGATGTTGTGTTTGCGGATTTCTCTGTTGCAGTTTTCAGTAATGACCAAGTTTTCTGTGTAGACCAACCATTGACCATCGGTTATCTTCTGCACCTTAGGTTTTTCTATCTTGATACGATTCTTTACGCAGCTATTGTAGTTGTTCTTCATCAACATAATTTGTTCTATACAGGTCTCGACTGGGTTCTGAGTAAAATTACTTTCTTCGCAAAGAAATCTGTCATTTTCGGTTTCAGTACATGAGCTTAGCGGAAAGGATATTTGGGAATAATTGTAAAAGTATGGAAAATAGGAATAGGAATAACCTTATAATAATTATATGTTTCGTTGTCTATTAGAGGGACTTCTAACACAAATACTAATCTATTGTTATTTAAATATGATTTGACTATGATATTATGTTCTAGTTTTTTTTCATTTTTTTTATTTGTGATGGGTTTGCTCTTGACTCTAGTCTAGGTCATAGGTGACAGAGACAGAGTCGACGATGGAGTGAGCTTACCCAGAAGAAGCCTGTTCACTCTAACTTTGAAGAGATTCGGGTTGAATGCGTTCGGAAACACAGACGCAGTTTTATAAAATTACTTTTTCTAACTGGATATATTGTGTGTGGTGTCTTTCGTAGGTAAATTTTTTTTGCGTTATGGACACCGACTTCCAAAAATAAAGTTATTTTTCACTTTGTAGTTTTATTATTTGGAAGTCGGTAGAATTTTTTTGTAAAAAAGTTTTTTATTTTTCACTCTTTAGTTGTACCTACCTAATAGGCAAGTTGTTTAGTAAGTTTCCTATAACGCCCGAATAGATTACCCGAATATAATGAAATTTGAACAAAACCGGTGAAATGAGAGATCTGCTTACACCTAAAGAGCGTACTGGCGTGATGTTATGTTATGAAATGGTATAAACAATAAACAGACATGCGATTGCAGCAGTCCCGAGAGATTTGCCGTTATTTATTGAAGAGTTCTGTTGTATATCTCCGAAGTTCTTCATCAGATCTTCACGAAATTAAAATGGGACCAATTTCAAAACATACTCTTTCAAACAAAAAAATAATTTTCGAAATCTGTCCACAATTGAAGGAGATATCGGTGAACATACACAAAAAAAAAATAACATACATAAACTCGAACATAGAACCTCCTCCTTTTTCGAAAGTCGGTTAAAAATATTACTAAAGTGAACCTTATTAAGTGATTACTGTGAACAATTATTGGGAGCTAATAATAATCAGTGATTCCTAAAAAAACAGTGATTAAAAATTAAGAGTGACACTTGCAATTTAAAATCTTTCTTCACCTACCCTCTTTTTCAAATTACCATCAACGTCAGATGTCAAAATGTCGTTTGACATTTGGCAAAGTGCTGTCTTTGTGAAACATAATAACAACGGTTTCTGTGGTAGTGGTGAAGTAAGTAACTAAAATTGAGAAATTGGTTACCGATGACTGTAAGAGGGTGGGTACCCAGGCCTCCTTATCAGTGCATGCTACTGGTCCTAAAGAAAGTAATAAGAAGCTAGCACAACAAGTTTTCCATCCTGGGCTATTCCTGGCCAGAACAAGAAGCGCATCACTAAGCTCCATGGCAGATGCTAACCTTCAAAGCCAGGTTTCTATCCCGAATAATTTGGATATTGAATCCGTAAATCGCAATCCTTCAACCTGGCAGAGAGTACCATTGCTCCACAACGCCAAAAAGAGGAAAAAGGATTCCTCGCCGTCTCCAGAGAGAATTATGGTCACAAACCGATTCAGCACTCTTCCTGTTGACCCAGAAGAAAATAACGAAAGGGAAACTCCAGTTAAGGTCACGAAGCCGCCTCCTATTGTTCTGTATGGAATTGAAGACCTCACCAAGCTTACCGAGCTCCTAGAAATTGTTGCAGACAAAACTGATTTCATATACAGAATAATAAACCAAAATCAACTTCGCATTAACTGTACTAGCGTGGAGGCCTATAAATCCATACTTCAAGTTATCCGAGATAAAGGACTTATTGGACACACGTTTAATAGGAAAGATAAAAGACCATAGAGTTGTCATTAAAAACCTTCATCACTCAACACCTGTCAATGTAATAAAAGAAACTCTAGAAGAGACAGGTAACGTGGTGGTTGGAGAGATAATAAATGCAAAGTATGGACCTGAAAAGAAACCTACATCGACATTCTCTGCAACTCTACAACAAAGCCCTAACAACAAAGCGGTAAAGAACCTCAAATACATAAACCACCAATCAATCACCATAGAAGAACCGCGTAAACGGAACTCAATCGTCCAATGCCAAAAATGCCAGCAATATGGCCATTCTAAAAACTACTGCATGCGACCGTACCGCTGCGTGAAATGTGCTAAAGGACACAGAACAGCAGACTGTCCTAAGGTGGACCGAAATACCCCAGCAAAATGTGCTCTGTGCTTTGGTGCACATCCGGCTAACTACAAGGGATGCGAAGTATATAAATACTGTCGAGGAAATCAAATAACCAAGTACACTTAAGGAATAGGGTAAAGACAACACAACTTGCAGCCAACAATGCAAATCAGTTGGATAGTCAGCCACCAACACTACCTCAACTAATAGGTAATAATTAAGAAAAAGTGAACCCAAGGGTCGAGAAGAGAGCAAGTTACGCCGATATACTGAGAGCAAATCAAAACAAGAAGAACGTCGAAACAACTACACCAAATAACATAGAAGAAATGCTTCTCAAACAAGCAGAAAAGTTTGATATCATCCTACAACAAATGAGCACTTTAATCAAACTCATAACAACAACCTTAGTAGCTAAAATATCGTAATGGCTTCCCTAAATATAGCAACGTGGAACCCAGACGGGCTATCTCCCAACGTAGAAGAAGTGGAAGTTCTTTTAAATTCACACAACATAGACATTTTACTGGTGTCTGAATCTCACCTAACTGGTAACAACAGCATTCGTATACGCAACTACGATATTTATAATACAAACCATCCAGACGGTACGGCACATGCGGGAGCAGCCGTCATCATAAAGTCAAATATTAAACATCACGAACAACCACAATTCAAAAAACCTCATATACAAGCAGCAACGGTCGCTGTAGACGATCGAAACGGAACATTTAATGTGTCTGCAATATACTGTCCTCCAAAGTATACTATAAAAGAAGAGCATTATGATGAGCTGTTTAACACACTGGGACTACGCTTTATAGTCGGAGGTGACTGGAATGCCAAACATGTGCACTGGGCATCTAGACTTACCAGCACTAGAGGAAGAGAGCTCAGGAAGTCGACAGTTAAAAACGACCTCACTACGATCGCAACTACTGAACCGACCAATTGGCCAACTGACCCAAACCGCCTTCCCGACGTCTTAGACTTTTTCATTACTAAGGGCCTGTCCAGACTTCCTCACCATATAGAAACTTGCTTGGACTCTAACACCAATCACGTTCCCGTAATTCTGACACTTGGCACTACTGTTTTGAACATGAAGCATAACACAAAACTCTACAACAAGCGCACTGACTGGAACTCTTTCCGGGAGTTGGTCCATGATAGACTGGAAATGAGAGTAGGTCTAAAATCCGAGTCGGACATTGACATAGCCGTACGCAACTTAACGTCAGTCATTCAAGAAAGTTGCTGGCTGTCCTCTCCTGAAGTCAATGAATGTCGCCCTCAAAGTAAAATATACTCTGACTCCATACGACTCTAAAAAATAATACTCGAAAAAAGGAGGCTGCGTCGAGTATGGCACAGTAGCAGACACTCAAATGACAAAAGAGAATTGAACAAAGCCACTCGAGACCTGAAAACTCTTATCAGAGACGCTAACGACACTGCCTTGGATACCTACTTGGAAGGTTTATCAGCGACAGAAGCTACCAATTACTCGCTATGGAAAGTCTGCAAAAACCATGATAGACCATTATACCAAAAACCACCACTACGTACACACGATGGCCAGTGGATTAGAACCTCTCTTGACAAAGCGGAATCCTTCGCAAAGCATCTCAGCCAAATATTCACTCCAAACGAGGCACCACTGAATGGGAACGAAACTGACATTGACTTGATTCTAAACCAAGATCTTCAACTGGACGTACCTCTGAAACTGGTGACTCCCAGAGAAGTGTATAGGAACCTTAAGTCACTTAAGAATAATAAAGCGCCAGGATATGATCTAATTGACAAAAAAGTTCTCGAAGAATTACCTCGTAAAGTAGCTGTGTACCTAACAATGGTATTCAACGCAATGCTGAGAATTGGATACTGCCCAGATATATGGAAAATATCGAATATTGTAATGATACAAAAACCTGGGAAACCTATTCACGAACTCACATCATACAGGCCAATCAGTCTTCTGCCTATAATGTCAAAGCTTTTCGAGAAGTCACTGCTACACAGAATGATGAAAGTCATAAAAGAAAGGTCAATCATCCCGGAACACCAATTCGGTTTTCGAAGGGAACACGCGACTACTGAGCAAGTACATAGAGTGTGCAGAGAGATCAGAGCATCGTTAGAAAGGAAAGAATATTGTTCATCAGTTTTTCTGGACATTCAGCAGGCCTTCGACAGGGTCTGGCACAAAGGATTATTGTTTAAAATTAAATCAATATTACCTCATACCTTCTATGAAGTCCTGAAATCATACCTATCAGATAGGATCTTCCAAGTGAGAGAGAACGACTGCTCCTCCAACTTTTATGAAATTACAGCTGGAGTGCCACAGGGCTCTGTGCTGGGACCTGTCCTGTACACGCTGTACACATATGATCTACCATAAAGTCCAGGAGTTACCGTGGCAACCTTCGCTGACGACACAGCCTTACTTACCTCGAACAAATGTCCGACTAAGGCGTCTCAGGTCCTACAAAACTGTTTGAACAACATCGAGAATTGGCTAGCCCGATGGAGGATTGCCGTTAGTGTGTCCAAATCAGTGCACATAACTTTCACCCTCAGAAAAGAAGATTGTCCTCCAGTCAGTTTGAATGGCATTCAACTACTGCACCAACATACAGTAAGGTACCTGGGACTGCACTTGGACCGTAGAATTACGTGGAGAAAGCATGTTGAAACAAAACGAGACGAAATTAACTTAAAATACAAGGGTCTCTATTGGCTTTTGGGACGCAACTCAAAACTGTCTTTGGATAACAAGCTGCTAATATATAAAACAATATTGAAGCCCATTTGGATATATGGCATACAGCTATGGGGGTCTGCCAGCACCTCCAACATAATGATAATACAGAGAGTACAAAACTACATCTTAAAAAAAATATCCAATGCACCATGGTTTAGTAAGATTACTGAAGTGCATAACATTTTGAACATGCCTATGGTAAGCGAAGAAATAGATACATATGCAGCCACATATAAATCAAGACTGTCAAGGCACCCGAACCAACTAGCGGAGCAGCTCACTATCCCAGGAACCATACGTCGGCTTAAAAAGCGGCGAGATATTTTTGACTAGTGGAGAGTCTGATATCCAGACAAAGATAAAGAAAGGGCATGATTCCGATGGGAGCACTGCCCTAAATGCCAAAAAACACTCACCTTATCTGCTTATAGTCTGAATGACTGATCGCAAGATAAAAAAAAAGAAAACCCTGCTGTGCCGTTAATAGGCGACGGCCCTAACAGATACATTTAAATAGTATTTGTAATAAAATATACAATAGTTAAGAAATTATTAAACTTACAGGGTAGTGTAACTCTTCAGCTGGGCTGTGGAGAGCCTTGACAGCACTGTTGATGCGCAGAGAAAACCCACGACCAGACTCTCCCGGCAGCTTGCGGAGACTAGATATAGGGTTTGGGGCTGCTCCACTTGTACTGTTATCTGATAGTAAACAAATACAATTAAACGCAAGCTTGGAAAAGTGTACAAACATGAAACAAATAAAAGTGGGTATACAAAATCAACACAACAGCAGTTTAAAAGCTTTCATGTTATTCATAAATAAGATGTACAATTATGATAGTACATTGTATCACACAACGTTTTTCAATACAATTGTGGGAAATAGAAAAACAAATCAAAGAATTTGATTTATTTATCCACAAAAAATAAAATTTTCTGAAAATGGCGCGTTTTTGCAACTGGTTATATTTTTTTACAAAGAAAACAGCCTATACGGCCTATTTGATTTTTGCCAGGCCATACTAGCAGACTTTTGCCGAAAAATGCGGTTTTATGAGAGGTAACATGCATGGTATTCAGATAGCGGTGAGAGCCCTGTTTTTCAAATAAATGCAGGTTACAGCGAACAAACACTCCCATTTCATATATGTACATAGAGTGAGAAAACTGAGTTCCTTAAACAATGGTTTACAACTATCAACCGATTGCAATTTAGTAAAAGATCGCAAGCATTTCTTTTGAGCTTTAAAAGCAATGTCTCTGTCAGTGGAGTTGCCCCAGAAAATGATTCCGTACCTAATGCCAGAAGACACATAAGTATTGTAAGCTATTTGTACTGTAATGTGATGACACAATAAACTAACCATTGCCTTTTAACTGCCGCCGGCTAGGGAGATTTTTCTTCTTTATAATGCTTTTTCTATTGTCAGGATCCCCAAAGGCAAAAAGCCTAGTCAGTGACTTCGGCACTGGTTGCTCATCAGGGTCCTTTGGTGGCGCATTGATTTTGCCTTTTAAACTAAAACATAACAAAATTGTATACAATTACTTAATTTTGTCTTATTATTGTAATGTAAATAAACAGAAGAAGAGAAGCATATTATATTTGAAGTAGCAGTTGAGTATTTATTTTCTTTAAATATCTCGAACGGAAGAAATTATTTTCTAAACCGAGAAAATAAATAGACAAATACTATAAATACAGACAAACAATCGAGAGGAGCGCGTGCGATTGTCACAACACTACATACCTAGCTAAACGTTTAGCTTGCTGCACTAAAGGATCTTTAACGCCACGATGTTTCTTTGCTGGTATTTTACGACCCATTTTAAATGACGCTACAGCACAAGATATTATACCTACTACATAAAAATGTAGTAAATATAAATATTATTATTTTTCCATGCACAGATTTTGTTTTTAGGTTAGATTTTAACGTCAGTCTGGTTTAGTAGCAATTATTTGCCACTTGCTGTCCACGCACATTAACTCCAACTTTATAAAATATCAATTGATGCAAAAGAAGTAAAAAATTTCACAAAAAATGTTAATTACACTTTTCGTATGAAAAATAGGGCAGACACAAACAAAAATTACCATTTAGCCACATTTTGGCAAAAGCAAAACAAACACTCACTATAAAGAATTGTTGACACTAGAGTACTAGACATTAACACATGACAGACACTTTTTTTTAGGAATTTAAGGACCTGGCTACTAAGGTCTTTAAGTCTTTAGATTTTTGATACAGCCACTTTAAACATAATATACATTTTTTTAATAAAAAGATTGGAACGCACATAATTATCTTCTCGGAAACGTAACACCTTCTACCCACTCGGAATAATAGCCGGTTTTAGTCGTGGCACCAACAGAACTTCCAACAACCATGGTTAGGCGGTATGCGCTTGCTACCAAGGGCAAATAGAGGATGTTGCATCCACAGAACAGAGTTGTAGTAAGCGTTTTTTTTTGTTCTGTGGTTGCATCAGCCGTTGAGATCATTTCCTTGTCGACTTTATGTTCTGCAAACCCCAATTTCATAATTTTCATTGCAAATCTCTGCGAAATCACCGAGACCGTAGCTCCTGAATCCAATAATCCCACAAATGACTGATTTAAAATTTTTATTTCAATTAGTACCGATTGTCTTGACTGTGCTTATTAATATTACAGATCTGTCCTGTTTAAAAAAAAATCGAAACCGTATGTAGCCATTGCTGCCAATCTTCCGAGGTAGAATGACTTAATTTTTCGGGGTACGATCGGCCGGCATCGACTCCGATTTGTCGTTTCCCTTATCGGTAGCATTGCAAGAGCATTTATTTGTCGTTTGCCCGAAACGACCACATTTGTAACAGAAGAGTCTTTGTTTTGGTAACTAACAATCCCTGAAGCGATGTCCTGGTGCTCTGCAATTCCAGCCTTTTTTTTTAAAGTACTTCCTTATTATCTATGGCTGCCAGCTCAGTCGTGTTTTCATTTCGCGATATCTTCGAAGTACTTCCCTTATATGCTAAATCTCTTTCCAGAGAGTGATCACTTTGAGTAGGTTCCTTGAAATTATCACAGTTTAACTTGGTGCGTTCAATGATCCTTAGAACTGACGTTAATTCGCTCACGAAAGTGTCTCGGCCTACGGCCTTCTGAAAATAGGGTTGTAAATTCCTTCTATAGAAACAATTTTTGTGTTTCAGGAATGGCAGTGGGTAGCCGATTAAACATGTACGGGTAAGGTACATTTAAATGATAAACTTGATTTAATTGCAAATGATGTATTGATTTAAAACACCCGAAAACTGATATATGATCGACCCGCGGCGAATGAGTCAACCCAACAACGATGCTATGCAACTACTACCTTTTTACTCTAATGTGCGATTTTTAGTCATTCGCTGCGCGTCGATGTCAGCATAAAAATTATACTATTGATATGTACGGGTTTGCTCGTACATGCTCCCCGAGGAAAAGATATAAAGACAATGTGAGAAGAAACAACTAATTATAACAAATGATTTGTTATTAATCTAATTTCCTAGTGTCTCTATCGTTAACACACTGTTCACAAATTTGAAATGCTTATATAAGAACCTAACATAGGGGAGGTGGCTTTATCTAACACTCGCGCACTTGTTACCACCTTCCCCCTTTCATTGTCACACTGATACACTACACTATCTCCAAGACACGCACGTTGTGTGCCCGGGCAGGCGTCGCCGCCGCCGCCGTGCACGCTCGCTGCTGCGGGCATCGCCGGCGCAGGCGCGGGCTCCACGCGAACACTCCGAGACATGCTGCTACCACGCCGATCGTAGAGTAGATCGCGGTGTAATGATGAATGTCATGAGATGACAGATTGTCAAATAACAGTCCACTCTCTTTCATGATTCTGATTTTTACCTCAATCGTTTTAAGCTCCCGATCGCTCTCTATGCTGGAGTCGTTCAAGACATCTTGAGGAATAGACACGTTTATAACGTGGTTTATGGATGCAATGACTGGTGAGTATAGGTTAGCACTAATACTAACATCGCTCTTTCTTTGTTGATGCGCAGTTACTTCAAAATTATCTGATTTGATTATGCAGCCGTAATCTATAGTTATAAGTCCGGAGTGAGTCAGCTGATGCGCGGTAACTTGATCTGCACATACTGTTCGTAGTTTACATTGACCGCAGCAAAAATAGATATAATTGTTGGTAGAATGGCTTTCCAGCCAAAGATTTTTACAGTGATCGACGTTGACTTCACACGCTGATGCCTTTGATTGGCAGAAGTCTTTATCTTTGCTTAGTTTGTAAATAGGCGAATGAATATAGCACAAATGTACTTTTTTCACTAGACAAGAATCTATGATATTTTCTGTTACGATAATGTATGCATCCTTTTTCAGGTTCACAGCTATGAAATCTGACACTGGTTTAATTGATAACATTGTGCCGTTGGGTTTCTCTGTAGGTATTGGGATAAGCTTGAATATTTCATAGCTGTCCCTGCTAATCAAAGGTATTTGTACTTCAAATATTGAGTAATTTTTAAGCATTCTTGCTTTGACCCGTAGAAGTTTAAAAAGTTGTGCAAGATCTGCATGAATGTTTTCTACAGGTAATGTGACGTCATTAGACAAATGACTAGCTATAATGCTCAGCTGATCCTGTAATTGTTCGGCTGTTATTAAATGTGGGTTAAATCGGCCATGATAGATGTCTGTGATTGTGTCCACTAAAGCATTCTGTAAATCTTTCAAGTCGCGTAATAGATTGCTGGCGACCACAGCTCCCATAGAAACTTCATTTGCCCTCGAAATATTTTGAGTGGCAGCCTTTAATACTTCTAATGTATTTTCTATGTTTGCAAACTGCTGATGAATCATTTTATGTTGTTTGTGCATTGTAGCCTCCGTCCTCTTTAAGAGACTGAATTCTGCTTCTATGACCGAAGTTTGATTTTGCCAATATGATACAATATGCTTTTGATTTTTGCGAAGAAGAGTGATATCTTTCTCGTATTGTTCTGCGAATCGAGCGTCCAATACACCGAAGAGGCCGTTTGCAATGTAACCGACACCGTCGATAAGACCTCGCCGCCACCTGTTCGCTTGATTTGCAAAATGCTGACTGAGCAACATATGATTATTGTAATCGAGTTCATTGTACCCATGACGTACCTAACTGTAATAATATTATGACACAATGTGTTTGTTCTTGGATCGTGCTGCATGTTTGTTCCAGGGCCTTTATACTTTTGTTAAGTGCGGTAATTCCTTCCCAATATGGATCTAAATCATAGTATATGATTAGTTTCCAGTCGTCGCGAATTATCTGCATGTTTGTTAGTTTGTCGAAGTAAATATGTTGATTATTTCTGAATTGTGTGACGCTAAGTGCGCATTGGGAAGTTGTTATGATACTAAAGAATAACATGATTGCTGCAAACACTGTTGCTATATTGTAGCGAGTGCCTCCTTTCCTTGTTTCAGACCGCTTATTTGTGTTAGAATCTCCCAAACGCGCGGTATTTGCTTGCTTAATTTTCGAGGATTCATTGTTAACTGGGAGTTTTGATAATTTTGTGATAGGACGTTTAAGTGTTCCGTTTTTGGTTTTCACTGTAACCACGCGAACATTACCATCGGAACCGGGATGCAGTTCGATGACTCTGCCCATCAACCATTTTCCCGGCGGAAGATTGTCGTCATGAATCATGACAATATCATCAACATTGAGGTTACTTGTAGCTTGTCTCCACTTACTTCTTTCTGTAATTTGTACTAGGTACTCATTCCTCCATCTTTTCCAGAGATCCTGTACAATTTTTTGTGTCAACTGCCATCGGGTTCTTAAATCTGTTTCAGTCTCATGTATGGAAACTTTTGATCCACCTGTCAGGAAGTGAGCAGGCGTTAAAAACTCCACATCGTCTGGATCTTCAGATATAGCACATAATGGTCTCGTGTTGAGACAAGCTTCAATCTGTGTGAGCACCGTATATAGTTCCTCAAATGTAAGAACCTGGTCACCAATAACCCTCTTGAAATGATATTTGAAGCTTTTAACTGCCGCCTCCCATAGGTCTCCGGCAGATGGCCATGAGGGCGCATTAAAGCTCCACTCGATTTCCATATCTAATACTTCTGCTTTTAGATCTTTGTCTTGCTTGATATTCATTAGTGGCACTTTGACATTTTGTTGGCACCAACAAAATTGCGACCATTGTCACTATAAATATGACTAGGCGTCCCTCTGCGAGCCGCCATCCTTCTTAATGCTGCGATGAATGAAGTTGTGCTTAAATCACTAACTAGTTCTAAGTGTGCTGCCTTCGTGACCATACACACAAAGACAGCCACATATCCCTTTGTGCTCTTGATACCTCGTCCTTTGCTTGATTTGACGTATATATGACCGGTAAAATCTACGCCTGTGTGTGTAAAGGGACGAGATGGATTACTTCTGGCCTCCGGCAAGTGCCCCATAATTTGCTGTTGGCAGTGTGGATTTTGTTTTTTACATGTTACCGCCGACATGTAAAAAACAAAATCCATTTGTTTGATAGCCGTGCACCGACGAAGCTGCCTCTTTGTAGCAACGTTCCCTCCTAGAATCCAATATTTTTGTCTGATAAAACCCAATGTCAGTCGGGCGCCGGCATGTAACATGGTTAAATGTGCGTCCTCTATTATTAATTCTGTCAGACTTCCACTGTGCGGCAGAATAATAGGGTGCTGCATGTCATGGCTGATATGTGCCTTTTTTAGTCTCCCTCCGACTCTTAAGATATCATTCTGATCCAGATAAGGGTTTAATTTTAACAGTTTGCTTTTGGAATTTAGCTTTCCCTCTTGCTTTAAATCTCTTATTTCATTCGCGAACTCTTCTTGCTGTACTTGTTTGATAACTTTTTGCTTAGCTTGACTGACTTCTGATAATGATAGATAATGCTTTATTGCCTTTCTTTTGTACGTCGTAATCTTCATCACTAATGCTAAAATACGGGCAATTTTGTTGATTGATTGATGTTTGTTTAACAGGTCTGTAATGATGTTTGATTCATGCTTTGTGACAATATGAACGTCTTCTTGCTTCTTTATTTCCTCGTTTGTTGAATAGATTGCTTGATTTTCTTTCGTTGCTTCAAAGGATTGTAACCAATTTGGCCCTTGCCACCACAAACGATAATCTTTCAATTGAGTTACTGTGAGTCCTCTGCTTCCACAGTCAGCGGGATTTTCGCTTGATTTTACATATCGCCAAGATTGTGGCTTAATGCTATCTGTTATTTGTATTGTTCTATTTGCTACGAACGTTTTCCATCGACTTGGATTTCCTTGAAGCCATCCCAGTACAGCAGTAGAGTCACTCCAACCAAATATATGTAGGTCATGGCCTGCTAGACACTGCTTGACTTTGGTCATGAGTTTGGCCAGCAACAGTGCTCCACATAGTTCCAATCGAGGTAGTGATATTTGTTTTTTCGTAGGAACTAATTTTGATTTAGCTGCTACTAATATTATTGATTGGTTGTTATTTTTTACTCTGCAGTAAATGACGCATGCATATGCTTTTGTTGATGCGTCACAGAAGCCGTGTAACTCTACACTATCGGCTGTTTCCGTACCGTACCATCTTGGTATGTTGAATTGATTGATACTTTCTAATTCTTCCTTATTTTTGATCCATTCCTTTCTGATTTTATCTGGTACTTGTTCATCCCACTGAAGATTGGATAACCATGTTTCTTGAAATAAAATCTTCAATTTTGTTGTTACTGGCACGATCCATCCTAATGGGTCAAATATTTTAGACATGTCTGATAGTATGATTCTTTTAGTGATATTAGTGCTTGAAGGTTCAATTTTTGATATAAATGTGAAGTTATCCTGTGTAGGTTTCCAACGAAGTCCTAATGTCTTAGTTAATCCTGCTTGATTAAAACTCTTGCTTTCTTGTTTATAATAGTCATGATTTTCTAGTTGCAGCAGACGATTGTCGTTTGATGTCCACTTTCGCAAGTTGAAGCCTCCTAATTTCAGCAGATTCATCAAATCTTCCTGTAACTGTTGTGCTGTTGATAGAGAGCAGGCTCCATGAACCAGATCGTCCATGTAGAAAGATTCTTCGATGACCTTGGCGGCTTCTGGGAATTTATCCCGTTCATCAGCCGCTAATTGTCTCAATGTCATCATTGCAAGAAATGGAGCAGCTTTTGTGCCGTACGTCACGGTTGTCAATTGATATTCTACTATTTTTTGTGACGGGTTATCTCTCCACACAATTTTTTGTAAAGGTTGATCTTCTGGGTGTACCCAAATCTGCCTAAACATTTTTTCTATATCAGCCGTGAATGCGAACTGATATTGTCTCCATTTAATGATAAGAGACTGAAGGTCTTGCTGTAAATTCGGCCCCGTGTACATGAGATCATTTAAACTTTTATTTGTAGATGTTTTTGCGGAAGCATTGTAAACAACTCTCAATGCAGTCGTTGCACTTTCTTCGCGCAATACTCAATGATGCGGTAGGAAACATTCCAGTGTCTGATTGCGAGGTGAAGGTTTCATGTGACCTAAGTTTTTGTATTCGGTAATGAATGACTTATATGAGTTGAACAAAGAATTGTTTTTATGCAATTTCTTTTCTAAATGAATGAATTGAGCAACAGCCTTATTTTTGGACTGCCCCAATTTTTCCTCAAATTGTGGTATAAGTGGAAGTCTCACTTGGTATTTTCCGTCTTCCAACCGATTTGTTGTTGCTTTGTAGTACTGAATGCACTCTTGATCTTCTGATGATAGTGATTTTTCTTCTGTAACATCTTCCATCTCCCAGAATTGCTCTAATCTATCCAAATCAAATTGCACGACGTTGCATATTTATTTATTTATTTATTTTTATTTATTTATTTATTTTAAGGAAAGCTTACAGACTAATAAAATCATTTAAAAATAATCGTAGGTAAGAAAAATGGCTAATTATAAGCTTCCACATATATACATCGCGTTACAAAAAATAGCGATACACAGAATAAAATAAAAACAATGGGTAGACAAAGAATAAAAAAAAGATTGAAATAAATGGATTCGTGCAACATTTAAATGATACAAATATAAACCTTAAATTAAAATTAAAATAAAACTATTTTGCACTCACTCCCGACTGCCGCTAAAATATTCTTTGCTAAGGATTTTTCTAATTTTTTGTGCGCCGGTGCAGAAGAGATCGACTTCCAAGTGTGTCGGCAGCTTATTAAACGCTACAACACTACGTATACAAAAGGCGTTACGCCTGTAATTTGTCGATGCACATGGTGCCTCCAGCAGAGGTCGTGTACGTAAGCTGCCTTGGTTAGTGCGAAGAAGTATTTTGCTGAGTAGTTCGGGACAATCCACCGAGCCGTTTGCTATGTTTGCCAAAAAACAAATGTCATTAATGTTACGTCTTACGTGCAACGGTAAAAAATGGTATCGCTTACAACGGTGTTCGTAGTCGACTGAGAATTGCTTCGCCCTAAAGTCATATCATATTAGTTTAGTTTTGATATTTCCACATAATATCCAACCCAGATAAGTTTCTTGAACAAGCGGAAGTGATTCGCTTAATTTGCACATGCCCGTTAAAAGAATATTCGAATATACGTCCGCACCCAATAAAATGTCTATAGGTCGGCTGATGTTGTACTCAGGATCTGCTAATTCTAAATTATCCAGAAATGTGCATACTATTTTCGGGAATGAGTATGAAGGTAAATGTTTTGTTAGGTTATTCATGATGTAAACATCGATATTGAATTGATATAGTCTGATTCTTGAGTTTGACATACAGTTCAGGTTCATAATTCCTTTGCAACTGTTTTCTTTTTGCCCTATACCTGAGATTATGCCATCACACCTGGATCGCTTCAATCCTAATTGCTGAGCAGCGTTCTCTGTGATGAGAGACATTTGTGAGCCCTGATCAATAAGAGCCCGCAGGATCAGATATGTGCCATCTGCTTTCTGAACCTTTAGCAGTGCAGTTGAAAGCAAAGTTTCTTGCATCACATTATTATTTTGTTGTGTCACGTGCGTGTTACCTTGATTTGCACGTTCTTGATTATAACGGATGTTGTTTTGCTGTGTAGAAGGCGTCGTATTACCTCCTTGTTTTGACAATTCCTTTGAATACGATTCATGAAGCAATGTGTTGTGAAATTCGTTGCATTCGAGGCAACGCTTTTTTGATAAGCATTCTTTTCCTTTATGATCATATAAGCAGTTTTGGCAATAATTCAAGTTAGCAACACATTGTTTTTTCTTCATCGGGGAAAAGTCAGCAAATTGCTTGCAAAAAAATATAGCATGGGCATCATTGCAGACTGGACAGTTTTGCCGATTGTTTTGCAATTTCCTGTAAGTTAGTGATTGCGAAATAGCCTTGTTACTTGAATATGACTGCTTGAAATGATAATGTTTTGATTCTGATGGTTTATTTGTATTTGAAGAAAAGGGTTTTTGATGATTGATCTCCTGTTTTCTTCTACTTGCTTCCATGCTCGTGAACTTCCCCTCTAGGAAGGCTAGAAATTCTTTCAACTCGAGTAATTCTCGAGGTTGTTTGATAGCTGCGTTGTATTCGCTGAATGTGTCCGAATCCAATTTCTGACACAAGATGTGCACGATCAACGGATCCCATGACGTCACGTCTACGCCGAGAGTCTGTATGGCGTTCATCGTCTCAAGTGCAGTGTCATGGATTCGTTTGATATGATTAATTGATGCTTGCTGTGAAATTGGCATATTTAATAAAATGTTAATATGCGATGTAAATATCATCCTTTTGTTGTCATAACGATGGCTCAAAATGTCCCAACTTATGATGTAGTTGTCTGAGCTGATCGGGAGATGCTGTATGAGACGCTCTGCTTCACCTTTTACTTTCGATTTGAGGAACTGCATCTTCTGAGCTCCAGATAATGATGGGTTGCTATGAACTGCTTCTGTGAAGAGATCCTTAAAAGATGTCCATTGATGGTAATTACCGCTGAATGTAGGTATTTCTATTTTTGGCGTAGTATGCTCTCTATGTGAAATGGACGACATCTTCTTATTGATTGCTTTGATAGCAGCGTTGTATGTGTTTTCGTATTTGAGGTACATACGATGATACTCTTGATTTCGGTCTCCCAGCTCACTGTCTAAGTCCCAGTGCTGAGTGTCAATCTTCGCCCAGCGAGACCTTACCGTGCTTAACAGATGATCGAATTCCCATTTCTCCGCTACAGTATCCATGTCGATACTTGAAACAGTATGTTCAAAAGCCTTGAAGTTGGTCATCTGTTTCCTCATCATCTCATCGGTCTTGCTGTTTGATCCCTGAGACTTTAAAGATTGACCTGAAGAATGTTGTACGGTGCTTGAGGTAGCTAGAGGAGTAGCAGGCTTTAAAAGCGGTGTTGAAGGCCTTTCCTCTGTTGGCGGATGATTCTGAATAACTGCTCTGATTTTTTCATATCTCTCCTTCACAGTGTCAAATTGCTTCGAAGTAAAGTAAGTATGCGATCTGGCATATTCGATGCTACACAATCTTATATGATTCGACTGATACTCTTGCCAGCATGCATCCAAATTTTCTAACCTACGGCGTATGTAGTCCGAGGTTTTGCGATCGGAGCCATCCTTTTTGAAGTTGGTGTAAACTTGCTCTATCTGATTGAGTAACTGCTGTTGTTGGGCGCGAACGTCCTCCATTGAAGACATGTTGTTGATGGAAATGATAGTAAATGAAACGATCTTACTTGATTGTCCAAGCGGGAGCTTCGTCGCTCACGAAATGCGGATCCCTGCTGATTGCTGTTGCTGCTGCTATGTACTGCACTATTGCTGGCAGTACAAACACCCTCACTGCTAGTTCGTTTGACGTCACTAGTGAAACACTTTACAGCACTTGGTTGCTACACTGTAATGTACACACGCGACATCCGGCTCGAAGGACCAAAAATGTACGGGTAAGGTACATTTAAATGATAAACTTGACTTAATTGCAAATGATGTATTGATTTAAAACACCCGAAAACTGATATATGATCGACCCGCGGCGAATGAGTCAACCCAACAACGATGCTATGCAACTACTACCTTTTTACTCTAATGTGCGATTTTTAGTCATTCGCTGCGCGTCGATGTCAGCATAAAAATGATACTATTGATATGTACGGGTTTGCTCGTACAAAACATATTCTGCATAATGGCTATATAAACCAAAATGCTTTCCTGGTTGCTTTGAGTTCTCCGTTTAATCTCTTCCAGTAGCTCCTCTTGGTAATAAGGTTGCTGAATTGTGTCCAACAGTAGCCTTACTAATTGTGACCAGTTTGTTACTTCATCTTTATTGGCCCTAAACCATATTAATGCTTCTTCTTCGAAGAAGTATATTGCATATCGAAATAAGTCTTCATCAGCAGCGTTCCGCGCATCTTTAAGTTCCTCAATTCTTTCCAAGAACGCGTTCACACTTACTGTGCCCTTACCACTAAATTTGACACCCCAATCTGTAATAGGAACCAACTTCCGTTTGTGGAAGCCATCATCAAATGTAGAAGATCTCTGTAAGCCTGGATGCCGTGAAGAGAGATTTGGTCTCTCAAAGGTGGTTCGTGGTATGGCAGTATTGGCAACAGTAGACTGTGAGGCACGATTCTGGTGGATTTCCGTGTCACCATCCTTTGGTATGTTTCGGCACTTCTCCAATTGTTCCATTATCTGTAAAGCCTCTTCGCCCAGGGACTTCTGTAAGATGTCTTTATCATGCTCGGAAATAACATCCTCTTCTTCACTTTCTTCTTGCTCTAGCTGCTTTAGTGACGATAAGGTATCCTGGATGTTCTTTAGTAAGATTAAATGTTTCTCAATGTCACTGGATTCAGAAGTTATAATAAGTTTAGCACGGTTTGAAAAGTGTGTCAAACGAGATTGTATACGTCTATAAAACGAATGCTCAGGACTGTGCGATACTTCAGATATAAGTAAAATAATTGCCGATAATTTTTTCTCACAAATTGATATTTCATTATTTGGGTTATCAATGCAGGCTTTAGGAAGCTTAAAGGAAATAGTCGACTCGCCCGACTGCTCTCGAGCTAAAATTTCCCGCAAAAAAATCTGCATAGTCGCCACAGTCTTACAATCCGAGATCCCTCGACAAGCCAATTCAAACTCAAGTTCATCTATATGGAGTGCATTGACATCCATGATTAGACACAGAAATGAAATTTTAATAAACAGTAGCAATATCAAAATAACACAATAAATAAATAGGTTTCTATTCCCTGTCGTTGCTTTCCCATTAAGCCAGGTGGCTTACTTTGTGAGTGCCTGTATTTTGCACACACTTCATATTTCCGTACGTAGTTTTTCATGTCCTGGATCAATGTCGACCAAAAATATCGCTGTCTCACGCGGTTGACCGATTTTTTAACACCAAAGTGACCAGCTGTGGGGTCATCATGACATTCCTTTAGGATTCCTTGACGAAGTGTTTCTAGGATTGCGAGTTTCCAACTATCATTTTCATTGGGAAATTGTTTCAATCTCATATGTTTCCATAGTTGTCCCTGACTGACTGCCCAATCCGGGTCATTCTTCCCAGACAGCACCAAGTCCTCTTTTGATTTATACCACTCATCCTTTTCTTCTGGTTTTATCTCTAGTATATTAATTTCTTCTTCAATCGCTCTTGATAAAGCATCCGGCACAGTATTATATTTACCCTTGCGATGGACTATTTCGTAGTCAAATTGTTGTAAGCGCATAGCCCACCTTGCCAAACGCCCGTGAGGGTCCTCATCACGTTGGGCGCCAATGTGATGACCGGGGTTCAAGTAAACTGAATCTTGAAAGAAACACATAGGCACTGTAAACAAATTTACTTAGCAACACGTTTTAAATTTCCTTGATAACTAAATACTAACACCTTAACAACAAAATTTCGGAAAACAAATAAAAATAACAAAATATATGTAAAACGAAAGTCAAAAAAATAATACAGATATAAAAACAAAAAAGTGTTTGAAAAAACAAAAAGAAAATTCTTAAGTTGAGCTCGAACCCGACGCGCGACGTCGAGAAACGTAAGTCCGACACTGTGGCCCGAGACGAGCCGGCTTCTTGTAAACAGTGGCGAATATGTCGATCGGTATTTCGCAATTAATCGATTTGCTGCTTTATTGATCGGAGTTGGACTTTAATCCACCACAAATTATGTCTGCACGATAAGGGCGTTTCCGCAGGCTGAGGACAAGTGAAAACAATCAGTCTTGCGAAACGTATCCAATTGTCCCGCTTACAAGCCGCTATATAGACGCAAACACTTACCCCGTTACTTCCACTACTGGCACACAAATCCATAGCACCAATGACAAAGCGTACACAAAATCAGTAGTAATTTCAAAAGAATGAAGGCTCTAATCTACAGAAATTAATGCAAATTAACCACAGAGCAACCGTTAGTTTGCTGTGTTTTCACCCATTGACATCTCCGGTATAATTATTTTTCTGCTACCGTCACTTGTCCGTCGTCCAATATAATTATTAGAACTCTTGCGGCGAGCCTAGTAACGCCATCTAATATCGGACTGGAGCGTTAAAATATTGATCATTACAACTAGTTAAATAACGGTAGGTATGTTAGATTCAATTTGCTATGCACAACGTAACGACCTTTTGTATTATAAGTAATGTGTTGAGGGCGAGCATGAGCGTTACCTATGTTATTTCCCTAAAGTGTTTCGTTTATTTTTGTTACGTGTATTCCACGACGAACATGAACACTTGGGTAAAGAGACAAAACTATTGATTTGATTCTCTAAACACTTTTGGTTGCCGGGTTTGAGATTGTTGATTTTAGTCATTTTTACTAAATACGTGTCGTACACTTTGTCGTATGCATATCGCATAAACAAGTACCTTGTGCACCCTTACAGCTGATACCTCTTGGCAAAATAACCCAATACCGTTTAGTACTGTACATGCTGATGTAAAGGAGCTCGTGGCTAAATAATAACAGCCGCACGGGTCGATCATCAAGGTTAAGCAACGCTTGACGAGGTCGGTCAGTGGATGGGTGACCATTTCAACATACCGAGTTTCCTCCGTGCCTCGGAAAGCACGTTAAGCCGTTGGACCCGGCTGTCATTTGAAGACCTTTGACAGTCGTTACAGGTAGTCAGAAACTTGAGATCTGACACCAGTCTCGCCAAGGTGTACCGTGTTACCCAGTTACTGGATTGTGGAGGTCAGATAGGCAGTCGCTCCATGTAAAACACTGGTACTTAGCTGAATCCAGTAAGACTGGAAGCCGACCCCAATATAGTTGGGAAAAAGGCTAGGCAGATGATGACTGTACATGCTGATGTACTCGGTCCACTTAAAGAATAAAACGAATTTAAGTACGTAGGTACTGATAATAGTGGATAGGTACGTAAACAAAATATTGTTTGTTGTATAGCCTGTTCAGACGGGATTGTGATGGATGAGTTAATGCGAGTAATAACTCAAACTAGGTATATCTTTGTTTGGCACCTTTAAAAGACTCGTGTGCGACCACAGTCGGATGTTTGATAACCATAATTTCGTGTATTGCTTATTGTCATTAAAAGGGTCTCAAAGTACTGAGAAGCCCGATTGTGGCATGAGAGGCCCATATAGGGTTGTGAGTGTTCTACCTAACGATAGGTATGAACTAAAATTGCTAGCTGGTTCGTGTATATTTATCTATGGTTCGTATGGCAAAACCAGTCGAGCAACTGCTGGGTTCATGGTGTTGTCAAAGACAAAGATATTTTATTTCAAGTAGGCCACCAAGCGGCACTTTTGAACGTTACATTTTACAAATAATAATAGTTGATTCTACCGTGCATTCGGAAAGTAGCTTGTAATGTAGAAGAATGCACAAGAAACTCCATACTTACTCTTTTAAAAAAAAAAAACTTTTTACAATATTTAGGTACATAAGTACATACCTTGATGAATGAAATTGAGTTTATACAATACAAATATATTTATTCAGTCTTCAGAAGGTCCAACAATAATTCAAAACAATAATGTTCTGCATGTCACTTGTTTTTGCGCCATGTGGCTGTGGAACAGGACTAGCATTTAGCCAAGCATTTTTATCATTGATGTAATCCCCCAACTTATAATATGCCAGCCTGGCATATTGTGGCGTGGAGAGTGGACTCCTGACACTTGCGCTGGTTTCTTTGAATGTTAGTTGATAACTTTCATTGGTTATTCTTTTTGTTGTATGCACCCAGCATTTGCTTACACTTTTTAAACTATATGTACCAAACAATCACCGATTGCCTTTGTTGTTTTTTTTGTTGTGTGCCGAGGCTCTTGTAAATCCTGAGTGCACATGGTCTTGAGTGGCACAGACTGTGGACTGTACTATTGAGAGTGCAGCCCATGGTGCAGGTATCGAGGTTGATGTCGGTGGGGCCCATGCTGACTATAGACTAAGTGTAAATCCTGAAGTAGGTCTCATGGTTGACCTGCTGTAACCAATGTAATTCCTGATGCGCGCATGGTATTTGGTGTGGGAATATGACCTGAGTAAACCCTGCTCGGTATGTGAAAAGTCGTTGCGTGCGACTCTGTTTTGAAGTGCAGTGTTTGTGTTGTTCGGTACATAAAGTCACTGCTATTTGAATTGCAACTCGTTTGCTATCTTGTGTAATAGCTTAAACCATGTGATATTAACATATGTGCCTTGTGGTTTCAGGCTGTGATGAACACCAAGCTGAGGACAATGGTGCTGCAGCTGGTCCATCATCGAGAGCTGAAGACGATGGTGTTGCAGCTGGTACATCATCGAGAGCTGAAGAAGGCTGCGAGGACGCTGCCATGTCAGGAGAAGCCGTATTAGATGACAACACTGAAGACTCCCCACCAGCCAGCGCGGCCACGCGTTTAAAAGGCAGGAGCCTGCGTGGACTCGTCCATTTTCTCCATCGGTCGTAGACCTGCCTATAGCATTGCTTCTACGCTCATTTCGTGTCGATTTATTTATTACTGTAATTGTTTGTGAGTTTTATTAAATTATTTTTTATGTTTTTCCCGTTTTATTTATAAGAGTATATATACGCCATATATATATATATGTCGGGTTTAGTCAATAGTATGGACGTAAAGTCAAATCACAAGCACGCCCCTAGCGGCAGTCAATAGCAACTACGCATTGGCGCGCTTTTATAAGCACTAGCGTGGTGCAGAATAGAGCAGTTGAGTCAGTTGAGTACTGACAGCCGTAGAGCTAAGACGTCGTAGAATCAGTGTCGATCCGTAATATTAGTAAGCAGGAGTGTAACTTGTCTATTTGAATAAACCCAGTGTATCGAATAACTTATGTGATTTCATTTGCACGATTGTACCCACCGACCTGCCCACACACGATGTCTTAACCTAAGGGAATATATCCTGACTTCCCGATGGTTTGCATCTATCGGCCAGCCTTGATGCGACATCAGAATTGGGATTCGATCGTGCTAATGAGATCACACGTAACAACAAAGCTAGTGAAAATGTCGGTTACATTCTTGCAAAAAAAAATCGTGGTGTCAGTTGCGACTACCCTCGGTATTGAATAATCAAAAATCAGTCCGGAACGGAGCAATAAGGAGGCTAGCAACAACCAAGGAGCTGGACAGGTCAAGGCAGAACTTGTGGACGTGTGGAAAGATCCATACACACTGATCTTTATGCCAATCTGGTGAGTCGTTTTCATTTTGTTGTGACTATAGAGAAGTGTGTTCATTATTCAAAATTCTGGTTTTGTGTACGGTATGGCGGTCAGTGGATCGTCGGGGTGGCCCGTGTCAGGTCATAATTTCATGTTAGTTATCGCTGATCAAGTTTTAGTGTTGCTGAAGAGTTATTATTCTACTATCACTGGTCCTTAGCTGACTTTTATTGTTCGGACTTTAGAGCGATGTAGTAGCATTGCCGTACCAAATACATCATTCTGGAAATTATGATAATTCCTAATGAAATTATTAGTTTTGAGTTAATGGAGTCTGATTATGAGGTTTCTATGATTTTTCTTATCAAGTTGAGGTTAAAGTCTTTAGATAGTCTGGGCCTTATATGTGGCATCGTTAATTGCGACTTAAAATGCCACTGACGCTATGGCATTGGATTTTCTAAAGCCCATATACCTACATGGACACTTGGACACTGTAATGAGTGGTTCATGTTTTGGACAGGGACACTGCACTCACATTCGGTGTCCATAATAACCCATTTTGCCGTGCCGGTTGAGGTTACTCCAACGCTGCACCGGTTAATTGTTATCAAAGCTGTGTATAGTTAAGATGACCGTGTGAACATTTAATCTCGTAGTGTTTTTTATGTTTCAGATACCATATTGCGTCGCAGTGGAGCCTCTGCTGCAGGCTAGCGGTTCAAATGCTGAATGCGAAGGTCGACTGTCAACATCTGAGAGGTTGCGACCGACGGCAGGCTAGCAGTTCGCAGGTGGTAGTCGAACGTTATAAGAGCTCGCAAGTTTGGAATGGAATACTCGGTGAGTCGCTTCCATGTTATTTCGATAATGAGTTCGAATGTTCTCTAGTGAACAGATGCTAGTTCGAGCTTTAAGAGTGTTCATGTTTGACCACTGAGTTGGTCGTGGTTATATCTAGCACTATGACTAGCTAATTAAGACACCCTTACTAAAAAGCAAGTAGTTAATGAGTTTCCTATAGGCGGAATAGTTTCAACATTTGATTCAGTACGTACTTTAGGATTTAATATCCCATAAGAAGATGAGCTATCCAAAGTGACTTAACAACTAGTCATTTTCAGTGGCAAAGCGAGTTAGTAAAGTCGTTGGGCAAAGGCAATTGTATCGAGTTAGTAACGGTACTGGTCATTTGCGTGTATTCGGAACAGATCTTATGTTGCGTAACGATTTACAACCACCGTCTTTAGATCTGAATTCACTTGCTTATTTTCAAAGTAATATTATGATAGCTGTGGATCTCGCGATCATTTTCATTACATAAAGACCGAGTTAGAGAACGATAGTAAAGGGTTACTGTTAATAATAAGATTTTAAGAATATTGATCCGAATTAATTCGTAAAGCTCCTTCACACGAGCTATTAAGATACAAATAATATCGGGCTTTATTGTTCCCCTGATATGAACGGTCGGTATATTCCGAGATCTTTGAGTAGAAAGCGTGAATCTTGTGAGAAGGATCCCCGATCACCAAGTTCCTTGAGAATTAGACGTCATAGTTGATGACAATGGTAGTGAGACCAAATGTGATGGCTTGTACACTTGTCATACTCAGAACTTTGGACCGCACCTCATGAGTAACATGTGGCGATGGGTCAACAAAGAAGTTTCATGAGTTGAGTGTGCATTGCCTTTGAATTATGGTAAAGAGTAACAGAATTTTTACAATAACTTTGTTTAGTTGTAGAACTTTTTGATCGTTGGACCTTTTTCTAATGAAGTATTGTGTGGGAATCTCTGGTTCCAAAACGAAATAGGCCCTGTATTAAGTCCGCGATAGGTGATAATGACAGGATGGTGATCGTTATACACCGAAAGCTTTAAATAGGTACGCTTAGAATCTACAAGTATGCACAAGGTAGGTTAGGGCAGATGCCAGCGGGTTATGTACCAGTCGATGTTGATGTCAAAAGGATTTTTATGATAATGAGCAAGCTTAAGGTGTCGAGTAATTCAGGCTATCGAACGTATTATGTTTGACCGTACCAGTGGATTCTGGCGGAGGTCGGGGTCTAGAGAGAGACCGAGAGACCGTTGTGAGAGCAATATAATTGCTGGTCGGCTAGAGAGCCATGGCGTTGGAGGTTTTACTCGAGGGTTTCTATAAGCTTGGCTGTTGTTGCTGCAGTAGAGTTTTAAAGTTTGTTTGGAGCGACTAGTGGTACATGGCCCAGGGTAATGATTTGGTTAAAGAGTAGAGTTCTCAAATTTCCCTATTTTCACGAATCCAATAATCTAGTTAGGGCAGGAGTAGCCGAGCGTGTGGCAGCTGTGAGCCTAGGTGGCAACTAAGCTTAGGTGGCAACTGTAAGCCTAGGTGGCAACTTCGAGCCTAAGTGGCAACTGTTGGCCTGTGTGGCAACTGTTGGCCTGTGTGGCAACTATTGGCCTGTGTGGCAACTGTTGGCCGGTGTGGCAACTGTTGGCCTGTGTGGCAACTATTGGCCTTTATGGCAACGGTAGGCCTGTATGGCACACATGACACTTTGTCTGGTGTGAAAATTCATGTTTGTGCAAGGAAAGATAAAGTTCCTGATGAGTTAAGAGGTTAAAATAAAGTAAACTCGTAAAGTCACGCGTCTGGAGGGATCACCACGTTAATGTTGATGACGTTCGAATCGTCAAGTCCTCATTACGAAAATTGAATTTTGATTACTATTCGTAGATCGTGTTAGTAAGACACACAAAGCTCAAGTACCAATTGAGATTGTAGATAAATTAGTAAGTACTAAATCTCTGTGTGAACAAGTTCTGAGTTCAGAGAGTCGAATTGACTCGACATCATGGAGATGTGCGAGTAGAGCAACTGAGATAGCTAAGAGAGCCATGAGATAGCTAGTAGAGCTATGTGATGGCTAAAGATCGTGAATAAGAAACCTGGTTTATTGTTTCTTTTGTTTGATTTAATGTGAGAGTAATGACTATCAGTGGTACTTGAACTTTGTAATCACGAAGATTGGGTGCTTTTAAGAAAATAGCAACTTAATCATCGATTTGGTACCTCCAAATCGATGATTAAGTTGCTATTTTCTTTAAATTAGAAATAGAATTACTTGTTCCTTGCAATAGTGAACAAGGAGATTTAAACATGTTTGATTGTTTAAAAATGTTTCCTCACTCTAGTGTATGAGTCAGGATTGGACGAGCAAATATTGTGTAATGTTTGAATATTTTATATTTTTCAGAAAAACATCCCTTGTATGATGGGAGATTGCTAGGATGGAGTGGACTAAGACGACGTGTGGTGCAACACGAAGTGACCATGAGATGGCATGGAGCAAGGACAAGAAGATGATGCCTGCGGGTGATAGATTTGGGGATCTGTCACCTGAGAGAGGCCCGAGAAGGCGACGTGTGTGTTCCACGTTCGCCTCTCAAGAGCAATAACGGCCTAGAGAACACCATGTGGTTTTAGTCAGTAGGAGTCTGACAGACCCCTCAGCTTTCCCCAAGGGCTGAGGACATCCATTGAGGATTTCCACATGATTCGATACACTGTTAAAACCTGACAATGAGGAACAGACGAGGACGCCTGTCTCGCAGGATGGCCGTGTCGGGTTTAGTCAATAGTATGGACGTAAAGTCAAATCACAAGCACGCCCCTAGCGGCAGTCAATAGCAACTACGCATTGGCGCGCTTTTATAAGCACTAGCGTGGTGCAGAATAGAGCAGTTGAGTCAGTTGAGTACTGACAGCCGTAGAGCTAAGACGTCGTAGAATCAGTGTCGATCCGTAATATTAGTAAGCAGGAGTGTAACTTGTCTATTTGAATAAACCCAGTGTATCGAATAACTTATGTGATTTCATTTGCACGATTGTACCCACCGACCTGCCCACACACGATGTCTTAACCTAAGGGAATATATCCTGACTTCCCGATGGTTTGCATCTATCGGCCAGCCTTGATGCGACATATGTATATATATTTTTTTATTTTCCGTTTTGTTTTTTCAATTTTACATTAAGTATATGTATTTACATGTTCATGATTATCTACAAACTAATATTAGAACTAAAAAATATTAGGAGAAATAAAAGAATACCTACTAATAGACCAGGGTAGATAATTTTTGAAACCAAAAAAAATTACAGTAGGATGAAACCCATTAGAAAAGGAGGGGAATATGATCAAAATGAAAAGAAAAATAAATTATTGTCGATCCGAGTTCGGGAAGTGGGAGGGGGTGAGTTTTTAAGGGTAAAAAATGGTTTATCTTGATTTACGGCAAAACTACAAGTCCTATGGAAAAAAGTTAAATGGCAAAGTTGTAGGCAATAAAAAGATCTACAACTTTTGTATTTGCAGATTTTTCACATAACCTCAAAATTTAGGTGAAAAATTCAAAAAACCAAGTTTTTGGTTTTTTATTTATATCTTTTTCAAAAAAAATTTTTTTTCTACGAAATTTGGTGAAAACTTACCTTATTATGTCCCAAATACACTGTAATTTATTTGATTAAAAATATTATTTTTTCGCTTCATTTTAATTTAATATCAAAAAAGCACCCTAATTTTCAATCGAAAATTCTGACGTCAAAATATCAGCTTTTTTTAAAAAGTTTGGGGGCTTTTTGTTCGTTGAAATATCTACTTTCTAATGGTGTAAAGAAAAATATACATTACTATAGGAAATATTCTTAGAAAATGCAAAAAATTGAAAAAACCTCAAATTCGAAAATTTTTTTTAAATTATTATGTACAATTTTGAGGTATTTATTAAAATTTACACTTTAATTACTCAAAAAACGTAATATTTCATGTTTTATTGATAAACGAAAAAAATACAAATTAAAATATACTTCTATAATTAACAAACAAATAAGTTAATAAAATTAATATTTAATAAGACATCTATAATATTTTGAAAAAGTTGTAGAATCTTCTTTAAATAATATTTGTAGATGCCTATTTATTGCTGTTTTAAGATAATTTATATACCTGAGTGACCTTCGGTGAATTTAAGCCCATTGTAAGTTATTTCATTGAGAAGTGGGGAAGGACCTAGGAGGGTCTGGGCCTTACTACATACCTGCTATTTCGTAGCAGCTGTAAAGACCGTTAGCCAGTATTCGAGATACAGAGTAGTGTACAACATCGTTTTTAACACATGCAGGCAGAGTTACTCTAAGTGATTTGTGAGAAATTTACTTTATTCAAAGAATCGTTTGGAATCTACATAGCAAGGTAAATACTATCTGTATTTTTATCTATATTAATCAGCTTCAAAATAAAAATAGTAATATTTTTTTTTATAAATAGTATGTTTAACGTAACATAACCTAAAAAATTGAAATTGAATGATATTTTAGTACAAGAATAAAAAAATAGTAATTTCGTTTATTTTATACAAACAGATTTAGTTATACTCATGATAAAACTTTGAAGGCATTATTAATTTGATTTTGTCCTTTCAGATTACCAGTATGGAAGAATCTGTTTGTATAATCTGCAATAAGTCAGACGACAAGCAAGTGTATGAAATAAAAAAAACAGGTTTGAATCGTTTAGTGGCGTCTAGCAAGAAGAGAATCGACAATAAATACAAAAAAATTGAAACTTTAACATCAGCTCTTATTCATCGAACTTGTCAAAGTCACTATAATGATGAGACTGCAATAGCTGCATTCTGTAGCTCAAGACGTAAGAAATCACAGGAAGGAAAACAAATAAATAAGGACGCTCGAATATTTAATTTTCAATCTCATTGCTTTCTTTGCGGTGGGTTTTTCGGTAATATTTCTAAAGATAAAATTTCATCAGTTCAAAATAGTAGTAAATGATTCAGATGAAATTATGGATGAAGAACCAATGCAGACTGGAAATAACATTGGAGACGAAGATGATGGTCTTGAAGATTTCGACGATCAACTAGAGTTGGAAAGATTTGTCGAATCTGACGATGAAGAAATGCCTCCAAAGAGACAAAAACGAATGAGTAACTGATTAGAATTTCAAATAACGTATTTATAAATAATAAGATTAACGTTTTTTAAAAAAAAAAAATGAATAGCGTAATCAGAATTAAGTTTCTAAATTCAATAGTACGATTTACATGTATATTTATTTTGTATGAGATTTTCTATGACATTAATGTAATTCGAGTAAAATAAATAAACTTTTTAACTAAAAAAAATTGCAGCAATCACATTTTTTGATGAAATTGTACATTATGATTAAAAAAAAATTTTCGAATTTGAGGTTTTTTAAATTTTTTGCATTTTCTAAGAATATTTCCTATAGTAATGTATATTTTTCTTTACACCATAAGAAAGTAGATATTTCAACGAACAAAAAGACCCCAAACTTTTTGAAAAAAGCTGATATTTTGACGTCAGAATTTTCGATTGAAAATTAGGGTGCTTTTTTGATATTAAATTAAAATGAAGCGAAAAAATAAATATTTTTAATCAAATAAATTACAGTGTATTTGGGACATAATAAGGTAAGTTTTCACCAAATTCCGTAGAAAAAAATTTTTTTTTGAAAAAGATATAAATAAAAAACCAAAAACTTGGTTTTTTGAATTTTTCACCTAAATTTTGAGGTTATGTGAAAAATCTGCAAATACAAAAGTTGTAGATCTTTTTATTGCCTACAACTTTGCCATTTAACTTTTTTCCATAGGACTTGTAGTTTTTCCGGAAATCAAGATAAACCCTTTTTTACCCTTAAAAACTCACCCCCTCCCACTTCCCGAACTCGGATCGACCGTAATTTATTTTTCCTCTCATTTTGATCATATTCCCCTGCTTTTCTAATGGGTTTCATCCTACTGTAATTTTTTTTCATTTTTTACCATTTTTGTAGGCTTTGACCCTGGTCTATAATATTAGGAGTATATTGAAAGAGTTTACTAATGATAAATATAAAACGGGTGGGCAATAAATCATGGATCAAACTAAACAGGCCGATATTTGGGATTATTTGTAGTAGGTACCACGTTTTTGCTGTCGTAGTTACTGTGGATTATCCTTAGGATATAAACATATATCATAGCGAACTTTTTATCGATATTTGTAAGATATACAATTACGTAGAACATTAATTTAATCTATCTCGTAATGTTTAGCCAGCGTTTGCAATGTAAGCGCACAAAAATATTTGTTACGACATCACATTATTATAAATCTTTGAATTTGCATGTACCTATACTACATATAAACCGTCCTCATGATTCATTCCAATTGTCGAAAACTGTACTTAAATCCGTTGCGTATTTTTAAAAGATCTAATCATCTAAGCGTACAAACGGAGGGAGCGAATTTATTTTATACTATGTAAAGATTTACATTGGCATAACGAAATTCAGCATAATGATTAGGCATAAATGTTTTGCCATAAATACTGTTGCTATAATAAAAATGAAGTATTATTTTATAAAGTATAATGCTATAAACCTATAATTATATTCACACGTTATAAACGCATAATGATATTTGCGATATAAATCATATAAAAACAAACATGTTCGCGGCTCAAGGGTGGCCTAAGAGCCACCCCCGCTGCACCTTAACCTAATCCAATAGAGTAATTACCATATTATGATAAATAATTTAAGTACCTACATAACACCATTTTTTTTATTTTTCTTTTTGAAAAAGTATTATGCCTTAAGGGTACACTAGTCGACGGCACGAACTATTTTGTGCGCGGGGTTAAAATGCATTTTATATCAACTGACAACACGTGCGGAAGAGATAGATGCTGTGATGAGCAGTAGGAAGCTAGTTCGCATACGATTACACACTTTTGCAAATTTGTAGCGAAATGGATAATGATTTAGGACGAAACCGAGCGCGCGAAATTTTGTAAACAGACCTTTGGCAGTCTGGATATCATGAATTAACGACTAAATCTATCTGTTCAAAATAAAATTATTTGCATTGTAGAACTACTAATCTATCCCTGTATGGAGGCCGTTTTGCAATTTTCCGTCTTCTTATGGTATTTATTCGCGCCCAAAAATGCGTTAAAATTAGTGTCGAAATGTGGAACTTTCGACGCTCATAACTTTCAAATATTTTCTTTTTTTTTACTTTTTTGCTTTCATACAGGGCTAGATAATGATGAGACAAATTGATATCACTTTTTATTTTGAACGAACATCGTCAAACAGTGGAATAATTCCTAGACTACGTTTGTATGGAAGAATTTTCGACTAGTGTAACCTTAAAAATGTATTTAACTCCAAAATATGCCAAAAGAAATTAAACCAAATGACAGTGCTAATCTTTGCATTATGGCAAAGCACAGATAATATAATACTACAGGCCAAAGTATTATTACGCTTTTTTTTTTTATTTGTAATGGGTTTGCTCTTGACTCTAGTCTAGGTCATAGGTGACAGAGTCTACGATGGAGTGAGCTTACCCAGAAGAAGCCTGTTCACTCTAACTTTGAAGAGATTCGGGTTGAATGCGTTCGGAAACACTGACGCAGGTAGATAGATAGATAAATCATTTATTTAGTGCACACAAAAGACAACACAACACACAAAATCTTAATAAAATTATTACAATTGTCATGTAGGTATGTTTAAAAACAAAGTGCCAACATAAAAAGAAAAAGGAAACCGAAACAACCATTCATTCGCTGTGCGCATTATAAACGATGTTTGGAAGCGCTTGGTTCGAATTGGTGGAATGGCAATTTAACAAGGTAAGGATGATAACTTGCAGTGCGTCTAGATGTCCGATGGTAGAAGGGGGCTGGTGGGATGAGGTCGTGGAGTTCTTGAGCACACTCACCGAAGTACAGTCTGTAGAAGACCGACAAGCAGGCAACTTTGCGGCGATGAGCCAAGCTGTGAAGCTTGGCGTCCACCAATTTAACTTCGCCAATGAGCCTCTTGACTCTGCGTTCCACTGAGTCAAGCGCGGCAAGCTGATACTTAGCTGAGCCATCCCAAAGGTGGCTGCAATACTCCATGCAGGACCGGACTTGCGCTTTGTATAGGGTTAAAAGCTGTCCAGGCGTAAAGTATCGATTCACTCTATTTAGGATGCCCAGTTTTGTACGCTTTAATAAAAGTTATGCGAAATCGTTATGCCAAACAATATTATGCCTTAAATTTTTATGCCAAGAGGGGGCTTCCCTATTGAAAGAGACCTATTCAACTTATTATACAAATTGGAACTTTGGTAGCAAAAGAATCGATGCGCAAGTCTAGTTCTAAATGATGCAGTAGTGCAAACCAAATGTTTACGTCGCTTATTTCTGAATTTATCTGGTTTATATTTTAAAATGGAATGCTTTTTCAGAACAGCGTACTTAATGAAAAATTGTCTTATCGTTACATTTGGGTGATAAAATGGCAGGCACAAGACAATCTTAAGAAATACGCTTTGCGCTCTCTCTATCTTCAAAAATTACTTCTTACAGGCACCTCCTCATGAGGTAACACAATAGTATTGGGCGAAGGCGAAATAAACCGATTTGAGTACACTTTTTCAGCAACATGTCTTAAGGCCTTAAAGTACACCATTAGTTTACGCACTCGCCCAGCTATGAGGTCAATGTGATTTATTTATTTATTTGGAAACTCAACAGCTTATTACTAATTTACATGAATAGATGTTCACCTCACTGATGATGGTAACGGTGATGACCGGTGATGGTGAAAATTAAGGTTGCTGTCTATCATTACACCCAGATACTTAGTTAATGCTGTATTTGTGAGATTAGGACAATAACAGGTTGTATTATTAGGATAATTTATTTATTTTAAGGAAAGCTTACAGACTAATAAAATCATTTAAAAATAATCGTAGGTAAGGAAAATGGCTAATTATAAGCTTCCACATATATACATCGCGTTACAAAAAATAGCGATACACAGAATAAAATAAAAACAATGGGTAGACAAAGAATAAAAAAAAGATTGAAATAAATGGATTCGTGCAACATTTAAATGATACAAATATAAACCTTAAATTAAAATTAAAATAAAACTATTTTGCACTCACTCCCGACTGCCGCTAAAATATTCTTTGCTAAGGATTTTTCTAATTTTTTCGCCGGTGCAGAAGAGATCGACTTCCAAGTGTGTTGGCAATTTATTAAACGCTACAACACTACGTATACAAAAGGCGTTACGCCTGTAATTTGTCGATGCACATGGTGCCTCCAGCAGAGATAGATAAGAGCGTGAGTGCGAGATAACACGATACGAAGGATCAAGCATATCAGTATAATTACAAAATTTGTATTGCCGAAACTTATTTAATTCCTGTACAACCAGCTAGCCACCATATTTATTCTTCTCTGAGCATACGAGAAAACCTCGCCTCAAGAGTCACAAGAAAAAAACAGGTCCGTGTCATCTGCGAATGTCTTTGCATTAGGAATTTCCATCTGTGTGAAGAGTCCCCAGTATACTTCCCTGAGGAACACCAAAGTCCACGAGGACCTCCTCACTGATGACATTGTCAATTTGCACACATTGTGTCCTGTCCGTCAGGTAATCAATACATATAATAAATCTGTAAATCTGTAGAAAAATATTTTTTCTACATCGAATAAATTTCCAAAAAAAAATAGCCAGGGTGTTAAAGGATAACCAACAGAACCCATTTCCAGCATTTTTGTCTGTTTGTCTGTTTATTTGTGCACGCATCACGTGAAATGTACGAAACCAATGTGTAAAACTTTTATACATAAAAATTGTGCGTAACTTGAAGAATTACTTAGTTTTTGTTTCTATCTATCAAAAGTTAGATGAATTTAAAGTGTTCAAGAAGTAAAATTATCACAGCACACGCAATTTAGTTACTCGGACAGTTGAACTCGATATTCGATAGATGGCGTTGTGCATTTGAAGTCATTTTCTGAATGGCGGTGTTAAGATTATACGCGAAATAATGACGCTAGAAAAAAAATTGGTATGTAGGGTAGGCAGGAAGGTAAGTAGGGTAGGGTTGGCTTGGCAGGCAGATGACGGGAGCGAAGCCGCAGGCACAGGTACCTAGTCCTAAATAAAGTTTCAACTAGAGATCTCTGACACCAAATTTTCTAGCTTCTTTATTAAAAACGGGATAGTGACTGTGTCAAATGCCTTTGCAAATTCTAAAAAAAACCCCGATTTTTTTTTTCTTATTATCATCAAAATTATTAACTTCCTATGTAAATGACATCTCAAATACCGCATCAGATGTGGATCGAATTGCCCTAAAATCCAAATTATGCTTTTGAATGAAGATTTTTATGTTCCATATATTCAACTAGTCTCATATTAATAATACGTTCTAAACTTTTTGATTGAGTTGGTAGAATAGAAAGTGGTATATAATTATAGACACAGCCCCTGTCTCCAGTCTTACAAATCGGATGTATTCACGACTTCTTTTAGTCCCTAGAGAAAACCAGAGTTTAAAGTGACTAGTTGCAAATGTGCAATATCAGAAATATTAGGACATCCCTGTTTTCCTTTTAGATTTCACTAGATATCATATTTTGTTATTTTGTTCCGGTGTGGAAATTCCTCATTTTCCGCCCTCCGCCTACGCCTGATACGTCTACTGCGGGCCGGGTGAGTGGACAACATTGCTCAGTTGGCCTAGTTGTCTAGGCCCCTTTAGGCCCACAAGTGGGTTCCCGCTTTGTCGAGGCGGGGGGGCTCAGTAACCGTGGCTTGGTCACCCTCGGTGAAGCGAAGAGGAACGAGGGGCCGCTCGTCAGGGCTTTTGCTGATTAAGCCGACGACGTAGCGGCCAACTAGCAGGTTGCGGTGCCGCTTGGTAACAGGCGACATCGCAACTGAGGCGGGCCGCGATGTCTTATGGAGATTCCCAGGTCCCATACGATATCGCGGCTGAGGGTTGGAGGCCGCGGCGGGAGAGGAGTGCCAGTATTTTAGCTAGAGTCCCATATAACTGCACTATCTCCCCGTGGTATATAGTGCAGTATGCATGAGCATTTCACAACGCAAAAAAAAGGCCCCTTTAGGCCGTTAGGGGCCCCTTTTCCAGAGCATTTTGCTGGCTTTACCCGCGTTCTTAGGATGATGCCCATAATCCTCTCTGACTACCCCGCAATTTAAAAATAAAGTCACTCAAGGACTAAATAAATAAAATGTAATAAGAAGGGATTTAACAAAAAAAAGTTAATTAAAAAATCTAAATATCCGACTGCTTAAGAAACGACTTTCCTTAGTTACGACGAACTAGAAAGACGTAAACAAGAAGAAAATCATGCTGTGCAGTCGGAGGATAGGTACATATTCGCGAGCTGGCTGAACAACCGGTTTTAGTGTGGAGAATAATAAAGCAACTTAACTACTATACAAAAATCTCAAACTTAATAAACTAGATGCAAAAAATGTTGGCCAATAGACAAAACTCCGCAATTAAAAAAAAAAATACCAGCCAAATTCGTGTCGGACTTCGCACGTTTAGGCTTCCGTGCCAAAGAAAAAATCAGATTGTACACTATATTGGATATTTTTTGCTAAAATAAATATATTCATCATCATCTTCCTGCCCTTGTCCCATGTTACTTGGGGTCGGCGCAACACGTTTTCTTCTTCCATACCGTCCTGTCCCCCGTCACGCTATCACTGACTCCCTTTTCTTTCTTATCACTCCTCACACAGTCCATCCATCTTTTCTTTGGCCGTCCCCTCCCTCGCCATCCATCCACATTTATATTCATAACTCTTCTAGTAACATGCGTTTCATCCCTCCTCATCAGATGACCATACCCGGTTTCCTTTCAACTTTTCTGTCACTGGCGCCACTTCTAAAATAAATATATTATTAAACATTATCACCAAATTTCAATAATTCTTCAGAATCAGAATCAGAAATCTTTATTTGTGAGTCATAGGTACAGTGGATGTTAAATGGTACAATTTTAAGTTCTCTACAACCAGCCGTTAATGGCATACAAAAATTACACAAATCAATTAAAATAAAATAAATATTAAAATGCACTAAAAAAAAACAAAAACATTGAGTAGGTATGTAACAATAAATTGAAATAAATTTAAAATATAATAATAAAACATGCTTAATAATATAAAATAACTAGTATTTGCTTGGTGCGCGAGCTGCAAGCAGCTCGCGTGTTGTTGTCCCTACACCCGCGTGTTGTTGTCCCTACACCTACCCTACACCTACCCTACACCTACCCTACACCTACCCTACACCTACCCTACACCTACCCTACACCTACCCTACACCTACCCTACACCTACCCTACACCTACCCTACACCTACCCTACACCTACCCTACACCTACCCTACACCTACCCTACACCTACCCTACACCTACCCTACACCTACCCTACACCTACCCTACACCTACCCTACACCTACCCTACACCTACCCTACACCTACCCTACACCTACCCTACACCTACCCTACACCTACCCTACACCTACCCTACACCTACCCTACACCTACCCTACACCTACCCTACACCTACCCTACACCTACCCTACACCTACCCTACACCTACCCTACACCTACCCTACACCTACCCTACACCTACCCTACACCTACCCTACACCTACCCTACACCTACCCTACACCTACCCTACACCTACCCTACACCTACCCTACACCTACCCTACACCTACCCTACACCTACCCTACACCTACCCTACACCTACCCTACACCTACCCTACACCTACCCTACACCTACCCTACACCTACCCTACACCTACCCTACACCTACCCTACACCTACCCTACACCTACCCTACACCTACCCTACACCTACCCTACACCTACCCTACACCTACCCTACACCTACCCTACACCTACCCTACACCTACCCTACACCTACCCTACACCTACCCTACACCTACCCTACACCTACCCTACACCTACCCTACACCTACAATTTTTTTTTTTTTTTTTTTTTTTTTTTGTGACATTATGATTCTTTATTTCTCGGGGAATTTTATTATATATAACCGGAGCCATTCCATAGATGCTTTTACGTAGAAGAGCTGTTTTGCTGTGATCAACACAGAGTAGATTTGATTACCTTTTCCTTAACCGTAGATCAGCTGGAGTTCATTTTTCAAATAACTGTGGATTTGTTTTAGCGAATAATGCTACCTCGTAGATGTATACGGATGGAAATGTTAGAAGCTTTAAAGTTTCAAAGTATGACTTACAGCTGTCCCTTGATTTTAATTTACAAATTGCGCGTATGCACTTTTTTTGTGCGATGAAAACATAATTTTTTTCTGTTGAGTTTCTCCAAAAAATTACTCCGTATCTTAGAGCTGATTCTACGTAGCTATGATAGGCAATTAGTACGGTTTCACGATTTACAAATTTTGTTAATTTATGAAGAGCAAAAGCAAAACTGTTTAACTTTTTACAAATCTCTTCAACATGTAGCTTCCATGTGAGTTTACTATCTATCACTAATCCCAGAAATTTTGTACTATCAGTTTTTGTCACTGGTTTTCCATTGTGACTAATATCTTGAAGTTTCTTTAGTTGTCGCTGCTTAAAATGTATTATACTAGTTTTATCTAGATTAATTTTCAAGTTATTCGCCACTAACCAATCTATTGCTTGCCCTAATGCATCACTAATTTCTTTTTCATATTTATAGGATTTATCTTTTTTTATCATTATCGTGCTATCATCCGCAAATAATACTGTTGGATGGTTGATGTTTTTTGGCAGGTCATTAATATATACCAGAAACAGTATGGGCCCTAAAACGCTTCCTTGAGGTACACCGTACTTTACCATTCTAAAATTTGACCGATATTTGATTTCACGCTTGGTTTGAATGTTAATATTTGTAATTTCAGTGTATTGTTGCCGGTTGCTTAAGTATGATGTAATAAGATCTATACCTTTGCCTTTGTATTTTTTGGAACAAAATTGTGTGTCAGACGACGGACAGACAGACGGACAGACAGACGGACAGACAGACGGACAGACAGACGGACAGACAGACGGACAGACAGACGGACAGACAGACGGACAGACAGACGGACAGACAGACGGACAGACAGACGGACAGACAGACGGACAGACAGACGGACAGACAGACGGACAGACAGACGGACAGACAGACGGACAGACAGACGGACAGACAGACGGACAGACAGACGGACAGACAGACGGACAGACAGACGGACAGACAGACGGACAGACAGACGGACAGACAGACGGACAGACAGACGGACAGACAGACGGACAGACAGACGGACAGACAGACGGACAGACAGACGGACAGACATACACGTGAGTGACAGCAATAGGGCTCCGTTTGGACCCTTCGGGTATGAAACCCTAAAAAAGCTTCGATATCCAATATCTTGAAAACGGTTAAGTTTGTGCTTCATAGTCAAATAGTCAAATCTGTAGCTCTGTGTAATAATAAATCTTATTTTCAGACCAGAGTCCATAGTAAAATTATACATTAAATTATTACATTCACACACACATAATAATTGCGAAGGTGCACAAAATTTAAAAACTTATTTAACACTAGCTATGCCCGCGGCTTCGCTCCCGTCATCTGTCTGCCAACCCTACCCTACTTACCTTCCTGCCTACCCTACATACCTACCTACCTACCATTTTGTTTTTCTAAGGTCATCATTCTTTTGCGGAGAATCTTAACACTGCCATTCAGACAATGACTTCAAATGCCCAACGCCATCTATCGAATATCGAGTTCAAATGTCCGAGTATCGTTGTGATAATTTTACTTCTTGAACACTTTAAATTCATCTAACTTTTGATAGAGTGAACCGATTGCGATGATACAAAAACTAAGTAATTCTTCAAGTTACGCACAATTTTTATGTATAAAAGTTATCTACATTGGTTTCGTACATTTCACGTGATTCGTGCACAAATAAACAGACAAACGGACAAACAGACAAAAATTCCAAAAATGCTGGAAATAGGTTCTGTTGGTTATCCTTTAACAAATTTTATTGGAAATATTTTCTATGTACAAATAGTTATTTATGCTACAAGTGCGGAAAGTAGGTGATTTCCGATGAGTGGATTAATCGACACGAGTCGGCAATCATCTTACGCACGTGTATCATACAACATTTTACTATGCATTGTGCGAGGAAATAAAAAAAAATATCTGAACCAAGCAAGAAATTAATAAAATGGCGCTTATTCAAGGGCGCTCAGCATATCCACAGATTAACTTATAGTTCATAGTTCCTCGGGAATATCTACTGCGCATGTGCAAATAGCTGTCACGTCGTAACGCAAAAAGGCACGAGCAAAATATTAATTCTGCCAAACATATTATTTAATGAATATTTAAAATTAATTTATTGATCAAAATCTAAATCTAGAGTAATTAAAAACGCTTTAAATGAAGTATTAGTTTTATTTTACCCTTTACATGAATGATAATCTGTACTTAACTAATTTTTAAAACCTTTCTCAGTTAATAAAAACTCTATGCGGTGGGCTGACGTTGGAATTAAAAATTTAAAAAAAACGGGCAAGTAAAAAGCACTAGTAAAAAAAAGTGACACTTTCCGCACAGTTTGGCTGCTTGGAAAATGCTCTTGGTTAAAATTTCCTTTATGGGCCGCTGATTTTTGGCGCGGTGAGGGTGGGGTGGAGGGGGGCGGTTTGGCAATCCTCCTGTATGATCCCCACCACTCGGAGCCCCATGGTTATGGAGATATCCATGGTAATCCGCCCAAAAATTCTTTCTCGCTTATAGTGCTAACACAGGTTCGGATTTGGTACGGCCGGACCGACTCCGCCCAAAAATGCTTTCTCGCTTATACACGCTTGTTTGGACCGAAACGGAATCATTTTAATAATAATAATGTCCGTGGAACCACTCTACACACGGTCGGATATGGTCGGGGCCGGACTAACCCCGCCCACAAATCCGTGGTCCGGCCGGACCAAATTCGAACGTTTGTTAGCACCATAACACACGTCCGGATATGGTTCGGCCGGACTAACGCTGCCCACAAATCCGTTCTCGTTTACACACGCTTGTGTGGACCGAGACGGAATCAATTAATAATAATAATGTCCGGCAGATCACTCTACACACGCTCGGATATGGTCCGGCCGGACTAATCGCGCCATCAAATCTGTGGTCTGGCCGGACCAAATCCGAACGTGTGTAGTTATCTATATCATAGACAAACTTGATGATACCACAGAGTAGATGCACGCTGCACAGAGTACATACATAATCTCTACAATCGGATGACGGATGTTTTCATTGTGTTTGTGGTGAGTGAACGCTGTTAGTGTGCGGGAGGGGGCTTGTTTTTAGTAGCAAGGCAAGGTCGTTCTTTGTGTCAAAATTCTGCTTCTTGTGACGAACAATTAGTTTCAAGTATTTACTTATATCAATGAGTGATTATTTTGTACTTGTTTAAAGTAACTGCTGTGCGTGTGTGCCATTATTTGTAGATCGTAGTTTTAAAACAATCCGTACACTTCGAACGTTCCAATGAGTTTAGGAGGAGGTCAAAACACTGAGGGCTCAAATGCAGGAGGAATATTCGTACAATTCAACCAAGATTGCACGTAAGTAGTAGAACATACGATTATAAAATGATTGATATCCTGTTTGTAATGCAATACAGGGGATAAGGTTGGACATCAAGGTTTCCATAAACGGCGGTTGCGAAAGTGTACAATGTCGCGAATTACAAATAACATCGATATTGTTACAAGTGCGTTTCGTTGTTAGCGTGATGATGCAATATGTCATTGCCAGCTGTTTCGTAATGTATTCTCCCGTAGCATTGGCTGTAAACAAACATGGCGTCGGAAGACAAGCCAAGCCATCTCATACGAGCACATGCAAGCGCTCTGCCTGCCGCCACTCGCCGAGCGCAGACAGGCATGCATCGGGTAGCACCAACATTCCTTGTGTTATAATTGCACAATAATTAGTATACAACTGTACTCTAAACAAAGAATTCAAGTTTTGTTTGTAACAGCTGCTGCTTTATTTATTTATTTATTCATTCATTTATTTGAGTAGGTAACAGTTTAGCTTCCCTGATTAATGAGCATTAACCATTTTTCTTTGTTTTTGTGCATAATATGGCCATCATCAGTTCATATGTAGGTTGGGCTTTGTTTGCAAAACAAAATTAAACAGTAACAGCCGTTTAGTGTGTTTTATTTATTGAGATAGAGACTTTTGGTGAGTAAAGATTGTAGCTAGAGAGAGCTGTGAGGGCTACTGAGCCCGGAAGTGCACAACGAGAGTGACTCATGACTCAGCTGGAATATTCCACAGCTGCTTCTGGTGTATAAATAAAATATAAGAAATAATCAGCTATCACTTCAATAATGATTGCAATTACAACGTTCTGATTATCAAGTAGGAATGTAATGAGGAAGACAATTACTAAGCAATTATATCAAACCTGTTGAATGGTCATTATATTTGTTTCTTTCTAATTATTGTACGTAGTCAAATTCTACTCTGGAGCCCTGTCCTTGAATTCCCTGACATTTTCTTTTCAGGCGACTTGTCTTCTTTTGCAATAAAGAGAGCAGTTCAGTTAAGTCCACATCATGATCAATAAGACATAAATGAAATAGGTAAATGAACACATGGATGAAGTGCAGTGACTGTAGCAGTTCTATCTTGTCACGCAGGTCTCTTGTGGCGGGCAGCAGCAGTGGCTACCATCTGTTTTCGCTGACCTCCGATGATGGCATCGAGGAGATTTACGCCAGTCGCACAGGTCATGAGACCTGCCTGGTCGACCGCCTCTTCAGCAGCTCGTTGGTGGCTGTTGTCACAGTATCCGCTCCCAGGTAACCTTTCTTTTTTTAAATTATACATTGAATAATTAGGTATGATCTGTTTGGAATGCCGACTACTTACAACCGTTGGTTTCCTTTTATAATGTTGTTTTTACTCTTATCAGTGTTGCTTGATATTCCCTCATAACTTTACTTTTTAGGGTTCCGTTCCCAAAGGGTAAACACGGCCCCTATTACTAAGACTCCACTGTCCGTCTGTCACCAGACTTTATCTCATGAACTGTGATAGATAGACAGTTGAAATTTTTACAAATGATGTATTTCTGTTGCCGCTTTAACAACAGATACTTAAAACAGAATTAAATAAATATGGTTCTCCTATACAACAAATGTAATTTTTTTGCAATAATGATACAGAACCTTCATGCGCGAGTCTGACTCGCACTTGGTCGGTTTTATACACCGTAAATACAAGTTAACCATGTATCCATAGTCCACTAATCAAATTAATCACCTATACTCGTAAGGTTGAAAATTTATTTGCAAATTATGAGTCTGTTGTTATATATTCCTTAAAAAAATACCACACAATACGAGTACTGCTGACTTCAGTTTGCAATTGACTAGGTAATTATTAAGTTATAGTGTATTCAATGTTGATGAGCCTAATACAGCCTTACTGAATTTCAAATTACAAGGGCAGAATAATAATGAAATGCATCAGCAGGGGATGATCGAATAACCAACATGGTGACCAGTGTTTGTGAAAGATAAGTTGCAGTGCAGCTCAGTCGAGGCTCAGCTGATGATAAGGAATTAGGATCGCGGTCGCCACTACATGTCCCAGTGACCTCAAGCGATCCGCAGCGGGTCGCGAACGCCGCGCCGTGTCGCACAACTCGCCACCAAGAATAGCATCGCTTGTCGTCAAGAGCTTTCGTGACGCTCCACTCTATTTGGGTGCGCGCGGGCGCGGTGCTGGCCAGTGGCCGCTAGCCGCTAGGCCGTGATCGTGAACTTGGCGTGCAGCAGCCGCACCCCGCACCCTCTGCCCCCGCCCCACGCCTCTCGCGTCGTGTTTCTATACATCGCGGGTGGCTTTTTACTATTCTTTTTTTTTGCCTCAAATGCAGTCCGATACTGTAAAGCAGAAGTCATGTGGTGCTTGTGACATGATCCACTTGCTCTTGTTGAATGATTTATTACCTAATTCTGCTAAAATTTGGTCACTTTGGGTGAACGGAATAGTATTTTATTTAAAAGCGTGTCCATTGAGTTTCTTGCCTGTTCTTCTCCATGGAAAGCTACTTCTTTTTGAAAAGTACCTGGTTGACGTGGACAATTTGAAGGGACTTGAAAAGTAAATACTGGCCAATATTTTATACAATGAGGTTAAGGAAATGACAATTTTGGTTCAGTCGTTTATTACGTCCGCCACGAGCGCACGAGCTGTTAGCAGCCGCAGCAGTCAGCACCCCGCCCTCGTCGGAGCCATTTTTTTGTGTTGTTTGTGGAAATAGTTGGCGTGCAGCGTGCACTGAAGTGTGCTTAATGCGACTGACGAGTGACGTGACGACACGACGACAGTGACGACTGTGCGCACATACTGCGGAGTCATTTATATATTTAATTGTGGGTCATAACGTAATAAGTCATAAGTAATTTATTTCAAAACAACATAAACCTTGCGTCAGAATTTGTGATGATTAAAAAAAAATAACATCCACACTAATACAATACAATCGATTAATATATAAATAACAATTAACTACTACACAAAACACCACAGCACCAATGTTATTCTTCATGCACAAAAGGTACAAAGGCGGTTTAATGCCTCTACCAGTAATCAATCGGACAATTTTTTTTTTATTTTTTTTCAAATTCAAATTCAAATTATTTATTTGTAAAAACATAGGTACAATATAATAAGATCTAATTCCAATGTCAGGATCGCTATGTTTAACCCATATTGGCATACAAATTTTGGATACATTTATAATTCTAATTTTAAAATATATATTTTATGCAATGTATTATTTAAATTATTATTAAAATTAAATTAGATACCAAAAATAAGATTCATTAAATCGAATTGAGCATAAATAAATCGGACACTTGACTCACACAAAAAATATACAATATACTCATACCTATTTATTTGAATTGTCTGTTAAAAATTCTCCAATGGAATAGTACGCTTTTTTAACCATAAAATCTGTTAGCATTCTTTTGAATTTGTTAATATCATTCTCTGCTCTTATAGTCTTGGGTATAGTATTATAAATTTTTGGAGCCATTCCCAGAAAGCTTTTTGCGTATAATGCTGTTTTATGAGGCATAACGTGAATTTGGTCCCGGTGACGTTTACTAGTCAGGGTTTCAAATAATTTGAAGTGTTTTTTAACAAACATAGCTATTTCAAATGCATATAGAGAGGGAAATGTCATTATTTTTAACTCAATAAAGTGTATTCTACAACTATCAGTAGCTTTGATTTGGCATACTGCTCTTAAACACTTTTTTTGTGCCTTAAACACTAGTTCCCTATCTGATGCATTTCCCCAAAACATTATGCCATAACGTAATGTAGAAGAAACGTATGCATGATATGCAGTTAGTACGGCTTCGCGACTTGCTATTTTTCTGAGATTATGTAGAGCGTACTGAAACTGATTTAGTTTTTTTATTATATGTTCAATATGTTTACTCCATTTCATATTCTCGTCTATATAGAGTCCCAGGAACTTTGTGTGCTTTGTTTCTTCTATAGTTTTGTCAGCGTATTTAATGTTAAGTTTATCTTGATGGATTCTTTGTTTGAATGACATAGCATAGGTTTTATCTAAATTTACATTAAGATTGTTATTATTTAACCATGTTATTAACCTGTTCAGATTTAGATTTATATTCATTTCATCGCTATGTGGCTCCATATTTTGTACTGTGAAAATAACTGTACTATCATCTGCGAACAAGGTCATGGGATGTTGAATAACTCTAGGCATATCGTTTATGTATACGAGGAACAATAACGGACCGAGGACACTACCCTGGGGTACACCAAAGTTCGTTTTTCTTGGTTTCGATTGGTACGTTAGTTCTAATTTTGTCCTCGTGCAAATCTTAGCTATACTTGTTATTTGATATCTATTTTTAAGATACGATTCAATTAATTTTAATACATTCCCCCTTATTCCAATTTTTTCTAATTTTGACAAGAGTATGTTGAAATCTACACAATCAAATGCCTTAGTCATATCCATGAACAAGGCAGTGGCACGTTTCCGCCTATCCATATTTGTTATAATTTCATTTACAAGGCCATATATTGCTATATTTATATTTTTGCATTTTCTAAAGCCGTACTGCTCTGCCGCAAAAATTTTATTTTTTTCAAGAAATCTATACAGGTTGTTATATATGACCTTTTCAATAATTTTTGAGAAAATTGGAATTAACGCTATAGGTCTATAATTATTAGGATTTTGTCTGTCATCTTTCTTATACAGTGGTTTTATTACAGATATCTTTAAATCTTTAGGGTATGTACCATTTTCTATGCATAAATTTACAATGAAACTAAGAACAGGAGATATTTCAACGGCTACACTTTTTATTACTTTAGTAATAATTTCGTCATAACCTGCACTATTGGTGTTTTTTAAGGTTCTTATAATTTTGTATATATCGACAGGTATTGTAGCAGGCATAAACATTGAATTAGATGTGTTGGTAATTAATGATAAGTCAGGCTTTTTACTATTATTTAACGGATGAACTAAATCAATATAATGATTATTGAACGCTTCTGCAATTTCTAGTGGATCTGTTATCTCTTTGTCATTGATAGTTATTTTAGAAATATTTTCTTTCGGACAGTTTAATTTATTTTTATTTATGATCTGCCAGGTAGCTTTCATTTTATTTTTGGAGTTTTTAATATGAAAGTTATTTCTTGATTTTTGTGTGAGACTGATGATTCTTTTGAGTCGATTAGTGTATGTCTTTAGATTTTCTTTGTTTTCCGGTGTTTTATGTCTTCTTAATTGCCATAACATGTCTCGCTTGCGTTTACAGCACAATCTGATACCTTTAGTTACCCAGTTTAGTTTCTTTCTAATAGGTATTCTAATTTTAATTTTGGGGAAACATAAATCATAAAAGAGTTTAAATAAATGATTAAACTCTTTAAAGGCTTCATCAGGGTCCAGACATTCATAGACATTATTAAAGGTAAGGCTATGTATAGCATTTTTAAATTTGTTTATATTTTCCAAGCTATAATCTCGCTTCAGTGCGTACCAATGAGTAAGTGTGTATGTTTTTTTTACTGGACATTTCGCGATTTGTGCTGTATGATCCGATAAAGCTAACTCTAATACCTCACTTTTACTGCCTCTTACATTATGTATAACATTATCAATACATGTACCACTATTTATTCGAGTAGGTTGTTTAACACTCAATTTTAAGTTATAGTTCAGTAATAGATTTTCAAATTGTGATGAAAGACGTGTTTTTTTTAAAATATCTATGTTAAAATCACCACATATCACATTCTTTTTATTATTATTGGTGCAGACTTTTTGTAGAATACCTTCGAAATTATAGAAAAATGTGGTTAGAGCATCTATACTATTCTTTGGTGATCTATAAATACATATAATATTAAGCTTGTGTTCTATTAATTCAATTCCACAGCATTCGATAAAATTAGGACAGCAGTATTCATTCAAATCTATAATTTTAAATTGATGTTTATTATTAACCAAAATACACGAACCCCCCTTTCGCACACTTCTATTTGAGTAGGATGCAAGTCTAAAATTAGGTATATGTAAGTGAACATCGTCACCATCCTTCATATTATGTTCTGTTATGCAAACTATATCCAATGGTTTACCTTCATTAGAAAGTTCTTGTAAGTGATAGGCAAATAGGTCCGATTTATTTATTAAACCATTAATATTCTGATGTAAGATTAATACATAGTTATACGAGAAAAAAATCAGAATCATTATTATTAGCCTTAGAAGCCGTATTTCGAATCAAATCATCATTCATTAATGTTTGTTCACAATTAATATTATTGCACTTACATATTTTATTTAAATCATAACATTTGCATATATTCTTCCAACCTAATATTGGATCAGTTTGGATACACCTATCGGATACAGTTTTGGACTTCTGTATCCTTGTTATATCGTACATCTCCCTATTTAATCTATAATCAAAACGTAATATTTCCTTAAGTAACATTCTGCATATATTAAGAGTAAAGTGATACTTTGATGGTATATAATTACTGTATCCCATATCTATGAATGAAACATTTGAATATCTATTACAAATATACTTAATTAAATAATTTAATTTGGTTTCGTTTAAATTTTTATTGTAAGGCACCTCTAACATTATTATATTTGGTTTAGAAACAATTTGAAAACAGTTGCCAAGAGCTATTTCAAATTGATATGGATCAACATCATTAGTGCCGCCTATGATAATAACACAATCATTTGTACTTAGTTCTAGCATAGTGTTTACATGAAGAACATTTTGTATTTTAGCACCTGGTTTGGTATAACTTAAGACTTTAAACATAGGGCCTAGGAGACCTTGAAGTATACGGCAAACATTTCTTCCTTGTTGATCAGAAAATACAATCACTTTTCTTATGTGCTTCGAATTTGTCCTTGATTCAGCGTGTATGTTGTCATTACTACTATAATGATATGTATGATTTTGCAGATGTTTATTTTGCATTTTGGTGTTAAAATTCAAGTTTTCCCTCAAGTAGGTGTTATCCTCATATGATATTATCTGTATGTCCCGATGAAGACATGTTGGAATGTCACTGGCAGTTAATTTATCTTTTCCTGAGGGTGATGCCGTAGAAAGATATGTCAGTTTAGGAATTGTATTTTCAATAATAGCGTTTGTATTCTCTTGTGATGATGTTGCTTGATTATCTGTGCATGTATTTACGAGTATTTGATGATTTTTTAGGCTTTTTATTGTCTCGTGACATGCCTGCAATGACTCTTTTAGTTGTTTAATTTCACCGTGCATATTCACAATCTCACTATTAGCAGATAACAATTTCGATTTTAGTTCAGTAATTTGTTCCTGCAGCTCTTCGCACGAATTGTTGGCGCCACCAATTGACGTGTTTGCTAAACTAAACATCGTTGAATCAAGTATTGTAGAACTTGATATGTTATGCATGGACATTGATCGTCTATTTTTACGTATTGTGATATTTTCCAATTCCATGTTATAATAATCGGTAATATAGATCCACAAAAAGCGCTTTGCGTAGGTGAGACGCGAACGCACGACACTTAGACCCAACTCGGTTAAGCAGCGCGTTAAACCGCTCGACCAAGCGTCTTGTTACACTGTAGTTCCAAATTAGCGAATAGTTTGTTGTTATAAATGCATTTATTTTTGAACGTGGGTAACAGAGTTTTCTGTTTTGAAACTGTTTTTTATCTTAACTTTCTTATTGTTTTTACGTTATTATTATTACTCTCTTTCACTTTATTTTTATTCACTGATCACTGCACTGTACTTTTATTATTGTTTATATGGAGATTTATTGTGACTATTAGTGTTTATTTCACTTTTCATACATTTTACGGTTAGTCACTGTTCATATATATTTCGCTGTATTTTTGTAGTTCGTGAAACTTGGAAGCTACAAACACTTCTAGCGATGGATCACTTTATTATTGCAATAATTACTAGGTGTTAACGAGTGATTACCAACTATAAATATTGTTAATTTACGAAAATCACGGAGCTCCTTGTTAACTGTGCACAGCAGCTAGTCACCATGTCGAACATCCACTTATTGTTCGTACCACTTATTGTCGGGCCTACGTTGTCCCCCCATATCCAAGTACTAATGCTGTAACATGGAAATATTGTAAACACAAACAAATTTTTAAAAGAGTAACCATGGAGTTTCTTGCCGGTTCTTCTCCATAGGAAACGACTAACCCGAACCGTGCACCTTTTGTCGACGTTTTATAAGTGCCCATGTAGGCCTATGTAAAATAAAAATATTTGATTTTGATTTTAATATGTTTGTGTCTATCGATTATGAAATTCGATTTGCCACAACAATCTCAGTACCTAGTTATAAGATGTCATAATGACCGCGTCACTTTCACGACATCTTATTATTTTCGCACATGTACGATACATATTAGGCTGTAGAAAAAAAAAACACGATCTGCAGTGGCCAATTTGGAAAGCCAAACCGATTGCGGGCCAAGGTTGGCCGCTGTAGAAACAACCTGGCCAAATGGGATATCATAGACCTACCAACACTCAGCGCCAGTGTGGGGGTGGGGGTGGGGCCCCATCGCAAGATATCCCACCTCCGTGTTTGCCCTTCATGCACGACCACCTGCATCTTTCAGGATTTGAACGTGGCGAATACAGAGCTGCCCGACTACGACCTACACATGATGTTTGAGTTAATCAACATGAAAGAAGAATTTTGAAATAAGTATCAACGTTTTCGTAAAATCACTCAATGTTCACTGTTTAGTATACACAAAATGTACAGGACACGTGTCATTTATAAGTAAACTAGCCAAAATCGCGCTGCTCCTGCTGAAGTTTTTTGTAAAACCTAGATTTGAATTTGTGCGGCCATGGGGTTTTAGTGTTACAGATCCTAAAATATAAACCTAGGATTTTTTTTCTATATTTTTACAATTTTTTTACAAATTAATTCTGTTATGTACCCAAATTTCAGGTGTCTGCAATGCTTAGTTTTAAAGATCTCCGTGGCCGCGCGGTTCGCCGCGTTTCAATGGCGCGGCCACGTTCAAACCCTTAAAACTTTTGAACCATGACTTTGACAAATTTATGGTTTTGGGAATCAACTTTTACAAATTTTTACATAATCTTGGCATAGTTTTTTTTTAAAAAAAAACGCCGTGGCCGCGCCATTGAAACGCACACCCAAGACTGATGTGCTTAGTGTGTGCGCGGAAGCAAACATATGCGGAACTGTGCAAAACTCGGGGTACGCGGGCCCCGCCCACTTGCGACTTCTACTGTAGTAGGCGTTTTTTTGTTCTGTGCGCTTAATGGCCTAATTGAATAAATACATTTGACTTTGAAAGTAATAATCGATATGAAAACTTTATATCAGTTACATAACCGTTTGCGCAAAAAACCGAAAACGCCCATCTCTAGGCTGTGCCAACGTACATCGGTTTTTTCCAGTCTCGCCGTGTACGCGACAAGCGGCCAGTGGTCACGCACTCATGCGTCCGCGTGCTTGTTTGTATGAAGCTTTATCTCTGTTCCATTTATCTACTCATGTGCCTGTGTGTCAACAGTGTTTCTGTATTTCAATGTTTTTTTAGGGGTCCGAAACCTCGAAAGGAAAAAACGGAACCCTTATAGGATCACTTTGTTGTCCGTCCGTCCGTCCGTCTGTCAAGACCCTTTTTCTCAGGAACGCGTGGATGTATCAAACGTCGAATCCGACTCGCACTTGGCCGGTTTATTTTATTGTGGTTCACAAATCGGGCAATACAATTGCAATTATTGCTACAATATAACTTAAAGAACACCCCAAACTAGGGAACAGCATGCATTATTAATAAATCTACAATTTTACTTTGAATTTACAAGCAAACTATAATAAACCAAACCTAATTATCATGCACCTATTTGACTGACTACTAATTTATTAATATTTGAGTTGCTATCCAAGCTCTTCTTTATTGTAATGTTAGCTGACGCCAAGTCAACGGATAAGATGCCAAATCGCTGCCTCACCCCATTATTGCTGGAAAACATTCTGTAAAAAGGAGCATGTTTTATAGAGTTGGTTCTACAATGAGGCATCACAAATGTACGCCTATTGCATAAACGACAATTCTGGCGTGGAACAGCGAGTTAACCTCTCTCCAGCAAACTTTCACAATCTACGTTAGCATTTACTAACATAATATAGGTAGGTACATAATATCCATAGCTTTTTTTCTAGAACTTAAAGTCGACATTTTGAAGTGCTCCAATCGTGACTCATAGGATTTGAGGTTCTTACATTGGTTATTTACATAGGCTAGTTGGTACAGAAAACGTTTTTGGACTCGCTCGCTAAATTACAGGAGTAAACATCTGGAGTAATTGTAAATGCTGACACTAATGCTTAGTCAGCACCGGCCCTCCTAGAAGTTGTTGGTTTCCAGCCAGTCCGGGTTTGGCATTCAATGAGTTGAGTTGGGACGTATACAGGGAGACCAAATAAATCTTTTTAAAAAGATTCGGGAGTTTTCCATTCTAACAGAACGATGCATTTAAAAACTGGAATTGTGACACTGGGCTCCCTAAATGCTTTGAGTTGTCTCCATATGAAACCGGACAGACGTGAGGCTATAAGAACTTTATTATCTATTTGGCAACTAAACTTAAATTGGCAATCCATTATTACACCTTAATCGCAAATCCACGACACCGCTTCCAGAGGTACATTATTAATTGAATGTGTTTGACAGTTAACTCACCGGGACCCGGGCGTGCTCTTAGCCATATTTCAATGTGGTTTTTTCGCAAGATATCGTGTCGTAAAGGTATACAGTTAAAAAACCAGAAATAATTGCATTAAAAAATAAATACTCCTGACAATAGCATTCAAAAATTAAAGAATATCATGTATATGTTTAATATAAGCAGTAATATTTTATGTAAACCCCGTACTGGCGTCGGGGACTGCTAAAGTGTCCTCACAGCAATACAACAAAACAAAAAAACCAGTGCGGATGAAGTTCGTTCCTTGAGAGAGGCTATGGTGGAGCGGACAGATTTGACCTTAAGCCTTGTCTCCCAGTGGGGTGATGACAACCTGGTCTCTTTTAACGCCACCAAAACACAGGCGTGTCTTTTTACCGCTAAAAGGAGTCTTTTCGATCAAACTCCTACTTTTCGGGGTGCGTCTGTTCCTGTGACTGATCGGCTCGAGCTCCTAGGCATGGAGTTGACATCCAGTCTCAACTTTGGCGCCTCCGTTGAGTACAAAGCCCAAATTGCGGCCAAAAAACTAGGCATCCTAAATAAAGTGAAGCGATACTTTACGCCTGGACAGCTTTTAACCCTATACAAAGCGCAAGTCCGATCCTGCATGGAGTATTGCAGCAACCTTTGGGATGGCTCAGCTAAATATCAGCTTGCCGCGATTGACTCGGTGGAACGCAGAGCCAGGAGGCTCATTGGCGACGTTGAGCTGGCGGGTGCCAGGCTTCACAGCTTGGCTCATCGCCGCAAGGTTGCCTGCTTGTCGGTCTTCTACAGACTGTACTTCGGTGAGTGTGCTGAAGAACTCCACGACCTCATCCCACCAGCCCCCTTCTACCATCGGACATCTAGACGTACTGCAAGTTATCATCCTTACCTTGTTGCCATTCCACCAATTCGCACCAAACGCTTCCAAACATCCTTCATAATGCGCACAGCGAATGAATGGAACTCGCTACCTGCGTCTGTGTTTCCGAACGCATTCAACCCGAATCTCTTCAAAGTTAGAGTGAACAGGTTTCTTCTGGGTAAGCTCACTCCATCGTCGACTCTGTCTCTGTCACCTTTGACCTAGACTAGAGTCAAGAGCAAACCCATCACAAATAAAAAAAAAAAAAAAAACAACAGTTTGTTGGCAGTCATTGTCATTGCAGATGAGCTATACTTATATGTTATGCGCTGGAGGGCGCCCACTCCACTCCACTCGACACTGTACTAAGTTTTATGCAAACCTTTATTATGATTGTTACAGAAAGCTGATAGTGTGCCATTACAAGAAGGGTACGGAGATATGTAACTACAGCTACAGCAACACCATCCTCGCCGTGAAGCTCAACCGATCCGTAAGTGTGGCCCGGCCGCGAGTGCCCCCTTCACCCGCCCCCCGTCCCCGCGGCTAACCGCGCGTCTGTTGCAGAGGCTGATCGTGTGCCTGGAGGAGTCGCTGCACATCCACAACATCCGCGACATGAAGATCCTGCACACCATCCGCGACACGCCGCCCAACCCGCGCGGCCTGTGCGCGCTGTCGCCCTGCGTCGACAACTGCTACGTGGCCTACCCCGGCTCCAGCGCCGTGGGCGAGGTGCAGATCTTCGACGCCGTGCACCTGGTGAGTAGTACGGTAGTGCCGCGCCGCGTGCCACGCGTGGACACCTGGGTGACCGTCTGACTGACCGCCGCCTGTCCGCAGAACGCCAAGTGCGTGATCAGCGCGCACGACAGCCCGCTGGCGGCGCTGGCGTGGTCCATGTGCGGGCGGCGCCTGGCCACGGCGTCCGAGCGCGGCACCGTCATCCGCGTGTTCGCCGTGCCCGAGCGCCAGCGCCTCTACGAGTTCCGGCGCGGCGTCAAGCGCTGCGTGTCCATCGCGTGCCTGGCCTTCAGCGCGTGCGGCACCTACCTGGCCGCCACGTCCAACACCGAGACCGTGCACGTGTTCCGCCTGGGCGAGCCGGCGCCGGCGCCCGAGCCGCCCGGGCCGGACGACGAGCCGGCGGGCTGGATGGGCTGGCTGAGCAGCGCCGTGTCGGCGGGCGCCGGGTACCTGCCGGCGCAGGTGGCGGACGTGCTGGCGCAGGGCCGGGCCTTCGCCGCCGCGCGCCTGCCCGTCACCGGCCACCGCGCCGTGGCCGCCATCACCAAGTCAGTACCCACACGAACATCATTCACATCTACTACTGCTACAGAGCTACTAGACAATCATTATGAAACCCTGGGTTTATTTTCCCCCCAGTTTGCAATTATGTCCGAAAAGACCAAGACTCCTTCAGTGAAATGCTGGAATTATCTTAAATTGATTTAGTTTAATTTAAAGTCAAAGTTCAAATAGATTATTTAAGTATAAGTACTGTTTTGCATTTGTAGAGTACTTGAAGGTGATGTAGTTTGCTAACTTTCATCTCTTCTTCTTCACTCTCACTTTAGTCAGTGCGACTCGCCCTGCCCACTGCCACAAGTTTCGCAATTTTTCGGGCTATGTTGGTAACCCTGGTTCTTTTGCTGATCGTTACATTTCCGATTCGATCAATCAAGGAATCGCCGAGCATAGTCCTCTCCGTTGCCCTTTGGGCGACTACTGGCAACACACACTGGTCATAGATTTTCGTCTTGGGACACTGTGGTAAGTTGGACGAAAACATACCGCGCAACTTCCCGAACGCTGCCCAGCCGAGTCGGAATCGACGGTTGACCTCTTTCTCGAAGTTGGCCCTACCCAACTGGATAGTAGTCGTCCACAAACTTAATTGTAGAGTCTCCAACCTTAATAGTAGGTTATTCAACATAACCTTGGTTTTGTTCATGTTCATTTTGAGAGCCACTCTTTCGGAAGCTCCACTGAGGTCATCGAGCAATGCACTTAGATCCTCCATATCTCAGCCGTGGCCACCCGAAGGCGAGTGATGTACTCTCTACTCGTAGAAGCACATTGACGTAAGTAACATTGCAGCGTGCCGCGCGCGCCGCGCCTGCTGGTGGCGACGGCGGCCGGCGTGCTGTACGTGTACGCGCTGGACGCGGCCGAGGGCGGCGAGTGCGCGCTGCTGCGCCAGCACCAGTTCCTGGAGGGGCCGCAGCACGCCATGCCGCAAGAAGGTAACCTAGGTACCCGCAGCCCAGCGCCCAGCCCGCCGCACTGAGCTCGCCCACACTAACTGGCCCGGCGGCCCGGCCGGGCCTATCGCCCGGGCCGAGCCGCCCCGGCCGCACATAGCTTCTGTCCGCCCGCCCGCCCCGCCGCCCGCACTCACCCGATCACGCCTCCTCATCCGCCCCCACATTCGACTGGTATCGCCCGCATCACGACTGTCGTTAGATGACATCTCGTTCATAAATCCGCGAGTAATTTTACTAATCGCCATAAGTCTTTTGTTTCCCACATACTTATTTTATTTATAAAGTATTGGACTAACGTTAGCTAAATTTATCAATAATATGATATTCACGATAATTATTACTCAAAGTAACATGGTGAATCCAGAACTGCATATTATGTCTATTTACTATATATTTCTGTTTCATTAAACGCGACCTTATTTTTTACTTAAACTACACAAAACGCCGAACTTTCGATAAGTATTGTCGTCGAATGATAATACTGCAATGAGTGACTACTGCCTTCCCTCTAGTTTGCGTAATCGTTTATGAAGCCCATAGCGACCGTATAGCCACACAACTACTCAATTGTTTATTACTACATCACCGACAGAATGCATTGCTAAATAGTCAAATATAGCTTACAATAATGCCGTTTCACTTCAACGCCATTTACTAATTGGTTGAAAGCCTCAAGATTTTGTATAATGCATTAATCAAAAGCAAGTCTTCGATAAAAAATAACAGCGTTAGAGCAACGTTTATGAAGTAAATTCAACTCCGACGATGATACTTAACGAAACATTCGATGTGTTTGATCAGTAAGCTCTCGGAGCGCGCACAGTACAGTATGTATGTATGAGTCTCGCTAGCCCCCAGCGCCCACCAGGCCGCCCCAGTATGTCTAACGTATTGTTCCCGCGCATGTTCAGCGGCGCCGCTCTCCACTAGCAACAGTTACGCGGGCGCGCTGCGCGGCCGGGACCCGCTGCACATGACAGGTACTGCGCCCCCTCCACTCCCCTCCCCGCCCCGGGCGAGCGCCCCGCGCCCAGGCGACCGCCCCCCCTGCGCTGGCCCAGCCGCCGGAGCACTTCTCTCACTAGCTGCGCCCACACTGACAGGTGACCGACACTCTACCTACTTACTTGCTGATGTGACCGGTTGCTGAAAACACTTACAATCAAACAGTTCCACACTGGGGCAGGAGACGCTCTCCATAGCTGCCATCAAATAAACTAAAGCTGTAAGACCTTTTTTAGTGGATCGAATGTTTCATTAGGTTTATATTTATTAATTATCAAAAGCAGCTCGCAGAAGTTTATAAACAAGCCCCTGCAGGCCTATTAACTGCAACTCATCGGTCCTCCCAGCGTTGCACAATACGCGTGCTCAGCTGTAGAGTGTCGCGGCTGAGAGAATTGTTCCGCGCCGCACGCGCCGCCACTGGCTCAGGGATGGCAAGCTCACTGTGATATGATATTTTGTGTTTTATTGTTGTTTTATAAGCTTTTGTGTTTTCCGGTACATTCACACGGCCGAGCATGTCGAAGTGTCGATTGGGTTAAACAATGGCAATGTTTTAATTATATTTATTAATGACTGATTCATCATACGAAGAATTTTGCATGGATACAATTATATCTATTATTTATCAGAATTTGGTGTTAAGGTTACCCTAGTCGATCATTCTTCCATACAAACTTACTCTGGCGATAATTCCACTGTTTGACGGTGCACGTTCAAAATAAAAAATGATATCAATTTGTATCATCATTATCTAGTCCTGTATGGAAACAAAAAATATATTTGAAAGTTATGAGCGTCGAAAGTTCCACATTTCAACACTGATTTTAACGCATCTTTGGGCGCAAATAAATACCATAAGAAAGAGGAAAATTGCAAAACAGTCACCATACAGGGATAGATTAGTAGTTCAACAATGCAAATAATTTTATTTTGAACAGATACATTTAGTCCTTTTTCATGATATCCATATTCCCAAAACTGTTTATAAAATATCGCGCGCCCGTTTTCGTCCTAAATCTAGCTTCTTACTGCTCATCACAGCATCTGTCTCTTTCGCACGTGTTGTCGGATGAGATAGCATGCATTTTAACTCCGCGCACAAAATAGTTCGTGCCGTCGACTAGGGCAACCTTAAAGTCTTCAAGTTATTGAACATGTTTGAAGCACAAAGAAGTTCAAATAATATTTTATTTTGTGTTACTTCTTCCCAGGCAGGATTCTGCGTTTGATGATGTGGCGGCAGGCAAAGCAAGAGTCAACACAAATTTAGAGATATATATCCTAACTTATATTTGTGGATCGTACCAACAATTAGTAGTCAGGTGCGAGTTCGCGCCGCTACAGCGACGAGAGACCGAGACACGTGACCGGCGCAGGAGACGCGCGACACTACTTGTCCTTAGGCTGTGTATGCTCTTCACTCCTGGCCTGGCGTGAGCGAGACGTGAGTTTGACACAGCAACACCGCAACACCGCAACACCGCTAGACGTCTTGCGGTGTTGCGCGTCTCGCTCGAAAAGCCTGAACAAAATGTGATTAAATAATTAAAGAACCAATATTATTCACCCTAATTGAAAATCCTTTAAGGCTTCTAATTGTGTTTTAATCCATTGATAGCAGTGAACGGAAATAAACATGGAAGCATTATTTCGAAGGAGCTTAACGCGCATCTTAACACAAAATCCCAAACAAACTCACACATCGAAACCCCGCCACTGATTCGCCAAACTAGCCAAAGTACGCAAACAATATTATTTCAACTCATGATGCACAGTAAAAAATAGACCTTATTTACTTATAGTTTGGGTTTAAATTACCATCTAACGTATAGGCCGCTAACGACGTTTCTACGACGCCACTGCGTCCACCAACCGCGTCGCCCGGGATGTTTTATGCAACGCAATTATTAAATATGAATTATGATAGTGATGGTATTAAAGTAATATGAAAGAAAGCATAAATAAACGTGTGTGATCAGGAACAAAGTTCCTTCTCACGTATGATTTAAAAAAAGCATTTATTTTTTACCATCTTGGATTATTTTAGCCTCACAGTCGACTTAGCATCCTCGAAAACTAAACCCATGATGAAAAATATGAAAGTTTTCGCAACCGCCATTTTGGATTTATATTTTGACCAAATTCGGAGCTCGTGGCTAAATAATAACAGCCGCACGGGTCGATCATCAAGGTTAAGCAACGCTTGACGAGGTCGGTCCGTGGATGGGTGACCATTTCAACATACCGAGTTTCCTCCGTGCCTCGGAAAGCACGTTAAGCCGTTGGTCCCGGCTGTCATTTGAAGATCTTTGACAGTCGTTACGGGTAGTCAGAAGCTTGAGATCTGACACCAGTCTTGCCAAGGGGTACCGTGTTACCCAGTTACTGGGTTGTGGAGGTCAGATAGGCAGTCGCTCCATGTAAAACACTGGTACTTAGCTGAATCCGGTAAGACTGGAAGCCAACCCCAATACAGTTGGGAAAAGGCTAGGCAGATGATGATTTTGACCAAATTCGAAAGAAGAAAATCGCATAGAAGTATGAACGCTTTTTCGCGTAATGATTTCTACCAGTCAAATCCTACGGCAATTCGTGTTAAAGAACCATCTTTTATAGTATTAAAAAATATCTTTACAATGCATGTCCTCGAAAAGAGCGTTTTCCAAGCAGCCAAACTGTGCGCAAAGTGTCACTTTTTTTTACTAGTGCTTTTTACTTTTCTGTACTTTTTTAATTTTTAACTCCAACGTCAGCCCGCCGCATAGAGTTTTTATTATTTGAGAAAAGTTTTAAAATTAGTTAAGTACAGATTATCATTCATATAAAAAGTAAAACAAAACTAAAACGTCATTTAAGGCGTTTTTAATTACTCTAGATTTAGATTTTGATCAATAAATTAATTTTAATTATTCATTAAATATGTTTGGCAGAATTAATATTTTGCTCGTGCCTTTTTGCGTTATGACGTGACAGATATTGCACATGCGCAGTAGAACTATGAACTATTAGTTAATCTGTGGTTATGCTGAGCGCCCTTGAATAAGCGCCATTTTATTAATTTCTTGCTTGGTTCAGATATATTTTTTTATTTCCTCGCACAATGCATAGTAAAATGTTGTATGATACACGTGCGTAAGATGATTTCCGACTCGTGTCGATTTATCCACTCACTCGCTTCGCTCGCTCGTGAATAAAAATGCCACTCATCGGGAATCACCTACTTCCCGCACTTGTAGCATAAATAACTATTACAATGCATGTCCTCGAAAAGAGCGTTTTCCAAGCAGACAAACTGTGCGGAAAGTGTCACTTTTTTTTACTAGTGCTTTTTACTTTCCTGTACTTTTTTAATTTTTAACGCCAACGTCAGCCGCCGCACAGAGTTTTTATTATTTGAGAAAAGTTTTAAAAATTAGTTAAGTACAGATTATCATTCATATAAAAGGTAAAACAAAACTAATACTTCATTTAAGGCGTTTTTAATTACTCTAGATTTAGATTTTGATCAATAAATTCATTTTAAATATTCATTAAATATGTTTGGCAGAATGAATATTTTGCTCGTGCCTTTTTGCGTTACGACGTGACAGCTATTTGCACATGCGCAGTAGATGTGCCCGAGGAACTATGAACTATTAGTTAATCTGTGGATATGCTGAGCGCCCTTGAATAAGCGCCATTTTATTAATTTCGCACAATGCATAGTAAAATGTTGTATGATACACGTGCGTAAGATGATTTCTGACTCGTGTCGATTTATCCACTCACTCGCTTCGCTCGCAAACCACCTACTTTCCGCACTTGTCGCATAAATAACTATTTTGGAACGGCCAAAAAGATATTAGAAAAGATATAGATACAGCAACGATATCTATTGTCTCCATGCTAATAAAGGAACTTTTATGTAACATAAAAGTTCCTTTTTATGCATAGTGCCGTCCCCATAGAAAAAAAATGGCGTGTATTGTTCCTTAGGTTGTAATCAAATTATATTTGTCATTATTGTCAGGTAAAAAAGTTAATTGTTAGGTTGGCATAACATCATCCCTATAGATTTCGTGGCATACTTCATTTTTAATAGAAATATAATGAATAGCGATGAATTTACACGTGAAAACGAATTCCAACATTATTGTTATGTAAATGTAATTTATTTATGCACCACTCCACTGCACAAGAAGGCATTTTTAGTAGATTATTGCATCGAGCACAAAGTAATTTATTATTGCACCGAGTGCCTGATTTAGAGCCCAAGCGTTAGCGAGGGCTCTAATCTAACAGGCACGAGGGCAATATAAATTACTTAAGGCGAGGTGCATAATCTGCTTTACTTTCAACTATTACCTATAGGAATAGTAGATAAAAGAAACTCATATCAAACAGTTAAAATAGAAGTTTAATTATTGAAATTAAAAGTTATACTTGAGCAATTATTAAACGTAAGGTTAAGTTTTGTTGGGCAAATTTATATTTGATTGTTTAACTTGGGACTGAATAATATTATCAGACGAGTTAGATGGGCCTGGCTGATTTGTTACAATGAAGTCGTTATCACGTGAAGTAGATGGGCGCGGCCACGGGCGCGGCGATGTCGAAAATCACTTTTTTAAATTTCTTTCATTTTTAAATCAGAGTTAGCAGCAATCATTTTTTAAATTTGGAACAAGTAGGATAGAAACGAATAATACGTACGTAAAAAAAAAGTATTGATATCGGCTGGCTGAATAGAGCTAATCCATTGAGATTGGCACCTTTTGGTGCGATTAAAAAAAAAACTGTGCAATAATGAAATTTCATACATTTTTATTGCTCTAGAGCAATAAAGACTCGCTTTGTACTGAGTTTTTAGTGTGATTGTGATGAAATTAAAGCATAGTTGGAAGAAAAAAATATTTAACACGCGAAAAACGGTAAATACTAGTCAACCGCCGTTGTTGCCTACTGCGCACGAACTAAAAGCGTGAGCGGCACGATCGGTAAGCCCCGCCCACCGGGGCACAATTTGCGTTGGGTCATTTTTTAAAGCTAGGAATGCTTCCATGTTTATTTTCGTTCACTGATTGATAGACAATAATAGTAATATAATATAATGTCTACGTATAATTTTTCCTCCAAAAGTAACGTGATAACTTTGCTTTCCATTACAATGTGGAACAATAATGTTCAATAGGACTTTAACGACTAAAATCGACAAGCGCGAACCGCGTGCGACAGCCATACACGTCTCGGTCTCTAGTCGCGGCATGCGGCACTCGCTCGGCCGTGTGTGTGTGCGTGTGTGTGTCGGGCGCGGCTGACGCTGACCTGGCTGTGTGCGACTTGCGCAGAGTCGGAGCGCGCCGCCGAGCTGGGCGCGGCGCTGGAGGCGCCCCCCTCGCCCCCCGCGCCCCCGCGCGGCGCCTTCGATCTGCGCGACCCCAAGCACTTCCCGCCCATGCGCAGCGAGCCGGCCGCGCGCTAGCCGCTAGCTGAGTCTGGACCACGACCACCGCCCACTTGTACATACGTGTAATATATTCATAGATCGACTTAGATGTAACATGTTTATGTGATATCATACCTGACGACGAGTGACTCCGTGAGAGCGTCTTTGTGTGTAATTTCATTACTGTGGCGTTTTTCTGCTACTAATAATGATAAAAAAAAACAATAAAATTATATTGTAAATAATTGTAGGTATAGGACATTGAATGGTAAATGACATTGTTTAGTGCACAGCGCAGTGCGCTACACGCCGCGTGCCCCGCGACCCACTCGCGCACACGAACCTAGCTACTTTGAAGCTACATCGAACTATTTTTGCATTCCCAGCAGCTACTACTTTGTTCTGAATGGAACCGAATTATAAAATTAAACTAAAGAGTAATGAATTTCATGTCAATTATCTAACGTACAAAATAGATACAACAGGCGCACCTAGTAAAACGAGTCTTTTCCCAGTTGTTACCCAAGGTGCGGGCTCCCAGCGCAGCGCTAAGAAATAACATTTTGTTCAAATAAATATCACTATAACCATCGTGACGATCTAAGAAGTCCGATGACGTTTCCCATTTTACATGCCGCGATAACCTTGTATGAACGTCTACGTAAGTCAATTCATAATCAATTACTATGTTACCCATACCATACACTATAACAACGAGTATCATTCGTAAGCATTCAGTTTAACTTATATAACGTTTTTCAATACAGTTGTTAAACATGGCGTACTTTCAGAGGCTATAATTATGATTCGAAAGTTAAATCTTACGCATAGGCATCTTTCTGTTACGCGGCCGTGACTTTTGTTTACGAGCTCGATCATTATGTTTGCAGTTTAGTTTTAAATTTATAAGTCAATTTAAAAAAGTTTGGTAGCAAGGAGTTTTCAAACATAGAATAAAATGGGATAGATTTTCTACGAGGAAAAATGAATGATTCCGTACGTTTTAGCATTGAATTCTCATTTTTTTAAAAATAGTTGTTTAATATATTTAATTACCAGTTTTAAGTTAATTATTTTCACATCAACGTTTGTCAAAAATCGAATAGGCTGTATAGGCTGTTTTCTTTGTAAAAAAATATGTCCAGTTACAAAAACGCGCCATATTTAAAATTTTATTTTTTGTGAATAAACAAATCTAATTCTTTGATTTGTTTTTACTGTTTCTCACAACTGTATTGAAAAACGTCGTGTGATACACGGGTGTGTAGGTTATTGCAAACTCGTGTCATTAAAAACCCTCGCCTTCGGCTCGGGCTTGTTAATGACAGCTTGTTTGCAATAACCTACTTTACACCCTTGTATCACAATGTACTATTGTATAGCTGTCAAATCAGACTTCTTAGATGATCACGACTACAGATGGCGCGTTACGCATCGATCTGTTATTAAATTGTGTGTAGATTTTTATTTTTTTGGAATTCATCATAAATATTGTATGTTCTTGTTTAATCAACTCTCCTCAAAGCATAATATTATGGAATATTAGGCTCTTAATCCACAATCAAACGAATCATTTAAATTTGATTCCAATAGATGACGCGGCTTTAAATTTATAAGAAGGCCAGCCGATTTTTTAAATTTGTATTGTAACACATTTTGGTACAATGAAACTGTAATACCCTTTTACTTGCAAGTTGTTGTTAACACCATCTATAGCCGTGAAACGGAAGCGAACACGATCGATGTACTTTTAGTAAATATTCCGTACAGTCCGTCGAAAATCGCTAGTTAAGTCATCACACTTTCTTAGTTTGGGATGAGGCATATGTATGCCAGTATTAATTATCTGTGCCCAAGGCTTTGTCAAATGGGGAAAAATGCGAACTAAGAATTCTTGGGAACTCCTGTGGCTACATTTGCTATTATTTATTGATTTAAAAGAGTATCCACGGAGTTTATTGCACGTTATTCTCCATAGAGATCTAGACCTATGCTTTAGAACGTGCAACTAGTTTAATTTTTGGGATTACCTTCTCCTTGACAAATCAATACTGCCTGTAAATGGTTTAATTGAAATATATATTTTGGGTTTGAGTTTACCAGCTCGCGTGTAGTTTGTACGTTACACAATTGTCGTGATATCATCAAGATGTTTCGAACGATGAGGCGCGCGAGTGGTTCGCGGGACAAAGGCAGCTATGTACTATGTAGCTAATTAATACTTTTCTATGTAACAAATTCTCGTAGGAATAATGTCAGACACTTTTACACCATCGAAAATTAAGCTTGATAATGAGAAACTGGAAATTTTATTTTACCCATTAAATTATGTCAAAATAGAGCAAGTACGTACAATTAGCCGTAAACAGGGAAGTGACTTGCTACATGACACGTCGCACGTCAGCGGCACACGGCTCGTACGCGGGCGTGTCGCGTGTCGCGTGTGGCAGCCACATGCACGACTACACTAGCATTATTATGGATGCGGATTGGGTTTTAAGAAGTTACATCTATTCTTATTAATAGTAGTAAAAAGTAGCTATTCGTGTCTGTCTGTTCATCCGCTTGAACTAAGCGGATTCTCAACTCCTCATTGAATTTTGTGTGGTTTTCACCATATTTACTATACACATCCAGCAGGTTGATCTTTATTATACATACATTTTAAAATTAGATATAAAACAGCAATCTCGGTGTATGACGTGTTTCTACTTTAGTAAATATAGATTGCACACGTGTGACCCGCTTGCTTTTGTATAATATTATAACAGCATTGTGAAACCCCTCTTTCGATTGATTGAGAATCATGTGTTTTCAGTACCTAGTATGTTTTTTTTTTTTTTTTCAATTTATTTAACGGCCATGGATACAAGTCCTTAAAGCCTAACTTAACTATTTTTATAACAAATCCGTGTCACCGGAATGTTGCAAACACCGTAACTTTGTATCGTCGTCACAATCTAAGAAGTCCGTTGACGTTTCTTATTTTAAATGCCGCGATAATTTTCTACGTAAGAAATTGCAAAATCAAATTCATAGTATCAATCGCAAGCATCAAGTTTAAATTATTATTAAGTATTTTTATAGGTGTCAAAACGGGCCTTTTATTTTTTGACAACTTTAATAAATCACGTGAAATGGTAAACTCTATTTTCTTAACACAGAAATATCGAATTTGGGTGTTTTTTATTTATTTGAAATTATCTGCTCGCCATATACCTATCGAGAGTTTATAATAATCTCGCAAGATCTATTACAAACTTACAGTAGGTATTTGCAATAACCCGGTGACATGCATGTCTATTATAGTCGATGTATACCTGCATGATGAATGTTACACGGTAGTACCAAGGAACTATAGGTGCCTACCAGACGGGGATGTGTTAAGTCATACAGGTAGTAACCTGTATGACTTAACACATCCCCGTCTATAGACACCTGACTATTTCTCATTTTTACCCGGCTGCAAGGAAAGGGTTATGTTTTTTAATTATCTATGGTGACCACCCTTACACCGCCTGAGGACCTCGAGAGTGCGAGCCGTGTCCAAGCAATAGCTTTCTACATGCCACTCATAACACCCACCCACAGCTGCAAAAAGCTTATTTTTTTTTGTAAATTTCCGCACCTAATAATGTTACATTATACTTAAAATGATTTTTTACAATAGTTATAATATTACGCAATAGTCGCTCGGACACTCATAGATACCTGTCATACGTGTGCCGCATCATATTATGCTCATGTGCGAGGCTTAAATGCAAAATTGTACATATACTAGGTAAATAAATATTTTTACAAAACCACTTTCTAGTTTTTTTTTCTTCGATTTCATTATTTTAACACTTTTATTAGGGTACTGTCCTTAGAGGATCCCTAGGGCCTAGGGATGTTCGTGACTACTCGTACCGCCGGACCCCGACGCCAATCGCTTCCATATTTGGTAAATAATTACTACTCAATTGGTAACAATTAGTAACTACTCGAACAGCAAAATTGGTACCTTATAATCGACTTTGAAGGTGGTCCTGCGGTAGTCACGCTCCATTATTTATATAAATTTTTTTTTTTTTAAACGTTGCCCCCACACTAGGCATTTCTCCTGTATCGTGGGTGCGTTTACAAACATATAAACTCACATACACAAACACCCAGAGCCGGAACAACTATTTGTAGATCATACAAATATTTGTTCCGTGCGGGAATCGAACCCGCGACACGCAGCGCAGCAGTCAATCGCTCAACCACTGCGCCAACCGTGCGCCCAACTTTATTGTACACCAAGATAGAAAAATACAAAAAAAAAAGATCCAAATTAAAACAAACATACAAAAGGCGGCCTTATAGCGCTCTGCGATCTCTTCCAAGCAACTTTGAATGGAAAGAGAAAGCCTGGACACGACATGAGGTTGCACTTGGTGCAAATTTCAATCAAACAAGTATTACTAAGTAGGAACAATTAGGTACTAAAAACAAACTACTAAAATAGATACATACATACATTACATACAAAATAATCTAAATATACAAAAACAAGAAAACAATGACAGGATCACAGAGACAGGTAATGTTCCTTTATAAGTTTTTTGTTCAATGTTACCTTTGGACATTGACTCGGCCCGGCTGACGCGCGGCCCAGATAAAATACTGTGTGGTTGCATCCTACACGCATAGGACATAAACACATTTGTGCATTAGTGTGTATTAAGACGAAATAGTATTTAAGCTGTACAACATATTGTAAATAAATAAGATACGAATTTATATTCTTGTCTCATTACCCCTCGCTGTGGCCAAGACACCATTAGCCATCTCTGATCAGTCCTGTTAGTCTGCTGGACTGGCAGTGAGTGTACCCTTCCCGAACCTGGCATTCCTGCCCACTATCCGTCTGTAACCTTAGGTCGCATGGTGTAGACATCCTGAACTTATCTATATATTTATTTATCACACACTAGGTATATGGTGGGTTAGGGCTGTAGGGCGTAGGGTCGTAGGGACTGTTAGGCTGTAAGGTCTTAGTAGGTCCTCTAACTTATCATATAATTTCATGTACTGTCACACCCTTAACATTACTGCGGCCTCTAAAACGTGCTCAATCAAAAAAAAAAACAAAAGAGCAGCCTGGACAGTAAATGATTTATTCAAGAATGTAGTGGAATGCATAGGCATTTTAAGTCGCATGTTTTCTGATGACCTAAGAGATTTCGTGTGGGAATCGCAGATAAACTGAAAACGATCCTTGAGGTAAAGTATTTTGGTTAGAAGTTTTGGGGTGGAAGGAGTAAAGAGCACATTGTACAAAAGAGAAAGAATATGAGCATTCCGGCGAAGGCGAATTGGCAACCACTTGAGCTTTACACGGAATTCGGAAACATGGTCATACTTGCGCAAACCAAATATGAACTTTACACAAACATTTTGCCAACGCCAAACAACACAACAAAAACGCTTTTGCCGTGAGAAAATCTCTAGATTATTTAAACCACCTATTGCCGTCTGGGAGGAACTTTTATCCGAATGGCAATGTAGGTGGGATAATTCCATCAAGGGCTGACACCTCCACCAATTCTTTCAATCCGTTCGCGTGCGGCTGGCCAGGACGTGGCTGGAGGTGGATCACTGTTCCCCAATTTCTCACAGGGCATGGTAACTTTAAAAGTCAATTATTTTCCTTCAAACTCGTTGCCTCGCCTTTATGTCAGTGTTCTACATATGACTGCGAATATGTACAATCTGCACATCACATCTTATGGCATCTTATGCCAGATCGTCTCGTGCTCATCATACGAGACTGGCTGTCGGACCGTACATTCCGCTATCGTGTCGAGGGAGAACTCTCCTCCCCTCACCCCATACGAGCCGGAGTCCCCCAAGGCTTTCACGCTGTACACCAGCGATATCCCCAAAACTAAAGAGGGCCAGTTGGCACTATTCGCTGACGACACGGCCCTCTATACCTCTGGCCGAGTACCCAATGCCATCGCCCAAAAACTCCAGAGAGCCGCTAACGCCCTGGCCAAGTGGTTCCGCCTCTGGAGAATAGAATTCAATCCTGACAAGAGCCAGGCTGTCCTCTTCTCTAAGCCTTACACTCGCTCCACAAACTCCCGACCCACCAAACCCATCACTATGTACAGCAAGCCGATCCCTTGGGAAGAGCAAGCCAAGTACCTAGGAGTCACCCTAGACAATCACCTCACTTTCGCCAAGCACATTAAGGTGGCGCGCTCGCGAGCCGCCTTCGCTATGGGCAGACTTCATGGGACGGTAAACGCAAGCAGCGGCTTGTCACTTAGGTGCAAGCTGCGCACTTTCACTGCGGTTATCCGTCCCATCATGACCTACGCCACCACAGTTTTCGCGCACGCAAGGCCCCACCACATTCACAAGCTTCAGGTTATACAAAACCGATTCCTCCGTAAAATCACGGGAGCCCCCTGGTACGTTCGTGACCAGGATCTCCACGTCGATCTTAGAATCCACACAATTCAACAGTTCATGAAGCGCATTTCCAAGCGCTACTTCGACAAAGCTGTCAACCACAGCAACCCCCTAATTCAAGCGTCCTCCCGCTATGAACTTTCCCATATCTCCAAGATTCGCCGACCAAGGCTCGCCCTCTCCATCCCCGATGACGCCACTACCCTGCTCCAAGAGAGCAAGAAAGAGACTAGCACAATTCGCATACACAGACCGCCTTCGATCCGTCCTCGCCGCCGAGGCCCGTCGCGACGTCCCCGCCAAGATATACAAGCCAGCCCGCGCAATGCTGTGCCGTAGTTAAATTCTAGTTAGTTAATTGGAGTTTCTTGTTCGTTCTTCTCCACGTAGGCTTATTCCGAACGGATGGTAGAATCACTTTATTAAGATCCAGCCATAGTTGTCCCCCCAGCGACGCCCTGAGCCGAGGTTCGACCCCACAGGGGGTAGCCCTCAGCGTTGTCGCTTAGGATTAGAAATTTGTGCCTGGCTGGAGGCTATATAGCTTAGTCTCCACAGGGAAGCCCGGTTAAGTAGTTGTCAGTCACTTTGACCGAACTACGAGATGCCACATAGAAAAATAAAAAAAGAGTATCGGCCCTTTGCTCCTGAGTCGTCGCACGGTAAGGTTGTCGATAAGTACCTTCGCTACTTTGCAGTAAGTTCGTTCCATATTGTACTATTTGGGTTTTTGTGTTATTGGTTCTCGTTTTGAATATTAACGGTTGTTTCCCAAGTAACACATCAAAGCAGTATAACGGCTGATTTACAGCATTTCTGTATCGTTTTCGCATTTTGAGTTGGTTCTATAGTAGCATTACAAACGATTATGGAGTGGTTCTATTCTATTGTACTGTAATTCTTATTTGGGCACAAATTATACGGCTTTAGATCCTAAATACGTTCACAAGAATTGTTTAATTGCATTACAGGCGCATTATATTAGCATTATTGTGATCAATGAAGTTGCCCATCGCATTCAAGAAGCTATATTACGGTCAATGTAGTTACCAATCGCATTACAGAAGCAATATACTAGCAATATTATTGATAATGGAGATGTTAATTGCATTACAAAAGCATTAGACTAGCATTAGAATGGAGTAAAAGAATTATTGGAGCGTGTTCATAGTTAGAACTTAATTAAACCCTACATTATTGCAAAAACATCTCTAATACCACGGTAAAAATGTTATAATAAATTATCGTTGTAATTTAACTACTTTGTCTCGCAATATAATATGGACGAACAGGGTCAAAACCACAGAACAGAGAAGACAGTAGAAATCGCATAGGGCTTTATTAGTATCGGAACCAGCGTACCCAAACTCACACATATATATGTGTGAGTTTGGGTACGCTGGTTCCGATTAATTGTATTTCATAACACTAAGAAATCTTTGGTGTGATTGGTAGTTTAATTTTTAGATGAAAGTAGAAAATATGTCAGTCGTCGCTTATTTGAAAATAAACCACAGCTTTATGACAATAGAGTTGGTTTATTGTCTACTCTTTTTGAGTATTTATTACTTTTTTCGTTTATAGCGCACACGGAATAGTTTAAAGAGCAAGTTACGCTACCCGCCGCTAGATATCACTATAGTAAATTCATTTAATTTAAAGCCGTATTTCGTTACCGATAAGATTTATATTTGCGAAATGAGGTCATTACTACTCGTCCTCCTGTAGTGATGTACCACGGTCGTTGACTTATTTATCGACATTCCGTATTATTTTCAAACAAAATACAGTTTAGTTAAAAAAAAACGTTGCCCCACACTAGGAATTTTTCCTGTATCGTGGGTGCGTTTACAAACATATAATTTCACATACACAAACACCCAGAGCCGGAACAACTATTTGTAGATCATACAAATATTTGTTCCGTGCGGGAATCGAACTCGCGACACGCAGCGCAGAAGTCAATCGCTCAACCACTGCGCCAACCGTGCGCCCAATAACTAGAGTCGATAAATATTATTATGTTTGTAATCAAGTTTTTATATAAATTTATTCCAATACTTACGATTTATAGAAAGTATTATTAAGATATTTTATGGTAAACTACTGATCCGATTTTGAAAATGATTCTATTGATACAGAGATGGGCGTATCTTAGTGTTTTTGTTCTATCAATAGAATTATAGAATACAATACTCTTTATTATGTACACCATATAAGTTACAGAAAGTATAGACGAAGAAAACATTACACTGGGTGGCACAATGGGCGGCCTTATCGCTAAAAGCGATCTTTTCAAGACAACTTTTCCATTGATTTAAAAAATGAAAGGAAAGACAGTACTGTACGTAGTCTTTGGTGTACTATTATTAATTACAAGCTGCGACCGCGGCTTCGCTCCCGTCATCTGTTTGCCAACCCTATCCTACTTACCTTCCTGCCTACCCTACTTACCTACCGACCATATTTGTTTCTATAGTCATCAATCTTTCGCGGAGAATCTTAACACCGTGATTCAGAAAATGACTTCAAATTCACAACGCCATCTATCGAATATCGAGTTCAACTCTCCGAGTATCTGAATTGCGTGTGTTGTGATAATTTTACTTCTTGAACACTTTAAATTCATCTAACTTTTGATAGAGTGAACGGATTGCGATGACACAAAAACTAAGTAATTCTTCAAGTTACGCACAATGTTTATGTATAAAAGTTATTTACATTGGTTTCGTACATGTCACGTGATGCGTGCACAAATAAACAGACAAACAGACAAAAAATCCAAAAATGCCGGAAATAGGTTCTGTTGGTTATCCTTTAACACACATTTAAATACACGCAGTAAGCACGAAATTGTAATACCCAAATTCAGATTAACGAAAACTAGCAAGTCTTTTCTTATAAACAGTATACGCTTTTATAACAAGTTGCCTAAGTCAGTTATAGAACTGACCGATGGAAAGTTCAAAAACTACATCAAACGTGTCCTTATTAAAAAAAGCATATTATAAAATCAAGGACTACGTTGAAGATAAAAATTTTGGCTTTGACACCCTCTGCGCATGCGGCTTCCCTGGCAACTCATAAACGGCACAAATATATGGATATCTCTAACTATTCTCAATCTCATATTTTTTTCTCTTTTAATTAGACTTTTTACAATATTTTTCAATCATCATTATAGCCCTTTGCTAAGAATAGTTACAGCACTGATTACAGTATTTGTGCCACATGTTAAATTTAGTGTTGTGTTTTTTTTTTACCTTTGTATAGATTCTTGCACCAATTGTGAATGTGTGAACATTGTAGGCTTTCTAGATTTCTAGATGATTGTTAACATTTGTTAACTTTTTATTTCGTACATTATTTTTTTTGTTTGTTTTTTTTTTTAAATTTCGTACGACTTATTGTCAGGCCTACGTTGTCCCCCCATATCCAAGTACTACAAAAAATACTTTTCTACAGATTTATTATATGATTGATGATGATGATGCGATAGACTACTACACTACAAATTACTATTATAAGTCTATACGTGAGGATTTGTAATTGGCTTTCTGTTGACTATGGTTTACTTTTTGTCTGTTTTTATTAGCTGTAAGTCTTCCATGTACTAAAATAAATAAATAAATAAATGCAATACTTACTACTGATATAGGAAGCTTACGCTTTCGCCTGCGGCTACACTCTTATTATGATTAGCTTGACTAACTTCCTTAATGAACTGATGAAATTTAGGTCTATATACCAGTAGATCTTAAATTTCAGACTAACACATAAGCCAGTTTTTAACTGACTTAAAAAAAGAAGGAGGTTCTATGTTCATGTGTTATTATTATTACACTTTGTTGATTTTGAAGGCTTTTGTCTTTTTAACCGACTTCAAAAAAAGGAGGAGGTTCTCAATTCGTCGTAATCTTTATTTTTACACGGCTGCAAGGAAAGGGTTATGTTTATCGCGCGTAAGAAGATTTTTTCGAATATTGAAGTTTAAAGTATCGATAACTCATTATCGATATTGGTAATCTCTAATTGAGTAGCTGAATGTGACATGTGCATAGTTGGAATCTTCGAGAACAATGTTTGAGTTTTAAAGAAAGTAGACCTTAAACTTAACATCATAAAATCAACTTTTACTTGTCTTGTTTAATAAAATATTGTTTTTACATTTTTATCGAAATAAAATAAATTAAGACTTGCCGATGGTAAGATATACCTACATTTGATACATTTTTGGTTCTGCTATCGTGTTTACATTCTAAAACAGCACAATAAGGCATTTTTGTAATTTTTTTTCAAGTTTTTGTCACCGTGACGGTTGAACCAAGACTGATGTGCGTAGTGTGTGCGCGGAAGGAAACATATGCAGAACTGTGCAAAACTCGGGGTACGCGGGTCCCGCCCACTCGCGACTTCTATTGTAGTAGGCGTTTTTTTTGTTCTGTGGTCAAAACTGTGGGAGTGACACCATATTTGTTTTGCATCAAAACAAAATGTGTAATACGTTTTAAGTTTTTGACTCTTTTGTTATTTCATGCCCTCAAATATTACTGCGCAAAGTAGTTAACAAAGTGTAAATGTCTATATCAGTTTCATTTAAAATTTTCACGCGCCTTATATTTTGTGGTTTTGTCAAAAAGAATTATATCAATATATGTGTGAAATAAACAAAACAATTGTGTATTCCTAGTATAGAACGAATTTTGCACAATTAACATAATAGGTTGGACAGTATTAAATTAGGTTATTTTATTACTATAAAGGCTTATTGCTTTTATAAATAGGTCCGAATGATAATACATTTTGGATATAAAATATTTACAAAATGGTGTCGGTCTGTAGCAGCCCGGTGAGCCTTTATAATGGCTAATTAATGCCGCCAGCAGAATAAATACTCACACGTGAACAATTGTTAAGCCAGAGACCAGAGAGAAGACTTTTTATGAACCACTGTAGTGCCATTGTCTACAGAGTAGTTCTATATGGGTTCACCAGTATACCAGTAGACTTGAAGTAGACTGAAATAGTGCTATTACTTGAACGCAATTTTGGGAATCCTTGAGCAAATCATTAAAACCCGTTTCAGTATTTTTGTACAACTTGTTTGCCAACAGTCTGTTGATAAAATAGCTTTCTGAACGCATGATCTCCATATGCCTGTGCGTAGCTTATAAAAATAATAATGGTGCCTTCAACAAAAAAAAGCATGTTTATAGGCTGTTAAGGATCGCCTTAACTCCGTCAATAAAACGCGAAGAAAATTGTTATGGAGGCAAACGGCGGCGAGGAAATTACTCGGGAGCTGGCTTTCTTTATGTACATAGACTTCTTTACTTGTATAGTACTGTAAACTGACTGACACATTGTGCAAACAGTGCCACCTCTTTTATACTAAATCGAAAATGCTGGCCAGTGGACCATTTCCTCACCCCCGATTATGTTTATTTACTATCAATCTTTTTACAAATGCCTTGAGCTGGCGAGTCTTCAATAATATTAAAGTTTATTAAATTATATTTACAATAACATATCGATCGTCCCTCTACGACGTTTCATCACGGAATGGCGCGCGGTCGACTCCTTGGAAGTCGCGTCGCCCCCGTTAGGGGGCGAGGCGAGCGGTCACGAGACATGGTCTCCCGCCCGCGGATGCAGTACCGAGGCTCGTCACAACGAGTCTGTCGTTGAGTTGTCACTTCATGACCTAGCGTATTGCTAGCGCGGTCATTCACCTGTACGGATCAATGATCCGCGCTAGCTATGTTTATGTAGTATGTGTGACTGCAGGCGCGCCGCGGCGCCCGTTACTGAACGGTACGCCGCTTTTTCACGACACTCTGGCGGTCCACCTCCGCCGGGTGAGACCCAGAGCGTACTCTGGGAGGCCTAGCGAAGGTGACCAGCGGCAGAAGTGTCGACTTTTGACGAACCTGCAGTTTAGTACTGTAAGCGCCTAGTGGCGCCGATATGTATGTAGGAGCGGCAATGTATTGAGTTACACCGCTCATGAACCAATAGCGTGCGAGGTGCTCGCGACGCTATTCGGTGCAAGTGTACTCGTGAATGTATAGTTATGAATGTCTGTTTTACGACGCGAAGTGAGCCTATATTAACTTAGAACAAACTTCACGCCGTGGATGTCGTGTGGGGTGGGCAGTGTTATTGTTTGAGTAAGCAGCGTGTAAACTGTTGCTGCTTACTCAGGCGTCAAGTCCGGGAGGTGGATGGGGTTGCAACGTCTTTTATTAGGTCTCTGGGGAGGCGCTTCTTGTCGGGCGGGCGCGCGTGCCATGGCGCGATATTAGCAATATGGGGCCAGGCAGAAGCGTCGGCCCGCTTAAACAATGTTGTGGCGAGTCGCACTATGAATTCATCCAGGCTCTCTATTCCCGTGTCCCGCATTAACACGTCGTTCCTCACATAGCGAGGGGCGTCAAGTATGCGTCTGATGGTTAGATTTTGTTGTGCTTGGAGTTGTAGTTTGGACGCCTTGCTAGTGAGGGCGTACCAAGCTGGGGTTGCGTAGGTAAGTATTGAACGCAGGTAGGTTTTATAGATGCCCAGCTTGGTGCGGGCGGGGAGGCGGGACGAGAGCACTGGGTGGAGCAGGTTCCGCGCGACTCTGCACTGCGTCACCACCTTCTTGACGTGCAACCTCATCGTGAGCCGACGATCGATGGTCACACCAAGGTACTTGGCATGAGGCGACCACTCGATGTCGACTCCTTGTAGCTTCAATGGTGGTGGGAGGGTTCCTTGTCCTGTAACAAGTGCCTGCGTCTTACCCACGTTAACCGAAAGTCGCCACTTAGCTAGCCACTCGGGGATGTTGTCGAGGGCGCGCTGCATTTTTTCTGCAGCGTGCTTGGCGTTCAGCGATTTCGTGACATAGGCTGTGTCGTGTACGTACAGCGCGCGGTCAAAGGTGACGGGCATATTTATATGACACCGCCCCCCGCCTCACTACTATAAAAACAAATGGTACCATCGGAAAACCTTATTCTTATTTTATGCGTCGTAGAGGTAAGATCTCACAATAAAAATATTATAATATGAAAATATAGACTCGAATACATTATAATACAGTGAAGGAATGGTTATAAGTATGTAAACAAAGGTAACATAAATAAAAGAAGTTCATCTCCATACATTTACTCAAAAATCCTACTTGATTGTGATTGGCTCGGTGTCAGGTCGCCTCACCCACTACATGCACCCAGTGATTTAAAGGTGTCGTGCACATAGGCCATGTTGTGCTTTTCCTCAAAATGGCCGCCTATGGTTTTACGAATTTAGTAAAATGAACCTATATACAGCTTAACGCATTACAATAACTCACGTGCATTTGATTAAAGAGCTGCTAGCTATACAACATAAATCAGTTGATCTTTAAAAATGTAAGCATTATATTGATTCACGTTTATGCTGCTCAGCAGGTCTAGGCTTTTACTAACCACTTAAAAGTGCTATTGAACAACAAAGGGCACCAAAAATATCTCAAAGCTGTATAACGGATTTACGGTGCATTATAATGGCACAAGTTTATGCTATTAGGCAGCATTAGGCATTACCTTACTACTTAAAAATGCTATTTTAGACCCAAATGCACTAAAAACAGCTGAAAGCTGTATAGCGGATTTACGTGGCATTATAATGGTTCGTGTATATGCTATTAAACAGCATTAAGCATTTATTTACTACCTACTTAGAAATGCTATTGTAATTCCAAATGCACTAAAAACAGCTGAAAGCTTTACAGCTGCGTTGTGGTTTGCTGCACTAAAACTAAAGGCTTTACAAAAGCATTTTGATACGCCATTATCTAAACGTTATACAGTGTAAAGCATCATAATGGTTTAGAAATGCCAATATAAAGCGTCAGGATGCTCGGTGAGCTTATATAAGAGTTTATACGGACCTTAAGTTCTACATAAGTTTACTATTCGTTTGTTAAAATGCTTCCTGTGTTACTTGAGTTGTGATTGCTCGAATTTTAATGATTAGTTGAACAATTGTTAAAATTAAGTCTATTCTGAAATAAATTCGTTGAGTGTGGAACGTAAAACAGAAACACGCTTGTTCGATACGACTACATACAGAAAGCAAAGTTAATAGAAATCTCTATTCCTAGACAGCACGTTTCGCCGAAAACTTTGTTGATAGAAAACATTGTTCGTAGATATCTCGGTCCATAGGAAGCACTGTTGACAGAGATCTCTGTTCATAGATAGCACTTCTTACCGTAAACTTTGTTCATAGAAACCACTGTTTCCAGATACCTTGGTTTACAGAAAGCGCCTTTGGAAAAGAAACTATTAATACCTATATATTGTTACAAGATAGGGCAACGCCATCTAGTGACGAGTAGAATAACTAAGTAGTTACTGGTGGCGCCATCTAGTATCGAATAGCGGAACTAATCTCTTCGTGTCGAATGGAATTTTCCGGAATGTTCGAACCGAACATTCTGGAAGTTTCTAGTCGCTTCGAGAACAGTGAGTTCGAAAGTTGATTGTTCTGGAAGTTTCTCGAATTATCTAGAACAGTATGGAACGTTCTAGAAACATCTTCGGTGCTATATAAAGAGCGGTCGGGTTCGTCGTGAGTCAGTTTCAATTCGGAAGCGACACAGAGCGATCAGAAACGGAAAATAGTGCGAAGTAAAAGAATTGTTTAAGAAGTGTTTTTGTAATAAAGTGTGATTAATTGAAGTCTGCTGTTTAAATAATTTATCCCTGAGCCCCAGCTCGTAACAATATTATATTTTTTATTAGGTTGCGGGGATCCGCTGGATGCGAGACGCACGGGACCGATCAATGTGGTGCCACTTGGGGTATGCCTATGTCCAGCAGTGGACGTTTTCGGCTTATATAATGGTGATGATATTTTGCGACACATATTTTTATTGCACAGATTCAGACACTCGTTTAGTAAGCCGCTTAACATACCTGCATGTATTCATGTAATTATAACCCTACCTACCCTAACTGCCCTGCCTCCTAAAGAGTATTCTATTCTATTCTATTCTACCCTACCTACCCTAGATTTTTTTTTGCGTTGTGTAATGCTCATGCATACTACGCTACCACGGGGAGATAGCGCAGTTATGTCGGACTCGAACCCACTAAAACTCCACGGTGTCCTCCTGTACCACTTATGGCGGGAACACGGGCACGCGTTAGCACTCACCGTGAACCCCGCCGCAGCTGTTCGTCACCGGACCCTCCTCTGGGGAGTAACCCCCATCACCGGCGCACCAGAACACACTGTACGCCGTGACCACCCCAGGGACCAGACCAGCACATGGGCGCCAGACGACCCCGTGTAAGGCACCCTTGGTCCCCCTGTGACGGGTCATGGTCAATGGCCCCGCCACCTACCATTTTTAGGCCGCAAGGGATAGGGAGAGCGGCCAACGCTATACCGACATTCCTCCTCCCCTGCGGCCCCACCGCGTCCGCCATCAGACGGTGGCGACCCCGACCAGGCCGCGGAAGGTAGGGAGAGTGGCGCACCGCAATACCGGCACTCCTCTCCCGCTGCGGCCTCCAACCTTCAGCCGCGATATCGTATGGGACCTGCGACGATCCATAAGACATCGCGGCCCGCCCCAGTTGCGATGTCGCCTGCGGCACCGCAACCTACTAGTTGGCCGTTATGTCGTCGGCTTAATCGCCAAAAGCCCTGACGAGCGGCCTCTCCTCGGATTCCTCTTCGCTTCACCGTGGGTGACCAAGCCACGGTTACTGAGCCCCCCGCCTCGACAATGGGGGAACCCACCGGGGAGGACCTGCCAATACCCCTACCTTGCTACCTAACAATTTGTTTTTTTTTTTGGTCTTAGAACTTTTACTGCTACATAAATACCCTTGGTGATGAAACTATATATTTAACGTGGTTTTTATTATAGAAATCTACGAGAGCCAGAAAAGCGAAATTTAGTAATATAATATATATTAATAGTTTCTTCTCCAAAGGCGCTTTCTGGAAACAGTGGTTTCTATGAACAAAGTTTACGGTAAGAAGTGCTATCTATGAACAGAGATCTCTGTCAACTGTGCTTCCTATGGACCGAGATATCTACGAACAATGTTTTCTATTAACAAAGTTTTCGGCGAAACGTGCTGTCTAGGAATAGAGATTTCTATTAACTTTGCTTTCTGTATGTAGCCGTATCGAACAAGCGTGTTTCTATTTTACGTTCCACACTCAAATTCGTTTTAGTTTGTTCGAATTGTTTTTTTTATTTGTTTTTCCATCCTGGTCGCTAAAATCAGAAGTTGGATTCAGCCCATTTGCTCAAAATCATTAGCCTTGTTACCTACACAAACAGCCGTTGATTTCAAATAAAAATGCCACTTGAAGAGCTAGTTAGAACGCCGCTTCGCTCTGAGGGTAGGCGTAGCCGTCGCAGTGAATCGCGAAACATAAGCATGGTTCACGATCATCTCACGGTAGGACTCATTCACGGTCACGCTATAGTAGAGAAATCGTTCGCATTCACGTCGTGACAGGACTCACTCGCATTCAATTTACTGTGAACACTACCACACGAGGAATCGTGAGTAGGGGCTGCCCACAAGGTGGGGTGCTGTCACCACTTCTGTGGAATTTGGTCGTAAATGAGCTCATTGCAGAGCTCAACGCCAGCAGTCTTTTCTTGGTAGGTTACGCAGATGACATAGCAATTCTAATTTCGGGGCAATTTGAGGGCATCTTATGTGATCTCATGAAAAGAGCCTTCAAAATAATTGAGAACTGCAGCCGAATTGCGTAAGTTGCGTAAGTATATTATCCAAAGCAAAAGAATCGATTCCTTCCCAAAAACGACTTTTCGTATCAATAGGTATGCACTACGTAAAGTCGGCTTTGGGAAAGAATCAAATCTTTTGCTTTGGATAATATACTTAAGCAATTCGGCTGCTGGTGCACAAAGCATGAACTATCGGTTAACCCCTCAAAAACGGAACTAATAATGTTCACTAACATACGAAGTTTTGGAGCACATAGACAAGAAGAGGTCAAGTACTTGGGTGTGATCCTTGATAGCAAATTACTCTGGAACAAGCATCTTGACTACAAACTCAACAAATGCACAATTGCACTCTACCAGTGTAAAAAAATTATAGGAAAAACGTGGGGGCTCTCTCCAAAGATTACTCTGTGGCTATACACAGCGGTGAGCAGGCCAATGTTGGCTTATGGCGCTCTGATTTGGTGGACGAGAACAGAACTCTCGACCACCATCGCCCGACTCCAACGGTTCCAACGACAGGCCTGTTCAGTTATCACTGGCTGCATGAGAACCACCCCAACAGCAGCCATGGAGATAGCCCTACAATTAGCACCCCTGGACCTGTACATACAGCAAGAGGCGGCGCTAGCCGCCATCAGGCTAATGCATCTAGGCATATGGGGCAAAAACCTCACCAGTCCACACGCTAAAATCCTGGACCGGGCGATTGAGTATCAGCCTCTCATCGCTGCCCCGTGTGACAGAATTCAAAAACAACCTATGTTTAACAAAACCTATATATACAAACGAGGGTGATACTAAATCCAATCGAATCACCCTCCAGTGGATCAGGGGGCATAGTGGATCCCTAGGCAATGATGCCGCAGACGAGCTTGCGAAGAGGGGCTCCGAGATGGTAGTCCTAGGCCCGTACCCGCTTATCCCCTTGCCCTTCTCGCAATTTCGTACGAGGATTAGCCAAAGATCAACAGAGCTACACAATAACAGATGGTCACGGGCAACAGACTGTAGACAGTCGAAAATGGCTTTGCCAAATGTACACTCGCGTCTAACTAAAAACCTCCTCAGCCTGAGTAGAAATAACCTTAAAATAAAAACTTGAGAGGTGTCAAGGGACACCCGGATGGAACGAAGTTCCTTTAGTATATATACATAATTATGTTGTAAGGCAGCTTTTCCTAACACAACCGGCTAACTCTTGGGTAGTAAGTAGCTTGAGACAATTGCAGGGATTAACTCACATGAAGCTGACTGAAGTAAAACTCATTTAAATTTGGTCAACTAATTTAATTCTTCAAGCACACATTCCATCAATACAATAACTTGAGGTTACAAAGTATGAACCACTCACTTTCGGAAGGGATATAGATTACCCACAATATTCAATGCTGGAGATATGATTCCTCAAACAGCATCGTTCTCTGTGTAGCTGTGAGCTTGCTGGATACCAGACGATAACTATAATGCTCGGAACCTTTTGCAAGAGGAGACTGCTGTAGCTTGAACAGCTAGTTGACCATTAGCTATTCATATATATATTAAATTATACCTAAAGAGGCATTTGGAGCCCTGCCAAGGAGAAGAAAATTGCATGTTAAGATCAAACGCACATGTGTCATGAAAATGGGCATTCAGACAAATTCAAAATAATACTCACAGCGCCTACTAGATCATTGATTATGATGAGCTTTTCATCTTGACGCTAGCCAGCCTTGCCCCATATAGCATTACGTAACTTTTCTTTTGATCCTTGCCTTTGAGGTTATTTTTTGGACACCGTCCTCCCAACGCAAGTTCACTCGTAGTAAAGGCTAAGTCATCGCAAATACCGATCTTGAACACTTTACTTTTAAGCCATAGGCCTTTTACTAAATTATCATTTTTTATGTAACTAATTTGAAAAGAATTTAATAATTTATTAATTTGTATGTTGAATTTGTGTGCTTATTGAATTAAATGATTTCACACAAACAGAATATATTTTATTTAAACTTTCATCTATGTCATACATATGTCAGCGCCATCTAGTACCCAAATGATCAAACAATCGATTAGCGACACAACTAACCGAACTTGTTTGGCAAAAAGGAGGCAGATGTCGCTAACATACATAGTGTAAACAAAATATATGTTACAATGTTTAGCTTTTATAATGCTATATTATTATTGTATTAATGCCTGTTGTAATTATGTATGTATAACTTTATGTGCTCCACTTTTTGTGTTGAGGTGACAGGTTAAATAGAAACGATCAATTAGGACTGTAGTTTATTTGCGACTGAAAACTTCTCTGTCTCACGGGGCGCAGCCGTGCGTCACCAACTATATTATATTTGCTGAGTTAGCTTGTACATATAATGTGTCCCTACAGTAGCCCCCTCCTTAAAGAAGAAAAAAAAAAGGAACTTACACTAAGTATACTTTTTAAGAACAATACAAAAAAAATTTTTTTTTTTTTTTTAACTACATGGTTTTTTATTTTTATGTCCAAACACTACTTTATCTTCATAATCCTATTTCTTCATGAAGAAGAAAACGACACATGTGACACCACACTATGCTTACAATTAATACACATCTGGATTACGGGGTATGGTCGGCGGTGGCACTGCTTGCACCTTAACGACTGGCAGACTCCAACCGGCCGCGACTGCTTCCTTTTGAAACCAGCCTCGTACTCGTTTTTTACATTGGCCTCTGATTAAATACAGAATCAACACTCCCATGAGCACAGCGCACACAATCACCATAATCTCCAATACACCCACTCTTTGCCCCATCGTTTCGTTAGACACCGACTGTGCTAACGCGACATTGTTCTGTTGTGGTTTACTTTGTCCCCAACCCATTATTAATTACAGAGGTTTTTATTCTATTAACAAAACAAACACGTTCGTAAGGACTTATTCCAACAATGGATAAATTACGTTTAATGTTAAAAATGCTATTTGTTATACTACCAGAACATTTTGTCTTAGTTATAATTTAATCTTAGTCAGCACTTCTTTATGAAACTTCGCATTTGGCTGGCCTAAATAAACATCCTTCAATATGCTAGAGTTGCATTAATTCATTGTTTATTACGAAATGCTTCTACGTTGACACAATATTAACCAATTTACATGTTACCTACTTATTGAATATCACCTGTAACTTATATTATTAACTTATTTACTTAATTACATGAATACAATACAATTATAGTAGAGTACACTTTTTTTTTAAAAAAACCGGGAATCGAACCCATTTCCCGTAATGCTCTGGCTTACTGTACCATAAGGTATAACATACATAGTTTTCATTCTGCAAACCTTATCGGCTGCTTAACCGTTCTACCGCTGTGGGTGGTATAAGTTACACGCTTAGTATTACAAGTCTTATCATTAAACAGTTTGTTATTAGGTTTAGTTACTACGCAATCCTTTTCTTGTTGTATTAGTGGAAAGGTTCCGTCATTAACTACGTACGCCGGTTTTAACCTATCGATTGATATTTTCACACGCTTATCTGCTATTTGTAACATGAAATACTTCTCTTTTCTCTCTAAAACCTGATATGGACCGTCATAGGGAGGTTGTAAGGATCTTTTAACCAGATCTACTCTCACAAAAACATGTGAACAAGTTTTTAAATCAGAATGAACAAATATATTCCTCGCGTCTCTCTGTTTAGTCGGTCTTGGCCTAAGGTTTTCGATAATATTTCTAATTTTGTTTACATATTCGTTTGAATCGCTAACGCTTATGCTATTGCCCCCGTAAAAATCCCCGGGTAACCGTAATGTCTTTCCAAATGCTAATTCCGCGGCACTGACACCAGTGTCGCTCCGCGGTGTTGCGCGTAACCCAAACAGAACTGTCGGCAATTCTTCCACCCACGCGCCACTGTCCCTCCTGGCCATCAGTGCTGCTTTTAACACGCGATGAAACCTTTCTACAGTGCCATTCGCCTGCGGGTGGTACGCTGTAGTTCTTAATTTATCTATCCCTAAACATTTCATTAATTCATTGAACAAGCTGCTCTCGAATTGTCTGCCCTGGTCTGTAGTAACCCTTACCGGACAACCGTACCTTGAAATCCAACCTTCGTACAACGTCTTGGCTACCGTACTAGCATACATGTTTCTGATTGCAAAAGCTTCTGGCCATCCTGTCGCCCTATCAACCACCGTAAGGCAATATCTATACTCCTCTGGTGACGTAGGTAATGGTCCTACTAGATCGACATGTATATGTTCAAAGCGGCCACTACTTTCGTATCGACCCAGTCCGGATACCGTATGACGTATAACCTTCGACTTCTGGCATTGAACGCAGGTTTTGGCCCACTGTCCTACGTCTGTGTTCATACCTGGCCAAAAATACTTAGACGTCACTAATTTCCGAGTAGTACGCACTCCAGGATGGCACAAACCGTGTACTGCCTGAAATGCCCTTTTCCTAAAAGCTACTGGTAGATATGGCCTTGCAACCGAAGTAGATAGTTCACACATCAGCTCGCTTTGACAGTCGGGTAAATTAATTCGCTTAAATTGCATCACTTTGTTTTCTTTCAATAAAAGCGACGTCAGCTCGTCATCCATCCGTTGCGCCAACGCTAATTCGCTGAAATCGAGCGTTGTTGGACATGTGATAGTTTCAACCCGAGACAGTGCATCCGCTGCCGAATTTTCATTACCGTTAATGTACTGTATATTTGTTGTGAATTCACTGATAAACATAAGTTGTCTAACGCGTCTAGTTGTTTCTTTGTCACTAGGTTTTTGTGTGAACGCATAAGTTAATGGTTTATGATCCGTGTAAATTACAAAAGATCTGCCTTCTACCATATAACGAAAATACTGAACCGCCGAATAAATAGCTAATAGCTCCCTGTCGTACGTACTATATTTAAGCTGCACGTCACTGAGTTTCTTAGAATAATAACCTAAGGGGCCCCAGTGTGAGCCAACCTTAACTTGTAACACGGCACCGATACAGTCGTTCGACGCGTCCGCCCATATTGCAAGCTCGGCGTTTAGCACCGGATACGATAACATGGTCGCATTCTGTAGGCTAGTTTTACATTTTGTAAACGCAACGTTTGCTTCTGGCGACCAGTTAATTATAGACTTATCTTTTTTCTTAGCCTTCTGTAAATACGTATTCAACACAGATTGATATTCCGCTGCCCTAGGTAAACTGGACCTATAAAAATTTATCATTCCCAAAAAACGCCGTAACTGATCTACCGTTTCGGGCTTTGGGAAATCAATGATTGCCTGAACTTTATCCGGTAATGGACTGATTCCTGATGACGTAACCTCGTAACCTAAAAATTCTAGTTTCTCTTTTCCAAAACTACATTTTGCCATATTGATAGTTATGCCGAATCGGCTTAATCGCTCAAATATCGCCTTTACGTGTAACTTATGAAGCTCGGGCGTCTCGCTAGCTACGATGATGTCATCTATGTAACAAAAGTAGAAATTAGACTCGGTTTGGCCTTCTGAACCTATTTTGCATTGTGCATCTAAGCCTTGTAATACCACGTTATTCATATATCGCTGAAATGTTTGCGCGGCGTTCCGTAAACCGAAGGTCATGCGCGTAAACTCATATAACCCAAAGGGTGTGGTTATCGCGGTTTTTTCTACGTCTTCAGGTGCAATCACAATATTATGATACGCTCTGTTTAAATCTAAACGCGAGAATATACACTTATTCCCTAAAATATACGTAAAGTCATTTATCCGCGGAATGGGGTACCTATCCGGTATTGTTATTGCATTTAAGGCTCTATAATCACCGCAGGGACGAATCTGCCCGTCCTTTTTGGGTACCACATGCAACGGACTGGCCCAAGGACTTTTCGACGGCCTACAAATACCCATTTCCTGCATGCGTCTAAACTCCTCCTTTACCTTTACATATTTCTCTGGGGCTAATGGTCTAGCTCGAGCGAATACGGGAGGGCCGTGTGTTTCAATGTAATGTAACACCGCATGCGGGGGTTCCCCATTAAAAGACACAGGTTTAGTGATCTCGGGAAACTCGGCTAGAATATCCGAATAAATGCAAGCGTTATCAATCGTAGTTAAGGATGGTCCCTTCCACTTTACAATTAAACCTACTGCACTTAAACTCGTTACTTCATCTATGAGTCGTCGGCCGCTTACATCTACTAGCAATTTATACCTTGTTAAAAAATCTGCGCCTATTATGGGCTGATTCACATCTGCTACAATGAAATGCCAAGTATACGGCCGTCTTAATCCTAGACTTAAAGTTAATGTTTCAATACCGTAAGTTTTTATTATTGTACCGTTAGCGGCATATAAAGTAAAGTTAGACCTATTACTATCATAATAACTACGCGAACGATTTTTCCTCACGGGTATTACGGATACATTAGCTCCCGTATCTATCAAAAATCTCATACCTGTTTTCTTATCACATACAATTAGGCGGTTGTAAACCGTGCAACGTCCCGCCGTCGGCTGCACCATGTCTAGTTTCCCGCCGACTTCTCCTGGTCCTTGCTCCAATTACAGGGTTTCACACACTTTGTTGCCTTCTCCCTGTAACGATAGTGGTAAAAACACAACCAATTAGCACTTTTTCTCTCGCCACCCGCATCACCATGTCTCGATGCCGATCTCGAACCTCGGCTGCCGCCGTCCCAACGCTCCCTGCCTCTGCCACGCTCCAGACTTGCGAGACGCAGGTTGATTTTCGCTAGCTCCCCCAGGATTTGGCTGGTGCTTGATGATCCCTCACTCCTGGTCTGGACCTCCACTGCCTTGACCTCTGCTACCATTGCTGAGCCCTCTCCTATGCTTTCCAGCACCTTGTCTGCTATGGTTGCGAGCACGTCCAATTTCTTCGAGTCGGACACTGCCAGCACAGCACGCACTGATTTCGGTAGGTGTGATTGCCACATCAACTTCAGGGTATCGTCCGCCACCTTCTCCCTGGCCAACTCGCGCATCCGACGTAGCAAATGTGATGGGCGCTGGTCTCCCAACTCCATTTCACTGATCAGCTTCTGCAATTTCCTCGTCTCCGACTCCTCGAACACTTCCAACAGCCTTTCTTTCAGCGTCTGATATTTCCGAGACTCAGGCGGAGCCAATAACAAATCGCTCACCTGCTGTATAGCGACCTTGTTTAGCTTTGTAACCACCAGATTTTGTTTGGCTGCATCACTCAGCCTTTGATTCTCCACCGCGGCCTCGAACTGGACAAACCAGAGTCGTGTTTGGTCTGTCCAAAACTCAGGAATGCGCGAAGAGACAGTTATGCTGGCCAGCGCCTTTTCGCTGGCATCTCCGGACATGTCCTCCTTCACACCTTGCGCCCGCGGCGCAACTCCTTGCGGTGGATTAATTTTTCCGTCCATTTTTCAGTCTATACGTGTACCTCACCCAAAATAAAATGATCACGTCGGGGTCACCACTTTAGCTTTTATAATGCTATATTATTATTGTATTAATGCCTGTTGTAATTATGTATGTATAACTTTATGTGCTCCACTTTTTGTGTTGAGGTGACAGGTTAAATAGAAACGATCAATTAGGACTGTAGTTTATTTGCGACTGAAAACTTCTCTGTCTCACGGGCGCAGCCGTGCGTCACCAACTATATTATATTTGCTGAGTTAGCTTGTACATATAATGTGTCCCTACAAATGTGTATACACATATATATATTAGAATATACTATATTTATTACAATTTATAACATATTTATAGTATATTCTAATCTGTTGTCAGATTTGGCCTATCTCCTCCCGTTGCCGAGATACAATTTTATTTCTTAAATTAATGTTTTTTAATTCCATCTGATGGCGACAGATGGCGCTAGGTGACGGTTAACAAATGTGGATTTTACAATTTGAATAGTTGGTTCGGTCGTTCGTATATTTTCGATCTCACCTAAAATATGTTTTAAAATTATTTTATGAAAAGGATTTCGAGTAAATGAGAGCGGGTGAGGAGTGAGGGGGGGTGGGGGGAGGTGTTTGTTGCACGATTTTATATACTTTTCATATTGATATTTTAGAATGGGGTAAAAATAAATTGCGGGGGGGAAGGTGAACAGTTAAGGGGGGGGGGTTATCCTACCTTGTTCTCCGGCAGCGAAGGCGGGCAGGGGGGCAAATTTTTACTCAGAATTGAGCTAGCTCCAACCGTTTCCGAGATATGGAGGTTTTTAGTTTTTCTGATTAGATCGCCGGTTCGTTATTAGTGGCGGCTCGGGGTCGGTTTTCGAGTAGTGTCGACTCGAGTCGGCCTGTGGTGGAGGGTTTTGTACGTCTGGCGTTAAGAAACTAAATATATACATACATATATATATACATACATACACACACATATATACATGTACACATATATATATGTATGACACAACAGCGTATAGGCTAGAACACGCACGAAACACGCGCACGCCGCACGGCTTACAACTATAGCAAAAAGTGTCGTGACAACCAACTTTTCGTAAGAATTTTTTCCGTCTAGACCCCTTTCACAACGCGCGATAAGGAACTTCGTTCCAATATATGCTTCCATGTAAACATATACAAAAATAAAATCATAACATCCTTAATAATAATGATTTCTAAATTAATAATGTTTAAGCTCAAATAATGCATTGGTGTGGCCGGAGTCGTTAGCAGTACTCATCCGTAGTCCATGCGCGCGGGGGAGTCTATTTTGTGTTAGTGCCGAAGTATTTTCGACGTATTGTAATTGTGCACGATAGCAACATGTCTGTACCTGTCTGTTAGATTTAAGTATGTACCTATATTATGTAAGGTGACGGAGCCGCGTGCTTGGCGACAAGTATAAACCTGCTCACGCCCCTCGGTCGCTTCGCGCGTTGCCATTGGTCAGTTAAAAAAAATATGGCCGACTCGCACCCCCCGCGGATCGGTGGATATAAAAGCCCCGCGCGCTGGCAATGCACACGCCAGTCAACCGAAATTCTCTACCTAAGTCAACTCGCTGTAATTAATACTACCTAAAATAAGTTAATTAAGTAAATTTGTAAAGACCATAAATAAAGCCATTTTATGTACCTACTTGTGCCGAATTTCAATGATACAGTCCACTCGCTACACATTCTGGTCCTTCGAGAGCCGAACCTTTAAGATCCAGCAGGATGGTGTTAACACGCAGCCGTAGTGGAGACTCTAGGAGAGAACAGACCCAGCAAGAACCGTCAGTGACCGCCGGACCGGGTGCCAGCAACCCGGCACCAGAATGCAGCACGAGCCCGGTCGCTGTGATGGACACAGGCAGCGGATCTAGGGCGACTACCAACACCGACGCCACGCAGACACATGGGACGCTCAAGCCCGGCGATACCAGGTCACGCCGTTCTACAGCTTCAAAAAAGAAGCGCCTCGCAGAGCTGGAGGCCAGAGAGCGGCTGGCTGAAATGAAAGTCAAGCAAGCGAAGGCAGAGCGAGAGCTGCAAGAAATACAGCTGCAGCGCATCAGAGCCGAAGCTGACTCTAGTGAAGACGACGACATGGAGGACGACCTCACCTCCGTAAGGATTGGAACGTGGCTCGCGCGACCGGCGCCGCCACCCGGAGGAGAGGCTCGACCACCGCCACACGACGTCAGCGGCGGGAAAAACGGCAGGGACGCAGCGAAGGACATCGGCGCCGTGATAGGCGCTAATTAAGTAAGCGACAACGGAAGAGTTTAAAAATAAACTTTATTTGATCCCAGTTACAGCAAGACGGTAATTAATTCATCTAACAAGATATTGATCTTATATACTAACTTAATTGCTAACGTAGTACATCCACAGCGTGATCAGATTGACGCATGTTCTAGATAATTATAAATGCTGATCGCGCAGTGGGGAAATTGAGAAATAATAATCTAGTAAATACTTATTGTCTGACAAAGCTAATATTGGTAGGTTGGGGTTCCTTAACTCCTCCCTCCCTAAGAGAGAAATTATCCGAAGGTGTCGCAGACGGTTTCGGAGAATTTCGACAAAAGTTTATGAACTGAAATTTATACATTATAAAGATAACTATTGCTATTACAATAACCACATACTCTAAGATGGTCCATATACTAATTTCTATTGTCACTGTTTGTGTCGTATCGTCTATTTCACCAAATTTTGCACTTTGTAACACTTCTTTCACATCACTGAAGTCCACATTTCTTAGATCCACTTTCTTTGATCTTCTCTGGATGTCCTGTTGTAGGTCTGGCATCTGGATCAATGGCAGCTGGAGACTGGAAACTGTAGTGTTTGTGGTGGCGGCAATGATGACTTCGCCTATTTGTGTCTCGCATTGTTGGCCAGGTGTCACGATGTAGGTCCCAAGGATAGTGTACTTCAGGATTTCTGTATTGCAATTCTCGGTGATGATGAGATTTTCCTCTGAGTAAACCAACCATTGGTTGTCGGTTATTTTCTGTATCTTAGTTTTTTCTATTTCAATATGGTTCTGTATGCAGTTTTTGTAGTTGTTCTTCATCAGCATTATTTGTTCAATGCAGGTCTCGGTTGGAAACTGGGCTAAATTAGTTTCAGCGCAAAGGAATTTTCCATTTTCAATCTCAGTACATGGGCTTACCACGGGCATGTATTTCAATCTATTCACCATCAGGTAAGGATATTTGGGTATTATTGTAAAGGTATTTGGAGAATGGAATATAGGGATGGGTATAACCTTGTAATAATTATGTGTTTCGTTATTTATTAGGGGAACTTCTAAAACAAAAACTAACTTGTTGTTATTTATATATGATTTAAGTATGATATTACGTTCTAATTTTATTAAATTATGTTTGTTTACTGGGTATATTGTTCTAGCATGTTTAGCAATGACTTCTAACGTATTATATAATTCTGTACTATTTATAATGGATTGGTGCAATGTATTCAGTTTGCTAAAGGCTATTGCCGTTTCAATCTCTTGTATGTTTTCGTAACAGGTTCGAAAGTTATTTAAAATTTGATACATAGTATTTAATATTTGGAAAAGTTTGTTAAACCTGAACTCATGTTCAACTAATTTTTCCATTTCATTGGTATGTAAACCCAAGTTTTTAATATTTGAATTTATTATTTCAGAGTCATTTACTAATTTATCAAAAGCTTTTTGCATTGATGATACTTTACGTTCGACCACATGCTCTTTGTTCTGTATCATTTGGATTTCTCTATCATATTTAATTGCATCGTCTTCATCCAAATTTCCTGTGATAGCTTTTACAAGTGAGCCTAATGGATTAAACAAAGCTCTTTTGTTTCTATAATGGAAAGGTAAGATTTGAAAAAATCTATCCTTAGTTAGTTTAATAAGATATTCTATTTGGCTTTCTATTCCTATAGTTTCGTTACTAAGACTATTTTCCTTAATTTTAATTTTCAAGTTAATAAAATCCCGAATATTATTATCTATTTGTAAGTGTAATGATTCTAAATCTACAATTTTGTATATTGTCCAATAACTATTCCTCTTCACTGCTACTCCCCGCTTTATCGCTGCTATCCCCGGATTCTGACCGAGGTTTTGGAGGTCCAGCGTGAGTGTTGGCACCACTAGTACCAGAAGTACCAGGCACGATCTGTGGAGGACGTTTTACATTTTTTAAGGCTACTCTAGTTTTCCTTTTCTTTACTTCTACTGGGACTATATTTCTTTCAACTTCACCTATTACTTTCGCTTTTTCATATCGAGGTTTTTCTTTGGCTTTTCTAATCCTAGTGTCTTTCATGTAAATATTATCGTCTGGTTCGAGTATCGGTGTCGTTTCGCCACCTTTTTTTTTAATTATTTTAATTTTATCGGATTCTAATTTTTCTGTTATGAATTCATAGAGTATTTTAAGGCGTTTTCTATGATCTAACAATAATTTCTGAGTTAAGTTCTTCTCTCTATCCACGTTAAATACATTTTCGGAATAAGTGTGACCAAATACTAGTTCAAAAGGCGTAAAATCTGTTGCTGAATGTATGGTGTTGTTATAAGCCATGATGGCATAAGTCATAACTGATGCTGCATCTAAATCGCTTTTATCGTATTTTGCTATACGATAAATCTCAATAATGGTAGAATGAAACCTTTCTACTATTGCCATTGAACTGGGATTATTTGGCGTCCCAATATGAAGTTCAATTTTGTAAAAGCTTAACATTTCTTTAATCAAAGTATTGTTGAATTCTGTACCGGAATCGCAACTAATTTTTCTAGGCAGACCATACCTGCTGAAATATTTAATCAATGCTCTAACTATCTCTGGTGTACTCCTATTCGGTACCTCTATGGCTTGTGCTATCTTACTAAATGCATCCACTATAGTTAAATAATATTTCCCTTCAATATATAATAAATCCATAAAAGCTTCCTGAAAAGGGGCATCCTGGGTTTGTGTTAACTGAATGTGGGGTTTAATCGGCTTTCTATCATATTTCATGCGTTTACATGTTTCGCAAGCATTTATGATTGCCGTGACTGTCTCTTTCATGTTTGCCCACCAATAATGTCTTTTAAGTTTGGTTAAAGTTTCTTTAATACCTCTATGACATGTTTTCCCGTCGTGGTATTTTAAAATAACTTCTTTTTGATCTTCTTCAGATCCTGTCAAATTTATAACTCTTTCTGTACACTCGGTTAACTTAACTGAATCCTTTTTAAATAACTTAATTACCATGTTTGAAAAAGTTTTTCTAAAAGATGGGTGTTCGAAGTATATAAAGTACTTATGTTTTGGATCAATATACTCTTTCAAAAAGTCTTTAACTAATATATCGTTATTTGTCGGTAAGTGAACTTCGAGAATTTTTTGTTTATTATTTGAAATATCTTTTACGTCTAATTTATTTTTAAACCATGAATGAATTAAAATCTGTTTTGGTTTAGTATCGACAGCTTCGTTTAAACTAGGAATGCCTTCGTGTTCTCTATTTGAAACTGAGTTGGCAGTGACCCCATCATCAGAATCCGAAAGTTCTATCGTTTCTATTGGAGTTTCGGGGTCTTGTAATTCGCTTTCTATAATTTTTTGTATACGTTCCTGCCTATCTCCTATATTTACGAATATTGAATCTAAATCGTCGTCAATTGCATTAATCTTAATCCTAGATAAAGCATCTGCATTCGTGTTTTGAGGGCCTTTCTTATATTTTATTTCGAAATCGTACTCTTCTAACCTTAACCGCCATCGCGTGAGTTTACTATTGGGCTCTTTCAATGAATACAGCCAAGCTAATGGTCTATGGTCTGTAAATATGGTAAACTTATTACCATACAAATACGGTCGAAAGTGCTTAACTGCCCATATTATGGCTAAAAGTTCCTTCTCGATAGTGCTATATTTTACTTCTGTGTCACTCAGAGTCCTGCTAGCATATGCTACTGGCTTGTCTGAGCCTATTGATCCTTGTGACAATACAGCCCCAATTGCAAAATTCGATGCGTCGGTAGTTAAAATAAAACTTTTACTAAAATCGGGATACTGTAATAAAGGTGCGTTTGTTAAAAGTTTTTTACATGTTTCAAAACATTCCCTATACTCATCATTAATAATTATTTTACGACCTTTCTTTAAACAAGCTGTTAAAGGTCTAGTTATTTTTGCAAAATCTTTGATGAATTTCCTATAATAACCAATAAGTCCTAAAAAGCTTTTTATTTGTGTAACTGTTTCTGGAATGGGATATCTTAAGATTGCATCAATTTTATCATTATTTGGCTTCAATCCTTCACTTGTAATAGTGTGCCCTAAGTAAAGAACTTCCTTTCTAAGAAAATGTGATTTGTCGAGTTGTATTTTTAAATTTGTCGCCCGAAACCGATCAAAAACTGCTCTAAGTTTTTCTACATGCTGAGTCAGCGATTTAGAAAAAATTATGACGTCATCAAGGTATACCAGGCAATGTAAGCCCTGGAGACCTCTTAGAACGTTATCCATAGCCCTCTGGAATGTTGCAGGTGCTGTTTTTAACCCGAACGGCATCCTGTTAAATTCATAATGTCCTGAAGGTGTACTGAAAGCTGTTTTCGCCCTATCTTCTTCCTGGACCTCGATTTGATGGTACCCACTAGCTAAATCTAAGGTAGTAAAATAGGTACTATTGCCTAGCATATCAAATAAATCATTTATGTTGGGCAAGGGGTATTTGTCATCGGTAGTAATTTCATTGAGACGTCTATAATCAACTACCATCCTCCATTTTTGCTGTCCTGATGAATCTAATTTTTTTGGCACTAAATGTACGGGAGCACTCCAGGGGGAGTGTGATTCCTGGATGATATTGTCCCTTAACATTTTATCTACCTGATTCCTAATTTCTTTCGATTGAATGGGAGGTAACCTATGTGCTTTAATATTTATAGGATCTTCATTCCTTGTTCTAATTCTATGTTTTACTTGATTTGTAAACGTTAATGGAATATTCTCACAATAAAATATGTCCTTATAATCATTACATAGCCCTTCGATGGTTTTACGTTCCTCAGAATTCATGTGGTCTAACTGTAATTTTTTTAAATTATCTGTTAGCATCCTATCTATTTCTATGTTATTTTCTGTAAAATTAATGTGAACAGATGGGTTCTGCCTGTAAGGTTCGACCGTAAAAGGTCCTGTTACCACTAAGGTTCTGGTTTCATCCGTATAATTCTGAATAACGGTTGATGCGTAACCTTTAATACACGTAACTAATGCGGCGGGCATTCGAATCCCTTCCGTAAATTGCTTAAAATCTAACACAGCTTCCCCGTTCAGTAAGTTGACTGGGAGTCTTACTCTAAGTTCACTACGAGATGGTAGATTATATACCTCTCTCATAGGCGGTGAATATATGATAGGAATATCAGTATTTTTTAAATGTAATATCTGATTTTCCATATTAATCTTTGCCTGTAATTGCTTCAGCAAATTGCTACCTATTAACCCATCATACCTATCGTCGACACTATAGACATAAAACTTATGGAACTCTTGACTTCCAAAGGTAACCGGTAATGGAATAATAGCCGTTTCACTATGAACACTCGATGCGTGAGTGCTAACAACTTCGAAGGGTTCATACTGTAGATAATTTTTAAAATATTTATTCGCTATATACGGGCTTATAAACGATCTAACACTCCCCGTATCTATCATAAAAACTGCCTTTAATTCTGGTATAACTATATGTGGTAAATTTAAGCGTTTATTACAATTTATTTTTATTCGTTCTCTAGGGTAGAGGCCGTTATGCAAAAATTTCCCGCCCCGGGTTCTTCAGGAGAAAATTCTTGGCACTCATTGTACGAATAACTTGAACTCTGTTCATTATTATTAGAATTATTTATGTAATTAACACGTCGCGACCTTGCAGTACGCATGGTGACATCAGTATTCGCACCCGACGTAGATGCTTGCGCTGCAAAAGACGGCGTGCTCGGTGCATGTGCCGCGAACTGTTGGTTCGGTTGTGCAATCGGAACAAATGACCTACTTGACTGCGGTGACGCATTATTGTTGTTTGTACGATTAAAATTGTCTTGATTTCTTTGAATATTATTATGTTGTTTATAATGTCTGGGCTGATGCGGATTGTTCGGTGTAGATGTGCTGTTTGTAGCACTATTCGGTACATGTGTACTTGATATGCTATGTGAATCTTTCTTTTGATTATTAGATTCAATTGCATTTTGGTTATTAGGCAAATTGGGTCTGTTATTTCTGCTAAAATTACGTCTGTCGTTTGTTTTCGACTCATAGACTGCCTGGAAGTTTTGTTCTTCTAAAACTATTTTTAATGCATCCTCTAACGTTGTGACGTCGCGCAAACGAACTAATCTAACTAAAAATGGCGGTAAATTAAACAAGAAAGCATTCATCGCTCTGTTACTATAAATGATTTGCTTTGCCTTACGTAGAGATTCATCAATGATAGTTTCTGATATTTTAGCAAAATATTGGTATGATGTTAACCAATTCCTGTGGGACACGGGTTACGTTTTCCATTGTGAAATGTTATGAAAGGAGCAAACGCGGAGAGAAAAAAAATCACACTAATGTGCTACTAAACTATCACTATTCTAAAATATTAGTACGTTTAAAATCTATGCAAATATTATTACGGCGTTGTCCAATCCCTAATAATACACAAACACATAGACTATTACAAGGTTGGGATATAGATGGAAGAGCTGAGAGGAAGGTGAAAAAGATTTACTCACAATTCCGCAGCTAGCTCCATGCTCCCTGAATTACTGCTTGGCTCCTGGTCCTCTCCTGGCTTGATGTGGCTTCTTAATGTATTTGTTTGTTCGGTGATCTCTGCTGAACCGTTGAAACGGACGTCGGCTGCTTCCCGTAGATGTGGATACGTGACAGACTGACTACAGAGATCCTACCGGCTGCGCCAATTAAGTAAGCGACAACGGAAGAGTTTAAAAATAAACTTTATTTGATCCCAGTTACAGCAAGACGGTAATTAATTCATCTAACAAGATATTGATCTTATATACTAACTTAATTGCTAACGTAGTACATCCACAGCGTGATCAGATTGACGCATGTTCTAGATAATTATAAATGCTGATCGCGCAGTGGGGAAATTGAGAAATAATAATCTAGTAAATACTTATTGTCTGACAAAGCTAATATTGGTAGGTTGGGGTTCCTTAACTCGCTCAACCGCTGCGAGACGACGACGGCTACGGGGAAAGTGTGTGTGCGAAATCAAACAAGGGCAATATCGCGAGTGAAGTGTTACACGGTAATGTAAGTGATAAAGTGATAGACGTAGGGACACTCGCCGCGGCCCTAGCACAAGTCGCGCGCAGCTCGAGAGAGCCCCCCAGGTACATCCAGCAGCTACCAATCTTCGATGGAAAACCCGGTGAGTGGATAGCTTATAAGGCCGCGTATTGTGACTCACACACGTATTTTTCCTGTATTGAAAATGTCGCTAGGATTAGGACGAGCCTCAGAGGCGCCGCAAAGGAAGCTGTAGGTTGTCTATTATTTAGTCAATCCGACCCTCAGGTCATTCTAGACGCACTTGAAAGACGTTTTGGTAGGCCTGAGGCCTTGATTATGGCTGAGTTAGATCATATAAAATCATTACCTAAATTAAATAATAACCCTAGGGACATTTGTATTTTCGCTAGCCGTATAGCAAACACGGTGGGTACGGTAGAAGCACTAAAAAGGATCCAATATTTACATAGCCCCGAAATGTCGCGTTGTATCGTAGAAAAGTTAACGCCAATACTAAGAAACAAATGGTATGATTACGCGGCTAATAGAAAGTTTGAAGATATTCCAGAGTTGAAGCGCTTATCTATGTTTATGAATGAAGAGGCAGATAAGTGTGGCGCGTTTGCACCGCCAGAACGTGGTAATGACGACTCCAACGGTTTACGACAACGGCGCAGAGTAGAGCGCACGTTTAACGTGAATAGAGAACCATCAAACGAGCAATGCCCAGCGTGCAAGCAACACGGCCACAAATTACTAGATTGCAGTAAATATAAACAACTAGACATAGATACACGATGGGATATAGCAAAAATCTCCAATATGTGCTTTAGATGCCTGCGAAACAAGCATAGAAGGTTTACGTGTAAAGCGCCTATTTGTGACATAAAAGAATGCAACATGAAACATCACAAACTGTTGCATAAAGAGCGTAAAGTTGAAGCGACACACAACGTAGCGACGCCGCCACCGACGCCCGATGTCACACACGAAACCGTTACGTCGGCGCGGGAAACTGTATCAACAACTTCGCCTCAGAATCGCCGCGCGTATTTAAAGATAGTACCTGTCACATTGAGCGGACCACATACAAGTCTACACACATATTATGCCTTGTTAGACGATGGGAGTACAGTCACCTTGTTAGACGCGTCAGTAGCAGATATCCTAGGTGCAGATGGGCCAGCCAGTCCTATGTGGATACAAGGCATAAGCACGGAGGTCAAGCATGAGCAAAGCCGAACCGTGAGCCTCCACATACAGGGCAAGCACCATAGCGACCCACAGAAAATAGAGGCGGCGCGCACCGTAACTAGGCTGGAAATTATGGCGCAAACTGTACAAACCAAGGACATAAATAATTGTAGGCATTTAAACGACATCCATAACACTCTTGTTTATGAACACGCGCGACCAATGATTTTAATAGGCCAAGATAACTGGCATTTATTAGTAGCCACGGAAACACGAACAGGTGCGCGTGATCAACCGGTAGCATCATACACAAAACTTGGATGGGTATTGCATGGATGTCAGTACTCTGTAAATAAAGTTATAGCTACATTTTGCGGCCACATTAAAATTAAAGAAAATCTGGAACCAATAGAAGAAACCATGAGAAACTTTTTCAAATTAGAATCTCTAGGCATAGAACCTAGGATACCTAGAGATGACCCGCAACAGCGAGCCTTGGACATCCTAGAACACAAGAGTCGACGATTACCCGATGGCAGCTTCGAGACCGGACTATTGTGGAAACAAGAGGTACCTAAAATACCAAACAACTACCTAGGTGCCCTAAAACGGCTAGAAAATCTAGAACGACGCCTAGATAAGGACGAAAACCTCAAGACCCAATACTTACAACGCCTTGACAACCTATTCAACTCAGGCTATGCAGAAAAGGCACCCGATACCTGCACGACCAATAAAACCTGGTACCTACCTCACTTCCCAGTGGTCAACCCAGCCAAGCCACATAAGCCGCCACGACTCGTACACGACGCAGCAGCAAAGACAGCGGGTCTGTGCCTAAACGACCTACTCCTATCGGGACCAGACCTTTTACAATCGTTGCCCGGTGTTTTAATGCGTTTCCGTCAAGATAAAATAGCTGTGTCAGCAGACATTAAATAAATGTTCATGAGGATAAAGATAAGGGAAGAAGATCGCGATGCTTTGAGATTTTTACGGCGCGGCGAGCAACGAAAAGGACCGCCAGATGAATATCGCATGACGTCGGTTATATTTGGAGCGACGTCATCCCCATGTACAGCGCTATATATAAAGGATCGCAACGCTAGAGACTTTGCCGATAGATACCCAGCCGCGGCGTCAGCAATATTAAACAATCATTACATGGATGATTATCTTCAGAGCTTTTCCAGCGAAGAGGAAGCTAAGAAAATAACAACGCAAGTAGATTACATTCATAACAAAGCCAATTTTCTTCTATGTGGTTGGATATCAAACAATAAAAATGTGTTAAACAATAACCTCGCGCCTTCACAAGACATAAAAGTATTAGGCGGCGACGACACCGAGAAAGCCCTCGGACTACGATGGGATATTAAGAAAGACAGCTTTATATTTCAAATTAATAAAAACAAAACACCTACTGTATTATTAAACAACACACGCCCACCCACCAAACGGGAGGCGCTCAGCATAATAATGTCTATATTCGACCCACTAGGAATTATATCACCTATTACTATACCGGCTAAAAGGATACTTCAAAACACATGGAAGTACAAAACGGAGTGGGACAAGCCACTACCCGAGGAGCTACAACCTAAATGGAAAGAATGGATGGAGTCACTAAGTACTATAGAAACGCTACTGATCCCACGTTGCTACGATTACGGTGACGTCACAGCAAGAGAAGTACATACGTTCGTAGACGCAAGCGAGGAGGCATACGCCGCAGCGGTATACTGGCGAACCGAAAGGTCAGACGGCAGCGTACAAGTGACCCTGGCGGCAGCCAAGAGCAGGGTAGCCCCACTTAAACCCGTGTCAATACCTAGGCTAGAGCTGCAAGCCGCACTATTAGGAGCGCGCCTAGCCCGGACGGTTGTTCAAGAACACGACTACGAGGTGAGCGACCAAACGTACTGGAGCGACTCTACCACCGCTCTGGCCTGGATTCAAGCCGAACCACGCACTTTCAAGACTTTCGTGGCGCATCGTATCGCTGAAATTGGAACTCACCAAGAAAAACGAGTGGAGGTGGCTACCCTCAAAAGATAATGTGGCAGACGACGCGACACGCAGCACGCCGGAACATTTTAACTCTGAACACAGATGGTTTAATGGTCCCGAGTTCCTTAGAAAAGGCAGAGATGAATGGCCGCAGGACAAAAGGGTAATTGCCCCCATGAACTCGTGAGAAGAACGCGTCAAATGTCATATAATCAACGACACAAAGGTAATCGATCACCTCCCAAATATAACACGTTTTTCCAAATGGACACGGCTGATAAGGGCCACTGCAAGAGTACTTCAGTTCATTGACCTGTGTAGACCAAGTAAACACACGGTCGAATATAAGTGTACTAAGAAAAAGGCATCAAAAGATCCAACATGGAAAAAAATACACAAAAGCAAACCCGTAAAAAAAGTTACGCAAAAAATAATAAGGAATAAAACAATCAATTACATACCTATACCTGCTACTTATATTCCACGCGCCGAAGAACAATGGATCAAGAGCGCACAAGCCGAAAGCTTCAAAAAAGAAATTGCCGCCATAAAGGACAACAAAGCGGCGCCCGGCGACAGCTCGTTATCGGCATTAAGTACATACCTAGACAGCGCAGGTGTTTTACGTTTGCGCGGGAGAATCACAGCGGTACAAGACGTAAATGAAGAAATAAAAAACCCAATTGTACTCGAGGGTAATCACAGATATACAAGGCTATATATAGCATATGTGCATGAAAGTTTACATCATGGTGGAACCGAGATAACGGTAAACGAGTTAAGACAGCGTCTTTGGATAACGAGACTACGTCCGTCTGTAAAGAATGTCATAAAGGGCTGTTTATATTGTAAAATAAAAAAGGCAAAGCCGGCCAATCCCTCTACGGGAAACCTACCGTACCCCCATTTAGCTCATCATGTACGACCTTTTACTTTCACTGGTTTAGTTTATTTTGGCCCCATATCTGTTTCCGTAGGTAGACATAAAGAAAAAAGGTACGGAACCTTATTTACATGCTTAACTTGTAGAGCTATACATATAGAAATAGCCAATTCACTTAGTGCAGATTCAGCTATCGCCGCTCTCAGGCGATTTATAGGTAGGAGAGGTTGTCCAAAAGAGATATGGAGTGACAACGCTACTTGTTTCAAAGCGGCTGATAGGGAACTAGGAGCAAGCGCCTTAAGTGCTTTAGGCAGTGAGTCCGATGCGCGGTCGATAAGCTGGAGATACATACCTCCCACGTCACCGTTCATGGGTGGAGCATGGGAGAGGATGGTGAGGGCAGTCAAGGAAGCACTGTACGTCACACTGAAAGAAGTTCACCCATCAGACGAGACCCTCGCTACGCTACTAGTAGAAGTGGAAAATACGGTGAACTCCAGGCCACTCACGCATGTCAACGTGTCACCAGACGAGCCCGAAGCCCTCACGCCTAACCACATACTCATCGGCCCTAACTCCCATATACCCTCACCGGGTAATTTCACCGCAGCAGACATCACAGCACGGCACCAATGGCGGCGCGCCCAGGCACTCGCAGACGTCTTCTGGCGAAGATGGGTACGTGAGTACCTACCGCTCCTACAAAACCGGCGGGAGCCCTACGGCAGTGGCACCCCACCCAAAGTCGGAGACGTCGTTATGATCTGCGACCCTAACCTCCCACGCAACACTTGGCCTAAGGGAAGGGTGACGAAGGTGTTGCCAGGTGCAGACGGAGAGGTACGAGTTGTAGACGTGATGACCAAAGGACATGTACTCCGAAGACCAACGAAACGAATTGTCGTGCTCCCCACGGAGTCGCCTGATGGCGACGGCGGGAGAAATGTGCACGATAGCAACATGTCTGTACCTGTCTGTTAGATTTAAGTAGGTACCTATATTATGTAAGGTGACGGAGCCGCGTGCTTGGCGACAAGTATAAACCTGCTCACGCCGCTCGGTTGCTTCGCGCGTTGCCATTGGTCAGTTAAAAAAAATATGGCCGACTCGCACCCCCCGCCAGCGTTGCCAGAACGTAACTTTTGTTACATTTTACGTAACTTTTGACCTTCTCATGTAACCTCCATGTAACACGACTCAAAATGTAATGTGTTGTTTACGTAACTTTTAGGACTTAATAAAAATGTCGAAATATTTTTCAGCAAACAAAAAATAATCGTGAAACGGAACGTATCTAAGGAAGTTTTCGTTCGTCGTGTTGTCTCACCTGATTTTGTGGCAAACAAAATTGACGTTTTGCTTATTCACTCACTCACTCACTCACGTATATTTTTAAATCTTCAATCCCACTTACTCCGGCGGGCGAGTGAGCATATTAGGCTTAGCATACACTGCGATTTTAATTCGCACGTTTTTTTTTTTCTGCTTATTCTGCGACCTATGGCATTGTATGAAGCTGCACGTATTGCGGTAAAAATAAAATTCACGTGGCAAGAAAGCCGTGTTTTGCCTCAGAATAATCCACTGCACCGCGGCGCAGATTAAATTCGCGCGAACATTTTGAACTCTATGAACAGGTAGAAAGATACAAAAATCGCGAGGAATTTAATCAGCAGTGCGTGTTAGTTAGATTCAGTACGCGGACAAAAATTCGCACATAAAATAAGGTAATGTAACTTTTCTCACGAAAATGTAACTTTTTGAGATGTATCATGTAACATTTAACTATCTGTCACTGGCAACACTGCCCCCCGCGGATCGGTGGATATAAAAGCCCCGCGCGCTGGCAATGCACACGCCAGTCAACCGAAATTCTCTACCTAAGTCAACTCGCTGTAATTAATACTACCTAAAATAAGTTAATTAAGTAAATTTGTAAAGACCATAAATAAAGCCATTTTATGTACCTACTTGTGCCGAATTTCAATGATACAGTCCACTCGCTACAGTAATCTAAAGTCAAATTAGATTCGATTTCCAAGCAACTAACTTATTTTCTTTTGTCGATATCCATCTATAAAGTTAAAATTCGATCAGACTACATCACTAATTGAGTAGCGTAAAACTTTCGAGAACGAAATAGTGAATACCGCAGATTAGAGGTGAATACATAGGAAATTTTTCAAATTCCGAAAGAGAAATAAACGAGGAGCGTGCGCGCAAGGATCCAGGAATGAGCCATACCATTCCCCGTGGCTCTAACGCGCACTCGTATCGTCTCCTTTCGCAATTCGCACCCGCGGTGTTACTCAAATAGATAATATTTTTCTAACTTCAGTTAACGAAGTTGGATTTTGTTTGTTTTGTTTGGTTTTTCTTCAGTTACCAGTTAGTCCTTATTTAGTTTAAGTCAATACTGAATAGGTTACGTTTAGACAAGCGTGCTCCACCGTAGACCACATCATCGCTTACCATCAGGCGAGATAGTGGTCAAACGCGAGCAAATAGATTAAAAAAAACATCATCCTATGTGGCCCCGTTTTTAGAAGTTGTGTGCCGCTGAAACCGTTTTAATCAAAACCCCCTTCTTAGTCCGCATTATGCAACTTCGGAACCCTATTACTGCCCGTGGCCCGACACGCACTTGGCCGGTTTTTCTTGTTGGTTTTATTAAGCCATCCCTTTCGACTTGTAATGAAATGTCAGATGAATAAAAAGTGTGTATGTGTGCGTAACACTTTTTTCGGTTGTTTTGTGAGTGTATAACGTATCTGTTTACTAGAATATCATTGTTTATAATATTAGAACTTTTATCTACACTCACAACGTAATGTTCCAATTATGAATTCAAAAAATATTGCTTAAACACGTACTTTATATTCGTGGAAAGGTAAAATTAAAAAAAAAACCATTTCTTCCAACTATGCTTTAATTGCATCACAATCACACTAAAAACTCAGTACAAAGCGAGTCTTTAATGCTCTAGAGCAATAAAAATGTATGAAATTTCATTATTGCACTGTTTTTTTTTAATCGCACCAAAAGTTGCCAATCTCAATGGATTAGCTCTATTCAGCCAGCCGATATCAATACTTTTTTTTACGTACGTATTATTCATTTCTATCCTACTTGTTCCAAATTTAAAAAAATGATTGCTGCTAACTCTGATTTCAAAATGAAAGAAATTTAAAAAAGTGATTTATCTACTATTCCTATAGGTTGAAAGAAAAGCAGATTATGCACCTCGCCTTAAGTAATTTATATTGCCCTCGTGCCTGTTAGATTAGAGCCCTCGCTAGCGCTCGGGCTCTAAATCAGGCACTCAGTGCAATAATAAATTACTTTGTGCTCGATGCAATAATCTACTATTATACAAAACATTTCATAACATAACATTTTAGTTCAACATTTTCATTCGATTTTCAAACAACTGCATCATAAAATAACTTTTTTTCTATTATGATACTGGACAAATCCAAGAAGTTAATCACTAAGGAGATTCCATCAATTATTTAAATTTTTTGAAATGCCATTCTTATACCTAATAAAAAAAAAAATATTCCAATTTTAACTTGTCTGTAACAATGCCCGCTTTAGGCATATTACGCACTGCCATTTTTATTTGCGCGAACTTTTGTCTCTTTCCACCTGTTCATGGAGCTCAAAATGTTCACGCGAATTATATTCGCGCTGCGATGCGGTGGATTCTGTTGCAAAACACGGATTTCATGCGGTATTATTGCCGTACGATTTTTTTACCGCAATTTAATGCGGTTATGTGCTGGGTTTTGGCGCCATTCATACGTTTTCCAGGTTTCGTTGTACTGAATTTCATGACTTTTTAAAATTCTTGCTTAAAATGTCTGATATTACTGAATGTGAAGAACAATTGACGCCGCCAAATATATGCGGCGAAGGAAATTACTCATAATCTCTTACCAGCAAAGTCGAGATTATTACCTATATGATGCATTTATCACGACTTTATGGCATGGAAAATACAAAAAATAAGATTAAGTAGGTTCAATCCCAAAATGTTTGAGTGTAGATAAAGTAGTTTATGAAACTGCACATAACTAGGTATTTAAAACATTCGTGTGAATACTATTAAAAACCTCACCTACGGCTCGGTTTTTAAACTCACACTCATGTTTTAATACCCCTCATTATGCAACAGTATCATAAACTACTATTATTATACTGACTAAGTTTTAAAAAAACCTGGTGACGTCCGGGTTTTGGCTCCAAAATCCGGGGTTTTCCCGCGTCTTGTCCTGTGTGCTTAGTGCGAGTTTTTCAACGTATTCACTCGTGATAACGTAAACGATCTCTTATGTCAAAATGTATACAAAAAAAGAGGTTTTGCCTTGCCGTCACCAGACGCCGCTTATCCAGTTTCAATACAAATTGTAGTACGTAAACGCGATTGAGCGTGAATAAAAACTCGCATCAAGGCCTCTGGTTTCTATGTTTTAGAGATGGCTACCCTAACTAAGAAGAGCGTGAGTTTGTCATGACACGCTAAGAAGAAGAATGAACGGCTGGAATCCAAGCTCAATATCATGTAATGCTTTAACTAATCTGTGTATGTTATCTAGTAAGTACGAGTATAGAAGCACACTAATGCGTGCCACGAAGTTTTTCTTCCGAACCATTCAATGGTTGGTTTATGCTGTGATTATATTTATCCGTGTATTTCAACTGTAGATGGACTAACGATTTATATAAAAACTAAAAAGAGAAATGTAGCAGGTTTTTGAAGTGTTTACAAGACCGCATGACTCTACCACACACCTGAGAGGCTCTGTTAATTATTTTATTGATATGAGTATCTCAATGTAATTACAATCAAGTAATACGTATGCCATGATAATGTGTTCAATGTACCTCTATGGAAAGTAATTAGTTGTTTGTTTAGTAAAAGATTAATGTAACATTTTGACAGAAGGGGTCATAGGGCTGAAGGGGCAATCTATATATTGTTGTGTACAACATATAGATTGACCTTCAACTCTGCCTCGTGTGCTAAGGACACAATTTTTACATACAAATAAAATAGATAAGTACAAACAGCGCATTTTTGTTTTGCTGGAATTTATTATTATAATTACAGCAAGTTCAGACCGACTCATCCACTTATACGAGAATCACTAAGACGTAGGTGCGGTGTCTCCGGCGACACGGCGACAGGCGACAGGCGACAGGCGACACTGAGCTGCGGGCTGCGCCTGGCTGACACCGCAGCGGCAGCGGCGTCATCGATACAAAAATAAATTAAACATGTAGGAGCCACGGTGCACGGTGCACGGTGTCGCCATTATTATATCTCTATATAAAACGTTGGTACACTTCCACGCACATCACCATATTTACATCGCGTTGCTTCTGGAACAAACAGGCCATGAAAACAGGAAACTCGGGGAGAAAGAAAGATGGGACCGACTTTGGAATTTGTCGCTTATGTGATTCGTTGTTCGTATAATAGTTACCGCCAGCCGATACTTTCATTCATGATCTAAATCTGAACCAAAATTGCTAGTGCGATTTTGGAGAGCAGAACCCATCGGCGGCCACATGTATCGGTGTGGGTGTGGGTGTGTGTGTGTGTGTGTATGTGTACCTGGGCATGGCGCACATCTCGCAGGCGTCGCTGTGCGGCGCGTTGTGGAAGGTGCACAGCGGACACGTCCACACGTATCGGTGTGGGTGTGTGTGTGTATGTGTACCTGGGCATGGCGCACATCTCGCAGGCGTCGCTGTGCGGCGCGTTGTGGAAGGCGCACAGCGGACACGTCCACACGTATCGGTGTGGGTGTGTGTGTGTGTGTGTATGTGTACCTGGGCATGGCGCACATCTCGCAGGCGTCGCTGTGCGGCGCGTTGTGGAAGGTGCACAGCGGACACGTCCACACGTATCGGTGTGGGTGTGTGTGTGTGTGTATGTGTACCTGGGCATGGCGCACATCTCGCAGGCGTCGCTGTGCGGCGCGTTGTGGAAGGTGCACAGCGGACACGTCCACACGTATCGGTGTGGGTGTGTGTGTGTATGTGTACCTGGGCATGGCGCACATCTCGCAGGCGTCGCTGTGCGGCGCGTTGTGGAAGGTGCACAGCGGACACGTCCACACGTATCGGTGTGGGTGTGTGTGTGTATGTGTACCTGGGCATGGCGCACATCTCGCAGGCGTCGCTGTGCGGCGCGTTGTGGAAGGTGCACAGCGGACACGTCCACACGTATCGGTGTGGGTGTGTGTGTGTGTGTGTATGTGTACCTGGGCATGGCGCACATCTCGCAGGCGTCGCTGTGCGGCGCGTTGTGGAAGGTGCACAGCGGACACGTCCACACGCCCGCACCCGCGCCCATACCGCCCGCAGCGCCCAGCTGCATGCTGTGGGAAAATTATTATATTGCAGTCAATACTACTTCATACGGCCATATTTTTAAACAATAGAAATAGCATAAAATAAATAGAACACCATTAGTAACATCAGTAATGTGTGGCATGAGAGGCTAAAATAAATTTGGTGGGTCATAGTGACCGTCCGACCGACCGGTCAGAGTGATCAAGAACCACAAACACTCGGCAGTACCTGTCTGCGTCGTGGTCGGCGGCGGCGCGGGTGAGCTGGTCCAGCGTGGCGGCCGTAGGGGTGGCGCGCCAGGCGTCGGCGGCGGCCGCGTCCTGCGCGCGCACGGCCGCCAGCAGCGGCGCCAGCGCCTCCAGGCTCAGCGGCAGCGCCTCATTGCAGGCCAGGAATAGCAGCACGTGCAGGTCGGACGCGGCCTCCAGGAAACTGGGCGCGGCCGCCAGGTGCGCGTGCAGCGCACGCAGCGTCTGCAGGTGCTGCTGCAGCGGCCGGTTGGCGGGCGGGAAGGCGGCGCGCGGGCTGAAGGTGGGCGCGGCCGCGTCCGCCGCCACGCCGCACGGCACGTCCACCAGCAGGTAGGCCACGGGCACGCGCTTGGCCGACACGCCCACCTCGTTGCCGTACGCGTCGCGCTCCTGCAACACGGGAGCCCTCTCATTGTTTACTGTTCCTCACCGGCTGCGGCTTTAAGGTATACGAGTACTAATGCATATTGCTGTTGATGGATGGTATATTGTAGTTTCCGGCCGAAACACGATTTTTAGCCGAAACCGAATATTCGGGTCGTTGTCCAGTTTCTACCGAAACCGAAACTTACGGTGTAACAAAAACAGCAAACATTCTGAAATAAAATTAGGTATCGGACTTGAGTTTCATAAAAGACTAAAAATTAATAAATCGCTTCATTATTACAATGCAGTTTGAACGAGGGTCGACTTGGAGAGGGTTGGAAATTAAACACTGGACTTGAATTACTAAGCGCGTGTAATCTATACTAATAATATTATAAAGAGGAAAGATTTTTTTGTTTGTTTGTACCGAATAGGCTCCGAAACTACTGGACCGATTTGAAAAATTATTTCACCAATAGAAACTAGAAACCTACATTATTCCTGAGTGACATAGGATAGCCAATTTTTTAATCCCGAAAATGGGTCCTGTGGGGTGGTCCACGGGAGCGAAGCCGCGAGCAACAGCTAGTAATCTGATCAATCATAGTACATTTTTTACTATATTTCGACTAGTGTAACCTTAAGGTTACACTAGTCGAAATGTGGAACTATCGACGCTCATAACTTTCAAATATTTTCTTTTTTTACTTTTTTGTTTCCATACAGGGCTAGATAATGATGAGACAAATTGATATCACTTTTTATTTTGAACGTACATCGTCAAACAGAGGAATAATCCCTAGATTACGTTTGTATGGAAGAATTTTCGACTAGCGTAACCTTAACTAGGGTTAGTAAAATAGTAAATGCACTGAACTAGCGCTGACAATTGAATTTTCGTTCTTAATACAAATGGTAACAATGTCACTTTAACGGTAGCGTTACGTTTAGACGACTCGGATGACTATTCAACCAAGCTAATACCACTTCACTCTCTGTGAACGCATACAAATTTTCCTTTGGTATCACCATCGCTTCGGCTACTTCCAAAATAAGCTTAGCTAAAAGTACTGCACCGCAAAGTTCGAGCCTAGGAATTGAAACTTGCTTTATGGGAGCGACTTTCGTTTTGGGAGAAACTAAAGAGATATGAATATACCCCATCTCGTCAATTACTCTAAGGTATACAACTGCTGGCTGCTGCATATGCTACCTAATGGCGCATCCACACATACGGCCGCCGGCCGTGCCGCCGCGGCATGTGTGAATGCGCCATTAGATGCATCTTGTGCAACCAGCGTGGTATTTTTATGTCAACTAGTGAAACCAAGGATTGACGGTAAGTAAGCCATTCCTTTACTAAGTTGCTTGGCACTTCTTCATCCCATTGTAATCCTGCTAACCACAGCTTTTGTATTAATATTTTTGCTATGATTATGCTTGGTGCTAACCACCCCAATGGATCGAATAATCTTGCTATGTCCGAGATAATTTTTCTTTTTGTTACATGTTTATCTATCGGTTTAAGTTCCAGAGAGTATTTGAAGCAATCGTCGCGGGAATTCCAGGTAAGTTCTAAAATTTTTGTAACTTCGTCTATTTTTATCTGTAATGCTTCATCCTTTCCATCTCTAATTCTGTTTAATAATTTCTGGCTATTGCTTTTCCATTTACGTAACTGAAATCCGCCCTTGGCTAGCACTTCGGTTAACTCCGTATAAATTTTGAACGCTTCTTCTTTCGTTTCAGCTCCGGACATCAAATCGTCCATATAAAATTCGTTTAAAATTATTTTAGCTGTGTCCGGACTCTCGGAATACTATTCGGTAATCGACCATATTCACGTGGTGCGTCAAGTTTTAGAGTAATATAACGAATACCAGCTTACATACTACATTGCATTTATCGACTATAGCAAAGCATTTGATTCTTTAATACATGAAAGAATATGGGAGGCATTACTAGAACAAGGTATCCAACAGAAATACATCAGACTATTAAGATACATATACAGGCACAGCACAGCAAGAATTCAACTCGAAAAGAAAAGCGCTGATTTCAAAGTGGGAAAAGGCGTTAGACAAGGAGAACACCCCCCCCCCCTATCTCCGAAACTATTTTCCGCAGTTCTGGAATCAATATTCAGAAGACTTAATTGGGAACATCTACGAATTAAAGTAGACGGCGTGTTTCTGTCCCATCTGAGATTTGCAGACGATATAGTGCTACTGGCAAAAACATCAAAAGACTTAAACATCATGATAAAAGACCTTGCGACAGAAAGTGAGAGAGTTGGGCTGACACTGAATCCGGAGAAAACTAGAGCGAACGAATACATCTATCTGGGACAGCTTATTACTCAAAAATAACCTATGCGAAAAGAAGTGGAGAGAAGAATTGCAAATAGCTGGAAGAGATACTGGAGCTTGAGAGAAGCCATGAAAGACAAAAAGCTTCACATAAACGTAAAAAGTAAATTGTTCAACACCTGTATATTCTTACATACCCGTTCTTACGTACGGCTGCCAATCATGGGCTTTAAATCAAGAGATTTTGAACAAACTAGCAACTTGCCAATATGCAATGGAAAGGAGCATGCTGAATGTCAAAAAGTCGGACAGGTTGAAAAACCTGGTCATTAGAAATAAAACAAAAACTACAGATGTAACAACAAAAATTAAAAGACTTAAATGGAGATGGGCCGGCCACGTAATAAGAGGACACGACAAGTGGAGCAAAAGAGTGACACGATGGTACCCCAGAGAAGGCAAAAGGAAGAGAGTCAGACCGCATAAAAGGTGGGATGATGACATCAGACATGTGGCAGGAGTCATGTGGAACAGTACTCTGTTCACATTCACAAGAAAGAAAAGAATGGAAAAGGTTGGAGGAGGCCTTTGCCGATTGGCAAACAGATCTTGGAAAGATAACAAAACAACAGATTTTAGTATAAATTAGTTAGTGTTAAATTTTAAGTTTTTTTAGTAAGTTTAAATTACTGTAAAGTGATCTGAGTAAAAGGCTATATTATTATTATTATTATTCCATTTATTTATTGTATTTACATATTTTTACATTTTTAAATATCATTCTATAAAAAATAAAATAAAAAAACATTTAAAAATACAAAAATAGTAGCCCACCGGTATCGGGAACAGGGTCCAAGCTACCGGTGGTCAGGGCTGCTGAGAGAGGAACCTCCTAACAATACGAGCCGTGTCCAGGAGTACCACTTTCTGGATCAAGCCCTTGATCCAGCTGCCCAACGAGAGCCTCCTCAGATGTTCGTCGAGGCTCTTGGCTATTATACCATTGGCCATCACGACTATCGGTACAATGACTGCTGTATTCACATCCCACATGTCGACAACCTCGCGAGCCAGATCAAGATACTTACTTTTCTCATCTCTCTCCGCCTTCACGAGGTTCTCGTCATGGGGACCGCAATATCAACAATCATTGCGCGACGGTCTAGTCGTTCTATCACCACTATGTCAGGCATATTAGCAACAACAGTCCTGTCAGTGATGATAGACCGATCCCAATACAACGTGATATTACCATTTTCGAGAACTGGGTCGGGCACATACTTATAGTAAGGCACTTCCGATTCCACAAGATTGTATTTAAGAGCAAGTTGCTGGTGGATAATCCTGGCTACAAGGTTGTGTCTATGCAAATAGTCTCCGTTAGCCAGACTAGAACAACCGGAAATAATGTGTCTGATTGATTCCCCCGGCCGGTGACATGCCCGACAAATGTTAACCGTGCCGTCCTTCACATAAATTTCCGGTAGTTGTTTGTCATCATAACTTCGTCCATAATCGCAAAGACAAAACCTTCGGTTTCCCCGAAAAGGTCACCAAATCGCAGCCAGGCCACGGATGCTAAAAGATCTACATCGGGCCCATGTAGGACCCGGTAGAAGCGACCGTGAAGCTCCTTGCTCTGCCATACCTCCCTGCGGTCATTAGTATCTAATACTATAGGTTTGCGCCAGTTCTCGTTAGCCAAGGAGAGCGGGGTAAGGCCCTTATCCACCGCTACTACATCTCGATGCATTATTATTATGTGTCCGGACTCTCTCCACACTCATCAATCGCTAACTGTTGCAACGCTCGAACAGCTAAGTATGGTGCCGAAGCTGTGCCGAAAGTAACTGTTAGCAATTCAAACTCTCTAATTTCCTTTTCAGGACTATCCCGCCATAATATACTTTGAAATGGAGTATCTTGCCTATTCACTAAAACCTGCCGATACATTTTTATAATATCCGCCACCATTAGATCGTCGTTAAGCGATATACCGTTGCTTTTCTTACACGCAGCATCGAACACAACACGCACTTTCGTTGTTTCTTTATCCTCACGAATGACCGCGTGATGAGGTAAGTAAACACCCCTTTTATTTTGCTTTTCTTGCTCTGTTACTTCTATAATGTGATCAAGCTTTAAATATTCTTGTAGAACTTTCGAGTATTCGTTTTTCAATTTATTATTTTTTGCTAGTCTTGCTTCTAACCCTTTAAGCCTTTTTTCAGCTATCCCTTTGGATTCACCGCACCCACCAATAAGGTTTGTATCGCGTAGCGGCAATCTTACTATATATCTACCATCTTCATTTCTACGTGTCGACGTTGTAAACAACTCTTCACATTTAGTTTCTTCCTCCGTTAGCATCCTTTTTGTTCCAGATTGTTCCTCCATTTCCCAGAATTTTCTCAATAATGCATCATCTTGGACGCTGGTATGCATAACGGTAATTTTTGAATGAGAATGTATACCTTGGTCAAATTCCAAAGCACCCGATAATATCCAACCTAAAGTGGTTTTCTGGGCTAAGAGAGTTCCGCTCACATTCTTTTTAACCCCGTGCTGTATGACTTGGCTGTATACTTCAGCGCCTAATAGAATGTCAATTTGATTAGGCCGGAAATAATCCGGATCAGCCAAATCATAGTCACTTAAGCCTGCCCATTCTATCCTAGCTACCTTCGAAGACGGAAGCAGTGCTGTTACCGATTTCAACACATAGGCATTGACCTTTATTTGAAAAGATGGATTTACTCTTGACCGCAGTTTGATCACCACAATGGATGTAGAAGTTGTACCTTTATCCCCACCCACACCCAATACCGTATTTTTTGACGGTATTTTATTTAAACCCAGATACTGACCCATGGATTCTGTGACATAAGAACCCTGGGATCCCTGATCCAGCAAAGCCCTAACCACCTGGTGAGTCCCATTCTTCTACTCAGCCTTTACTAAGTCTGTGGTTAACAATACAGTTTTCGTACTGTTTCCTGTCGCAAGACATGAGACTAATGCTTTATCGGACACCTCCGCTTGATTGGCGGCCCTAATCTCCCCAAAATTCACCGATTGGGTTTCCGCGCGAGCGGCCCTACTATTTTCACCAACTTTCGACCCTTCAACACCCGTAGGGTGTAACAATGAATGATGGTTTGTACACCTGGCACTTCAGAGTGTTCTTACAGTACCTGGCAGTGTGGTTGCTAAGCAAGCAATTGTTTGTTTTTAAATTAAAACATAAGTTGTTCTGATGAACAAAGTTTCGTCGGTTTTCAGTACATTCTTTAATAAATTTTGGACACGAACTTATCCTATGCTCTACTGAACAAAATGCACAAGATACCTTTTTATCTTTAATAACGCGTAGTACCTGTGTAGCCCTTGGAACCCTACTATCTACCTTAGGTTCTATATTTTCTAAACCCCGATATCGATTTACCAGAAACTCTTTAGGGTTGATCAAAAGTAGGAAGGGCATCCATGGATCCATGGATCTGATGCTATCTTTAACTGTGCATCTAACCTCAGTAGGTTAGATGCACAAAAATTTGTAAATCTTTTTTTGTTATGCAAATCGTAGGTTTGATACACAACAGTTTGTTGTGTATCAAACCTACGATCAAGTGTCGAAAGGTTGTCCACTCGTGATATTTACCGGAAAACATTGGTATTTTTACTTCTGGTAACCGAAAATTACTACTTTTTTTGGTGCTAGGTTCAACCGCGTTATTTTTCTCTAATAAGTTCTTTAAGAGTACTTTTAAAATGAATATAGTTCTTCCACTACCTCATAATCCCCATCTTTATAGTACTCTAAGTACTATACAATTCTGGTTTTTTAATTGCGCTTATTATTTTAATATGTGTATTATGGAAAAGTTGCCATAGTTGCTCTAAACTTTCTAAGCGTGTTTCAAAATACGATACTGTAAGTCGATCTTTAGGACATTTTTTAAAGTTAGACAAAGACTTTACAATGCATGTCCTCGAAAAGAGCGTTTTCCAAGCAGCCAAACTGTGCGGAAAGTGTCACTTTTTTTTACTAGTGCTTTTTACTTTTCTGTACTTTTTTAATTTTTAACTCCAACGTCAGCCCGCCGCATAGTTTTTATTATTTGAAAAAAGTTTTAAAAATTAGTTAAGTACAGATTATCATTCATATAAAAGGTAAAACAAAACTAATACTTCATTTAAGGCGTTTTTAATTACTCTAGATTTAGATTTTGATCAATAAATTAATTATAAATATTCATTAAATATGTTTAGCAGAATGAATATTTTGCTCGTGCCTTTTTGCGTTACGACGTAACAGCTATTTGCACATGCGCAGTAGATATTCCCGAGGAACTATGAACTATTAGTTAATCTGTGGATATGCTGAGCGCCCTTGAATAAGCGCCATTTTATTAATTTCTTGCTTGGTTCAGATATATTTTTTTATTTCCTCGCACAATGCATAGTAAAATGTTGTATGATACACGTGCGTAAGATGATTGCCGACTCGTGTCGATTTATCCACTCATCGGAAATCACCTACTTTCCGCACTTGTAGCTTAAATAACTATTTAAATTTTTGTTTTTACGTCTTCTTGGATGTTAATAAAACGATCCATTTTGAACACCGGTTATTCGACACACAATCGCACAGAAAAATAACACAACAATAATAATTCTCTAACTGCTACACAGAACACAGTAAATGAAAACAACTCAGACAATAAAGAGTGGAAGAATATAATTATGCTAAATTTAATGTCCACTAATAACAATCTAGTTGCACTTTTTGCTCTCAAAGATATAAGCTTACATACAAACTTGCGAGAGTGCTTAGTCCTCTTTAATCCGGGCCTGACATAAAATCCGATCTTAGCGAATATCTACTAAGTACTAACTATTAAATACCTCCCCGCCAAATTTAAAGTTTGTAGGACAAAAAATGAATGAGTTTCATACAAAATTGGGAGAGCCCTTAAGACCTCCTTAATCCGGCCCTGTCGCAAAATCCGTTCTTAGCGGACGTCTACCAACTATAAACTACATTCTTGCTAAATATTAATTTTGTAGCTCAAAAAATTAAGGACTTTCATATAAACTTGCGAGAGCCTTTAGACCTCCTAAATACGACCCTGTCGCAAAATCCGTTCTAAGCGGAGGCTATTACTAACTAAAACTACCTCCTTGCCAAATTTTAAGTTAGTAGGTCAAAAAATTATGGACTTTCGTACAAACTTGAGGGAGCCCTTAGACTCCCAAAGCCGGCCCTGTCGCAAAATGCGTTCTAAGCGGACGTCTACTAACTATAAACTACCTCCCCCCAAATTTTAAGTTAGTAGCTCAAACACTGAAGGACTTTCATACAAAGTTGCGAGAGCTCTTAGACCCCCTAAATCCGGCTGTGTCCCAAAATCCGTTCTTAGCGGACGTCTACTAACTATAAACTACCTCCCTGCCAAATTACATATTTATACGTCAAGCGGTTCTCGATATTTCGTGCTAGGTGAATGAGTGACCTTTCGCTTTTAAATATATATATTAAGTATAGACATCGCAATTTTTTTAAACTTTTAGATGCATAATTGACGTCTCGTCTTTCGTGCATGAATTCGCAAAGGAACACGTACTCGAAATTAGATATTTTTGTTTTGACGTTTTGACTTTGACTTTGACTTTTTTAATCTTATAGAATACTTACTGCTTGATTACGCTGATCTTTACTACTCGTATAACTCTTGAAAACTATTTCTGAATATTTCTAAAAAGCTAAGTTTAATTGCAGATATCGTATTGACCCTCGATACAGTTGTGTAGTCAATTTTATTTTGATTCCGAAGGTGAGGGAATTTTTCACCAGGTAAATTTGAGGTTTGCTAGTCAGCAGGACCCGAGGGCCCACGGTGCACGGCACCGTCTAGCCCTCCGAAAGCTACCACAGAAGGACGTGACATGTGTGACTTGTAATCTTATACAATTCGCACAATCAATCTGCCTTTTCCTAACTATTTTGGGCTTGGTTGCCAGTCTAACCATATATAGCTGAGTACGAGCATTTTACATCGAGCGACTGCCTATCTGACCTCCACAACCCAGTAAGTAGGTTGTGGAGGTCAGATAAGACTGGTGTCCTATCATCACCGCTGGTGCTTCACCGTCGACCACATCATCGCTTACCATCAGGCGAGATGGTGGTCAAACGCCAGCCTATCGTTAAAAAAAAGAAAAGAAAAATCTGTCTTATGACTATCCGTAACGACTATCTATGGTCTACAATGAATACAGTGCACAATCTATTTAATTTCGGAACTCAGTTGCTCTAATAAATGTAAGTATAAACAGGTTAATAAAGAGCTTTCCTACTCGTACAAGACCGCTCACTTTGATTTTATTACGATACGACTTTGCAAATCTTCAAACATTATCTATGTTATATTTGGTGAGATTACATGTGTGAACGTCATTTCACTCAACATATTGGTGACGACCGGCCGGCGCGCGTCACGCGTCACGCGTCACGCGAGCGGTCGATAGCGGCGCTGAATGCTGACAGCGAGTGCCAGTGCCTTATCACTGCGCGACTGCGGCACGCGACTGAAGTCAGCCTCGGTCCCACCGGCCACCCGCCACCCGCCGACACCGCGGTGACTTTGAACTGGCGGCTATGCTAATATGATAAATGCGAAATTGCATACGTAACTGTCTGTTCTGTCTGGCCTTTTCACGTCTTAACGGTGGACCGGACTTGGATGAAGCTTGGCACGCGGCTAGACCATGTCCTGGATTAGGAAATACGATACTTTTTATTTCGGGGTTTTATTTATTCCCTCGGCGTAACTTCCAATTTTTACGCTTTTTCTCGATAAATCACTCCAACCGTAACATAACGTCCCGTCCGAAGTCTCCGAAGAGCCGGACAATGGGCAGAGGTGTACAAAGTTATATTTAAGAGCCTTGTTGGTGGCGGCGAGCCTATTGCCATCAATCGCGCACGATGTCGAACTCAGCTCTGCTACTGACACTTTCTTAATTAACAGTGCCCATTTTGGGATGTACGTAATACCGCACCCTCGACGTAGTAAAAATTCATTTTTTTTTTATACGTTTACCGACGGCGGCGTAGCAGTTATAATCACTCGAAATACAAAAAGTCTATTAAACAAGATGAATAAATTGGAAAAGAGAATAGCCTTTTCAAACTACACGCCTGAACAAGGTCACTGCGTCGGGAAGTAATCTGTTGATCGAGCGATGTGAAGCGCGGCGCACGTAAGGAAAAACAACATGGCGAGTGTACACAAAACGTAACAATGATGTGGCAGTGCATATCCATTACCGAATTTAGTTAATTCACTTTTAGTGCGCCAACCGAATAACGTAAAATGTGATCGAGCCGAGCGACGCGAACGTGTCGTGTGTTGCGCCGCATGCCGCCAGCTGACTGCGGCCTGCACATGGCGGCCTGCGAGCTGGGCGACATCCAGGAGCTGGCGCTGTGCTCGTGCTGCAAGCGAGCCTTCGACGACGACGAGCGCGCGCCCAAGCTGCTGGCGTGCCAGCACCACTTCTGTCTGGCGTGCGCGCGCGGCGTGCTGTGCGCCGGCCGGGACGTGTGCTGCATGCACTGCTGGAAGCGCACCGACCTGCCCCTGGGCGGCGCGCGCCAGCTGCCCACGCACGCGCCCGTGCTGGCGCTGGCGCGGCGTCTGGCGCCCGGCCCCCAGTGCGCCGCGCACGCGCAGCCGGCGCTGTGGTGCTGCGCGTGCGCCGCGCCCGCCTGCCGCGCCTGCGCCCCGCACGCCGCGCACGCGCACTCACTGCGGCCGGCGCACGAGGCGCGCGCGCTGCTGGCGCGGGCCGAGCGCGAGCTGCGCGACGAGCTGGCGCACCTGGCCGCGCGGCGCCGCGACCTGCAGCTGCGCGCTCTGGACGCGGCTACGGCGCTTAAGATGCGCCTGGAATGGGAGTTGGCTGCACCCGCACCGCCCGCTCCTCCGCCACGCGACCTGGCCGCCGCCGCCACCGAGTGCGAGCGTCTGCGCGGACTGCACGCCGAGGCGCTTCTGCAGGGCCGCCTGGACGAGCTGGTCCGCACGGCCGACGTGCTCCTAGACTCGTCGCTGCTGCGGCGCGCGCTGGCGGGCAGCGGGCCGGCGGAGGTGCCGGCGGAGGCGCCGGGCACTTGGGCGGAGCGGCGCGACCCGCTGCTGCTGCTTGCCAACTACTGCTCGGCGCAGCTGTTCGCGCGGCAGCAGGCAGCGCGCGAGGCGGAGGCGCAGGCGCCGGGCACGTCGCCGGGCGCCAGCTCGTCGCCCCTGGCGTCGCCCGCGCGCGCGCCCGGCGTGTTCCCGCTGGTGTTCCTGGAGCTGGCGGCGGACGGCGTGGCGTGCGGCCGCGTGCTGGTGGAGCTGCGCGAGGACGTGGCGCCGCGCATGTCGCACAACTTCTCGGCGCTGGCGGGCGGCGAGCTGGGCGTGGGCTACCGCGGCTGCAGCGTGTTCCAGTGCTGGCAGGACGAGAGCGTCATCACGGGCGACTTCGAGCTGAACAACGGGCGCGGCGGCCGCTCGGTGTTCGAGGAGAGCTATTTCATGCCGGACAACACGCGGCTGGCGGCCGTGCGCGGCGCGGTGGGCATGCGGCGCTCGCAGAAGCGTCACGACCAGTTGGGTCTGGTGGGCTCGCAGTTCCGCATCGTGCTGCGCGAAATGCGCGGCTTCACGGCCATCTTCGCGTTCGTGGTAGAGGGCCTGGAGCTGGTGGACCGGCTGAGCCGCACCGGCGACAGCGCCGGCAAGCCACACAGCACTATTATTATTTCGAACTGCGGAAAGCTCAACTAGGCGCTCACGTTAAAAGCTCGATATTTCCTGCTCTCGTATCCGAGGATATCACTCCTTGTTCCACTCCACCCTCATTTCAAGCGACTCTCGTACCTTTTTAATTTCTCCTTGGACCAATCGCAGCCCTTCCGAAGCGTCTCGAAATATGTATTTATATATACGTAGTTAGTAGAACGTTCAGAAGTGTTAACTCCTAGTATTGGATGTTCCGCGACAGCTTCTTGATTGGTTCGCATAATATAGTTAGGAAGCAAGTCGGCGCGTCGTCGGTCGCCGCCTGCATTCAGTTCCGTCTCGTCGTTTTTTCAACGTTTGTCAAAAGCGTTGCGTACGGTAGTTCGTCGTCATTCGGTTCCGTCTCTTCGTTTGTTCAACGTTCGTCAAAAGCGTTGCGTACGGTAGTTCGTCGTCATTCGGTTCCGTCTCTTCGTTTGTTCAACGTTCGTCAAAAGCGTTGCGCACGGTAGTTCGTCGTCATTCGGTTCCGTCTCTTCGTTTGTACAACGTTCGTCAAAAGCGTTGCGTACGGTAGTTCGTCGTCATTCGGTTCCGTCTCTTCGTTTGTTCAACGTTCGTCAAAAGCGTTGCGTACGGTAGTTCGTCGTCATTCGGTTCCGTCTCTTCGTTTGTTCAACGTTGCGGTAGTTCGTCATCTACCGTCTCTCGTTTCATTAAGAAAGTGACTAGAGGGCCTAGACTCCTCAATGTAAACGATACATAATTATATTTTTGTTATAAGCGATCGCGATTAAAGTCGTAACTGGTAAGATTCAATAAATTATAACGTTTTGATCATATTTGTGTCAATATATATGTTGAATTTTTTAGAGTAGAGGGCATAGCCGCGAGCTGCGGCAGAGGTAGACAAGGCATCGCAATACTATAGATTATATTTACAAGTATGATGGGTGCCTCCTAAGAGAAGTAGATAAAAGTGTATATGCGATTTCGAAATGATTACAGTAGAATATACTACGTTTTATAAGTATTGAAAGTCTCGCAAAGATTAACAAGACTGTGATGATTCCGTGATTAGCGGAGCGCGGGGCTCTCGCCGCCGCCGGTCAGTGCCTGCTTTATTATCAGATGTATTTACCTACATGTAATGTAATCGTAACTTTAGTTATCAGATGATATATTTACTATGTAACCTAATCGTATTCTTCGGTCGATCGTCACACCCGTGACCCGTCGATAGGACTCGACTGGCGTGTTGTACTTGTTAACTTTATTTTACTATTTTACCAAAGTTTATAGGTCGTAGGTGGTGCGCGTGCGGTGTCGGCACTCGGCAGTCGGCACTCGGCAGTCGGCTGTTCGGCACACGATGTTGTAAGAATGTTTTAATATTATAACGTCGCTGAGTTTTATTTTGCGCTATATAGTGAATGGCGCGAGCCGGTACTTGGTGTTCGTGGCTGTGTGATCAGTTCCGCTGCGGCCTCGCCCAACTCAAACGTTACGTGCATATTTTTGTTCATTGCAGATTCGTGATAAATAAATAAGTGTATAGAGCAGTATCGCATGACTTTTATTTCATTACACCACCCCTTAGTGAAGTTTTCTTTTTGGTAATTGTCTATGACTTCCTTGGAGAAAGTTGATCATTTACATTTACACTCTGTATATTCTATATTTTGACTTATAATATGTTTAGCCTATATTTTATTTTATTATTTTATTTTTGTACATGGAAGACTTACAGCTAATAAAAACAGACAAAAAGTAAACCATAGTCAACAGAAAGCCAGTTACAAATCCTCACGTATAGACTTATGATAATAATTTTAGTGTGAGCACAAAAACAAAAATCTAATATAACAACAAATAACAAACAACAAATATAACTGTTCCGCCTATAATTCGAAGAAGTATGAGGTACACGTATGGGTGGATTAAACCGAAATATTTTACATGGCACATTGAAATAGAATTTTGACAATAACTCGGGTGGATTAAACCGAAATATTTTACATGGCACATTGAAATAGAATTTTGACAATAACTCGGGGTTATCAATGTTGTTATTGAGGATTTTCAACAAGAATAAACAGTCAGCAATCTTACGTCGATCTACCAAAGGTAGTAGGTACTTCTTACAGAGTCCAAGATAATTAGTTGACTGATATGGAATCTTTTGATGAAAGCAGAGATATTTTATGAAACGTCTTTGGATGTTTTCAATGCGGTCAATGTATTTATGATAACGTGGATTCCATATCTGAGACGCATACTCTAGCTGACTTCTTACAAAAGTGCAATACAATATTTTAAGTGTTTTAGCATAGAGAGACGCATTACAAACCCAAGAAGTTTAGAAGCTTTTTTGACAATTGCGTCAATGATATATATCACATTCTTTGTTATTGTTTGTGTACCGCTTCCGCTTCTGAATTGAATATTTGGAGTTGCGAATGATAGCCTATTTAAATCCAAGAAAAAATACAGCTTTATAAGCTAAAGTAGAGTTCAACAATCTCAACTTTAAATTCTTAATTAAAAAACTTGACAATAGTTTGTCCAATCTTTGAAAAAATTGGTCAGACCAAATCAACAAGTATAAATTAGATAACGTATAACGATAACGTGGTTTTTTTATTTAATTTTGTCAAAGTCACAACGACACGTCATAAAGCGTTGTCTTGTAACTAGTCAAATAACCCGGCCCTAACTGTTCGGCGCAACGCTGCCCATAACGCTTGCTGCGAGGCCACGTCGTATGGCAATGGCTAACCTTTGCACCAAGAACGAGCCGGAGCGGGAGCGAACTTGATTTAGGTAATTTACTAATCACTAGTTTTCATGACTTTGACGGGATATATCTCGCAAACAGTACGCTTGACAAAAATATGATATACCAAAAACTACCTTCATTTTAAAATTCCTGCGGGGTGACTATAAGCTCTTAGAGCGGTATCAATTAGATATCGAGTAAGTGACAGATGTATACAAGTCAGATACATCTGTCCCTTATTCGATCTCAAATTGATACCGCTCTAAGAGCTTAGGGTCACCCCCAATTCAATTATTTTTATTTTTTATTGAAAGGAACAGCAAACAGTTACATTATAAGAACTTATAACTAAATTAACAATAACAATGCTAGTAATAATATAACCCACAACGCTGTCCACAGGTAGAAATAAAAGAAAAAAGAAGTGTATCGCTAGGAGCTTTAGTAGCTGTACGAGCAGTAATTTGTTATTTGCATTTCTTGAAGCAAACAAAAAAATAAATAAACTAAAATTTAGGAAATTACATAATATAAAGTAGGTATGACCTTAGAGAGTTTGACGTTTTTCAGAAAGCTCTTTCTGCAAATCATCACACCCACCAACACAAATGGATTTTATTTAATATGGGTTTTATTTAATAAAGAAGATCGAGTGAGGCTTTTGAATTTACACATTGGACAACTGAATCTGTCGATATTTTCAAAGTTACTGTTATATGAGTCAACCATTCGGCGGACAGGTGCGCGCTGGCCAGAATTAGTTCGGCATGAATTCACTGCAAAGAGAGTACCTGCGCGAACTTGTCGCCTATGAATGGTTCTAGGCACTACGTAACAAATCATGTTACTTATATCTAAACAATTGAATTTATTTCTAACAATTTTATATAAGCTAATGGCTTCAAGGTATATTCTTCGAGAGCCAAGGGGCAGGAGCTTGTACTTGCTGAGTAACTGAGAGTAAGGTAGGAGGGATTTATGACATCTGTAGTGCATGGCGCGTAAAAATTTGTACTGAACATTTTCAACCATTTCAGCATACTTTTTGTAGAAGGGGTTCCATACCGACACTGCATACTCCAATTGTGACCGAACTAGGGCTTTATACAAGCATAGATATGACGAGGTTCTCCTGAAGTCAATAGTAGATCGCATGATAAAGCCATATAATTGGTAAGCTTTACTCACAATTTTGTTAATGTGTAAGTCTAGACATAGTTTGGAATCGAGTATAACGCCGAGATCACGAATTGAGTTTAATTTAGTGAGAGGCACATGACAGAGACTGTACGCGAAGTTAATAATATGCTTATTTTTGGTGAAAGTAAGGTAATTGCATTTAGGTATACTTAGCTTTAGTTTGTTTCTATGACAGTAGTCTGATAGTCTGTCCTGATCTTGCTGTACTAGGATGCAGTCATTAAATGTTTTGATGGATTTATAGACCTTCAGATCATCTGCATACAATAGGTACTTTGTGTTGTGAAAACAACAACCTATGACATTAACAAATATGTTAAACAACAACGGTCCAAGAATAGAGCCTTGTGGCACACCAGATGTAACTTCGATGGTCTTTGATCTGTACCCGTTGATTACCACTCTTTGGCAGCGATCGCATCTTGGTGGTTGGCATTGGTGGTTTGCATCTTATATTTCATATAAGATGCAAACCACCGCAACAAGTTACCTCGAATTCCATTGAAGGCAATTTTATCCAGCAGCAGTTCATGGTCCACCTTGCCAAAGGCCTTGCAAAAATCTGTGTAAACGGCGTCTACTTGCAAGCCATTATCGAGGCTATCAAACAAAAAGTTGGAAAAGGAGAGAAAATTTTTGGTAGTAGATCGCTGTTTAACGAAACCGTGCTGTTGCTGTATACTGGAGTTGTGCAACGATGGATATATTTCATTATGGACGAGTCTCTCAAAGACCTTTGACAATGTGGAGAGAATAGAGATTGGGCGATAGTTCTCCACGTCACTCTTTGTGCCATCCTTGTGTACAGGTGTGATATTTGCATGTTTCCACTCTTTTGGAAACACTCCCTCAGTAACACACTTATTATAAATTATACTTAACGGCTTGCAGATTTGATCAGCAGTGTGCCGTAGAAAATATGCAGGTATGCCGTCAGGGCCTGGACCTTTGCAAGGATCAAGAGACTTAAGTTCTTTCAGGATCTTATGCTCGTCAAAGTGAATGTTAGAAATTATGTCATTAACTGAGGAAATTTCAACCGGCGGTTGCCATTGCGACAAAAGTGGTGAGGCAGGTTCATAAACTGAGTGGAAAAAAACTTGAAAACATATCACAGATCACTTCTGGTTCACTGGATTGGGTGTTTTTGTAGTGAACTTTAGCAGGTATGCACGGTCTGTCCTTTCGGTTTGCTACGTATGTCCAGAAGTGTTTAACATTGACGCGTAGGCTATCTTCTACCGAGATAATGTACATAGAAAAACATTTACCAGAATGTTTCATAGTCAGATATATTTTTATACTTCTTCCACCTGGTCCAGGCTGTTTCTTTTTAAATGTACGGATCAAGCGACGCGAGAACCAGATTGGAAAGGCGGAAGATTTAGAACTAGTCAGAGGAGTGTGCAACTTAATAATCTCGTCTAGTTTGTCATAGAACACAGATAGGGCTTCTTCAGATTCTTGGTGCGTGAGAAGTTCGAGCCAATCAGTGTCTTGTACCATATTATTTATTTTTTCATAGTTCGCCTTATAAAAATTATATTTCTGCAGCGAATGCCTGTCCAGGGGAAGATATTTAACATTAATATTTATGTCACAAACAAGTGGGGGATGATATACATCAGCAGGTAATAGAGGAGAGGGTTCTTGCTTTACATTACAGGGGCAGTTGGATATTAAAAGGTCTAATATTTTGCCTTTAGTGTTGAGTGAGCTGTTATATTGCGAGGCATTTAGAAGCGACATGAAGTTGTTTAGATGATCACAAGACACAGTTGAGCCGGAGCACAAAGGAAAACCTGCTGGCGTATTTAGGGTGGTTGGCATTTGCCATGCTGCTTCTGGAAGATTATAATCGCCGAACAAATAAAAGAATTCGACGCTAGCATCATCCAGAGCGTCATAGAGTAACTCGAAATGTTTTTCATATACAAGTGACGGAGTCTTAGGTGGTATGTATGCAGCAGCCACGATGTGGCGCTTTAGATTTTGACCACTAGGTATTTCGACAGCAATTTGCTCGATGTAGTTGTGTAACGGAGTGATATTAGCGGAATTATTTAAGTCAATCTCAATTGGTCGGAGACTTTTCAAGATTGCCACAAGTACACCGCCACCATCCAGTTTCCCCGTGCTTGGCCTGTCGCGATCACACCTGTACACAATGTAACGCCGGTCAATGAATTCATTGTTGTTAATTGCCGCCACAAGCCATGTTTCTTTGAGTATTATAATATCATATGTTCTCGTGAGGATATTCACAAACAGAGCCTGCAGCTTAGTACGGATACCCCTACAGTTTTGATAGTAAATAGTTAAGTGCTTATCAGCCATTGTTAATGGTAGAATAAGTATGTGTATTAGTATTATGTATTAAGAATGTTTGGATGCCAAGAATACAGATGCTAAGCGTAACTAATGATAAATGTGACTTTAAAATAACATAAAAAAATAGTTCAATTCCAGTCAACCAGCGGCACAAATGCATATTAGGTAAACAAACTAACTCTATTTTACAATAAGAACGAAATATTGACATTTTGTGTGCCTCAGTTTTGAGTTTATTAAAGAAGAAATATCTTGTGTTTTGTTTCAGGTGTCCACTTGATAAACGTAAAGAAAATTTATAAAATAACAGTAGTAGCCTCCATGAAGTATTATATATTTGAAGTGAAAATAAGTTAGACCTAGGAAATACATCGCGCAGCCTAAGCGCTATAAAGTACAAACTATAAATTACATTAATTCCAATTACACTATGAACATCAAATGCCAGATATGGTATACTGAATAGATTCACAGAGTATGATGTGTCGTAGCAGTTATTAAACGCTGTGATTTTGATTATCAACCGGCAGGGTTTTGTCACCGCTTTTGATTTTTCGGATGTCATCCAGTGTGCGGATTGCAAATGAAACCATGCCGTCGCGCTCGCGCACAAGTATTGTTGAGTTTTTAACCCAAACATACTTAAAATTGTGTTGTTTAGCGGCTTCTTTACATTGCCGAAATAGCTGTTTTGCTTTCAGAGTAAGATGTTCATTTAAGTCTATTCTAGTCGGTAACCCTGTTATACCAATTTGATCGGACTTCAGTTCCCTAGCCAAACGATATGCGCTCAACAGATTATCGCGTATAATTCGTGTAGAAAATTTTACAATAATATTCTTCGGTTTGTTACTGGTTTGTTGAGCGTGTTGTACCCGATGGATAGAGATGATGTCTTTCTGTGATGTTGAGAAATTGATGGCAGTGCCCATCAGCTCCATCATGCGAACTAAGTTTTCACCACGCCTTTCTGGGACGTTGCAAATTTCAATATTGCAAATCCTCGCTTGCTGTTCTAAGGAATCAATTTTATGCTCAAGGCTGCTGATCAAGTTTTGGGATTGGTCAGAGCTGCGACGGGCGATGGAGTCGACCTGTTCCTTAAGGTCCTTTTGATCAGCTGCTTGAAACTGTGCTGAGCTTTTCAAATCAGAAACATCTTGAGCCACTGCACGAACGCATTCGCTCAATTTCTCGTGTTCACTGCGGAGGTTGTTCATATCCTGTTTCATATCAGACAAAGTTCATTTGATACTGTCATTAAAGTTGGACATGCTAGTCTCCATTTCCTCACGCCAGCCGCGCAATGTGCCTTTAATATCGTTTGTGAACTTGGCCATGGTTTGGTCCATGTCAGTGCGCCATCCTTTGAGTGAGTTGTTCAGTTCTTGTGATATTATGTTAAGGTTTTCGATGGCAATGGATCCGGCCGCCGCACCAGTAACAATAGTTGATGTGGAGCTCATCGTCGAATTCGGCGAAGATGACTGTTGTTCTAAATTATCGCAGGACATATTCATCATATCTTCGTTGTTCGCGCGGCTGTACACAGAGCAGTTTGGCGAGGCCGTGGTGGGGCGTCTCGCCGTGTGATGTTATTACATGGAGGGCACTTCCACTGGGTTTTTTGCTCATGAGTAAAGCTTGATAATTGTTGTTTAGTGACGTTGAGACACTCACAGTGATATATATCGTCACACAAATGGCACCTTAAAGACAATGCCAGCGGTCCAACAACTCTATTACAATGACTACACGAACAATTATTATTCATTTTCGCAGGAATTGTTAAAAAATAATAATATGACGTGTTTGTTTATTATGGTACTAGTGGCGTCACCTGTTTTGGGTCTGGGAATACGTGCTACGGTACGTGAGATCGATCGCAAGACGATCAAGGATGTTTGTCCGGACAGTGTGCCAAATGTAGTTAGTACCACTCATTTAGTATAGATGGCGCTATTCTCAAACACTCTGTGGCCAGAATGATATGCACAATTTGAAGTGTTTTATCACACAATTTGACAAATACCAAACTGTACACGAGTGCACAAAAATTAACATATGATTCTTCTAGGTAACTGTTATTGCACTTGATTCATTGCACATATGATTGTTTGATGGAGTTAATACGGTGTTATTGTCACTCACGGTATTACTGAGTAATAATCACTGGATACGTCGTTTTTACTCACAAACTTAAAGCACAGTAAGAATGTTCGAATATTCAAACTATAACAACGTATTGCAGTCACAATATGCACTTTAACTAATTTTTAAAACTATAATTTACTGGGAGCAAGTTCAAAGACGTAAACACACGTACAGCGCCACCTAGCGTTGTTTGAATTATATCACACATGATGGGGAGGGACAAAGATTTTTTTTTTTGAATTCATGTCTAGGGGACATTCAATTTAATGTGACATCACATCACATCACATCACATAGAATAGCCAACGGACAAACAAGACGCTTCCAACGACACCTCATTTGTCAGTCGTTCAGAAGTGTGTGTGTATGTATGTTCCCTCATGGGAACATACATACACACATACCAGTCAAGGATTTGTGTTAGAGAAAGTGGCCAACAGATGGCACGAATGCTGCGAAGACCTGTATATTAACCCGTCGCATACGATGAACTCGCCTCTCATCTTTGAAAGACTGGACCGTGAACCTCCCATACTTAGATCCGAAGTAATCTCAGCCAAATCTAGCTTAGCAAGCAGGAAAACCACCGGCCCTGACGAGACTTTTTTAAATTAATTAAGTAATTAGTAATTATTATTATTGACTAAGTAGTCATCATCATATCAGCCGAAAGACGTGCACTGCTGGACATAGGCCTCCCCCAAGCGTCGCCACACTGACTGGTCCCGGGCGTTCCGCATGCAGCGGATCCCCGCACCTTCACCAGGTCATCGGGCTAGTGCCAGAGTTGTGATGTAGGGACTTATATAGCCTGTGTAGGTCTTCAAGACGGACATTACAGTAACTGACCTTGTAGTACACGTCGGGCACGTACTGGCGGTCGCTGGAGTCGCGGATGTAGCCCAGCTCTGGGGCGTCCCGCGTGGGCAGCAGGATGTGGTCGCGCACCAGCGCCTGGCACTGCCCCGACACCTGGTAGCCCTCCAGGTGCACCTGGTTGTCGCTGTCACCTGCCGATCAGTCGTTGTGTTTCAGTATGCGATACGCGACAGGTTTAGTGGCTCCACTAGTTTACGCGATGTCTGTTGCTGGAGCAATGTAAGCTGTTGGTGACGCTGAAAATATACTCAGTTAACTATCAGGGTTAGGGCACCATTGTTCTAACAATTTTGTTTGTTTAAGTGTGTCCTTTTCATTACCATTATTTATTCGCATTTATAATATATCTTACTTACTATTTTACTAATATTATAAAGGCAAAAGTTTAGATGGAATACATCCATCTTATGTTTGTTACTCAATGACGCCGGAACGGGTGAACAGATCTGGATGAAATTTGACACAGAGATAGATCACAGTCTGGTCTCGGTATAATGTTCCCTTGATATAAGAAAACATTTTTTCCGCTGGCAGGAGCTAGTAACCAATGGCAGTATCACCAGTAACAATAAAACTGGCGATGGATGACTTGGCTGATTAGGTTCAATATCCTTTAGGTCCTTTAGGCCATATTCTAAAAAGGCAACTAGTTATTTAGCTCGGGTAAAGTCAAGTTTCGCCTTCGTGGTTAACGTAAGTGAGTTGAGTATGTAACATACCTGTGACGCAGACTGTGACGAACTTGGAGCCGAAGTAGCCTGACGAGGCGTGGCGGCACGCGTTGGGGTGCTGGTTCTGGTAGTGGCCGGCCATGTAACATACCTGTGACGCAGACTGTGACGAACTTGGAGCCGAAGTAGCCTGACGAGGCGTGGCGGCACGCGTTGGGGTGCTGGTTCTGGTAGTGGCCGGCCATGTAACATACCTGTGACGCAGACTGTGACGAACTTGGAGCCGAAGTAGCCTGACGAGGCGTGGCGGCACGCGTTGGGGTGCTGGTTCTGGTAGTGGCCGGCCATGTAACATACCTGTGACGCAGACTGTGACGAACTTGGAGCCGAAGTAGCCTGACGAGGCGTGGCGGCACGCGTTGGGGTGCTGGTTCTGGTAGTGGCCGGCCATGTAACATACCTGTGACGCAGACTGTGACGAACTTGGAGCCGAAGTAGCCTGACGAGGCGTGGCGGCACGCGTTGGGGTGCTGGTTCTGGTAGTGGCCGGCCATGTAACATACCTGTGACGCAGACTGTGACGAACTTGGAGCCGAAGTAGCCTGACGAGGCGTGGCGGCACGCGTTGGGGTGCTGGTTCTGGTAGTGGCCGGCCATGTAACATACCTGTGACGCAGACTGTGACGAACTTGGAGCCGAAGTAGCCTGACGAGGCGTGGCGGCACGCGTTGGGGTGCTGGTTCTGGTAGTGGCCGGCCATGTAACATACCTGTGACGCAGACTGTGACGAACTTGGAGCCGAAGTAGCCTGACGAGGCGTGGCGGCACGCGTTGGGGTGCTGGTTCTGGTAGTGGCCGGCCATGTAACATACCTGTGACGCAGACTGTGACGAACTTGGAGCCGAAGTAGCCTGACGAGGCGTGGCGGCACGCGTTGGGGTGCTGGTTCTGGTAGTGGCCGGCCATGATGCACTCCTGCGCCGAAAGGAAGTGCGTGTCCACGCCCCTAAGGACAAGCACAGTAGCATTTTCATAGTTTTGATTTGACGACAACATGAATTCGACATTTGAATAGCTAAAGTGCATGGCGGTTGGCCAGGTTTTGATCTTTATTAGCGACACTATCAGATAGTAATAATACAGCGTGTATTTTTGTCAAAATCATAGGATTCGATTCCAAGCAAAAATCCAATGATATTCTATTAAATTAAAACTATATCTAATATATAAAATTCTCGTGTCACAGTTTTCGTTGCCATACTCCTCCGAAACGGCTTGACCGATTTTGATGAAATTTTTTGTGCTTATCCGGTATCTATGAGAATCGGCCAACATTTATTTTTCATCCCAAAAAAAAAAAAAAAAAAAAATATGTTAGGGTAGGTGTAGGGTAGGTGAATGTGTGGAGTTTTTATGGCAAAACAAAGTTTGCCGGGTCAGCTAGTGTTTTTATAAAAATCGGGCCTGAGAGTCTTTTAAGAGTTTTTCGCTATTCAACTCAATCAGTATAATTAGTTAACATAAATAAACACGTTTCCTCTGCAGACACTCACCGGATGTGCTTGACGGTGCCGGCGGCGGTGTCGAGCGGCAGCAGGTCGGTGAAGATCCAGCCCACGGCGCACAGCCCCAGGCGCCCCGCCAGCTGCTGCAGCAGGTCGGCGCGAGGGTCGGGCGCCAGCGCTACGGCGTCGCGGGAGGACGTCTGCGGCGGCTCGTAGATGGCGGCCACGCGCGCGCGCACGCCCAGCGGCACGTCCGGGTGCCGCTCGTAGCGCCCCAGCAGCAGGCCCAGGCGCTGGTGGCCCGTGGCGCGCCAGTAGGCCAGGAAGCGCTCCACGAGGCCGGCGTGCTCGAACAGCACGTTGTCCACGTGGCGGTAGGGCTGCCGGTTCAGCGTCACGGCGCCCGGCTGGCACTTGGAGCAGATGCCGCGCGGCCACGGCGGGTGCTCCGAACACCCTGCGTATTAGCATCGCACGTTATCACACCCGATCTAAACACAATCACGCATTCTGACCGAGCATAACACTCCAATGGCACGGGCACCCAACGCGAAAAAATAAAATTTGGTTCAAATAAATTTCACTAGATGGCGTGATATAATTAAAGACATGTGCATTTTTCTAAGCACAACATTAAGGAACATTGGGCTCTTAATTCACATTTCAAAGATTATTTGAATGTACCATTTAAAATTGATTCCAATAGTTGGCTTGGTTTTAAATTTCTAAGGCATCCACTTGATTTTTTTAACACATTTTGGTACAATGAAACTTTGAAAATGTGCAAAAAATAATATAAGACAAAGTATTCACGAACCCAGTAAATCCTTTTACTTGCAAGTCGCTGCTAACACAATCTATATCAGTGGAATGGAACCGAACGCTATTGATGTTTTAAGAAAAATAATCACTCTCAACTCACCTGGTTTAATTTTACATGACAGTTCATCTAGTGAAATGAAATTGCCAGATGTGATCTTGCGTAAGTATGCGTGGAATGACATGTGCTTAATGTTATGTTCCTTGAGGTAGCTTTCGTCCCAGGGCTCCAGTGGTGAGCAATGCACACAGCAGCCTTTGGAGTTGTGTCGGCATCTACAAGGAAAACAATAAAACAATTATACTCTGATTTTTAATTTCGTAAACTACACTGAAATTTGGAGTGTTGTCACTTTATTGTTACGTAAAAATAGTTTAGAATCCTGAGTGACGAACATTTAAAAAAATAAGGTCATTGGCAGTTAGTTTAGTCTACGAAATTAAAAATCACACTATAGTAACAGTATCAATACAAAATGTCAGTGGACAGTGACAGCATCGCTGAAATTGTATAAGACATTGCATCAGCATTCAAGCTCAAATGGCATTGGGCTGAACATAACAAGAGTAACAGAGGACCTTGGGAGTTTCCAGATAACACAGCAGCACTAAACCCTCTGCTCCCAGTCTAGGTGCTAGGTGGGCTTGCAGCCACAAGATCACTTGATCAATCTTGTGGCTTAGGGGATATGGACCTGTACATCTAGTAAGATGCAGAGGAAGAAGTTATTCTCAGTTATCATACCCAAGCTCTATTTAGATACCACTTTATGTAGACATGGACATGTAAATTAAAGAAAAGTACTCACAGCTTCTCATCTCGTTGCCTCTGAATGTTGCCTGACATACGGTACAGTTGCAGGTCCACTTCATCCTCCTCAACTGTGGGAGAGCGCGCGGCTGTACTGGTGGCTACAGCACCTACTGCTGAGCTTGACGTTGAGGGACCTGCCACTACTGGCTCCCCAAATTGTTGATTGTTCTCATTACCCTGTAATCAAATGTACAAAATAAGATATAATAATATGATTTTATTCAAGTAGGTATGTATTTATTAATATGAGAAACATGTACAGACGAGTATGAGATTACAGATAATTATTGTTTACTTAAGTGCAGAGCTACACCTAACTGGACAACAACCTGTCCTAAACAATCTATGAGCCACATGTTTCATGAATATGCCTAAGACAGATGATGATGAGATAGATTCCTTTCTTTCAATAGTTGTTAGTGATTTTAGGTGCTTACCTCCCCACTGGTTGAGGGCTGGTCAAACAGCACGGCTCCATTGACGGGGCTGAGGTACAGCATGTCGCCGTGCTGCAGCCCCACGTCGCGTAGGCGCCGCGATTTACTGGACGCCACCTCGTCGCGGCGCTGGCGGTCCTTGTGCAGCACGAAGGCGAATGAGCCCAAGTGCAGGCTGTCGTGCACGCGCTCGAACAGCTGCGCCGTCACGTCCGACTCCAACACCTCCACTCGCGTCGTGCCCTCCGGTGACTGCACCCGAAGTATCTGAACACGTTACATTGACCCATCATAATATGTTATCAAAAATGCTTAGTCATTGTTTGTAACCTCTTATTATTTGGCGATAATTTGTAGCTCTACAGTACTAATTATCTGAAGATTTTAGCCAAGGTCCTAATATTAAAGAAACTAATGGAAACATTTGAATTTGAAAAAGTTGACAATTGGATCAACAAAAATCTTAAATTTTCTGGACTGAGGAAAAGACTTTCCGTTGTCCATTTTACTTGCATTAACGTTGCAATAGTTGCATATTCAAATTAGAGTATTGCACATTGTTACCATTTTCTTTGATCCCGACATTTTCTTGTTGTAAGTAAAATAATGGCAAAACACCAACAATTGACTGACATAACAATCTTGAATTGTTGACACTTTGACAGTTGATGACACGAGTGTTTCACTATCTAAGTTCAATGATCAACATTTTAGATTTTTTATCTCTTTCATCAATATTGACGAAAGAAAAAGAATATTTCGATACAATGCTTTAACTACGCTAAACCAAGTAATGAAACAAAATCTTTCACAAAATGACACCAAATGACACAGTCATGACAATTGACATGTAATGGGTTCGGATACGCGATTGCATTGCACTGCACTTAGGTACTTTTACTGAAAGAATCATCAAATTCACGAGTCATTAACTGAAAAACGCTCGTTCCTCCCTATTACTCGATCATACCATACAAATGAACACGATTATTGCTTTCCATTATGACGATGGCCTATAAAGCTTAGATCATTTTATCTACATTTATGAGTTACGTTTTATACGTCTTCCTGATAATTAATTATTATTTATAGTACAATATCTGGTCCACCGTAGTATCTCACCAAGTACTGTGGTGTTTGCTACTTTTGCTAGCGAGTCATGTCTTGAACCGTGGTATTCGGGAGGTTCAACTCTCAAATCGCGTGAGGAACATACATTGTGTGTTGCTCGAAAAATCAAAGTCATGGACGGGTCTATTACCTGCCTGGGTTTGGACTGGACATGTCTGACGCATATGGCAAGTCTGCTACAAAATAGGGGTAAAAAACTACCGAATGGATCTACTACAGTACAATGTAACCGGTAACACCACGTACCGACGGCAGGACGTGAATTTGATGTGAGTTTGTGATATCATGTGACAGATTTGCAAAAATTAAGTAGGCTTCCGAAGAAACCTAAGTGTTTTAGGATTTTTTTATTTTAGTTACTAAATAGCATTTTTAGGGTTCCGTAGCCAAATGGCAAAAAAGGAACCCTTATGGATTCGTCATGTCTGTCTGTCTGTCTGGCTCTCCGTCCGTTTTTTTTCCGAAACTATAAGAACTATGCTGATAAAACTTGGTAAGTAGATGTATTCTGTGAACCGTATTAATATTTTATAATAATAATAATAATAAATTTATTCTTCAAAAAGTACAAAAGCGTTACAAACTTTTTCATCTATGTTAGTGAGGTACATGTACAGAGTCATTTTAATCTAAGACAACGACTCCCAAACACAAATATAGAAAAAAAACAATAAAATTTGGGGGATTCCCATACTTAGAACTGAAACTCAGAAATGTATGGATTCTTAATGCTGGTCCACACATGCTGGTATTGCTAAGAGCGACTGCACAGATTGCACGACGCAAAGTGTTTCACATCACCAGGGTAAATGGTAACTCGGGTAGAACTCGGAAACCAATGAAGACCATTTAATTAACAGTTCTCTAAAAAAACCGGCCAAGTGCGAATCGGACTCGTGCACGAAGGGTTCCGTACTTGGTAAATTGCGGTTTACGATTTATGACGTATTAAAAAAGAACTACTTACTAGATCTCGTTCAAACCAATTTTCGGTGGAAGTTTACATGGTAATGTACATCATACCTATATTTTTTTTAGTTTTATCATTGTATGACGAAGGTCCATACACTTAGTTCAAGTGCACGATAATTGTTCTGTACACTTGAAATGATGGAAACCCGGGGATAATGAAATAAACCGCCCGTGTTGAGTGTGGTAAAATCACTGATTTATTTTACTTAGCAAGTGGACTAAATGATTGCGCGTATGCAAACGCTGATGTAGCTTAGGGTAAGTTCAGATGAACGCGCGACGACGCGCGCTGCCGCACGATTCACCTGTTCAGATGGCGGCGGCTTGCGCGCGACAGTCTAGCGTGAACATTCAGTGAGAATGGACGTGGAGGAGGCAATTTGCTTGTGGGTTTTATACCGCAAACTGCGACGTCGCTGTCGAAAGCAAAGACGATACTGGGTGCACCCTATTTTAAGTCAAAGACTTTCTTTAAGCCTGTGTGACCTTCTTTTTAGGGTTCCGTACCCAAAGGGTAAAAACGGGACCCTATTACTAAGACTCCGCGATCCGTCTGTCTGTCTGTCTGTCCGTCTGTCACCAGGCTGTATCTCGTGAACCGTGATAGCTAGACAGTTGAAATTTTCAGAGATGATGTATTTCTGTTGCCGCTATAACAACAGATACTAAAAACAGAAGAAAATAAATATTTAAGGGGGACTCCCATACAACAAACGTGATTTTTTTGCCGTTTTTTGCTCGATATAAATAACGGCAACAGGTAGACGCTTGAAATATTCACGGAATATTTAGTTATATATTAACTTCAAAAAATAATAATTATTAAATTGAAATAAAATAAATTGAGGGGGCTCCTATACAACAAACGTGTTTTTTTTTGCTGTTTTTTGCTCGATATTAATAACGGAAACAGGTAGACGCTTAAAATATTCACAGAATATTTAGTTGTATATTCACTTCAAAAAATAGTAATGATTAAATTAAAATAAAATTAATTTAGGGGGCTCCCATACAACAAACGTGATTTTTTTGCCGTTTTTTGCGATAATGGTACGGAACCCTTCGTGCGCGAGTCCGACTCGCACTTGGCCGGATTTGTTTTATAATTCTATTTGTATAGTCCTTCGAGTTAAGATTCCAAATCGCATCTCTTTTTTCAATTTCGTCTATTAGTAAATCCAATGATATGTCGTCCTCCATTTTTTTCGTCGCTCCTTGCGTCCGTCCGCCTCAAACCGCGCGGTTCAACTGAACAGGTCGATACAGGAGTGTAGATCTTAAACCGCGCGTCACCGCGCGGTGGCGCGCGTGTCGACATCTTGCGCGCGGTGCATCGTGGTGGCGCGCGGTCATGTACACAACAACATTGATTTGTTACAATCTTAAACCGCGCGCCGAGCCAACCACGCGTCGTCGCGCGTTCATCTGAACTTAGCCTTACGTACTTAATATTAAGAAATGTGCGGGTTTACCGTACAATCATTTTCTTATTTCAGAAGTTAAACGAGGGGGGACACACATTTTACCACGTTGGAAGTGTCTCTCGCGCAAACTATTCAGTTTAGAAAATAAAATCTATTAGAAACCTCAGTATGATTTTTGAAGACCTATCCATAGATACCCCCAGGTATGGGTTTGATGAAAAAAAAAAATAAGTTTCAGTTCTAAGTATGGGGAACCCCCAAAATTTATAGTTTTTTTCTATTTTTGTGTGAAAATCTTGATGATGATGATGATGAAACCATGAATGGTCCACCTAGGTTTCTTCGGAAGCCTACTTAATTTTTGCAAATCTGTCACTATATATAACAGGTTTTGGTCAGCCAGCTCGCGAATATGTATCCTACGACTGCACAGCACGATTATTTTTTTCTTGTTTACGCTTTTTAAGCTGTCGGGTTGTTGATTTTTTAATAAGGTTACTTTTTTTTTTTCTGTGGTTGTGTGACTTATTTTTCCTAGCTCAATAGTGTGACTGGACTGTCCTCTGCAGGTCCCACTGACTTATAAACCTATGGATTTGCCACACCTACGAAATTAGCGTGCATACCTACAAAAATCGGGCAATTAAGATGGCTGCCCATTTGCACTGACTTATAACCTCATTGGCCCATTTGCAACTGTTTGACAGCACAACTACACAGATAAACGTATATATACGGCACACAACTACCAATTTATTCGGCAATCAACATGGCGACCGGTCACGCATAGACATGATTTTGACGTCACTCAAAAAAAAAGTGTTACCAAGTTTAGTCCTTGACAAACATTTAGATGTCTCTCTTTTCATATGCAGCTCTTGGTTAGTTAAAAAGAGACAAAACGCTTTAAGACATGCGTGTGTCGATATTATAGATATTTGTATAACTATTTTTCATATAGTAGAATATGCCGTCTCCATAGTTTTCCTACCTCATTGGCAGGTCCTCTGTCCACTGACATAAAAACCCCTCTGTCATTGGTAAATGTCAAATCTTTTGACATGTCAAAAAGACAACACAACCGGCAAACTGTCAAAAACTAAATTTTAGTGAAATCACTCCGGCTGTGAAGTGCGCTGTTAATTAATCATTTAACACTCCGTCACTCCTTAGAAGTCAGAACCGAGGGATCCAGGCGTTCTGTGGAGTCAGGGTTAAAAGTAGGACAATCAGCCAAAGAAACAGAAATAATAATCTGCAACTATGAAGTAACAAGTGATAAATATGAATAATATAATATAGTCCGAAATTCCAAATTCATCACCAGAAACAACTTAAAAAACTGCCTGGTAGGAATATTTATTGTTTTGAATTTTCAGGTGATTAGCCAGTAGGGGACTGACCACTATACTGCGACAGTTCTGTTTACACTACACAGAATTGACGTAATTTACGCAATAGTCCGCGAAATCTGTACCTACCTGTAGGCGATTCATGTAGGAATGTCGTGTAGTATGATTGTGTTGGCGTTGTGTTATTTATAAATGATATTTCTGGTGTGGGTTAGTCGCAAGTGGCTGCACATCGTGAGCGGTCGAACATACGTCCCGCGTCGGAAGCCGAGAGTGGAGTCACGCCCGCTGGCGCTGCACTGCGGCTCGCGACTGTTTCGCCTGTTACTGTACACAACTACACTTACATTTTCTTACATCTACAACTTTAATGTATGTATTGCACAGACTTAACTTCTGCTTAAGTTGAAATCATGAAATGAATTGCCATGTACTAGGTTAGAGTAAATGAAACAGCCTTTCCTATGAATGACTGAAGTTAAGTGGTGCTAACAACACTGTTATACAATATTCTTAATCAAATATTCAGCTGAGTATCATCATCATCAGCCTATTAATGTTCCCACAGCTGAGTAACAACGAGCAACCTGCCCTGGCTTCGCCTGTGACAAATTATACACAAAACCTTCCTCACTCGTTCTATTGGTGAAAACTGCATGAAAATCCATTCAGTGGTTTTTGAGTTTATTGCTTATAGAGCTGGACTTTATTTTATAATATTTAGTGATGTTTACATCTTACAGTGTGTGTGTTCAAGTACGGAATAAGTGATGAGTTGTGTAATGTGTGATTATTGTATTGTTTTAAGTGTGCCGGCGGCCGGTGGCACTCACACCATGGCTGAGCAGGGCTCCAAAGTGGAGCTGTACATCTATGACCTCACTAATGGACTTGCATCTTTGCTCTCACCCTCTATACTAGGTAAGCATTAAATTTTTTTTTTTTTTTTTTTTTAATTGATGATACTTATAATCTAGCTAGATAGTGCTTGCATTCAGCACTAGCCATGGCTCTCAGAGTGGATTTATATGGTACCACCAGTTTAGACTGTTCATCAAAAAATTATATTTTTAACCCCCGATGGAACTTCATGAAGATCTCCCAGCATCTTCGGGACTTCATTTATTACTATTTAAAAAAAAAACTTTGTTTTTAGGGTTCCGTACCCAAAGGGTAAAAACGGGACCCTATTACTAAGACTCCGCGATCCGTCTGTCTGTCTGTCTGTCCGTCTGTCACCAGGCTGTATCTCATGAACCGTGATAGCTAGACAGCTGAAAATAAAGGTGTTACAAGTTTGACTCGTGTATCTGTGTGTTTGCTAAACAGATAAAACGATTTTTGTTTAGTTTTTTTATTTGAAGGGTGGCATTATCAGGAGTGTTCTTAACTATGTTTGTTGAAAATCGGTTTAGCCATTCAAAAGTTATGGGCCTTTTACTGTTTGAATCGGGATATTTTTGCTAGATATAGTGTCATCATTACGTGTTCGATAGATTGTTGATCGAAGCGTGTCTACTACTAGATAAATTAAGTAGTTTAAAAAGCAAAAAATTAAAAAAAATGTCATGTTAATGGATCTATCGGGCATAAATGTTGGTTCATTCCATTCCAAGTGTCTATCAGGACTTTGCAAGTTGGATTCAGACCCTCCTACCCTTACAAAGATCCGGTATCCCAGGGTCCTGAGATTTGTCAAAAACATTTTTTATTATGAGTGGGTACTGGCGATGGCCTCCTTCCACTTTTACCAGTGTTCTACAATTTTAGACAAGCCCCTTAAGATGGACTCCAGCTCATTCTGTCATCTTTTTTAAAGACACTTGAATAATAAAGAAAAAGTGCGAGTCGGACTTCGCCCATTAAGAGTTCCGTACCAAACTGCAAAATCAAGTAGGTTTTAATAGGAAAAATTAGAGCAGTGGTGGCACAGTGGTAACGGCCGCGACTTACACAAGTTGTAGGTCGTGAGTTCGAAGCCAGGCAGGTGCTTTACTTTGTGTAAATTATTTTATCACCACTGCTCTCAAGACGGAGAAGGAAAACATGTGAGGAAACCGGCATGACTTAGACCCAAAAATTCTAACATCCACCAACCCTTCCAACAACTGGCCGAGGAGGGGTTTGCACGTAAAACGGATCAAATGGAAGTTTAAGAAGTGCGGAAAAAGGGGTCCATCTATCCTTATCTACTCAACGGGCTCTAAACAACGATAACAATCCGTTTGGACCCTTGGGGTAAGGAACCCTAAAAAGTAAACACCATCTATTGGCGGCAATAAGGTGTCTTTAAAAACTATTAGGTCACTGGTTGCTAGAGATAGGGACCTAAATTCCTTCTACAACATTCTAATGTTAAGAAAAAATATTGGCTAACTTGGTGCCCTGTGGGCTTATCCTTAGATAGATACTCCATTGACTTGATGCTTGTTGTAGTTTCTATGCAAATGAGAAGGTATTACAGGTAAATCCTGAGCTACTTGCCACTATTTGGCAGTAGTGCAACACTTGCCTATGACGTCTGCACGCTATAAACATCCCATAGAAATATAACGAGACATCATCAATGCCCAAACACTGAATAATCTCTTTGTTTACAACAACTCTTGGTACACACCAGTTATATGAATTTCCATAGCAGGCAGTACATAGGCTACATCTAATCTATCTAATAATGCCTTTAAACGAGCAATTCTTGTATATATGTATTTATTTATTTAATACTTCATGCACACAAATGTACAGAGGCGGACTTAATGCCTTAGGCATTTTCTACCAGTCGACCTTTGGGTGATGCAGAGACAAATAGTGGTAGGTGCAATATTTTGAGTAAAGCAAATCACGTTTATATAAAACGTATACCTATACTATAAATACCATATATACCTACTCAAATAATAAACTAAATACATAAATATACCATAAAAGTAGAGATAAATAATTTTACAATGCATGTCCTCGAAAAGAGCGTTTTCCAAGCAGCCAAACTGTGCGGAAAGTGTCACTTTTTTTTACTAGTGCTTTTTACTTTCCTGTACTTTTTTAATTTTTAACTCCAACGACAGCCCGCCGCATAGAGTTTTTATTATTTGAGAAAAGTTTTAAAATTAGTTAAGTACAGATTATCATTCATATAAAAAGTAAAACAAAACTAATACGTCATTTAAGGCGTTTTTAATTACTCTAGATTTAGATTTTGATCAATAAATTAATTTTAATTATTCATTAAATATGTTTGGAAGAATTAATATTTTGCTCGTGCCTTTTTGCGTTATGACGTGACAGCTATTGCACATGCGCAGTAGAACTATGAACTATTAGTTAATCTGTGGATATGCTGAGCGCCCTTGAATAAGCGCCATTTTTATTAATTTCTTGCTTGGTTCAGATATATTTTTTTATTTCCTCGTACAATGCATAGTAAAATGTTGTATGATACACGTGCGTAAGATGATTTCCGACTCGTGTCGATTTATCCACTCACTCGCTTTGCTCGCTCGTGAATAAAAATGCCACTCATCGGAAATCACCTACTTCCCGCACTTGTAGCATAAATAACTATTATCTACACTCACAACGTAATGTTCCAAATATGAATTCAAAAAATATTGCATAAACACGTACTTTATATTCGTGGATAGGTAAAATTAAAAAAAAAAAAACCATTATAGTGCAACATTTTCCTTCGATTTTCAAACAACTGTATCATAAAATAACTTTTTTTCTATTACGATACAGGACAAATCCAAGAAGTTAATCACTAAGGCGATTCCATCAATTATTTGATTTTTTTGAAAAGCCATTTTATAGTACCTAATAAAAAAAAAGTGTGCTAAGCCTTAGCGCATGCGCGGATAATGCGGTGATGTGCTAGGTTTTGGCGCCATTCATACGTTTTGCAGGTTTCGCTGAACTGAATTTCATGATTTTTTTAAATTCTTGCTTAAAATGAATATAAATGAATATAAAAATATTAGTGAATGTGAAGAAAAATTTACGCCGCCAAATAGTTTATATGCGGCGAAGGAAAATACTCATAATCACCAGCAAAGTCGAGATTATTATATAATGCATTTATCACGACTTTATGGCATGAAAAATGCAAAAAAAAAGATTGAGTAGGTTCAATCCCAAAATGTATGAGTGTAGATAAAGTAGTGTATGAAACTGCACATAACTAGGTATTAAAACATTCGTGTGAATACTATTAAAAACCTCGCCTACGGCTCGGTTTTTAAACTCACACTCATGTTTTAATACCCCTTATTATGCAACAGTGTCATAAACTACTAGAAAACATTAGCGCTGTGACGATACTACTGCCAACTTCTTACGAATATGCTCGCGAACTTAACCTAAATAAACTTTAACTTTGAAGCTAAATCGGTTGGTTGCCATCCTGATTTCCTGGGGGAGCGCATTCCACAGAGATATAGATTGAACGAAGAAAGAACAGTGAATGAAGTCAGTGCGGTGAGTGGGACATTGAAGAAGGCGGTTATGTGATGACGTACGAAGTATATTGAAAGTGAGGGGCTAGATAACTAGGGGAATTGGAAGAGGTAAGAAATGAAAACAAGATAGTTAGTGCCCTTTGCTCTCTGCGTTGGCGTATGGGAACCACTTAAGAAGCGATCGATGCGCAGAGACATGATCATATTTACGCAAATTGAAAACGAATCGAATGCAGTAATTTAAAAGACGGTCAAATTTGTTGAGTAGATCTGCATTCAGGTCATAGTAGCACACGTCACCATAATCGATGATTGGAAAAATAAGGGTTTGCACAAGCATTGCCTTCGTGTTCGGTGGTAATAAATTTTTCAAACGATACAGAGCCCGCAGCGTTCCAGTGACCCTCTAACTCACACAAGCGACTTGAGTACGCCAGTTAAAGGTATTATCGATGAACAGGCCTAGATCCTTTACATCATTGCTGAATAGAACAATCGTACTGTCGAAGTAAACAGGTGGCGATGCTTCGAGAAATCCCAATGATTATCGCCTGACACTTATTGGGGTTTACTGCAACACCAAATCTATCAGACCAGACTAATTACGTCAGAAATTTCGTCGACACTCCCCTGACAGTACAACTGCAGGTCATCTGCATACAGATGATACGAGTACGCACACTGAAGTTCAGAAGTAATGAGACAAACAAAAGAAGTTAAGGGTACACTAGTCAACGGCACGAACTATTTTGTGCGCGGGGTTAAAATGCATTTTATATCAACCGGCAACACGTGTGGAAGATATAGATGCTTTGATGAGCAATAGGAAGCTAATTCGCGTACGAATACACACTTTTGCAAATTTGTAGCGAAATGGATAATGATTTAGGACGAAATCGGGCGCGCGAAATTTTATAAACAGACCTTTGGCTGTCTAGATATCATGAAAAAACTACTAAATCTATATGTTCAAAATAAAGTTATTTGCATGGTTGAACTACTAATCTATGCCTGTATGGAGGCCGTTTTGCAATTTTCCGTCTTCTTATGGTATTTATTTGCGCCCAAAAATGCGTTAAAATTAGTGTCGAAATGTGGAACTTTCGACGCTTATAACTTTCAAATATTTTCTATTTTTACTTTTTTGCTTCCATACAGGCCTAGATAATGATGAGACAAATTGATATCACATTTTATTTTGAACGTACATCGTCAAACAGTGGAATAATCCCCAAACTACGTTTGTATGGAAGAATTTTTGACTAGTGTAACCTTAAGTTTAGACCTTGAAATCAAATATGTTGTATTAAAATTGAGCAATTTTACTTCAAATTTTAAATTCTCATAAATTCTCCGTCGAAAAGAACATTGCAGAATTTTTCGATCGGCAAATATTCTCTTAAATTCTCCATGACGGAATATTCTCTCGACCCTTCACTAGGCAGAAGCAACACGCTTTGCCGCAACGTGATTCGATCAGCAATGGACGACATGAAACGGAGATCTGACGATGATCTCCGTCCATTGCTCGTCTTTCCGTGGTACATGACTAACAGTCACTACAGTCGTATGTACTGCCCGCTATATAACAGATGATAATGATGCGAATATCTCGCGACCCACTTCACACTGACACCTGTACTCGTCATCGGGTGTGTTTCAAGGACGGTTTGGTTGCTCTATTTAAAAATCTATACATAGATCATTCTTTGTTCAAAACGTCTCATCCTAGTATTCTTTTACATTTTTTGTTCATTTTAGAATTACCTTCTTTACACACCAATAAAAAACAAAAAAACATTTTTTAAACAAGCTTTTTAGCTTACCATGTATTGATTGTCATCCAAACCAAACGTGAATGCAAATTTCCATCTTAATCGGTTGAGGATAACTGATTTAAAAAAAAAAGATAAAAATCAGTTGCAAGATTTGTTTGACCCGAACACACATACATACATACATACAAACATACATACATACATTGCAAGTTAATAAAAAGCTTGTAAAAATGTCGCCCCGGATTTTTGAAGTTGAGAATTTGTCAAACTGTAGGTACTTTAGTTTGAAAATCTGTCAAACTTTGGCATTAAATTAGGGTTTGACACATTCTTAACTTTAAATACCAATTATGAATCAAAAAATATTGCTTAAACACGTACTTTATATTCGTGGAAAGGTAAAATTAAAAAAAAAACCATTTCTTCCAACTATGCTTTAATTGCATCACAATCACACTAAAAACTCAGTACAAAGCGAGTCTTTAATGCTCTAGAGCAATAAAAATGTATGAAATTTCATTATTGCACAGTTTTTTTTTAATCGCACCAAAAGGTGCCAACCTCAGTGGATTAGCTCTATTCAGCCAGCCGATATCAATACTTTTTTTTTTACGTACGTATTATTCGTTTCTATCCTACTTGTTCCAAATAAAAAAATGATTGCTGCTAACTCTGATTTAAAAATGAAAGAAATTTAAAAAAGTGATTTTCGACATCGCCGCGCCCATCTACTTCCCGTGATAACGACTTCATTGTAACAAATCAGCCAGGCCCATCTACCTCGTCTGATAATATTATTCAGTCCCAAGTTAAACAAACAAATATAAATTTGCCCAATAAAACTCTTAACCTTACGTTTAATAATTGCTCAAGTATAACTTTTAATTTCAATAATTAAACTTCTATTTTAACTGTTTGATATGAGTTTCTTTTATTTACTATTCCTATAGGTAATAGTTGAAAGAAAAGCAGATTATGCACCTCGCTTTAAGTAATTTATATAGCCCTCGTGCCTGTTAGATTAGAGCCCTCGCTAACGCTCGGGCTCTAAATCAGGCACTCGGTGCAATAATAAATTACTTTGTGCTCGATGCAATAATCTACTATTAGTCCATAGACGAAATTGGAAAGGCTATGAAACTTTTCATAATAATATGGTTTAAGTCATCCAGCTCACAAATATGTTTCCTCCAATTGCACGGTATAATTTTTTTCGCAACCGGGTTTTTTAGATTTTACTAATTTTTCTTTCACATTTATATTTAGGTCGAGCTTTGGTGCTTTTCACATTTTAATGTTTTTATTGGGATCATTATTACACTATTGTTACGTCTTGTTACCCTCCAATCTTCGTCGCATGTGGCGTCGTGATATTTAACGGATATTTGATGCTCTGTCTACCCTCTAGGGCATGTAAGCATGATATTATGTACCTATATTTACACGAATTGATGTATTTATGTTTGTAACTTATACAACCTACTCTTTTTTAAATTCGGAATTAATATAGTAGCAACCCTAGTGAATCTGTCCAGTTTAGCTGTAAATTTTTGAAACGGCGGGTGTGGCCCTTCTGTATACTTTCTATTTTGTGCAGATGCCTCATCCCATACAAAGAAATCGATTGACTTTGACCGTGCCGACGTAACTAGCGTTTTTTTGTCTGATTAAGATGATTATTTTTTTAAGTACTTCGATCGTTCGGTTCCGATCCACGGCTATAGATGGTGTTAGCAGCGGCTTGCAAGTAAAAGGGTTTTCTCGGTTCGTGACTATTTTTTTTTCCTTTACCGTGCCTTCCCTTCTTTTCAGTGCCATTTGTTTTGTATTTTTGCAGTTTCATTGTTTCAGAAATTTAAAACCGTGCCATCAATTGGAATCAATTTTAAATGATCCGTTCAAATAACCTTTGAAATGTGAATTAATAGCCCAATATTCCACAATTTTGTGCTTAGAAGAGTTGATTAAAAAAGAACTTACAATTTTTATGGTCAATTCTAGAAAATGTTAATTTTACATACAATTCAATAACAAATCAATGCATATCGCGCCATCTAGTGACATTCTTTGTTAGCGCTGGGACCCCGTGGTACGGATAAGTTTATTAATTAAGAATAATAGCGTCTTAATGATGATTTACGATCTCGTACCAAAATAGTGAAAAAGGGAACATGTACCAGGATATAAACTATCCCATGTCATGTTTTATGGTCTACTCGTATGCCAAGCTTCTTTCTAACCGTGCAGCCGTTGATTCGAGGCGTGACTGATTAACAACACTTGCCGCCTCTCTTCACTTCGCTTTTCGTATCTGATTGTGCTTAGCTAAGCGCTTAGACTTCTTAAGACGACGACAGTCGCCAACGACTTTGAGGGAGCAAAACGCGCACTAGTTACACACCCGCGCGACCCAAAATGTTGTGGTATTTTGTACTTTCCTTATTATTCTATAACTTAAAAAAAAAAACCAGATCAAAATGTAGATGATTAAATTGTCTTTGAGATGGTGACAATTTCATTAAAATACGCCCTGCGGTTTTGGTGCGATTGTCGTTTTTTTGACCGTGTTAGACATAACTTTACAAATTAATTACGCTATGCTACACGAAATAAGTCAAAATTTTCTTAGATCAAATTATTAAGAAAATGGTCTCATACAAATGATATTTTTTTCCAAAAAAAATACTAGCCGTTTAGACGTGATTCTTAATAGTAGAGTATTTTAAAATCAGCTACTGAGGGGTACTTGCGCCTTAACAGACATAATGCGATGGAGCTGCACACCTGGATACAGTTTTGTGCAGTTGACACTAATACAAGCGACTTTGCCCCTGGTGGTCCACCGTCCACCTCGTGCAGTCCGTCTGTTTAGGTGCTTAGTCCTAAACTACACAAGGGTGTTTGCGGTTTTAACCATCATTTGTATGACCCGCACCCTAATTGCGTAACTTCTGTACGATGAAAGGACTTATGTAAACACTGCTGAATTTAATTTATATGTTAGAAATTATTCAAAATTATTTAAAAAAGTTTGTTGGTTGGCCAAGTCGCGTTATTTGAGTTCTAAGATTAAAAATAGTAGTAATGTTATTAAAACGACTTGGAATATTATTAATAGTGAAACGGGACGATCTGGTAACCGAAATATTGACTACAGCCTGTCTATTAATGACAGCATCGTAAAATCAGACTCACAAGTCGCAGTGGCTTTTGAAAATTTCTTTTCAGATGTTCCCATTTCAACTAATAAATCCCTAAACTCATCACCTTCTGTTGTTGAGTCTTTGCTAAAAGAAAATGTTAATGTTTGCGATTCGGAATTTGTTTTTCAACATATTACTTGTAGAGACATAATTAAAACCTTTCACACTTTAAATGTTAAAAAGACTGCAGATCTGTGGGGTCATTCTGTAGAAGTTGCTAGGTCTATTATTGACATTGTCGCACCTAGTTTAGCTATTATCTTTAATAATTGTATCGACTGTGGGGAGTTTCCTGACCTAATGAAAAATAGTAAAATAATACCTTTGTTTAAATCAGGTAGTACATCAGACCCTACAAATTATAGACCTATTTCAGTACTACCTACGTTTAGTAAAATATTTGAGAAATTAATGTTAGAGCAATTGCAAAGATTTTTTTATAAACATAAATTATTACATAACAAACAGTTTGGTTTTACAAGGGGTCGTTCAACTACTGATGCCGGTGTTGAGCTGCTAGGACATATTTATAATGCATGGGAAGATAGGTGCGATGCCTTGGGAATCTTTTGTGATTTGTCCAAGGCATTTGATTGTGTTCTTCATGAAACGCTAATCAGGAAACTCCGCCACTACGGGATCCGGGACAGCGCTCTGGATCTTCTTACTTCATACTTGAGTAATAGGATTCAGAGCGTTGACGTTAATGGAAAAAGGTCTCCCGGATCCATAGTAACAATGGGAGTCCCGCAGGGCTCGATTCTTGGTCCTTTCTTGTTTCTTATTTATATTAATGACTTGCCTTACCTCATAAAGGATAACCATGATATAGTGTTGTTTGCAGATGATACTTCACTTTTGTTTAAACTTAAACGTCAGCAGCTGGTTACTGACGATGTAAATAGCGCGATCTCAAAAGTAGTTCACTGGTTCAATGTTAACAATTTACTTCTTAATGAAAAAAAACCAAATGCATTAAGTTTACCCTGCCTCACGTCAGGCAGGTAAAAACTGATGTGTTGATAAAGGGCGAAGAATTTAATCCTGAAAATAGCACAGTATTCTTAGGCGTAACCTTGGATGCTAAGCTTCAGTGGGGCCCACATATAGATAAATTGTCAAAAAAACTAAGCTCCGCAGCATATGCTGTTAGAAAAATTCGTAATTTAACTGATATAGAGACAGCCCGTTTAGTGTTCTTTAGCTATTTTCATAGTGTAATGTCGTACGGTATTCTGTTGTGGGGAAACGCCGCCCACATCCAGACTATCTTTGTTTTGCAGAAAAGAGCTATTCGTTAAATTTATAAATTAAGCCCGAGACACTCTCTCAGAGAGAAATTTAAGGAGATTAATGTAATGACTGTGCCTTCTCAGTATATTTATGAAAATCTTTTGTATGCCCATAAAAATATAAAATTGTTTAAAAAATACAGTGATATCCATAACATAAATACTAGGAACAAACACAAATTTGTAGTACCAACAACAAGGCTCAAGAAAATAGGTGGCTCGTTTAGATGTCAATGTGTGCGCTTTTATAATAAGCTTCCAAGCCACGTACAAGTTCTAAGTCTTAATAAATTCAAATCATTCATTAAACGTAAGTTGTGCCAGAAAGCGTATTATACCATCAAAGATTACGTTGAGGACAAAAAGGCTTGGGATTGAGCTGCTCCAATTAAAAATTAATTTTGATTTTTTATATTTTCCACCGTGAATTTTGTTTTATTATTATTTTTTGGTTTTCTTGCAATGACAAGAATATTTACTTTTTAAAGTATTATATTATTTTATTTTAATTATTGTGAATGTGAAGACTATGTGGACTATTTGTTTTTAATTTATCTTAGTTTTTAATCGTGGTCTGGCAGTTTGAGTAGTTTTGCGGCCTACCCGAATGTCCTTTCTTTGGTATTGTTCGTCGAATCGTTAAGCTCCTTAAATTCTGTGTTGAGCTGCTCGGTTATTGACAAATGCGTGCACTGACTGGACAGGTCCACTCAATCTGGCTGGTTCTTTCCTCAAAAGACCATTTCAGACATCAATCTACATGGTCTTCACATGATCTAACCAAGATTTTTGTCTGGACTTTAAAAGAGACTGTGACCTCTGAGTTTGTTTCGGCCTTTCTTCTCAGAGTAGTCAGATAGGAAACGCCGACCTCATCTAGTTTTAAAAATATGATCGACATGTAAAAGTGTTTGTACAAACCAACTTACAGAAATAAAATCATTTATCATTTATCAAAGAACGCGCGCACCTTTGCTTAACTTACATTAATCTATATATGTAAAAGCGAAAGGTCACTCACTCACCAATCACGAAATATCGAAAACCGCTTGACGTATAAAGATAAAATTTGGCAGGGAGGTTCCTCAAGTGATGTAAGTGCGCACTAAGCAATGATTTTTGGAAATTCCAACCCTAAGGGGGTAAAAGGGGGGTTGAAAGTTTCTATGCAATTTCTACAGTTTGTAAATTGGACAGGTGTAATTTTTGATTTACACTCTTGGTTAATAAAAAGAATTAATGTATTTAATGGTTTTTGGAAATTCAACCCGTAAAGGGGTAATAAAGGGTTGAAATTTTCTATGAAAGGGGAATGCCCATTTTGTAAGGGAACTTAGGCCCCTTTAAAAAAATGCTTGTATCTTGATGAATTTGGTTGTATATTGTAGAAAAAACACGTTATATTCATAATTAGAAAACATTTTTTATTTATTTTGCGGGGTTCACGAGAAATAACGATGTTTCTGTTTTTTTTTTTTTTTTTTTTTTTTTATTTATGATGGGTTTGCTCTTGACTCTAGTCTAGGTCATAGGTGATAGAGACAGAGTCTACGATGGAGTGAGCTTACCCAGAAGAAGCCTGTTTACTCTAACTTTGAAGAGATTCGGGTTGAATGCGTTCGGAAACACAGACGCAGGTAGTGAGTTCCATTCATTTGCTGTGCGCATTATAAAGGATGTTTGGAAGCGCTTGGTTCGAATTGGTGGAATGGCAACAAGGTAAGGATGATAACTTGCAGTGCGTCTAGATGTCCGATGGTAGAAGGGGGCTGGTGGGATGAGGTCGTGGAGTTCTTGAGCACACTCCCCGAAGTACAGTCTGTAGAAGACCGACAAGCAGGCAACTTTACGGCGATGAGCCAAGCTGTGAAGCTTGGCGTCCACCAGTTTAACGTCGCCAATGAGCCTCTTGGCTCTGCGTTCCACTGAGTCAAGCGCGGCAAGCTGATACTTAGCTGAACCATCCCAAAGGTGGCTGCAATACTCCATGCAGGATCGGACTTGTGCTTTGTATAGGGTTAAAAGCTGTCCAGGCGTAAAGTATCGCTTCACTTTATTTAGGATGCCCAGTTTTTTGGCCGCGATTTGGGCTTTGTTCTCAATGGAGGAGCCGAAGTTGAGACTGGATGTCAACTCCATGCCTAGGAGCTCGAGCCGATCAGTCACAGGAACAGACGTACCCCGAAAAGTAGGAGTTTGATCGAAAATACTCCTTTTTGCGGTAAAAAGACACGCCTGTGTTTTGGTGGCGTTAAAGGAGACCAGATTGTCATCACCCCACTGGGAGACAAGGCTTAAGGTCAAATCTGTCCGCTCCACCATAGCCTCTCTCAAGGAAAGAACTTCATCCACGCTGGTTTTTGCGCTGGACAAGTATCTCTCTGAAACAGTACTGTCATCTGCGTACCCAACAATACCAGGCTGAAGTAGGTCATTGATGTGCAGCAAGAAAAGAGTTGCAGAGAGAACAGACCCCTGAGGAACTCCGGCATCAATAGCCATAAGGTCTGAGGAGCAGCCGTCAATGACTACTCGGATCGACCGTTCGCTAAGGAAGTCTGATATCCAGCTACAAAAACCAGCGGGGATGCCGTAAGCAGGAAGCTTACTGAGCAGACTCGCGTGCCAGACCCTGTCGAAGGCCTTCGAGATATCAAGCGATACAGCAAGTGCTTCGCCGTGTCTCTCGATGGCTTCACCCCAGCAGTGCGTGACATACACAAGAAGATCGCCAGTTGACCGTCCCCGGCGAAAGCCATATTGACGGTCACTGAGGAGATTGTTGTCTTCAAGGTAGGCCAGCAACTTTCTGTTCAGTACCCTTTCCATAACTTTGGACAAAATGGAGGTAATGGCGATCGGACGGTAATTGGCAGGGTCTGCACGGTTGCCTTTTTTGGGCACTGGTTGCACATTTGCAAGCTTCCAGGATTTCGGCACCGTCCCTTTTACAAGAGAGAGGCGGAACAAGCGAGTCAACACAGGAGACAGTTCTGGCGCACACTGCCTCAGCACTCTCGCTGGAATGCCGTCAGGTCCGCTGGCCTTGTTCACGTCTAGACTGCACAATACTCTTCTGACCTCTTTAGCGTGCACAGCGATCTCCGGCATCGAAGAGTCACAATGAGGCACAGTAGGTGGTTGCTTGGAGCCAGCGTCCAGACGTGAATTGCTAGCAAAAAGAGATGCAAATAAATTTGCTTTGTCACTCGCAGAGTGAGCCAGCGACCCATCAGGTTTCAGCATCGGAGGTAAAGTGGGCCGACAGAAATTCGTTTCAACCGCTTTAGACAGGGACCAAAACTGTTTACTACCCGGAGGGTGCGATGCCAGCTTGGCCCCAATACGTCCAATATGGTCAAAACGTGCCCGACGCAGAACCCGCTTGCAGAACTTGGCGGCAGAATTAAAGGCTCTTTTCCTCGCGCGAACCCTACGCGCTCTAACTTTGCGGTCGCGGGCCCCGACCCAGGCTTGGTAGGCAGACTCTTTTCGGGCCTCAGCGTGGGCGCATTCTGCATTATACCAAGGTCGGGATTTATGACCGAGCGGAATGTCGGAGAATGGAATGAAATATTCCATTCCCTGCCGAATCACATCCGCAACCGCGTCTGCACTGCTCGAGGGGTCACACGAGGAGAAGCACACATGCCGCCAAGGATAAGACGCAAAAAAGTGCCGCATCTCGTCCCAGTCTGCTGACTCGTATCGCCATACTCGCCTCGTGCCTCTAGGGCTCTCATCTGGAGGAGAGCAAGTCGACACGGATTTCACCAGACAGTGGTCAGACGTTCCCAGCGGGGCTGAGACCGACACCGAATGACTGTCCGGATCAGTTGTCAGGAGAAGGTCTAAACAATTGGGTGTATGGCCGTCAACATCCGGTACCCGCGTTGCCACATTCACCAGCTGGGTTAGATCTAGCGATAGAGAAAACTTGCGCGCCTCTAACCCGGCATGGTCAGTTTTCCGGTATGGGTACAACCATTCTTTATGATGGGCGTTAAAGTCCCCCAGAAAATTAAGCTTCGCTGTTGGGTACCGTTGCTGGGCTATGTCAGCCGACTCCACGAGGCAATTAAAAAGCGCTGTTGTCTCCTGGTCACCGGAGTGCGATCGGTAGACGCCGATGTAGAGAGATTTCTCCACGCCAGTGTCCACAAGTAGCCATATGGCAGAAAAGCCCGATTTCTCAAAGCAACGGAGACGACGACAACAAATGTCATCGCGGACGTACACACAGACCCCAGCTTGCTTCTTGAACTTGTGTTCAAGAGAGTAACCCGGGTAGTTGAGGTACGCCACGTCCGACGGGGTTGTTATCTTCGTCTCCGTTAGGAAAAACAGGTGCGGCTTCTCGGTCTCGAGGTGGTGGTGGACCGGATCGAGATTAGAGTGCAGCCCCCTGATGTTGGTGAGGTGCACTTTTAGTGGGAGGAAGTGCAGCCGTTGTTTCACCTTATTCTTCTTATTTTTGCTCATTTTTTGTTAGAGTTTGCTGGGGAAGAAGTCGAACTGTCGAGGCGCTGCTCAGTAAACCAAGTGGAAAACTGGAGCTAACCCAACCTATGGGGAACTCATTTGGAGACTGCGGGGACGCCCGAACCCCCCCGGATATGGCCACCGGGTCCTCCCATCCAGTCGCCAGCTGGCACGGTGGAGCATACCGGGATTTTTCGCGAGTTGGCGGGGCAGCCTTTGGCACGTGGCTGGCGTGCTACTTGGGCCCCCTACTGACTGCGGTCGGCCAACGGCTGGCACCGTGCTTCGGATCCCGCTACCCTCCAAAATGAGTTACCCGGCCAGTTTTGCCCAGAGACCAAGACCGGTTCTGAACAGCGCAACTGACATCCTCCTTCTCCCCCAAAGGCACTGGCAGTCCCACACACCGACGGAACACAGCAAGCTGCTTGGCGCCGGACTCCGGTGGGATGGTGGTCGCGAGCCAGGCGGCCCCTTGCGGAGCCTACCACCGCTTAAGTGGGATCGTTCAGCCGTACCACAGGCAAGCCTGTGGTGCCGTTGCCCGGGATAGACCGCTAGGAGGTAGATCCCATACCCACCCCAAAAAAAATTCTGTTCTTGAAATGAACCCTTATTACAATGCAATAAGGTGCATACAAATGTCCAAGTGAAGAAACCTGATCTGTTGTTGTCTGTACATACAAAGTAAAGGACACGGATGGAAAAAAACACAAAATATAAATCTTATTTTTGGATAATATTGAAATCGCAGACACGATACCTCACAAGGGGCCTGTATATGGGCAATCTCCTTTCTACAGTTTGTAAATTGGACACGTGAAATTTTACATTTACGCTCTTGATTGATAAAAAGAATTCATGTATTTATTGGCTTTTGGAAATTCCACCCGTAACGGGGTAAAAAGGGGGTTGAAAGTTTGTATGAAATTTCTACAGTTTGTAAATTGGACACGAGAAATTAAAGATTTGTTTGATAAAATTAATGAATTTTCATGTATTTATTGGTTTTTGGAAAATCTACCCCTAAGGAGGTGGAAAGGTGGCAATTTGTTGGGCTTAAATATTTGAAACTTGGCATATATACTAACCTAAGTAAACAATAGATGTTGCCATTATTTAGAAACTACCTCCAAAAGACGATTGAGGGGATGCTAAAGGTTTTTTGAAGCATCTTATTTCTTGGGTTAATAAACATGAAACTTGACATAAATACCAACCTAAGTAAACCTAACAAAAGGGGGACCGAATAGGGACCAAACTTGCTTCTTACCCAGCAGTTAGTAAAGCCTGGCTAAGTCGGTCGAGTCGAACTTCTGCCGTCCCTCACCACCACTGCTGAAACCCGATGGGTCGCTAGCCCACTCCGCTGAGGAGAAGGCAAATTTATTTGCCTCTCTTTTTGTGGCATCTTCACGTCTGAATCCTGGTGACGCGCGGCCCCCTATTTCTCCTGATGGATGCGAGACGAGTATGTCGGACATTCACATTCACATCCATCAAAAAGACGTCCGTAGGGTGCTGCGCAACCTCGGCGTAAACAAGGCTAGCGGCCCTAACGGAATACCTGCAAAACTTCTTAGAACCTGTGCGCCTGAACTGTCTCCGATCTGGACACGCCAATTCCGCCTATCACATGGGAGTGGAAAAATGCCGAATGCTTGGAAGCAAGCTAACGTACAGCCCGTGCCCAAGAAGGACAATAGAGCTGACCCGGCCAACTGCAGACCCATCTCTGTAACGTACTTAACACGAAGCTCCTGGCATACCTAGAAACTAACGATATCCTTAGTGACCGCCAATACGACTTTCGCCGAAATCTGTCTACTGGGGATCTTCTAGAGTATGCCATTCCCATATAGAGTGAGGCCATAGAGAGGCACGGGGAAGCGTTTGCCGTCTCTACATCTCGAACGCTATTGATAGGGTCTGGCACGAAAGCCTTATTGGTAAACTTTCTTCATTTGGACTATGTAATTGGATTGCTGACTTCCTTAGAGATCGGTCCATTCGAATGGTTATCGATGGCTGCTCGTCGGACCAATTGGATATTAATGCTAGGGTCTCTCAGGGATCGGTACTCTCACCAACATTAATCTTGCTGCACATTAACGATCTGCTATTAACTTTTGGGCATACGGACGACACCACTGTTGCTGATAGATACTTGTACAACGCACGGGCTACCGGGCCGCAGAACCGGTTTCTCCGTGAGGCCATGGTGGAGCGTTTGAACCTGTCCTTGCAGGCAATCGCCGAATGGGCGTTGAAATCTACTCTCAATTTTGGACCTTACATTGACGCAAAGGCTCAGTTGGTTGACAAAAAGTTGGGGATCCCTGCAAAGGTGAGAAGGTACTTCACGCCAGAACATGTATGGAGTACTGTTCTCATCTCTGGATCTGCCAAATTTCGGGGAGTGCGCGATGGAATTGCACGATCTAATTCCACCTAGCTCGTTTCATCATCGGACTACCAGACCTACGGCGATGCGCCATCCCATACGCACAAACGTTTTGGGAGCAGATGCGTACAGCTAAGGAGTGGAATTCCCTGCCGGAGTCTTTGTTTCCCACTACAATCTAGGGGGTCTTTAAGTCAAGAGTGAATAGGTTATTTCTAGGCAAGCGTGTTTCACCGTCGATCACATCTTCGCCTACCATCAGGTGAGGTTAATGGTCAAGCGTGAGCGTGAGCCTATCTATACTTAATATAATATTATAAAGAGGAAAGATTTTTTTGTTTGTTTGTTTGTACCGAATAGGCTCCGAAACTACTGAACCGATTTGAAAAATTCTTTCACCAATAGAAAGCTACATTATTCCTGAGTGACATAAGCTATTTTTTAATCCCGAAAATGGATCCTGTGGGGTGGTCCACGGGAACGAAGCCGCGGGCAACAGTTCGTTGAATATAAAAAAAGACCATCATTTGGAGAATTTGTTCAAGAAGATTTAAGTTAATACATGCGGCTACATGAGTAGAGTGCGTCAGCCTCTAGCAGCAGGGGGGTCGCCACCGGTAGTAATGTGGTGTATGTTGCAGGGCGGCAGATCGAGGGCGTGTGGCACACCGGCATCGTGGCCTACGAGCGCGAGTTCTACTTCGGCGGCGGCGGCATCAGCAGCTGTGCTCCGGTCAGTACCCTCACACATACACGCGCCACCGCGCCACGGGCAAGGATACCACATACGAGTACCTAGCCATACAAAGGAAAACTTCGCTTCTTCACTAAGGCAAATCAAAATACTCTGATCAGCACTGAACTGTATTCGTGCTCCTGCTTTGTTAAATACAAACGTATTATTTAAAGTTAAGACGCAGCAGCTCCTGATGTAGTCTACGCGATATATTGCCTCTCTACTATAATTTGATTGGAGTACGTCTCTGGCAGTGATCCACTGCTGCGGCTGATGTTGGCGGATGCTAATCGCCGTACTTTCGCTATAAATGATGGTGACTGGTATGCAACAGAACAAAGCACGTAATCAACGTAATATTTCCAAACGTGGCGATGACGCTGTAACTTGGCAGAGTGCGCCTTCTCATCAGCCAACGGGACTTTATTCAACAGGTGCATGACGAGTTTCTGTAAAAGAGCTAATATTTCCATGATATCCTCCGTAAATAGACTAGCACTGGCGATAAATGTTTACTTGGTCAACGAATGAATAATAGCCATGTTTTACCTACGTGTGATGCCCGCGCTGACGCTCAGGGGCTCAGGGCACAGATTAAGGTAAGGCAAATGAGACGTTTCTCGGATGTGTACACATACACCGGCCGCCCTGCGCCCACGCAGCGCCGGCGCTATTCTAACACATTTATACGTGTTTTCTATCATCATCCACATTAAAATAGTTTGGACATTTTTGTTCAAGGAAATCACGCGGTTTATTTTCGGGCAATAAATGTCGTACACATCTTATATCTGATCTGATGATGCTAATCTTGGTGGAATTTCGGTTTTTTACACTGAGATCTCCTATCCAAATATCATCTGGAAACATAAATATTAAAAAAATACTTGCTATAGTCAGTAGTCTATGTAACGATCAGGGGTTTGTACTACTACATACTGAGCGAACTTTTGTAGAATAAGTACTTCCAAATGGTGCCGGCAAAAAATGTCTCTCTGAAGGGCAGTGTGCTGGCACCCACATTGTTTAATGTCTACACCAACTACCAGCCTGCTACGCAGCACACTGAATGTTTTCTGTTTGCGGACGACCTAGCTTTGGCGGCGCAATCGTTCACGGAGGTCGAAAATTATTGCACTTGAGTAGGTACTATGACAGTAATGCTCTTCGCCCGAACCTTTCCAAAACGCAATCATGCGCCTTCCGTCTCCGCAATAGTCTCTCAAATAGGAAACTTAACGTCACGTGGCAAGGAACTGACGTAGAACACTGCAAGAACCCTAAGTTCCTAGGTGTTACACTGGATAGAGCCTTCAACTTTAATGTGCACTAAAAATAAAAAGATTTAATTGTTTCTCATACAATTGTTCTACAGCACAAAATTGAGGCAGCCCCGGTAAGTTATAAAGATACTGCCATAACACGAAGCAGAAGGTTGGGTCACCAAACAACCTGCTCCGTAAAGTTGTTTCTAACAGTGGAGCTTTACGCACAGCCGTCATGTCCCTATGCATCTCTGCTGGCGAATTTGCATGTCGAGTGTGGCACTGATCTGCATAGACAAAGACAAAGATATTTTATTTCAAGTAGGCCACCAAGTGGCACTTTTGAACGTTACATTAAAATTTACAAGTAATTAAAGTTGATTCCACCGTGCATTCGGAAAGTAGCTTGTAATGGAGAAGAATGCACAAGAAACTCCATACTTATACGCAAAGCAAGTCGACATCGTCCTCAACGAGACGTGTCGATTATATCGGGATACCTTAAACCGACCCCGCTCAACAAGCTCTACCCGTTGGCTGCTATTGCACGCCAGTAGTACGAAGGGATGTCGCATGCGCGCTCGAGAAAAAGTACCAAATTATTTAAAGATTTTTCATCGACTCGAGAAAAAGAAGACATGAAAAGCAAGCGGAAGTAAGAATAAAATCGGCTAAAACTCCTACGGGGTAAACGTCGTCGTTACAGGCTTGAGTTAGGAGTGTAGTGGTACTCTTCTTTAAGAAGGGCAAAAATTTCCGACTTAAGAATTAGGCCCATCTCACATCTCACAAGCTGGTTTGAAGAGTCTTATCGCGCGCAGGATTGACGTTTCAGGATTTACATACGCTGCGGCAGCTTATACAGAAGACCGAGGATTGTATCCTGCCTCTGCTTAGCGTTTGTGAACTAAGAGAAAGCCTTCGATTGGATTCAGACTTGGGTTGTACTGCAGTCTCTTCAAAGGTACCAGATTGACTAACGGTCATCGAGGTGTTGAACTTTAGTGTTTGTTCGAAAACGCCACCATATCAGTCCGACTTGCGGGGAGTGAAGCAGGAAGAAGTCATCTCACGGAAACTGATTATTGGTGCCACGCACGGCTATCCTCTAAGAATATTTTCTTATATCATACTTTTCAGATCGCGATTTTTTTGTAGTAAGGTATTAACAAACTTTTTTTTTGTAAGTAACTAAAATGTCTGGACGTTTTTTTTAAATATGGCTTTTTGTATGGACTTTAAAATTTTCGAAATGGTAACCCTAAGTGTAACGAACAGTTGATTGTTGTCTTTCGACTTCGGTTTCAGGCGCGAACACATAATATATCTAACTGCAGACGCCTGCTTACAAATTATATTAAAATACGTTAGCCAGAAATTCAAATACAAAATAATGTACATTTAATGTTAACAAATGTAGACGTGATGTTGTCATAGAACTCACATAGCCATAAGAAACCGTAAACTGTGAAAACAGACAGTTTAATGTGTGCGCGTAATTTTAGCCGCGTATTAATACATTTCTTAACACCAGCCGTTCACGATTCTCACTCCATTGTTATTTATTCATTACTAGCGTCTGCACGCGACTTCGCCCGCTGGAAAAGTGTTTTACTATCCCAGGATGTTCCCTACTACAGGGATAAAATGTCCTATGATCAAGGCCATAGCCCCACCCGTGCCAAGTGCCGTTCAGTCGTGAAGGTGTGAAAAGGTAACAAACAGGCAGGCTACTTTCGCATCTATATGTACAGGTACACATTCAATCAATCTGCCTGTCTTTGCCTAACTATCTTGGGGCGGCTTCCAGTCTAACCGTATTCAGCTGACTGTAGAAACATACAAATAAGCTAAATAGAAGCGGCTGTTTGTAATGTCAAAATAACAGCTTTTTATTGATTTTAAATGAGTATGAATGTTTATATGATAATTTACGAAGAAACCTATTGTTTGTGCTACTTTCGATGCCAGATAGCTCATGTTAAAAGATACAGCTTATGTTATCGTAACTTAGGCTACTATTAAAGAAAAAGATAAGGGTTCAATATTTTTTTTCTATTCTAATTATAGACACGACTATGTATCAGGTATAATGTGGCCAGTCCGCTGTGCCACCTGACCGCCACGCGGCGCGGCGGGCTCGCAGTCTGCCGTTGGGTGCCGGGATGCCAGCGCATATAGATTGTAAACACAGGCTATTTCGAAGCGCGGCTCGGCGCCAACATGACAATTACCGAATGCAATAAACATTACAGCTGCAACTTTCCTTATTTTCGTCTTATTTGCGATCCAAGCGATGACGTGGGTGACTGCGCCGAGTTCACTATTTTCTTGAGTCTAGACTATTTGAAGCAGGACACTGTAACTAATTTAAACAAACATTATTCTCTTTATATACTTTTTACTTTATTTATTTATTTTATTTATTGAATAATTAATGTACATACAGCGTAATGCGCAGAGACAACACACAAAGACAATAGAGTACAAAAGCACTGCTAATTTCATCAGAAATTTCTACCCGCAGACCCGCGAAAAGAAAAAATGAAAAATAAATGTAGCCAATAGTGTGTTGAACTAATTGCTGTCTATAATTCAAATAAGATTTACTAAACTTAGATAACGCTGGCGCTGGTTGGCCTAGTCCGTAATGCTCAAGTATCAGAAGTAATGTTTAATGATTAACGCAATCAAACGCCTTTGGCAGGTCGCAGAAGATAGCTATGGCATCTTGTGCCTCTTCCCAAGCATTAAAGGTATGTTTTAATAGAGTCGAGAAAAAGAAGACATGACACCAGCGTCAGTTGTACAACTTCCTTTGGTGAAACCATACTGTTTATCATGTAAGATGTAAAGAGGCCCGCCCGCCTCAATGAGCATTATTAAATTAGTACATAATTTCAAATTGATTTTATTTGTAAAGATATATAATTCTTCAAATAATGAAAAAACCCAAGTCTTATTTTTTCGTATTAATAAATCGATTCCGATAATGAATGAATAATGCAATGTGTTATACTGCCCTTATATGACCTTGGTTGAGTATAACTATAACACGAATGTCAACCTTACGGCAAACTCAATTAAGTTTATAATTGCGACCATTGAGAATACTATAAATCAAGAATCAGAAGAATATATAATAGAATCTATGGTCGGGTAGCGAAAATTGCTTGGAAATCGAAACTAGTTGGTTAAAAAAAAAACAAATAAAACATTTTCTTCCAACTATGCTTTAATTTCATCACAATCACACTAAAAACTCAGTACAAAGCGAGTCTTTATTGCTCTAGAGCAATAAAAATGTATGAAATTTCATTATTGCACAGTTTTTTTTTTAATCGCACCAAAAGGTGCCAATCTCAATGGATTAACTCTATTCAGCCAGCCGATATCAATACTTTTTTTTTACGTACGTATTATTCGTTTCTATCCTACTTGTTCCAAATTTAAAAAATGATTGCTGCTAACTCTGATTTAAAAATGAAAAAATTTTTAAGAAGTAATTTTCGACATCGCCGCGCCCGTGGCCGCGCCCATCTACTTCCCGTGATAACGACTTCATTGTAACAAATCAGCCAGGCCCATCTAACTCGTCTGATAATATTATTCAGTCCCAAGTTAAACAACAAATATAAATTTGCCCAACAAAACTTAACCTTACGTTTAATAATTGCTCAAGTATAACTTTTAATTTCAATAATTAAACTTCTATTTTAACTGTTTGATATGAGTTTCTTTTATCTACTATTCCTATAGGTAATAGTTGAAAGAAAAGCAGATTATGCACCTCGCCTTAAGTAATTTATATTGCCCTCGTGCCTGTTAGATTAGAGCCCTCGCTAACGCTCGGGCTCTAAATCAGGCACTCGGTGCAATAATAAATTACTTTGTGCTCGATGCAATAATCTACTATTTTCATAGGCACTTATAAAACGTCGACAAAAGGTACACGGTACGGGTTAGAAAGAACCGGCAAGAAACTCCATGGTTACTCTTTTAAAATTTGTTTGTGTTTACAATATTTCCATGTTACAGCATTAGTACTTGGGTATGGGGGGACAACGTAGGCCCGACAATAAGTCGTAAGAAATTAAAAAAAGAAAAAAGAAAAACGAAATAAAAAGTTAAACAATGTTATTAACATCTAGAAATCTAGAAGGCCTACAATGTTCACACATTCACAAAACAATCGGTAAAAGAATCTATACAAAGGTAAAAAAAAAACAAATTATTAAAATATTAGATTAAAAAACGTCAAAATACTTCTGCACTAACACAAAATAAACTCCACCGCGCGCATGCGCTGTACGGCCCGGTATTCCCAACGACTCCGCCCACTCCGATGCGTTATACGAGCTTAAAGATTATTAATTTAGAAATCATTTCCTTTATTTATTTACATTCTATTGAATACATTTTTAAATATTCAAAAAAGAAAACTTAAAAAAACATTTAAAAATATAAAAAAATAGAGGCCAACCGGTATCTGGAACAGGGTCCAAGCTACCGGTGGTTAGAGCTCCAGAGACAGGAACCTCCTCACAATGCGAGCCGTATCAAGAAGTACTGCCTTCTGTATCAGGCCCTTGATCCAACCGCGCAATGACAGCCTCGACAGATGGTCGTCGATGCTCTTGGCCATCAGGCCGTTGGCCGTAACGACAATCGGCACAATGATCGCCAAGTCCACATTCCACATGTCGACAACCTCGGGTGCTAAGTCGAGATACTTGATTTGTTTCTCTTTCTCAGCTTTCACGAGGTTCTCGTCATGTTAGAAATCATTATTATTGAGGATGTTAAGATTTTACTGTTGTATATTTTACATGGTTCATAAGCATATATTTAATATCTGTTTAACACGACTAACAACGTTATTTAAGTAATTTTTCAATGGCATTTGTACAAAATGTATACTGTTCCAATATATTTTATAAGTTGGTGAACTATAACTCGTAAACTTGTAAAACCTACTTAGCTTTGATAGTTTTCCTTTTAATTTCGTTATAAATACTACTGCCGTGAATTTTCACATAGCCAAAAGCAACCATTTCGCTGGCAAGGACATTTTAAAGATTAATTTTATGCAAACGGATCTCTGAATCGAAAAATGGTTTTAACAGACTCGTAATATTTTTGAATGGCTTATGCAACGATACCCTACACCATGGGACAGACGAGAAAAAAAAATCCCCACTTTACGTGTACAGGAAGAATACGAAAACTTTGTCGTAATTTTTAATGTTTATATCCATGCCAAAATATAGCTTTCTAGTATTAAGAGTCTCTGAGCTAAGCTGTGGACATAAAGACGGACATAGCGAAACTATAAGGGTTCTTGTTGACTTCGGAACCCTAATAAAAATGACTTAGAGCTTATAGTTCAAAATAGCCGTATGTGCAGCGGCTTAGTATTTTCTCAACTATATTTGAATCGGTTTCCAGTCCAACCTCCACAACCTGTCACTAGGTCACACGATAAGACTGCAAGATCTAATAATGACCGCTGGGACCAACAACTTAACTTGCTTTCCGAGGCACGAAGGAATCTCGCTATGTAAAGATGGCTACACACGCGCACGCACGCATCCACGGACCGATCTCGGCAAGCGTTGCTTAACTGTGCGGATGTTAATATTTAGCCGCGAGCTCTTCAAGCAGCAAGGAAATGTCATCGCAAGTATGTCTATAAATGATGCCAATTCCGCAGTGGCTGGGCTGTATTATTAGCCGGCGTGCAGCGTGCAGGCCAATCGCGCGCGCGCATCCAACACACGGGGCCCGCACGCGCTCTATATTTTGCGCCACTCAAAATAGTCGTCTTCCTCTCCGCAGCGCTGCACATAAAAGTACCTATCGTATTTTCTCGCTAACGACTTCGGCCTCTGGGTTCTTACTTTTTTTTCACAAAACTTAATGGTGATGCCCACTAAACTTTTGATGTTCTCTTTCTACTACAAGTAGGTACATTGTTGAGTTAAAACAAGATCAGCCATATATTTTTATTGCACTGGTAGATATGTACATGGCTGCAATGTTTTCAACGACGCCGGCTCAGTCACTCAGCAACTCTATTGCAATAGTACATTGTGGAAGTACACAAGGGTGGAAAGTAGGTTATTGCAAACGAGCTGTCATTAACAATCCCGAGCCGAAGGCGAGGGTTTTCAATGACACGAGTTAGCAATAACCTACACACCCTTGTATCACACGACGTTTTGTCAGTTGTGGGAAATAGTAAAAACAAATCAAAGAATTAGATTTGTTTATTCACAAAAAAAAAAAAAAAAAAACAGAAAATGGCGCGTTTTTGCAACTGAACATATTTTTTTACAACGAAAACAACCTATCGGTAAAGCCTATTAGATTTTTGACAAATGTTGAAATAATTAAATCAATAATCCGGTAAGACTGGAAGCCGACCCCAATATAGTTGGGAAAAAGGCTAGGCAGATGATGATGATGATGTTGAAATAATTAAATTAAAACTAGTAATTAAAACAACCATTTAAAAGACTTTTGAGAATTCAATGCTAAAACGTACGAATCATAAATTTTTCCTCGTATAAAATCTATCCCATTTTATTCAATACCTGAAAACTTCTTGCTACTAAACTTTTTTAAATTGTCTTATAAATTTAAAACAACTGCAAAAGTGAAGGTGGAATAGTTATTTATGCTACAAGTGCGGAAAGTAGGTGATTTCCGATGAGTGGTATTTTTATTCACGAGCGAGCGAAGCGAGTGAGTGGATAAATCGACACGAGTCGGAAATCATCTTACGCACGTGTATCATACAACATTTTACTATGCATTGTGCGAGGAAATAAAAAAAAATATCTGAACCAAGCAAGAAATTAATAAAATGGCGCTTATTCAAGGGCGCTCAGCATATCCACAGATGAACTAATGGTTCATAGTTCCTCGGGCATATCTACTGCGCATGTGCAAATAGCTGGCACGTCGTGACGCAAAAAGGCACGAGCAAAATATTCATTCTGCCAAACATATTTAATGAATATTTAGTTTATTGATCAAAATCTAAATCTAGAGTAATTAAAAACGCCTTAAATGAAGTATTAGTTTTGTTTTACCTTTTATATGAATGATAATCTGTACTTAACTAATTTTTAAAACTTATCTCAAATAATAAAAACTCTATGCGGCGGGCTGACGTTGGAGTTAAAAATTAAAAAAGTACAGGAAAGTAAAAAGCACTAGTAAAAAAAAGTGACACTTTCCGCACAGTTTGGCTGCTTGGAAAACGCTCTTTTCGAGGACATGCATTGTAAACATACTATTAAAACCCGACCCGACGCCATCCGACGCCACCCGACGCGAACCGTGCACATATGCAACACCCCACGTGATGCTACAACACGCTTCGTTAGTATAGGGTTGCCATCTATTCGGGTTTCCCCTGATTAGTGCTAATTTAGAAGGCGGGCAAGCGGGGTATAATTTGTAGTCCGGGTCTTCAAATCACCAACAGCAATTTTCTCCGACTTCTTACCTTCTTCTCCTTGAATTGTTGACCGATTTAGAAAAAAATATTTTTTTGGAAGGTTTAATGTACCCGAATTGGTCCCATTTAAATTTGATGAAGATCTGATGAAGAAATTCGGAATATTTAACGGAACTCTTCCAAATATTACTGCAAATCACCCGGGATTGCATGACTACTTATTGCACACTAGCTTCTGCCAGCGGCTTCGCCCACGTCAAAAGTGTTTTATGACCCAAGGGAACTTTATACCGGGATAAAAAGTAGCCTGTGTGCTATTTCTGACTATAATCTATCTGTCTGCCAAATTTCATCTAGATCCGTTTAGCCGTTCTGGCGTGATTGAGTAACAAACATACATCCAAGAAGTAAGATTACTATAGAAATTGACCACTAGCTGTGCCACACAAAAAAGTGAACAATTAAAACTTTTTACAATAAACGCATTACCCGCCTTCGGCAGTCAGGTATAAAATACAACCGACTTCCAATTAAAAATTTGACTCAAATAAGTTGATAATTTCTATTATAGCATAAACTTAAAAATTACCCTCAAAATGACCGTGCTGATGAAACTTTACTCTAAATTAGGGTAAATTACCCTAAGTTGGCACCACTGGGGGGTGACCATAAGCTCTTAGAGCGGTATCAATTTGATATCGAGTAAGTGACAGATGTAAACAAGTCAGATACATTTGTCCCATCTGCGGTCAAGTGTTGAAAAGTTTTTGGATGTTACCAAATATGTAACCAAATAAAAAAAAATACACGGGAACTTTTTATTCGTTTTTTTTATTGCTTTTTATCAAAATATTACAGACAAGTTTTCATTTGATGCACAAAAATTTAATAAGGCTCATCTTAGTTCTAGCAGAAAGTGTAAAATTAAACGCAGAAACTGTCATAAACAATTTACTACCAAACAAACCGAAATAATTTTATTACGGTATAGTTTAAGTATTAAAGTACGGCCTTCCTCCGTTGATCCACCGATTCAACCTTTGTCGCCGCACCCATTCACTTCAAAACAGCGTCAAAAGTCACCATTAACTCAACATGATCATCAACCAGAAGTTATTACGAATACCCAAGTGATAAATAAGTCAACGACATTTTCTGTTCTCAACAAAACAATTCCATAATTGCGAAAACTTATTTTAATATAAATTTGTAATTTGGTTATGTAAATATAAATATTCGTCACTACTAAAGTCATCTCTTATATATTTTTCTGTTTTCTCACAGAGGGGGATGAAAAGCAGAGTTTTCCCCACGGTACCAACATTATTTGATCTCGAGCGACGCTTTGAATCCCTCGCTACTCTTAGGATTCTACTCTAGAATCTTTCGCTTCGCTCTGGATACACACAATCGCTCTTGCCGTCAATATATTATGTTGGTCCCTTGTAACACAATCTACTATTGTGTAAGCTATGATGTGATGTCAGTTTTCCACAAAACAGCTTTGGTTAGATTTCTTTTTTGGTCTAAAACAAATAAATGAAATGATATAATTTGGTTGATTGGTGGATGTTGTGTTTTCAGGGCGGCACGCAGCTGGGCCCGCCGCACCGCGTGGACCAGCTCGGCCAGACCTTCGTGCCTTTCCAGGTGTTCGTGGACTACCTGCAGGGCCTGTCCACCACCACCTACAGGTGAGTGCCACTCAATCGCCGCCATCGGGCTACTGATGCTACTGCTTGGCTAGAGAGCTGACTCGACTCCGCTCACAATTTATAATGTTATCACAAGCCGATTCTAGGCTGCAGAAAGAAACTTTTTTATCACAGTTGATAAACTAAAACCCGACTAAGAAGAAAACCATCTGAAAAGCATGGAACAAGTTAATATTCCTGAATGAGTCTACTGTTACTTCAGTCGTGGAACATGTCATAATTAATTTAGTCTATTAGTCCCTATTAAGTCATAAGAGTTCTAATTTGTTCTGGTGTACAATAATAGTAGATTATTAACCAAGGGGATAAAGCAGTGTCTTCTATCGCGGGTGACGATTTAGATCGCGAGTGTAACGAAGGACTCGAGGTTTACTCCCGAGCGTAGCGAGGGTGTTCACAACTTAAATCACGTGCGAGGCGAGGGATTTAAGACGAGTCCTGAGTGTAGCGAGGGATTTAAGTTCACCAAAGACTAAGACAGCTTTATCATCGAGGAAAATACTCTACTTTTCGTACCATTTGCGAAAAAATTAAGACACAAATGAGATAAGCATTTATTAAAAAATGTTATTTATGCTACAAGTGCGGAAAGTAGATGATTTCCGATGAGCGGTATTTTTATTCACGAGCGAGCGAAGCGAGTGAGTGGATGACTCGACACGAGTCGGAAATCATCTTACGCACGTGTATCATACAACATTTTACTATGCATTGTGCGAGGAAATAAAAAAATATATCTGAACCAAGCAAGAAATTAATAAATTGGCGCTTATTCAAGGGCGCTCAGCATATCTACAGATTAACTAATAGTTCATAGTTCCTCGGGCATATCTACTGCGCATGTGCAAATAGCTGTCACGTCAGCGTAAAAAACCGGCAACAATATACTAAAATTTCTAAAGTAAACATTCACACTAAAAAAGAAGAAACGTATTCATCAAAGAAACAAATAGTTAAATATGGAGTCCCACAAGGAAGTGTATTAGGTCCATTGTTATTTATAATATATATAAATGACCTTCCGACAGTAACGAAATATCCAGTATCACTCTTTGCCGATGACAGCACGGTCACAATAAATTGTAAAAATAAACACACCTATGATAAAGAAATTAACAATACATTGAAGTCATTGGTTAACTGGTTAAATAACAATAATTTAATAATCAACCTTGAAAAGACAAAAGTTATGTTCTTCAGCCAACGTTTGGCATCACCAAACATCAATGTTACGCACCAAGGGATAGTAATACAAAAGGTAGACACAGCTAAATTCTTAGGTATAACTATTGACAAACGTCTTAACTGGAAAGCACATACAGAAGAAGTAAATAAAAAAGTCTGTTCTTCTGCCTACGCACTCTATAAACTAAAACCCATCATAAGTACCACTGCGCTGATTACTGCTTACCACGGAATTGTCGGCTCAATATTAAGGTTCGGCGTTATATTTTGGGGCAATTCAACTAATAAGGAAATAGTTTTTAGGTCACAAAAAAGGTGCATTAGGGCTACAGTCTGTCAAGAAAGTCATGAAAAATAAGGAGGGCGCCACCATAATTTAGATGGTATCACTGTAGCTGTCGACTGAAAAGTTTAGATACTTTGTATTTTTTTTACTAAATAGTAGTTTTTGGTTTAGAATATGATCTCTTAAATTTGCGTGATATTAAAGAAACCGTAATTATAAGGCACTAGCTGTTGCCCGCGACTTCGTCTGCGCAGCATTAGCACTTCGAACAGCCTATTTTTTTTATTGCGCATTAGTATTGTAAGTGTGTGTGAGCCGACTTACTTGAGAAAATAATTAGTTCACAGACAAACAGACAGAGTTACTTATGTATAATAATAGTATCGATTGATCAGGATGCAAAAATAAAAATAAAAAATGTTATGTTGAGAGTTTATTTATTAATCAGAATCTGAAACATCTGAATCCAAATATTGCACTCCCGAAATGTTACCTAAAACCCGAGTTTCTGCTGAATCTGAAGAGTCAGAAATGGCGTCTTCAGATTCACTAGAACTATCATCGCCTACTGAGATGACAAATTTATCTATATCATTATAGAGAGTTTCTCCACGGGTAAAATATTCATTTTCAATTTTAATGACATGTTCAACACAATTTATCCACTCTTGTTGAGTTACTGACTGAAATGCTTCTTCAGCCAACTTTGCAACATTTTGACTACACACATTCTTTTGTTCAATTCGCCTCTTTACCATGGCCCAAACTAACTCTATTGGGTTTAGATCACAACGGTAAGGTGGCAGTCTTACCACTGTATGACCATGTTCTCCTAGTAATTCGTCTACTTAGTAAATTGGTTCAGGTTTATGTTTCTTTACCAGCATCAATAAGGATGGTTTCCTTAATGTTTCATCAAATGGGATGTTATTTTCAAGAAGCCATAATTTCATTTCGTCAACTCTTGACGCAGATGTTGGAGCCTGGGGAAAAAAATGCAGTTGAATTCAAAAGTCAAGTATTTAATTTAGGTTAATAAAAAGATAAAAAAGGAATAGAATATACCTTGTTTGTTATAATTGAGTGGTATGGTGCAATTATTGATGGCTAATTGAGATTTGGAATTAACTTTTCCTTTAACCATTTAGTAATATTTTTAGCGTTCATTTCAGAATGGTAATCTTCCTGTTTATTCTTACCACTAAATATTAAAAATGCATTAGGCACAAAACCTTTCTCGCTTCCAGCGTGTACAATTATCCACCTTTTTCCTTTTCACTCTTGAAAAACTGTAAATACGATTTGTCTCGCACCGCTCTTATAAACTTTCCGATTCATTATGGTCACAAGATAAAAATCTCGAAATAACATAAAAAGTACTAGATATGTTTACCAAACAAGCTACGACGTGACAGTTGAGGTACTCAGTTTGAGAGAAATTCGGTGTTGCCAATTTAATCAAAAGTATTAGTTCCCAAAACATTCTTTTCATGACTTTCTTGACGGACTGTATGTTCGGCTTAAAAAAACGGATAGTTGCAAACCATATTTTATTAAATACAATATTTTAAATCTACCTTCCTTGTTTATTTTTGAAGTGGCTAATTTCGTACAATCCAATCCCAAACTATTTAAAAAACTATCAGATGTTGCAATCCGCAATCGACGGGATAACAATAAATTATGGACAGTAAGATCAACCACGGCGCTCATGCGTAAAAGTATTTTCTCTTTAGCACCAGATATTTACAATAAAATCCCTAAACCTATTAGACAAATGCCCACAACTCCATTTAAACTACATCTAAAAAAAATACCTGATAGCCAAATGTTATTATAGCTTAACAGAATATCTATACTTAGTGATACATATATATCTGATACTTAGTGCCTATCATTATGACATTTCCTCAAGCTCAAAACTGTACCATTTTTTTTAGTTTTAAGGTTTTTCTATAGATTGTTTATAATCGACTGCATGAAAGTGGGTTAAATAATTGTTTTTTGTTAATTGTATAAATTCAAACGGTTAATATGACCAAATACAATTTTTTGTACGCCCTGAAAGGCAAAACATGCAGAACCTAATACCAAATGTTATTTTAAGACCATCCAATTCTATTGTATACTCATGTTTTTACAAAAATAAATATCTTATCTTATCTTATTATCTTATCTTGTCGTAACGCAAAAAGGCACGAGCAAAATATTCATTCTGCCAAACATATTTAATGAATATTTAAAATTAATTTATTGATCAAAATCTAAATCTAGAGTAATTAAAAACGCCTTAAATGAAGTATAAGTTTTGTTTTACTTTTTAGAATGGATAAAGTGAGAAATGAGTATATTAGGGGAAGTTTGAAAGTGGCGCCAGTGACAGAAAAGTTGAAAGGAAACCGTTTGTCCTGGTATGGTCATCTGATGAGGAGGGATGAAACGCATGTTACTAGAAGAGTTATTAATATACATGTGGATGGATGGAGAGGAAGGGACGGCCAAAGAAAAGATGGATGTACTGTGTGAGGAGTGATATGAATGAAAAGGGAGTCAGTGATAGCGTGACGGGGGACAGGACGGTATGGAAGAAGAAAACGTGTTGCGCCGACCCCAAGTAACATGGGACAAGGGCAGGAAGATGATGAAGTGTTGTTGGATTCGTCTCAATTGTGGAGGTAACATAGGCTATATAATTTTTAAATGGGGGGCGTGTATTTAAAATAGCAATTGTATCACCTCTGATACAATTGCTTTTTTAACACGCTTTTATTAGCTTGGTATGTATGTATCAATGTAACGGAATCTTTGAACGTGATTTTCACCCACTTCAAAACGTTGGATTGATTTGAAACTTTGCACACTTATCAAGGACCGATGACAATGCAATAATTTAAACAGTTTGTCCCGTTATCCTTACCAATAAAGCGTGTTTTTTAGTTTTTAGAACTACAATTATTCGTTATAATAACATTATATGGGTATCAAATGACAGCTACTAAATAGACATTCCAAATATGTAATAATAATAATTCAAAAAGTCCTACAGTATGTGGTCAAAAAATACATAATTTCGAAGATATCATAAATCGAAATTAATTTATTTCAATAAAAAATTGCATCAATTTATGAAAAAGCAAAAAAAAAAAAATATATATAAAAAGAATTCGTATGCCAGTTGATTCTTTGATATGATGATGATGATGAGTATAAAAACAAGAAACCCGACTGCTAAAAAGCTAAGATAATGAATTGAAAAGAGAAAAAGAAGTACTAGGTATAATTGTAACAACGCGAGTGCGACGTTGCCGCTCCTTCGACAGAGTTTCACAGTTGTATGTAAGCTGCGAGCAGGCGTATACCAAGCCTATGATTATGAAAACGCGTCTCTGAAGCTATGTGTCACAATAGGCCTAAGAGGTACTCAATACCCTTTATTTTCCGTAGTTGGATGAACTTACAGGAATGTTTCTTCAGAGTACGGCTCGGTCACTCGGCCCGCTGACTTCTGTGCTGTGCCAGTCACTTCTCACGCTATACGTGTACATTAGTTTTGTGCCGCAGCCTGAGTATATTTGTGTTGTATTCCAGCCCGTCATCGTATAACCTGCTGGAGCACAACTGCAACCACTTCAGCGAGGAAGTGGCGCAATTTCTGTGCGGCGCACACATTCCCAAGCACATCGTGGCGCAGCCCGAGGAGCTGCTGGCGCCGGGCACGCGCGCCGCCGTGCAGGCGCTGCTCGACAACCTGGTGCCGCACTCTCCGCAGGTACCCACCACCACCACACTACACACTAGCTGACAAGCACATCGTGGAGCTGCTGTTGCCGGGCACGCGCGCCGCCGTGCAGGCGCTGCTCGACAACCTGGTGCCGCACTCTCCGCAGGTACCCACCACCACCACACTACACACTAGCTGACAAGCACATCGTGGAGCTGCTGTTGCCGGGCACGCGCGCCGCCGTGCAGGCGCTGCTCGACAACCTGGTGCCGCACTCTCCGCAGGTACCCACCACCACCACCACACTACACACTAGCTGACAAGCACATCGTGGAGCTGCTGTTGCCGGGCACGCGCGCCGCCGTGCAGGCGCTGCTCGACAACCTGGTGCCGCACTCTCCGCAGGTACCCACCACCACCACACTACACACTAGCTGACAAGCACATCGTGGAGCTGCTGTTGCCGGGCACGCTGCTCGACAACCTGGTGCCGCACTCTCCGCAGGTACCCACCACCACCACCACACTACACACTAGCTGACAAGCACATCGTGGAGCTGCTGTTGCCGGGCACGCGCGCCGCCGTGCAGGCGCTGCTCGACAACCTGGTGCCGCACTCTCCGCAGGTACCCACCACCACCACACTACACACTAGCTGACAAGCACATCGTGGAGCTGCTGTTGCCGGGCACGCTGCTCGACAACCTGGTGCCGCACTCTCCGCAGGTACCCACCACCACCACCACACTACACACTAGCTGACAAGCACATCGTGGAGCTGCTGTTGCCGGGCACGCTGCTCGACAACCTGGTGCCGCACTCTCCGCAGGTACCCACCACCACCACACTACACACTAGCTGACAAGCACATCGTGGAGCTGCTGTTGCCGGGCACGCTGCTCGACAAACTGTGCATGGTCTTGAGCTGTGCTGGCGTCCAAAATGTTCTTCTTCCAAGTCTTTTTCGTCTGCCGTCAACGCAAGTGGAAGTTGGTCTTCCGCGACCGCGGCAAGCTTCACCATATTGTGATCATCTGGCCGTCTCTGTATGTGGCCATACTATCGGAGTCCATTTTCTTCGACTTTGTCAGTGATCGGAGCGACTTTAAAACTTCCTCTCTCTAAGTCATTCCGGGTCTAGTCTGATGACACCTGACCAGCGCAACATTCGTATCTCCGTTGTTTGAAGCTTATTTAGGTGTTCTTTAGTGGTTGCTAGAGAATACAATCCCGACTATGTTTTTCAATCCCGGGATGAAAATATTTTTAATGTCTTAGCACAACACAAATCTCAATATAATAAGAAAAGAAAAAGACAACAAAAAAACTATACTTTTGCAAGATATAATCGCAGGAATATCAAAGCATCCAATGCAAAGCTTCCAAGCCTGCTTCGTAGTTTATTGCTGAAATATATGAGTAAAACAACGTGTAGCTAGTAATTCGGTTTATTTGGGACGGCGATGATAGACATTGCCGTGACAGACCACCGACAAGACAGATCATAAACAATAGGTATAAGGTTACCATACATTACAATAGGGAACTATCCGCAAAGCTGCGCTCAGATGGCGCCACAGGAATCGGAGTAAACAAAACTAGAGAAGGGCGTTTTCGGTTTTTTGCGCAAACGGTTAGATATGTGTTTTCATATCGATATCGAAAACGGTTTCCAGATATCGATATCAGTAGTACAGTTTGCAAAAGTTAAAATGTTATTTAGATGAGCAAACTAACAACGAACGCGAAATAATACTTAGAAAGAGAGGTAGCGCATATGGTTTTGTGAAGTTTGCGTTTTGTTCGTAGTTCGTACGTTTTCGCATTGTTACGGTTTTAAGTTTTGATTTATTCGTTCTCGCACGCTAGTAAGGTTTTTAACACGCTTTTATTAGCTTGGTATGTATGTATATATGTAACAATGTATCAATGTAACGGAATCTTTGAACGTAATTTTCACCCACTTCAAAACGTTGGATTGATTTGAAACTTTGCACACTTATCAAGGACCGATGACAATGCAATAATTTAAACAGTTTGTCCCATTATCCTTACCAATAAAGCGTGTTTTTTAGTTTTTAGAACTACAATTTATTGTCATTATTATTAGATACAGCTTTTGTAATATCGTTTATTTTGATATCGATATGATATGATACCTAACACATATCCGATATAAGTAACGTTTTGATTTATCGGACCCATCCCTAAAAAACCAAACTGTCAAAGTCGAGCGACAAAATTTCGCAGTATATGCATACAAAATATAAAACTAAGAGTGAAAGTAAAATGAAGCCAACTACTTCCCCAATATTATTATTTGGTTTTTGAACACAAGTTATCTTAAAAACATGAAAAAATTGTTCGGTAACCAAAAACAGTAGTAGACGCCATGTTGCTATGTTTTTGTTTACTCCGAGCCGTCAAGCGCCATCTGGCGAGAGCAATTGGCAGTAATGTTCCCTATTGCCAACATAGCAGCAGCTGAAAACGCTCGCTCAGATTCTGCGCTGGTTGAAGGAATAGACAATAGATACTTATAATATGCTGTTTCTAAGTGATATTCGCGAACTCCTCCATTTTCGAACAGGCTTATTTCACGTATGCGAACCCCAATTAATTTTGTACTTGTACTTCATACTCTTGTTAATTTCTTCTTAAATGTTATTAATACAATCTAGGCAAGATTATTGTCAAGGCGCAACGGACTACGGAATACAAATTAGACTTGTTTGTGGCAATCCCGAAAAGCCCTAGATTAGCCAAGTACAGTCCCGGGGATTTCCGGAGCCAGAAAACGGCCGGGATCCCGACCGTATTGTATTCTCTAGTGGTAGCACAACATTATGATCCATACATAATTGCAGGGCGTATAACAGTTGTGCTAAATATGGCCTTTTGATTTTATGAGCATATTTCTAAATCAAATAATTTATTTTCCAGAATGAAAGTAATTAAGAAAAAACTTTTTCAAACCAGCTTTTTAGCTTACCGTGTATTGTCATACAAACCAAACGTGATTGCAAAATTTCATCTTAATCGGTTGAGGAAAACTGCTTAAAAATTCAGTTGCAAGATTTGACCCAAACATTCATACAACGTTAGTTAATAAAAAGCTTGTAATGAGATTGTGAAATGTAACAGGTGAGCAATAAATTCCGGCAAGGAATTTTTAAGTCAGACTCGCGCACGAAGGGTTCCGTACCATTATCGCAAAAAAAGGCAAAAAAATCACGTTTGTTGTACGGGAGCCTCACTTAAATATTATTTTTATCCTATTTTTAGTATTTGTTGTTATAGCTGTGAAAATTCAACTGCCTAGTTATCACGGTTCATGAGATACAGCCTGGTGACAGACGGACAGACAGACGGATCGCGGAGTCTTAGTAATAGGGTAGCGTTTTTACCCTTTGGGTAAGGAACCCTAAAAGGAACCCTTATAAGATCACTCTCTTGTCCGTCTTGCCGTGTGTCACCACCGATTTTCTCAGGAACCGGTGGACCTACCAAGTTGAAATTTATACTAGATACTGAGGTCTATAGTCCCTATTAAGTGTATAAAAATCAAGGTCCTGAGTCAACGCGATAAAAATATATGGGCAAGTTTAGATATTCCGGAAAACTTGTAAATACCAAAATTTACCTTAATTTTCAACTTTTTATTTTTCGGGATATTCCCTTTACTTGTGCTGTAAGACCTTGCTTTTAACCAAAATTTACAATTCTAGATCAACCGGAATTACCCTCCTATAGGTTTTGGGTCGAAAGCCTATATGGTAGTTCCCGTTGACCTTACAGCACAAATAAAGGAAAAATTCCAAAAAAATACAAAAAAAAAAAAAAACAAAGTGTGTCCCCACAGTTGACGCCACCCTGGTTACGGAACCCTTCGTGCGCGAGTCCAACTCGCACTTGTCCGGTTTTTTTATAAATTAATGATTAGAAATACGTACATCATTGCAAAAAACACATTTTCAAAATAGAATCAATAAAATCATTATAAGAAACAATCAATACAATAACAATTTCAAATTATAGATAGAGATAATAATAAAAGCATGTTTCTGTCACATGTCATTCGGTCTGCCCGGTGGTCTATGTGATTGGATAGCAGACTTCCTGAGAGATCGGTCCATTCGAGTAGTTATCGATGGCTGCTCATCGGACCAATTGGATATCAATGCCGGGGTCCCTCAGGGGTCGGTACTCTCAGCAACATTATTCTTGCTGCACATTAACGATCTGCTAAAACCTTTGGGTATGCAGACGACACCACTGTTGCTGAGAGATACTTGTCCAACGCACGGGCTACCGGGCCGCAGATCCAGTCTCTTCGTGAGGCCATGGTGGAGCGTTTGAACCTGTCCTTACAGGCAGTCTCCGAATGGGGCGATGCCAATCTGGTCAGGTTTAATGCTACTAAAACCCAGGCGTGTCTTTTTTCCGCGAAAAAGAGCCAATTTCACCCGGCTCCAACTTTCCGAGATCTGACCGTGCCAATAACGGACCATCTTGAGCTTCTTGGCGTTACTTTGACATCGACTCTCAATTTTGGCCCATACATTGAGGCAAAGGCTCAGCTGGCTGCCAAAAAGTTGGGGATCCTTGCGAAGGTGAGAAAGTACTTCACGCCGGAACAGCTGCTCAACTTGTATCAAGCGCAAGTTCGATCATGCATGGAGTACTGTTCTCATCTCTGGGATGGATCTGCCAAATACCAGCTTGATGCACTGGGGTCGATAGAAAGGCGGGCCAAGAGGCTCATCGGCGATGAAGCACTGGTCAAGACAAAGCTCCAGAGCCTTGAACATCGTCGTCGAGTTGCCAGTTTGTCGGTTTTTAATCGGTTACATTTCGGCGAGTGTGCGACGGAATTGCATGATCTAATTCCACCTAGCCCGTTTCATCATCGGACTACCAGACGTACGGCGATGCGTCATCGGTACATGGTGGACATCCCACCCATACGCACCAAACGTTTTGGGAACACTTTTATTGTGCGTACAGCTAAGGAGTGGAATTCCCTGCCGGAGTCTGTGTTTCCCGACAGCTACAATCTAGGGGTCTTTAAGTCAAGAGTGTTGACGATGCTACGTCGATTGCTCAGTTACAGGAGCGAATAAATAAAAAGCGTGAACTATAATAACCTGGTGTAATTACAAAAATACAATATCCGAATTAAAATGTAGTGTCTTCGTCGTGGTAAGAATTTGAGTGCTCGATGCTCGGAGCGGGAGACGTGCCAGCGCCGCCCGCGCCTCCCGCGCCCCCTCTCATACTCCGCGCGCCTCCAACCAATCGCAGGCAGGCCATGCATAGACATGCTCCCCGGGTTGAAGTGGACTTCAAAGAGGAAGTGGACAGATGTTGTTGAAGCCGCGCCGAATCGTCCCTCTCTTCGTCTTCAGATCCGCGACCCTCGTGACGCCATCGCTGCCGGGGTACACCTGCACGACGCGTCCCAGCAACCAGCAGAGTGGCGGAAGCGCCTTGTCCTTCACAAGAACAAGCGATCCCAACGCTATGTCACCGTTGGTAAAAGCAGGCCATCTCGTTTTCTGCTGTAGATTTGAAATATATTCGAGATTAAACCTTTTCCAAAAGTGTTGCTTGATGCATTCCACACGCTGGTAGCGCTCCAAACGATTGATGTTGGCGTCGGTGATCTGTGGATTTGGAACCGACATTAGTGAGCGTCCAATAAGGAAATGAGAAGGAGTAAGGGCAGAGAAGTCGAGAGGATTAGTGGAAAGAGGAGTAAGGGGCCTTGAATTTAGAATTGCCTCTATTTGAGTTAGGCACGTAGCCATTTCCTCGTAAGTAAAATGAGTAAGCTGCAAGATTCTTTTTAAATGATGTTTCGTTGAACGAACCGCAGCCTCAGCGAGGCCGTTAAAGTGTGGCGAATAAGCCGGTGCAAACCTGAATTCTATGCTTTCCTGAGCCATTTCATGTGCAACATCAGAACCCTGCAAAAATTTATATAGTTCATTACTTGCTCCGACAAAATTTGTACCATTATCGGACAAGATAGTACGTGGCCTGCCGCGACGTGCGACAAAACGATTTAAAGCAGCTCTGTAAGCTTCTTTAGATAGGTCCGTGACAAGCTCGAGATGCACAGTTTTGGTAGCCATGCATATAAAAATGCACAGGTAGGACTTTATTAATCTAGATCCCCGACCTTTCCGGTCAGATATCAGTATGGGCCCAGCATAGTCGACGAAAGAAAAGAAAACTCCAAGGTGCTTCTAGTGTTAGGTAACTGTCCCATGATTGGCTGCACATTTTGAGCTTTAAATCTAAAGCATTTTAAGCATTTGTTCACAGTTACCTTAGCAAGATTTCTGCCCCCCAGAGGCCAATAAGTTTGGCGAATAGTTGACAAAAGCAATTGTGGACCTGCATGTAGTAGTTTTTGATGTTGCATTTGAAATAATAATCTCGTTAAATGATGCTTACTACAGAGTAAAATTGGATGTTTTACGTCGTATTCATACGGGGAGTTATCTAGTCTGCCCCCTACACGAATAATATTGTCACAGTCTAAAAAGGGAGTCAAAGAAGTTAACCTGTTTTTAAGTGACAATGGCTTCCCGGATTTGAGGACAGCGTACTCATTTGGGAACATTTCAGATTGAGCTACACGTAATATAAGAAACAAGGCCTTTCTAAGTTCATCAGCAGAAAGGGAACCTATTATTTTAGAATTATTATTTTGTAAGTTGTAAATAAATCTTAGAATGTAAGCTACGACGCGTTGTAAATCATTGAAGTTAGAATGTTTGTGAGTTAACTGTTGTATGATTGAACTACAAGTTAGATTCGAACTAGTATTACTACTATTATGACTATCTACTAAGTTACAAATTACTTCTGGTAGATCTTGTTTCACGTATTTATTTGGCTGTTGTGGCCAAGCATTTTCATTATTCAATAAAAACCGAGGGCCTGACCACCAAAGTGCAGAATCGCTGATGAGATCAGCCTTCAGCCCACGAGAGACAAGATCCGCCGGATTGTCCTTAGACGGCACGTATCTCCACTTAGTACCCGAGCTACTTTCTTGTATCTCGTTGACACGATTTCTAACGAAAGGCTTTAGCTGCTGGGCAGGTGTAGACAACCATCCCAGCACTATTGTGGAATCACACCAATAGTGAAATCGGTGGATAGGTAACGTGTGTGTCGTTTTTTCGATATCTGCCGAGATCACAAATTTATGCTGTCGAAACCGCAATAAAATAGCAAGTAAATCATCCTGAACGGTTGGACCTACAAACTGCAAGTCATTTAGAGATATACCTGTAGTTGTTTTTGCAGATGCATCAAACACGGTGCGTAACATAGTAGTAGTACTAGACTCCCGCATGACCCCATGGTGAGGCAAAAAATATTTGACCTCACCTGCTAGCTTCAAACTAGAATCATTTTCTGTCATATGACCTAAACTTTCGTACTCTGACATGAAGTCTAAGTACATTGACTTGAACTTAGGCTCACGTTCAAATCGTTTCTCTAACGACAAAAAACGTCGTTTTGCGATACCGTATGAATCGCCTAATGCAGAAGGATCAGACTTAAAAGGTATTGTGACCACAAAACGACCGTCGGCCTTATGTTTTGTATTTTTATAAAAACTATCTTCGCAAACCCTTTCTTCCAAAGAGAGGGAGTGCTTTTCAGATACTGTGTCCAGTTCCCAGAATTTTGATAAATCTGTACTGGGCTTAGTTTTAGCTAGATTACAGAAATGTGAATGGGACGTACGTGAGTGACAGCTTACTGAGCCTGAAACTAACCATCCCAGTTTACTCTCACATAACCTCGGTTGGTTCTTGCCTAGCTTTATGTGGTTGGCTGATATGATGCTCCAAAAAACATCTACACCGACCAATATATCTATAGCTGATGGTGTATTAAATGTCGGATCCGCCAGCTGTAGACCCACCGGTATGGTTATCCGCTTTAAACTAATTGGAGTTGACGGCAAAAGATGTGTGATTTTTGGTAAAATTAGACAGTCAATGTTAATCGAATAGTCACCGCAATTAGACTCAATTGTTAGACTGCAAGATTGTGCACTAGTACTAGTTTGGTTGCCAATACCTGTTATCGTGGCGCACGTGCCGTTTCGGGACAAACGCAGCTTATCACATAAGTTCTCGGTAATAAAATTGGCTGTACTACCGCAATCCAGTAGGATTCTTGCGTCGCTCCTTTCACCGTTGGCGCTCACCGCCTTCACCATCGCTGTGGAAAGCAAAACATACGAGCGAGTATCTGGTTGCACATTGATGGAATCGTTAGCAGAAAGAGCAATACTTGGGTTTTGTGAGGGAGGGGTTTCTGTGCATTCCATGTGTAATAGGGTGTTATGCCTAGCTGCACAGTACCTGCAGTGGGCTATTCTGCACCTTTTTTCATTATGACCTAATCTTAGGCAGTTAAGGCAAACCTTGAGGTCCTTGGCCTTTTTATTACGTTCTTCTATTGTTAACCTTTTAAAAACTCACAAACATATAGAAAATGATCGCCAGAACACATAGGACATTTGAATTTATTTTTCTCTAAACTAGAATTAGCGTTATTATTACCTTCATTTGTTAAATTCTGTGAAACTATAGCAAAACTTTTTGATTTATTGTTATTATTGTTTGTTTTGTTACTATGCTTGTTGTTATCTTCCAATGTTTCCAGTAAGTCAGCCTTGTTGTTAATAAATGTAGTAAATTGAGCAAGTGTGGGAGTACCAGATAAAGTATTTCGATACTCTTCCCAATATCTACTCGTATTGGAATCTAATTTAATTGACATCATGTATATGATGATAGTATTCCAATGCTGAGTAGGTTCATCCATTGACTTGAGCGCTCTTATATTTTTATTCGTTTCATCTATAAGACGACGCAAAGCAACACTAGATTCAGTCGCCACTGGTTCGACATCAAATAAAGCCTGCATGTGTTTGTCTATGAGTAGACGGCTGTTATTGTATCTTTCACACAATAAGTCCCATGCTAATTGATAATGCGCCGCCTTAAAATCAATATTTTTAATAACTTCGGCTGCCTGACCTTTTAAGGAAGCGCGTAAATAATGGAACTTATTTATGCTGTCGATACAAGGGCTATCGTGTATTAAAGAAATAAAAGTGTCCCTAAACTCCAGCCAACACTGATAACTGCCATCAAAGCGTGGTAAATCTATTTTAGGTAATCTAACAAAATTATGTTTAGTCCCACCTGGCATTTCCTCAGACCCTGCCACGGTACCTTCAGAGTTACTACGGCGATGCTTGCCATCGCAGGCAGGCCATGCATAGACAAGAGTGAATAGGTTTTTTCTAGGCAAGCGTGATTCACCGTCGACCACATCATCGCTTTCCATCAGGTGAGATAGTGGTCAAGCGCGAGCCTAGGATATAAAAAAAAGGATATAAAAAAAATGAAAAAAAAAAAATACGTGACGACTGTGAGTAGTCACCAATTCAGCCAACAGTTGGTTGTTTTGTGAGTAACGTCGCTACTGTTACCGCCCTGAAGTTGGTTACAATGGCTGCGCAGTAGTAAATCTTATACAAAAACAGCATCGATCTGTGCCTTGAGCATCGGAAAGCCAACTTAAGAACTATGTTAGTAATATACACATCCATGGTAGTAGTAGTACTTTACTTTTCTGCTTATTTTTAGACCTTCGAGTTAGATCTTCGAATGTTCCTACCCAAGCATTGAACTTTTGCTGAAGTTCATCTGTATCTTCTGACATCAAAACAACATCGTCCGCAGACAGTATGTTCCAAGGAATTGCTTTCTGGCAGTGTTTCGCTAAATACTCCATTGTGGTGTAGAATAGCAGTGGGCTAAGAGTAGAACCCTGATGCACTCCGACGTCCAGTTCAAACATTTCACTGATGCCAGCTAGGCTTAGTAATTGTGTGGTAACGAATTCGTACATCTCTTGAAAGAGGTCCACATAATTCAGGTACCTACTAGTTGTTATCCAAGAACTTCCCAGATCAGATCTCGTCGTATGAGGACAAATGCTTTCTCTGGATCAATAAAAATCATATGCAGATTTATATGATTTATGCGGCAAACACAGTATGTGTGTTCACCGGCCGCAGTCGTAGTCTAGCGTGGCGATAGTCACCCGTTGCCAAAGTGTTAAGTTTGGTGTATGCCAATATCTCGTTGAATTTGATTCTTATTAGCGACACTAGTGGTGTAATAATAAAGCTAGAAATATTATTTTAATATTCATCAAAATCAAGCCCGAGACTACTTTGAGCGTTTTTCGCTAAGTCGCTAACAAAAGGTAGCTAACCCAAAAAAAAACAATCTGAAAAATACATATTTAGTATCTTGCAATGTATCATCAGTACATTACAAGTTTTGAACTTGTTTATTGAAAGTCTTGGACGTGGTTTGCAGAATGTGAGCGAAAAGAGTGGCAGCTCGCGAGACATTGACCGCTCACGACGCGACGGCCCGGGCCCGTCGCCCGCCTGACCGCCTGACCGCCTGAGCAGGAGAATGTATCGAAAGAAAGGAAATGCATAAAAAAATCTCTTGTGAGTTGTTGTACTCCTGTAATGTTGTTTAACAAGGTCCACTACAGTTTGTCAGGCTTTTTGTACACGTCCACGGCTTACACAAAAATATATTCGTCAGAATTGACTACATCTTCTTCTCGGACTTTACTAGTATTTTTTCCAGGACTAGTCCGAGCACCTTGCTAGTTGCCTAGCCTAAAGACACTATTTGGCCGAAAATTTAGCTTTACATAATATTGAATTATATCGTAGTGTTTACGAACTAGCAATGATAAATATTTGAGAGGTCATGTGTTTGTTGTGCAGATGATCTACACGAACGGCGGCGGCGCGCGGCCCCGGCAGGACAGCCCCGACTACCTCACGCTCAACACGCAGATCGAGGAGGCCAGGTGAGCACCTAACTCATAACTAATTTTAACATTTTTTAATTTGAATCAATAGTTTAAGTACTTAAACGTATATATATTATACTGTGTAACAGTAGCTACCTGCTAGTTTGTGTTTTTCACTGATTACAAAAATAATGGATTCACTGAAGGGGTCGATGTCTGAATTGATGACACAATTCCACGACAGGATGTCGAGTTTTGAAGCTTAACTGTCCAGGACATCCAACCAAAAAGGTTGGAATAGATTTTTTTTTTTGTGTTTGATAGTCCATTTATCGAGGAAGGTTATAGGCTATATAACATCATGCTACGATCATTAGGAGCGGAGCATGAATGAAAAATGTTGCAAAACGGGAATAAAAGTAGAAATATTCCATTTTGAGAGCTTCCGTTGCGTGCGCTGCGTAAACGGTTTAAGTTACGGAACAATCATGCGTGTAGGGTAGGTAGGGTAGGTGGGTAGGTAGGAAGCCAGTTGACGGGAGCGAAGCCACGTGGGACAGCTAGTAAATGATATAGCGGCTAAATATACGACATTCAAGACATTCATGCTACAGTCCCTCAACTGTCTTCAACGTCAGATGGAGGTGCTTGCTGGTGATGTTGATGCGCTTAAAACGAGGTGCCGTCGAAAAATACTCTCTATCCATGGTGTTGGTGAAGTGAGCAAGGAGAATACGTCACTGGTGGTTGCTAAAGTACTGCGTGACAAGTTAAAGCTGGAGGCGTTTTCAGTTGATAAGAAGGTGCCTTAAGATGGGAAATCAGGCCGTGACTGGCAAGCTAAGGCACATACTGGTGAAGTAGGACGGGGGTATCCGTGACAAGATCTGGTGTGCGAAAACCAAATTGAAAGGATTGGTATAACCTTATCAGAATTCTTGACTAAGTTGCGGCATCAGGTTTTCATGACAGTACGTGAAAAGTTTGGCGTCACCAACTGCTGGACTAAACAAAGCCAGATACATATTCTGGGACCTGATGGGATCAAACATGGTGTCGTCATCCAAAGTGAGCTATTCCTCTATCGGTGAGTGAGCCTAAGCTGGACTCCGATAAACTGGCAACAGTACTTGCCTGAGCCGGCCGCTATTGCATTGAAGAAGAGGCTTGCTGCAGTTAACACTGTCTTCAAAACGTGATCACCCATCAGAATCACTGCCAACATCGTTCGGGTATTTTATTTCAATTATCATCTTTGTTTTGTTTACCTTTGTTATCATCGTCATGATCATCATCATTTCAGACGAAGACGTCCACTGCTGGACATAGGCCTGCCCAAGTGTCACCACATTGACTGGTCCGTGCAGATCCCCGCAACCTTCACCAGGTCATCGGTCTACCTAGTGGGAATCCTTCCAACACAACGTCTTCCGGTTCGCGGTCGCCACTCGCTAACTTATCGGCCCCGTCGGCCATCCGTTCTGCGAGCAATGTGTCACTTAAGTTTGGCAATTCTTCGGGCTATGTCGGTAACCTTGGTTCTCTTGTGGATGTCTTCATTTCTGACTCGATCACGCACGGAAACTCCGAGCATAGCCCTCTCCATTGCATCCCTTTTGGTGACTTTAAGCCTTCTATGAGGCCCATTGTGAGCGACCACGTCTCTGTCCCGTAAGTAATCACTGGCAACACACACTGGTCATCACTTTCGTCTTGAGAAACTGCGGTAAGTTGGACGAGAATATACTCTTGAAAACAACTTGTAGACATGGCTAAGAAGTGAGATGAGCCTTTAGTGAGCCGGGCATTGTCGCCCATGCCTTGGCGTTTTTCCCTCGAGTATGACGGAATCAAACAGCTTCTGAAGATCCTTAAGTACCACCAGTATTCCACCCGCCTTCAGAGTTCGGCCGTAATTCCGGCATCACCCGGTGCTTTGTTGTTTTTAAGCTGTTTCAGAGTCATCCTAATCTCGTAGAAACTGACGTCCGGGGTTTACCTTCGTATTTCAATCTTTTGATTTACTTGATTTACCATTATTTTAATCTTTAGTTTCTTCGGTTTGTAATGTCTTGTTGTCAACTAGAATAAGTTTCCGTGCGTTGCGTGCGTTATTGGTAATAAATGTAGCTTACAATGTTAGGACCCTTTAATATTATTGCTATTTTTTATCCGTGTTGCTAGGCAACTGGGCATATCCCAGTTGTAAACGACCCTTTGTGCCTATTGGCCTCGTTTGTTCTGTCTCCTGCTTGTTATGGAGGGAAGTGGAAATTTTTATTTTTTCCTACTCCTCCGTTATTCTTTTCTTATTAATTTTGTTGCGGGATCCAAGACAGTTAAATTCATTCGCCGGGACTTCATCGAGCTTCATTGCCTCGGCGCTTTGTTTTTTCGCATTTAAGGGCAAGAAAAGGCAAAAAATAATATTCTTTAATTTATTTTTGTAGTGATAAAAAAACAATATCTGTATTTCCACCATTTACACGAATCATACAATCATAGCGATTTGTCATGCTTTAAATCATTTCATCAAAATCATTTTGAGGAACGGCCGTCCACATTCTTTCTAACAACTCAAAAAATGGTGTGACGTATGCACAACAATTTTTACTCTTCTTTGGAGCATATTCCACGTGTGCTTAATTGGGTTGGTGTAATAAAAATGGCGGAAAGCTTAATTATTCTTTTCAATTAATTATAAGCAGTTGAAAATCGATATAATTTTGAAAAGAACCACGTGACTACGAACGCGCCACGATTGGTCACGATTGGTTGAAGTCATAATGCTCAAGGAATTTCACGATAGTCCAGTGTCAACTACACGTGAACTGACTTAAAATAACCGAACATACAATAATAACATACGACAATAATATGTTTGCACTAGCAATTCCTTCCCGTCTCTTCGGACTTCAGATAACCCTATAATACTCCATCGCAACCTGCTCAATTCTTTGTCGAGTTCGGCTAACTTCTCGTCGGTCCGGAGTGTTCGCGTGTATGTATACGTTGCCAGGTCCAGTCGTCGGTGTTTATTGGGGTAGCCGGGTCCACTCCGGGGATTCTTCGCTCCCCTTGCCACGCTATCGCCTCGACCGCTACCGTAGTCGGGGGTAGACGGGCTCTCGGGCTCTCGGGGCCGTTTTTCCTTGTGCTATTAATTTTATAGGAAGAAATGGGATGGTGAGATTCTTTACGTACGACACCATACGGAAATTATAATAATAATAAATTAACAATGAGTATAACTTGTATGTGAATAACTTAAATTAAATTTCATTTTATATACACAGCAAAATTATTAATTACAACCAGGAGATCTGTCTCTCCGTAAGAGATACCAAGTAGATGTACTTCGGTGAGTGTGCTCAAGAACTCCACGACCTCATCCCACCGGCCCCCTTCTACCATCGGACATCTAGACGCAGTACAAGTTATCATCCTTACCTTGTTGCCATTCCACCAATACGCACCAAGCGCTTCCAAATATCCTTCATAATGCGCACAGCGAATGAGTGGAACTCACTACCTGCGTCAGTGTTTCCGAACGCATTCAACCCGAATCTCTTCAAAGTTAGAGTGAACAGGCTTCTTCTGGGTAAGCTCGCTCCATCGTCGACTCTGTCTCTGTCACCTTTGACCTAGACTAGAGTCAAGAGCAAACCCATCACAAAAAAAAAAAAAAAAGATATTTTACAATAATGTGTTTACAGTTTAAATATTTTAATTTATAGATACTTAATTTTCTATTTAATCTATTGTACACAAAAGGACCTAAGAATGTAAAAAATCTACTTACAGAGACATGTTTTGTGGATTCATTAGAATTGCAGACAAAGTCATTTTGTCTCATGTTGTTTGTATTTTTTGCGTTATAGGAAAGCAAAGAACTACTCTCGTCCTACCAGTTTAACGCTGATGATTTGCAAATATGTTCTCAAGCTCCGGCAGATGAATTGTCTGAGCAATTAATATGGTTAGCAAAGATCTAGCTCCTATTTATGAATGGATTTTGGCTAATTGTCTGAAGGTTAATCCTACGAAGTCTTAAGTCATTGTTGTCGGCAGTCTTTGGTTGCGCTCAAAATGTTATTTTTCAATACAGTTGTTAAACATGGCGTACTTTCAGAGGCTATAATTATGATTCGAAAGTTAAATCTTACGCATAGGCATCTTTCTGTTACGCGGTCGTGACTTTTGTTTACGAGCTCGATCATTATGTTTGCAGTTTAGTTTTAAATTTATAAGTCAATTTAAAAAAGTTTAGTAGCAAGGAGTTTTCAAACATAGAATAAAATGGGATAGATTTTCTACGAGGAAAAATGAATGATTCCGTACGTTTTAGCATTGAATTCTCAAAAGTCTTTTAAATGGTTGTTTAATATACTTAATTACCAGTTTTAATTTAATTATTTTCTCATCAACATTTGTCAAAAATCGAATAGGCTGTATAGGCTGTTTTTGTTGAAAAATAAATATGTCCAGTTGCAAAAACGCGCCGCAAGGAGTTTTCATACATAGAATAAAATGGGATACGATTTTATACGAGGAAAAATTAATGATTCCGTACGTTTTAGCATTGAATTCTATTTTTTTTTTATATATATTTAATTACCAGTTTTAAGTTAATTATTTTCACATCAACGTTTTTCTAAAATCGAATAGGCTGTATAGGCTGTTTTCTTTGTAAAAAAATATGTCCAGTTGCAAAAACGCGCCATAAGTCAATTTAAAAAAGTTTAGTAGCAAGGAGTTTTATTACATAGAATAAAATGGGCTACTATTTTATACGAGGAAAAATTAATGATTTAGCATTGAATTCTCTTTTGTTTTTTTAAATAGTTGTTTAGTATATTTAATTACCAGTTTTAAGTTAATTATTTTCACATCAACGTTTGTCAAAAATCGAATAGGCTTTATAGGCTGTTTTCTTTGTAAAAAAATATGTCCAGTTGCAAAAACGCGCCATATTGAAAATTTAATTTTTTGTGAATAAACAAATCTAATTCTTTGATTGGTTTTTACTGTTTCTCATAACTGTATTGAAAAACGTCGTGTGATACACGGGTGCGTAGGTTATTGCAAACTCGTGTCATTAAAAACCCTCGCCTTCGGCTCGGGCTTGTTAATGACAGCTCGTTTGCAATAACCTACTTTCCACCCTCGTATCACAATGTACTATTTCTCGGCTCCCCCGGATTATTTTTGTGCGTCTTTTAGCGTCTATCGGCTATAGTCCAAGTTCGAGTACTCCAGTTCTTGGACACGTGTCCCGACGAGGCAACGACTCTATCGAGCGGCTTGTAGTTGAGGGTAGAGTGGAAGGAACGAGAGCGCGTGGCAGGTCGCCCATGCGATGGACCGATCAGATTAAGTCTGCAGTGGGTGGCCCATTGCATGAGTGCACACGAATAACAGCCGATAGAGAGGGATGGCGTCGCATCGTTAAACATATTATGGCAACCCGAAGTCTCACTGCAACATGATGACCACGACCGCTCTGCCAAGAGTGTACCGACGAAGGAGAAGAAGGATTATTTTTGATTGCTCAGCTTTTCCATATAGCGACTCAGTGAAAGAACTGGGTATTTTAGTTGACAAAGACTTTTCGTGGGTTCCTCAGCTGCACGAAGTAAGCCGCAAAGTGTTTGCCTCTGCGGAGTCTGAGCAGACTGCGCAATTTCCTTCCAACTGCCACCAAAACTGCGCTCGCCCAATCCCTCCATCCCCTAATCCTCGATTATGCCGATGTCAGTTTTTGAATCTAATTGAAGTGCAGCTAAATAAAGCTTGAGTGGCTCCAAAATTTTTGCATTAGATTCATATTCAAATTTGAGTAAACCACTCAAATTTGAGCATGTTTCTGCATTTCGTATTAAGCTCAAGTGTCTGCTAATCCTCCTCCGACGGAATGTTCATATTATATCTTTACTGTACAGTGTTCTGTTTATTTCTACAACCCTCTTTTATCACAAAGAACGCTTTAAGCTCCTTCATGACACACATTCTAGACACTTGAGATCTTCGGTGAATTTGAGTGTTTCGATGCCTGCTCATTCCACATAGTTATACGACAAACCAAACCCAGGCTGTGCGATAGTGGAATGAGTTGCCGTTGTCAGAACGCAGTCACTAGCTTCCTTTAAAAACCTATTAAAGAGAAAGGAAATAAACTATTTCCTTTCTCTTTAATGCTTTTTGGTTTCTATCGAATTTCTTCCATTAATATACAACCTTTCTTCTATTTCCCGTTGTATGAAATTGTGTAACATGTAATATTATGTATGTATATTAATATTTGTTTCGGGATATTTACATTGTTTATATATTCAACGCGAAACTGGGCAAACGAGACGTGGATGAGCTGCAAGTGGGGCAATTTGGAGTTGGGCGTCGGAACCACCGGGGTCACCTACTGGCCAGTTTTATGGAGAAGGAGGGCCTCTACATGATGAACTCCTTCTTCAGAAAGCGTGAGCACAGGAAGTGGACCTGGCAAAGCCCCGATGGTGCAACTAAAAACGAGATCGACTTCATCATGTCAACCAAGAAGCAAATGTTCAATGATGTCTCTGTGATCAATTCGGTGAAAACCGGCAGCGATCACCGCATGGTAAGAGGCACATTGAACATTAATGTTAAGCTTGAAAGGTCTCGACTGATGAAGTCCACGCTCCGTCCAGCACATATCCAGGTCCAAAACCCCGAGAACTTTCAGCTCGAACTCCAGAATCGTTTCGAGTGCCTAGGGAGCTCCGTGGACGATTACAGCGATGGGTTTGTGGAAGCTGTCCATACGGTCGGGTCTAAGTTTTTCAAGACCCGCCGTACAGATAGGAACAAAAGACTCTCTGATCCAACTCTCAAGCTCATGGAGGAGAGGCGTGAGATGATCCTGCAGTCTTCAGACGATGCGTTGAAATACCGGCAGCTAAATAGACGGATCTCAAAGTCCTTGAAAAGCGACCTCCGCCGCTTTAATACCGAGCGTATCAAAGACGCGATTGAGCGGAATAAGGGCTCCAAGGTCTTTGCAAGAGATCTGTCTATTGGGCAGAGCCAGCTCACGAAACTGAAGACCGATGATGGCAGGATCGTTTCCGCCAAACCGGAGCTTCTGAGAGAGATCGAGAGATTCTATGGGCAGTTGTACACGTCAACCAGTAAACCCGTCGCGAATCTAGCGAATGACCCTAGAGCTAGATTGACCCGACACTATACCGAAGACATTCCCGACGTCAGCCTGTATGAGATTAGGATGGCTCTGAAACAGCTTAAGAACAACAAGGCACCGGGGGAAGACGGAATTACGGCCGAACTCCTGAAGGCGGGTGGAAAACCAATACTTAAGGCCCTTCAGACGCTGTTTAGTTCCGTCATACTCGAAGGGAAAACGCCACAAGCATGGTGCAGGGGTGTGGTGGTACTCTTCTTCAAGAAGGGTGACAATGCCCTACTGAAGAACTATAGGCCCATCACACTTCTTAGCCATGTATACAAGCTGTTTTCAAGAGTCATCACGAATCGTCTCGCGCGCAGGTTTGACGATTTCCAGCCTCCCGAACAAGCCGGATTTCGTAAAGGCTTTAGCACCGTAGACCACATACATACGCTGCGGCAGGTTATACAGAAGACTGAAGAGTACAACCTGCCTCTCTGTTTGGCGTTTGTGGACTACGAGAAAGCCTTCGATTCGATCGAGACTTGGGCTGTACTACAGTCTCTACAGCGGTGCCAAATTGACTACAGGTACATCGAAGTGTTGAAGTGTTTGTACAAAAACGCCACCATGTCAGTTCGACTTCAGGATCGGACCTCGGAACCAGTCCGTCTGCAGCGAGGTGTGAGACAGGGAGACGTCATATCTCCGAAGCTGTTTACCGCTGCACTGGAGGATGTCTTTAAGGTTCTGGACTGGAGAGGGCTAGGCATCAACGTCAATGGCGAGTACATCACTCACCTTCGGTTTGCCGACGATATAGTGGTTATGGCTGAGACCATGGAGGACCTCAGTACAATGCTCGATGACCTCAGTAGAGCTTCCGAAAGAGTGGGTCTTAGGATGAACATGGACAAAACCAAGGTGATGTTGAATGCCCATGTTACACCCACTCCTATCAAGGTCGGAGACTCTACACTCGAAGTTGTGGACGACTATGTCTACCTGGGACAAACGATCCAGTTGGGTAGGGCCAACTTCGAGAAAGAGGTCAACCGTCGAATCCGACTCGGCTGGGCAGCGTTCGGGAAGTTGCGCGGTATCTTCTCGTCCAACTTACCACAGTGTCTCAAGACGAAAGTCTATGACCAGTGTGTGTTGCCAGTGATGACATATGGCTCTGAGACGTGGTCGCTTACAATGGGCCTCATCAGAAAGCTCAAAGTCACCCAAAGGGCAATGGAGAGGGCTATGCTCGGCGTTTCCTTGCGTGATCGAATCAGAAATTTAGAGATCCGCAAGAGAACCAGGGTAACCGACATAGCCCGAAGAATTGCCAAACTTAAGTGGCAGTGGGCAGGGCACATTGCTCGCAGAACGGATGGCCGATGGGGCAGAGAGGTTCTGGAGTGGCGACCGCGAACTGGAAGACGTTGCGTTGGAAGGCCTCCCACCAGGTGGTCCGATGACCTGGTGAAGGTTGCGGGGATCCGCTGGTTGCGGGACGCACGAGACCGGTCAATGTGGCGACGCTTGGGGGAGGCCTATGTCCAGCAGTGGACGTCTTTCGGCTGATATGATGATGATGATGATGACATTGTTTATTTAGATTTAGGTTGAGAGCTCGATAACAAATATTAATTGTAATGATTGTGAGCAGTGTGTGTCAGCTTGAAAACTTATATTATGTTTATACTAGCTTCTGCCAGCGGCTTCGGCCGCGTCAGTGTTTTATCATCCCAAGGGTATATTATACATCCACACACAAATCCATCCAAACTTTCACGTTTATAATATAGTTATATAAAATACGATACGTGCAGGGGATTCTTTTTAAGATCTTTCAATCCCTCCAAAGGTTAACTGGTAGATATTGCTGTTAGCGATAAGACCGCCTTTTTAACCGACTTACCAAAAAGGAGAAGGTTCTATGTTCGACATTAAGTTTTTTTTTTTGTGTATTTTCACCGATATCTCCGTTAATTGTGGACCGATTTTGAAAAATCTTTTTTTTTTTGAGAGAGTATGTGCCGAAATTGGTTCTATTTTAATTTGTTGAAGATTTGATGAAGAACTTCGGGGATATACAACAGAACTCTTCAATAAATAACGGCAAAATCTCTCGTGATTGCTGCAATCGCATGTCTGTTCATTGTTTATACCATTTCATAACCTAAAATCACGCCAGTACGCTCTTAAGGGGTACGCAGATCTCTTATTTCACCGGTCATGTTCAAGTTTCATGATATTCGGTTAATCTATGTGGCGTTATAGGTTACTAAACAACTTGCCTATTAGGTAGGTACGACTAAAAAGTGAAAAATAAAAACATTTTTGCAAAAAAAATCTACCGACTTCCAAATAAAAAACTACAAAGTGAAAATCCCGCAACCAGCCTGATCCCAAACCTTCACCAGGTCATTCGCCCTGCAACCAGTGGATCCCCGCACCCTTCACCAGGTCATTCGTCCTGCAACCAGTGGATCCCCGCACCCTTTCACCAGGTCATTCGTCCTGCAACCAGTGGATCCCCGCAACCTTCACCAGGTCATTCGTCCTGCAACCAGTGGATCCCCGCAACCTTCACCAGGTCATTCGTCCTGCAACCAGCGGATCCCCGCACCCTTCACCAGGACATTCGTCCTGCAACCAGTGGATCCCCGCACCCTTCACCAGGTCATTCGTCCTGCAACCAGCGGATCCCCACAACCTTCACCAGGTCATTCGTCCTGCATCCAGTGGATCCCCGCACCCTTCACCAGGACATTCGTCCTGCAACCAGTGGATCCCTGCACCCTTCATTAGGTCATTCGTCCTGCAACCAGCGGATCCCCGCAACCTTCACCAGGTCATTCGTCCTGCAACCAGTGGATCCCCGCACCCTTCACCAGGTCATTCGTCCTGCAACCAGCGGATCCCCGCAACTTTCACCAGGTCATTCGTCCTGCAACCAGTGGATCCCCGCACCCTTCACCAGGTCATTCGTCCTGCAACCAGTGGATCCCAGCACCCTTCACCAGGTCATTCGTCCTGCAACCAGTGGAACCCCGCACCCTTCATCAGGTCATTCGTCCTGCAACCAGCGGATCCCCACAACCTTCACCAGGTCATTCGTCCTGCATCCAGTGGATCCCCGCACCCTTCACCAGGACATTCGTCCTGCAACCAGTGGATCCCTGCACCCTTCATTAGGTCATTCGTCCTGCAACCAGCGGATCCCCGCAACCTTCACCAGGTCATTCGTCCTGCAACCAGTGGATCCCCGCACCCTTCACCAGGTCATTCGTCCTGCAACCAGCGGATCCCCGCAACCTTCACCAGGTCATTCGTCCTGCAACCAGTGGATCCCCGCACCCTTCACCAGGTCATTCGTCCTGCAACCAGTGGATCCCAGCACCCTTCACCAGGTCATTCGTCCTGCAACCAGTGGAACCCCGCACCCTTCATCAGGTCATTCGTCCTGCAACCAGCGGATCCCCGCAACATTCACCAGGTCATTCGTCCTGCAACCAGCGGATCCCCGCACCCTTCACCAGGTCATTCGTCCTGCAACCAGTGGATCCCCGCAACCTTCACAAAGTTATTTTTCACTTTGTAGTTTTTTATTTGGAAGTGGGTAGATTTTTTTCGCAATTTTTTTTTTACCTATAGCATTAACTTCTTTTAAAGACATGTGTAACTTTTTAGTGTACAATAAAATGTATTGGGGTACAATAATATGTACTGTTCGTGTGGGCCCTCGGGCGCCGCGCGCCGCCCATGTCGCCACTCGCCGAGTAGATCGCATGGAGCTGCGTACAAGTCCCCGTTTAATACTGGTGTCTATTGTCAGTGGGTAGATTAGTATAAGTGTCGCGGTGCTCAGGGCCTCGTGCTGAGTGTCACCACTCGTGACTGATGTCGGCTGGGTGTGCTGGTGTAGGTCGCAGTCGCTGGCGGCGCGCGTGTGGCACGGCGTGGGCGTGCTGGCGGCCGGCGCGCGCGCACTGCGCGAGCTGCGCGACCTGCGCCGGCGCCGCCACGCCCCGGGCGAGCCGAGCGACCCGCCGGACCGGCCGCACCACCACAGGACCACCCACCCCTTCTAAATGATCAGCTACCTATTTTTTTGTTTTTGTTTCTTTGACTGACGAATATACAAAATATGAAAATGGTCACGTTTGTAGCTTGTAGCATTGTACTCGTAGCTAGCTATGTAATGTTTGCGTCCTGTCGTTCCGCAACATGAACATGGAATGATGGAGATACAACTGTTGAGGTGGATGTATTAAGTAAAAGTAATAAGAAAGTTCCGGCCGAGTGCGTGTCGGTCTCGCGTGGAGAAGGTTCATAGGAGAAGGTAACATTTTACTTTCAATATTTTCATAGATGATTACAAGTGAAGGGAGAGGAAGCATTCATTTATATTCTTATACTTTAAAACTATTCATTTAAAATAACCTCTTTCGTTTGATATGTCACACAATACAGTTTTCAAATCGCAAATTTCCAATTTGCACTCTAAAACTAAACCCCATATTCAAAAATCATTTAAAATCTATACTAATATTATAAAGAGGTAAAGTTTGTTCGGTTGTGAGTTTGTGACGTTGTAAGAGGTAGAAGGGGGGTGGGGGGGGGAGGGGCTACTGAACCTATTTTGAAAATTCTTTCACCAGTAGAAAGCTACATTATTCCTAAGTGTCTATTATTCGTGAAAATTGCAATAATGTAACCCAAAGTAGCAAAATGTTGACTGTATAATTCATTCTTTGGCGTGCGCTGAGAAAACTATTGATGATACATTAAAATTATTAGGTAGGTAGATTGGTAGGGTAGGGTTGGTAGGAGTGTGCTACGTTACTTAGAAAAGTGTAACACCGAATAACACGTCCCCGTAAGTTTACTAATACGAAACACTTAACAACGAATGCACGCTACCACGAAAAACTTAACACCGTAGCCATGCGATCTCGAATAACCAAATCTCTAATTCACCAATCCGAATCACTTAACAATAAATGCGCGCTTCTACGAAAAACTTATCGCCGAAGCCACGCGACCACGCTTAACCAAACCTCTAACGAAAAGGCACCAATTAATTTAGGGAAATCCTAATACAACCACTTTTTAATAAAAATAAAAATTCTTTATTCATTAAATAAATAATAATATTTAAACAAATATTATTATTTATTTTTTCATGATATCTATATTCCCAAAGGTCTGTTTACAAAATTCACGCGCTCGTGTTCGTCCTACATCATCATCCATTTCGCTACAAATTTGCAAAAGTGTGTATTCGTACGCGAACTAGCTTCTTACTGCTTATCACAGCATCTATCTCTTTCGCACGTTTCTCGGATGAGATAGCATGCATTTTAATCCTGCGCACAAAATAGTTCGTGCCGTCGACTAGGGCAACTTTAAGTCCATTGTTTCCTTTTTTTTTCACATGTTTGCTTATTTTTCTTTCTATTTTATTTTTTTTTGCCCTTTTGGTTTCTCGAGACTGAATTTAATTTTTTTACCATCAATTCTGTATGTTTTTGTTCCTTGTTAATGTCTTCAATCGTTTTAATTTTTTTTTTTCTTCCCTATAGGCTTTTAGGGATTATAAGGCATCAATTTTGGGTTATTGGATTATCTCAGAGTTTAAAAAACTTTATTAGGTAATAATTTTTCCCATGTAGTACTCTCCAAGGAAAAATATAATTATTTGTCATAATTTCGCCTTTTCTTTGAAACAATTTGGGCTCTTAATTGATGTATTTGAATTGGTGCCTTTTCGTTAGAGGTTTGGTTAAGCGTGGTCGCGTGGCTTCGGCGATAAGTTTTTCGTAGAAGCGCGCATTTATTGTTAAGTGATTCGGATTGGTGAATTAGAGATTTGGTTATTCGAGATCGCATGGCTACGGTGTTAAGTTTTTCGTGGTAGCGTGCATTCGTTGTTAAGTGTTTCGTATTAGTAAACTTACGGGGACGTGTTATTCGGTGTTACACTTTTCTAAGTAACGTAACACACTCGGTTGGTAGGGTAGGCAGGGTAGGCTGGGTTGGCTGTGTAGGCAGGATAGGCAAGGTAGCCAGTTGACGGGAGCGAAGCCCCGGGGTCAGCTAGTCATTAATAAATACGTAAGTAGCTTACGTTCCACATCCGTATTTGGAGTTGGGTGTTTGGGAAATTTAAACTAAATCAGTCCCGTGGACTCGGAGTAAATTGCCTGTGACAGACAAAAGGCAGACTGATACACTAGTGTAAGGATTCCGTTTATTTATTCAGACGTATGCAACACAAAAAAAATCACAAAATCACGCCAAAGCAGATTTTTTTTTTTTATATCAGTCGGGTTTTTTGTTTTGATAATAGTTTGTTTTATTTGAGATATCATATCCATACACGGTCATTATAAAACACAAAATAAAATAGTTAAAATTAAATAGTCAAAAGGTGTTAGAACTTTGCTTATAAGCCATGTTAGTAAGCGCCTATAACAATGCGCATCCATTTATTCTGGATAGGGCAATCCGTTCGAGACGCAATCATCTGCAGGATGCCGCTGCTACTGCCTCGCACGCGCTGCCTCAAGGTGGCTACCCACTTGCGTATAACCGCATGGAAGCCGTCTGCCAGCGGCTCTGCGAACATGATGCACTACAGTAGCGAGGCAGCCGCATCAGCACACTGAAGACATTATTGTATTGGACGCGCAGAACACTAGCAGCCTGGTAGGTGTAATTCACCTCTATGCTGTTCAAGTAGAAGGTTTGGCAATACAGACAATACGCCTTAAAAAGAGTTATCTTGACTTCTGTCGAGCAGCACGCAAACCGACGCGCAACCCCTATTCCCCCGGACTGCCAGTGCTCTGCGTTCCCTTTCTATGTCAGCAAATCAACAATTAGATGTCGATACCAAACACGTCTGTGCAGTTTCGTTAATTATTTTTAATTGACCCAGCAACAGTGATCCTCCCTACAAGGGAGAATGTAAGAATATCTTATGCAAATACAATATTTTATTTTGTATTAATTCGCCAAAACAAATGAAAGGCGAATGTAAGAGAAAAACATTTACGTCCTACTATGAACATGGGAACAAAATGCAATGAAACAAAGTAAACACTAGTCAAGTTAAACTGATTACTATACCTATTTCACAAGAAAAGTCAATTTTCTTTTGACTTTAGTGACCCTCAAGAACTCCCGATTTTTAATCTTCGCGTCTATCTTAACTAATCGAATTTTGTGAGTTTGTTCAGACGTGTAGTGTATCTCTGGAACCACTACTACACCGATTTGTACTAGTAGTAGTAAATAAACTAACTGTATCGGTTGCCATAAAAACGTGCCATAGAATAGGGCGCGAACCTCAAGACCAGCATTAGTGATTGCTGCCACTAGACCACGTCTCGTCGCACCTTAACAAAAGAAGATTGATAGTTGTGTGTAGTCACAGTTAGTGATGGTGCGTGTTGTTGCAGAGCGGCGTCGCAGGAGTTGGACGCACGGCGCAGCACGCTGGCGGAGAAGCTGGCGCGCAAGGAGCGGCGCCGCGACAAGAAGCGCAAGAAGCAGCGCGAGCGCGGCGACGCGCCCGACCAAGACGACATAGACGGTGAGTGTGACGCACACTATTGTAGCTGGCGCGCAAGGAGCGGCGCCGCGACAAGAAGCGCAAGAAGCAGCGCGAGCGCGGCGACGCGCCCGACCAAGACGACATAGACGGTGAGTGTGACGCACACTATTGTAGCTGGCGCGCAAGGAGCGGCGCCGCGACAAGAAGCGCAAGAAGCAGCGCGAGCGCGGCGACGCGCCCGACCAAGACGACATAGACGGTGAGTGTGACGCACACTATTGTAGCTGGCGCGCAAGGAGCGGCGCCGCGACAAGAAGCGCAAGAAGCAGCGCGAGCGCGGCGACGCGCCCGACCAAGACGACATAGACGGTGAGTGTGACGCACACTATTGTAGCTGGCGCGCAAGGAGCGGCGCCGCGACAAGAAGCGCAAGAAGCAGCGCGAGCGCGGCGACGCGCCCGACCAAGACGACATAGACGGTGAGTGTGACGCACACTATTGTAGCTGGCGCGCAAGGAGCGGCGCCGCGACAAGAAGCGCAAGAAGCAGCGCGAGCGCGGCGACGCGCCCGACCAAGACGACATAGACGGTGAGTGTGACGCACACTATTGTAGCTGGCGCGCAAGGAGCGGCGCCGCGACAAGAAGCGCAAGAAGTCAAGGAAAATGAATTTAACTGTCTTGGGGATCCAAGATAATCAAGAAATTAATCAGAAAAGAATTTTGGATGCTAAGTCACCCGCGTCCGTAAGTGAGTACCCCTTTTGTTACCCTACACGTGGTCCCCGGGTGGTGCTAATCAGGCGACACTAACTGGTGGTAGGTTTCGGCCGAAGACCACCCACCGAGCAAAGACGTACCGCCAAGCGGCCTAGCCGTGCTCCGGACCTCCGGTACGACGCTCGAAGTAGCCACAAGAGGAGTTGGGTCGAGATAGTTGTTCCACTGCAGACAGACCAGCCTGACTCACGTTGTTATGGATCCGAGGCACGGTGCGCCGCTGGCCGACCGCAGGTAGTTGGGGGCCCAAGTAGTGTGCCAGCCACACACGAAAGGCTGCCCCGCCAACTGTCGAAAAATCTCGGGATGCGCCATCGTGCTGGTTGGCGAACAGACGAGAGTGCCCGATGGACATACCCGGAGGGGCTTGGGCTTCCCCGCAGTCTCCAGACCGTGCTCGTTCTCCCTACTCGAAATTGAGAAGCCCACCTTGCGACAGTGGAATACGGCGGAGCAGACTCTCCTAATATTGCCTCCAAATCGCAATGAATCTCTTGCGTCGTTAACTTTTTTAAACAGAGGTATTTAATAACGGCTCGCACTGCGTTTTTCTCCATTTTCGAGAACACGTTCCGACACGAAGCAAAAAGATGACTACATTCAGAAAAAAACAAAAGAGAATCTAAGATTTTTTGCCTTATTAATATTACAAATATGTATCTGAGCTATGCCTGCCAGTATTTTTTTTTTCTTACCAAGGAGTATGTCGTTCTCACTACTTTTTGATCCCTCCTAGTACATATGGTAGCAAAACCAGGCAAACCTACTGAAGTTTCTTTATATAGGTCTTCTTCCGATATTGTCTAAGCTGTTCGATGAAATACTGCTACAACGCTTGTCACCCAAACTTGAGGACCAAAGACAATTCCTGAACATCAATTCGGCTTCTGGGCACACCATGGATCGACAGCACAAGTGCACTGAGTGATTCGTACAATCAGACAAACACTGAAAAAAGGGAGTACCTATTGTTCAGGTGCTTTTCTTGTCATACAACATGCATTCGACCGAGTGTGTACTATAAGGCCTCCTATTCTATGTAAACTAAAAACTTGTTAACCACACACTGCATCGTTGCTACTCATATCACTTATCTAGAAGACCGACTGTTCCAAGCTAAATCTGAGGACTGCCTATCTTCTCTTTACCCCATAGAAGCTGGAGTGTTGTACTCCAGCTTCTATGGGGTTCAGTATTTGGTCCTCTCTTGTACACAGGGATGTAAGGGGGCGCACTCGCAAACTTAGCGCCCCAAGTCAACCTCACCTGCTCGTGGTGCATCCTGCTCATCAACAAACGAGGCTCTGACCACAACCGACAAATGGCGGTATAACCATTTCAACAAATCTTCGCAGTCAAATGGCACAGACTGGTGACGGGCAGCAGCGTCACCAGTGCGAGAAACCGCGATCTGCGATCGCTAACCCGCATGCCCAGCGTGGCAATTATGGGCAAACCCTCCAATAATATGGCAAGTCAAAAGAAACCACGGCCCCCAGTTCCCTGCCGTCCTGCTGTTATTGCTGATTATGGCGGCGGTCACGGTAGCGGCAGGGCACTCGGGGGTGTGAAGAATCTCCGGGTTACGGACTACGGCTGCCATAATCAAAAAAACAAAACTGACCTTGGCTATGTATAACGGACGCACGTTACGGCTTGGCGAACACCTCGTGCAGCTTGAACAGGAGCTCGAGAACACATGTGGCACATTTTGGGGTTGAGCGAAGTCCGAAGAGAATCGGAGGACACAATAACTCTTGAATCGGGCCACCTTATGTATTTCTGAGAGGGAGATCCAAGGCGGTGTCGGGTTCCTGGTTAACAAATCCATCTGTGACAACGTTGTGGAAGTCATAGGGGGAAAATGCTTGTCAACTTCCTAGAGAAGGAGGGGCTTTTCGTAATGAATTCCTTTTTTAAGAAGCAACCTCAAAGGAAGTGGACGTGGTAAAGCCCCGACTCTATGACCAAAAATGAGATAGACTTCATCATAACAGATAAAAAGCATATATTCAGGGATGTCTCAGTGATCAACAGGTTTAATACCGGCAGCGATCACAGACTTGTTCGACCCTCTCTGAATATCAACTTCAAGCTTGAGAGAACTCGTTTGATGAAGTCTAGTCTCCGTCCAAACATGCTCCAAACTATGTTGGGATCTGAAGCGTTCCAGTCAGACCGGTTCGCTGTCTTGGAAACCATAAACGACGTTGACCAGACGCTCGACCAAATGGTGCAAATCCTCAGGGAGGAAGGTACGAGATTTTGTAAGATTCGGCGTACGGGCCGGAAGTCTTAACTTTCGGAAGAGACTCTAAATCTAAATCTCATGACGGAGCGACGTGAAAATCCACCAGCCACTTCGCCAGAACAGCGGGCACTCAACAAAAACATTAGGAAACTGGTACGACGCGATCTCCGCGATCCTATGCGCTCTCTATAGAAAAAGCGATTGAGCAAAACCGGGGGTCAAAAGTTTCTTCCAGCCACTTGGGAGGAGCTATCTGGCGAAGCTGGCTAAATCGAGTGGGGGTATCGTCGTTTCGAGGCCATAGATTTTTTCGGAACTTGAAAACTACTACGGCCAACTGTACGCATTGCATGCATCTCGGCCTGATTCCGAAAATAAGGATTCTAGAGCCACCTTAACCTGCCATTTTACAGAAGACCTGCCTGAAGTAAGCCAAGATGAAATCGAGGCGGCTCTCAAACAGCTTAGAAATGGAAAAGCCCCGGGCGAGGACGGGATTACAATCGAGCTCCTGAAAGCGGGAGGACGCCCGGTATTGAAGGAGCTTGGGGGGCTCTTTAACTCTGTCCTGTTCTCTGTGAGAACTCCAGTGGCGTGGCAAAGGAGCGTGGTCGTTCTTTTCTTCAAAAAGGGTGACAAGACCCTTTTGAAGAATTACAGACCCATTTCGCTTCTTAGTCACGTTTATAAGTTGTTTTCGAAAGTGGTCTCGAATCGTCTGGCGCGAAGACTCGACGAGTTTCAGCCACCGGAGCAGGCCGGGTTCCGAGGAGGATACAGCACCATAGACCACATCCACACGGTGCGGAAAATTATACAAAAGTCCGAAGAGTATATTTTGTGGACTATGAGAAGGCTTTTGACTCCATCAAAATCGGCCAGGTCTGTTTTGGAGTCTACGCAGCGGTGACTGGCGATACATCCAAGTGCTGGGATGTCTTTATGAAAACGCAACAATGACCGTCCAAAGTCAGGACCGGCAAACTAGGCATATCTCACTGCGTCGAGGGGTTAGACCAGGGGACGTAATTTCCCCGAAATTGTTTAGCAACGCGGTGGAGGATATGTTTAAGACGCTGGACTGGGAAGGACGCGGCATTAATATAAAGGGCAAGTACATCTCACACCTGCAATTTGCGGATGACATCGTCATAATGGCAGAGTCACTGCAAGACTTGCAGCAGATGCTGGCCTAGCTGATTCTTCTACACGCATCATTCTCCGGATGAACTTGGATAAAACCCAGGTTATGTTCAATTCACACGTCACACCGGGATCGATTGTGGTCAATGGCGGTGCTCTCAAAGTTGTTCGAAAATACGTTTACCTCGGGCAAACTCTGCAGTTTGGTAAGAACAACATTCAGACGGGGGCTAGCAGAAGAATACAGCTGGGTTGGGCGGCATTTGGAAAACTTCGTCGAGTTTTCTCGTCGCGCATCCCACAAAGCCTGAAGACTAAAGTCTTCAACCAGTGCGTCCTACCTGTTATGACCTACGGTGCTGAGACGTGGACACTCACAATACGGCTGGTTCATCAGTTCAAAGTTGCTCAGCGAGCTATGGACAGGGCTATGCTCGGAGTCTCTCTAAGGGATCGAATCAGAAACGAGGTGATCCGGCAGAGAACCAAAGTAGTTGACATAGCTCACAGAATAAGTAAGCTGAAGTGGCAATGGGCCGGCCATATAAATCGTAGAACCGATGATCGTTGGGGTAAACGTGTTCTTGAGTGGAGGTCGTGAACTGGTAAACGTAAGGTAGGACGCCCTCAGGCTAGGTGGAGCGACGACCTTCCCAAGGTGGCTGGTAGCAGCTGGATGACAGTTGCCGAAAAGCCAACCAAATGGCGTGCAATTGGAGAGGCCTATGTCCAGCAGTGGACTGCTATAGGCTGATGTTGATGTACACAGTCTACTCTGTGACCTCCCCACCACAAATCAAATTGTTACTGCAACTTATGCTAACGACACCGCTGTACTTTCCTGCGATAAAGACCATATCAGAACATCCACAAAACTTCAAAAATATCTGGACGTTATTTGATCTTGGCTGAAAAATTGAGAATCAAGGCAAGTGCTGCTAAGTCTGTCCACATTACTTTCGCTCTCAGAAAAAAGGAGTCCTCAAAGTATCTACATACCTAAAAGAAAACGAATAGCATCAATCTGATTATCACTGATGCAAAGCGAGATGACGCATCGCAGGATGTAAAGAATCTCAAACAGTTAAATTAAGAAACAACCAATCTGATTAAAGCCCAGAGGCGGATTGCAGATATAAATAGGAAAAAATAAATATGCTCTTTCATTTGATACCCAACACGAAACCTCTATTTTGTTTTACTCATGTAATGACTTTATGTCCTCTAGAGGGCGCCATATTGAATTTATTATCACATAACCGGCGGACAATCAAGCCGCTTCTAATAATACTTTATTTGTCAAATTATGATAAGGTGTGTAGAAGTTATGAGAGCACAGATCAAAGTACACACATACGGGATAAAATGATAAACCTCCTTTTAGTTTTTTCTTACTCGGGTAAAAAACTGGAATAGATCTCATTAGAGATCACGCTTGCAGGCTCGCTGTAAGGCTTTCACACCACCGCCGCGCCCCGTCGCCGTCTCCGCCGTGATTGTTTATATTGCTCATTAATTTGACTCTCGTTCATGGACGTGTTTTTCTTAAGGTTCCCTTAGTCGACGGCAAGAACTATTTAACGCGCGGGGTTAAAATGAATCTATCTCATCCGACATCTTTACTAAATTAAAAATAACTCTCCCTTCAATGTATATTTATGAGGCTGCAGTGATGATAAAACGCGATATTAGTAATTATGAAACACTATGAAGTGCACGAAATAAAAATATATTGAGTGTTATTAGATGCAGAACAGATAAATTCAAGAGTATATTTGGGATAGGGATAAAAATTTACAATAGATTACCAAATTGCATAATAAACATCGAAAGACTGAATATTTTCAAAAATAAACTCAAAGTACTCTTAATAAGTAAAGCATACTACTCAATCAATGAATTTTTAAATGATGAAATATTGACCTAAAACAATGATAAAAAGTGTATGTGACTTTTGAATTTAAATCTGACTAATGTATATCGACGATATTTAATTATTTTACAATGTATGTTTGACAAGAGTGTAACATGAATGAATTGTAATGTAATTTTGACATGAGTTTTGACATATTAATTAATGAGTTTTTGTTATGAAAAATATTGTATTCTTGACATGACGTTTTGACATATTCAATCATAATAATATATTTTTTGACATAAGTAATAATTTTAATTAATGGTATTCTTTTTTCTTTCTCTTTGAAATGTATAATAACATTAACTAATGATAATGTACTTAAACATGAATAATGATAGAATATATAGATCTTATAAGACTATACAATATTGTACGCCCTGTGGGTATGTTGCAGCGATTTTTATATATATTATGATAATAACTGCTTTTCCACTTGTGACAAACAATAAAGGAATTTGAATTTGACAATACGTGCGAAATATTAAGATGCTGTGATGAGCAGTAAGAAGCTAGTTCGCGTACGAATTAGCATTTCTGCAAGTTTGTAGCGAAATGGATGATGATTTAGGACAAAAACGAGCACGCGAAATTTTATAAACAGACCTTTGGGAGTCTAGATATCATGAAAAAGCGACTAAATGTATATTTTCAAAATAAAATTATTTGCATTGTTGATTTACTAATCTATCCCTGTATGGTGGCCGTTTTGCAATTTTCTTTCTTCTTATGGTATTTATTGCCGCCCAAAGATGCGTTAAAATTATTGTTGAAATATGGAACTTTCGACGCTCATAACTTTCAAATATTTTGAAAGTTATGAATATTTTCCATACAGGGCTAGATAATGATGAGACAAATTGATATCATTTTTTATTTTGAACGTACATCGTCAAACAGTGGAGTAATCCCTAGACTACGTTTGTATGGAGATATTATCGACTAGTGTAACCTTACGTTTAATATTCAATGAATTTTTATTTATCTAATTTTGCAAACATCACTTCGTCACATCAGGTCACGTCACGTCAGATATTTAGCTAAGTCATACAAATGTGACAAGAACGGGGGCGAAAGATAATGAAATTCGTGTGATGTAATTTTTGGAAAACCTCATCCATACCCAAGTCCTCTGACTACTGCTATTTACTTATTGCTACCACGTCGGTAGCGTTAGCGACCTATAGTGGAACGTAATATTTCAAACGTGTCTAGCAACATTTTCAAAACTACATGCATCTCCTGAACATAGTACGCAAAAAATCATGCAGACTACCGGCAAGAGGCTTCTAGACGTGATTTCAGGCAGACAGGTTGAAGCTTCAAATCAAATTTTGTGAAGGAATTTTGTTATTTTTGTACATGACAGTTAATAAATGCATTCTATACTGTCACGTAATGCAACTCTTAACTAAAGAGAATTAAATAGGAATCGTATTCGCTCAAGTGATCGAGCGTGCTATTTATCGTGCGCGGTCAGTTGAACGCTCCGCAAGTAGGTCGGGATCGACGGCGACCGGCGGCAGTGCGAGCAACGATCAGCAAATGCCGCACTCATGGACCAGCCGCGCTTTGATAGATCAACGCTAATGAATCTGACACCATCGGAAACTAGAACATGAATACTACACATCTCTACTAACACAACTTCAAAGTCTAGCGAGCGAGCGGCAATCCAGTAATATGTACCATGAAAGGAATTCGATTAGAAGAAGGACCGCTGTCTAAGAGTATGTCACGTGGCTTTGGGTCATCCCTGAGATCATGAAGAAGACGTGTTTACAAAACGAATAGGAACATGTAAAGACGAGGAGGGTGCGCCCGGCGGCGGCGTATTTATAAATATATAGTGTTGCGGAGGCGAGCTGGCGCGCCGCCAGACGTCGCGCGGAGCGGCATTCCTCGCGCGGACAGCCGCGCCGCAGCACACCCAGCACTCCACAGGTGCGTATGCCGCGCCGCGCCGCCGCTGCTCCGCACACCGCCGCACGACGCACGCCGTGCTTCTTCAGTTTATTTATGTTGCGGCTATTTCCGCGCTGGAGCGACCGCGTGCGCTACGTTGTGCGAACCCTACATTTTTGTATTCGGATCGAAATTTAAAGTTATTCCCATCTTAGTGATTTATTGTTCTAAAATACTCCGTGTCGGGCACGTTATCAAAACATCCTCGTTTTAGTGCCGCAGGTGGCAAAGTTTTAGGTTAGTACCTAACCTTCCGAAGAATGCGTGTGCTCTCTTTCTAATCGTTTAAAATCTGTCCAAACGCGAATATAGGACTTTTCTCCAAACTCATAACAAATGCACAAGTGCCAAGCAGTTATCATTTGGTTTGTGTTCCGGGTTTAATTTAGTTCGTTTATGTGTCGACGGTCAGTCGAAGCAGTCTGTCGGGCTGGTGGACTGTACACTACAGCGTATAGTGGTAGCGCGTGCTGACGTGAGGCGTTTTGCAGACATGGCCGAGGCAGTGGAGGCGGCGGGCGCGCCGGAAGAACTGTCGCGCGCGGGGCCCAGCTCCGACGCGCTGGCGGCAGAGGCAGACGAGCGGCGCCAGGACGAGCTGCGCAAGCGCAGCCGTGACCCGCCCATCGTCTTCACCGACATCGACGTGAGTACTGCACGGAACACCTCATCTACAGCTTCCTACTCCTATGTTCATAGCCTTGGCTTTTCACCGCCGCAGTTTGGTGTCGAGTGTGGTAAAACGTTCTGTGCGAGGTAGGCTATGTAGAATGTATGTGAACTCCCCTAGTTAGTCTTAGTAGACTCTGATGCAACGGCCGCTCGCTACTAAACACTGGTTGCAGAACCATTCCAAAACCTCATTCACTCATAACTAAGTGCTTCCACACAAAGCATATGTCTGTAACTCTGTCCATGTAAAACATTCAGCGACGTGTTCAGTCGCTAATGAACATTCTGGTAACACTTGCAAACGGCAATTTTATTGAACGGAAAGCTTCTGTAAATAAACTTGATTTTTCGCCCGATGACTCACACATGCTGTAAGCTGTAAATATAAGTGTGATGTTTATGTGATGCTTGTTGCACCGTCGAGTCGCCAGCGTTAATACAATCATGGCTAATTGATGAGCATACAATGCTTCTGGAAGTTTCCAATGTGAGCAGGATGGTCAGTGACACACGGCACGCACGTGGCAAGCGGCGCGGGAGCGCGCAGGTGGGCGCCGGATGTTGTCCTGAGGGAGTGTTTACGTTCGGCACTGACACATCGCCGCTGTCACGCACGGAGCTAAGTGATCCACTCCAACGCTCATGTCATGCGGTATTACGATTTATTGCCACGGCTCTGTAACAGATAATGATATATCAGTAGTAGGACGTAATGCTGCATTACAAAATAATCAAATCAAATCAAATCACATTTACCAAGTGAGTGCTAGAAAAAGTCTGAAATTAGTGATAAACTGCCAGGTTTCCAAGTCCCACGATTTGCCATAGTAATATCCATACATCATCATCATCATCATCATAATATCCATACGAAATTTACTAATACTCGTAAAATAAATGCGAAAGTCCCAATGTGTAAGATTTACTGTAAAAATAATACAAGTTTCTGCTATAGACCTTTTAATTTAATTTATTTGTTTTTCTTTGAGATTCTCGAGACCCTAGAGTCCCAGACCTTTGAAATGCGTACCAGGGGCCGAAACCAACTCGCAGAGGCCTTGTTAGACATGTAGGATGAAATGTGACACTATAAACGGCGATTATCCCTGTATGCACTAGTCACTACGCAAGAGCACCCGAGGACAATCCCCGGCTGGTGCAGGACTATTGCAGAATACGGAGACAAAACGCATTGGGCTATGGGTTTGGGAGGTTTCGTGGATCGATTACCTAAAACTATAGAAGGACTATTGGCCATCTATACGGCTATAAAATGGCAGGGGATGACTTGCACACTCAATTATTACTACCGGGACTATCGCGCTGGGCGAAGCCGCTGGCAGAAGCTAGTAATTTTAAGGCAATATGTACAAATATGTATAAGACCATAAAATCAGCTAGCATTCTAATGGTGTGACAGTCTTCATAAAGACAAAGACAAAGATTGATGCAGATTCAAACTCGTAAAAAGATTTCGTCACAGTCGTCGATTTCGTTTGTACGACTTCCTTGTATAATCATTATCATTATATGCATTTTCGCGTTGCGGTTTTGAGATTCGGCACTCAGAAGGATGAAAATATCGAGCGCCGGTAACACTTGATGTCATTGTCGCAGGCTGTGCAAGAGTTTGAGAAGCTGTCCAAGGAGCTGGAGGGCGTGGAGCTGTCGCCGGAGGAGCGCCAGAGCCTGGACGAACTGCAGCAGTACCTGGTGCAGGGCGAAGGCAGCTGGGTGCTGGGCGACGACTTCCTCGCATTCATAGGTACGTGCGACACAGACCGTGTCGTGTAACAAGCCGGCCAGTGCTCGGCCTCTCCGTCAATACAGTGCTGGACAGGGGTAGCTGCTATACATTTGGGCGTCGCCGTTACTCGTATAACGGTTATTGACATATTGCCGCTTGCATGTCGCAGGTCGGCTGCTGAACGATGGCGCGCTTGTGTCGGGCGTGCGCGTGGCCACCCTGCGCAGTCTGGCGGCCGGAGCGCTGCGGGACGACGTGTCGCTGCTGCTGCACCAGGACCGGCGCCACCACGCGCTGCTCAACTACGCCGCCGCCGTCGACACGCTCCCGCCGGCCGAGCAGCTCGCACTCGCGCTCTTCGTACGTATGCTACTAGTACTACACACACATGTGACTGTACGTGTCGCTGCTGCTGCACCAGGACCGGCGCCACCACGCGCTGCTCAACTACATTACTACATAGTTTTTATTTTTTTGTAGTTCTAGTGTCGATCAAAGAGTTTTTTACGGATTTCATGAAACACAGTAAATTAGTTCCATTATACAAAGCCGGGGATAGTGAAGAACCCAACAATTATAGGCCTGTGTCAATTCTGCCAGTTCTCAGTGTGTTCGAAACGTTTAAAGCTTAAACAATTATTGCGTCATATTAACAACAACAGTCGCTGTTACCCTAATAAAGAACATATTGGAAACTTTTGCGACCTCTCGAAGGCGTTCGATTGCGTTAACCATGAGACACTTTTGTAAAGTTCGGGCACTATAGGATTAGTAATACGGGCCTTGACTCATCAAATCAGATCATGCAAAAAAGACAAAGGTTCAGCTAAACGGCGTAAACTCAACTCGATCTGATGATGGGATCCTAGAGAAATCGAGGGAACTCCTCAAATATACATATAGCTTCTGGTAATTTCATCAATAATGCAATCATTTGCACTCAGAAAGTATCATTTGGTGAAGTGGAACTGATGAAGATGACCACAATGACCACTGGAACTCCGAAATGAAACAATGTATCCTAGTCGTGTTGGAATCGTCGTGTGATGTAGTTTGGCTATAAATGATTTTCATGTTAATTGGAGGTACCTACGAAAACTAAAAAGAGAAAAATAAAAATGACGATTCCAAAAGGTTTGATTTTTAGTTAAAAAGCCTCTATTCATCAGGTCCATATTTAGCAAAAAATTTCGTACTACATTAAAAATAAAAACAAATTCACACACATTCACATTACCAAACGTTAGAAGTACCGAATGTGACATCACATTGAGTGGAGAAAAACTGGACTTTATAAATTAAATACTTTTCCTAGGAATCCTTTTGACGAGAAAATTGCAATGGTGCCCTCATATACTCGTAACATCTCTTGCGGGGAGTGAAAAATTTACTTTGAATAAACAAAATTTGTATTATTTTATGTTTTTCGATAGGCTTAAAGTTTGTGTTAATACTTTAGATTTATACAAGTGACGGACGTCACAAATTGTATGATACATCCAAAGCCTTGTTATAAGACGTCGTACATTGGTACGGCCGTTATGGGTAATCCCTTGGCACGTAACCGAGCTTGGAGTTGTGCGTATGAAATGAATAGTGTTGTGATAGTGTGCTTGTCGCTCGTCCGCAGCTGTGCAACCTGTTCGAGAACATCTCGTCGTCGGAGTGGCTGCTGTACATCAGCGAGTGGGAACACAACGGACAGCCGCTGTCCAACATCCGCGCCACCACTAAGGTACACTTTCAGTGTTTGTTCATTAAATGTATCGACAATGAGTAATTGTGCCTTTTGAATACATTTTCCTTCAGGAAAATAATGTTTAGTAACAAAATAGATATTTTTCAATACAGTTGTTAAACATGGCGTACTTTCAGAGGCTATAATTATGATTCGAAAGTTAAATCTTACGCATAGGCATCTTTCTGTTACGCGGTCGTGACTTTTGTTTACGAGCTCGATCATTATGTTTGCAGTTTAGTTTTAAATTCAATTTAAAAAAGTTTAGTAGCAAGGAGTTTTCATACATAGAATAAAATGGGATAGATTTTCTACGAGGGAGAATGAATGATTCCGTACGTTTTAGCATTGAATTCTCAAAAGTCTTTTAAATGGTTGTTTATAATAAATTACTGCAGAATCCAGTAAGTAAGCCTTCCTGGCCAAGTATGAATTAACCGGACCGGACCGCAGGGTAGAAGGTAACATTCATATTAGGGCAATTACTGATAGATATTGTGATCGATTTACCGGGGGCATTTATATTTGTTTGTTGTACGTCTTGATTAACGGACTCAAAAATATATCTATCTCATAAAATGTCATACCAAAAAGAGAGATAGATATATATTTGGAGCCTCCCTCCTATAACCATGTTATAATGGCTAAACTCTAATCTGTGTCTGGCTGGTACTATGTTTTTTTTTCTAAGCAGATCTAAAGACGATGACCTACTGTCTAGAGATGGGCGTTTTCGGTTTTATGCACAAACGGTTATGTAACCGATATACAGTTTTCATATCGATATCGAAAACAGTTTTCAGATATTGATATCATTTAGTACAGTTTGTATAAGTTAAAATGTTATTTCGATGAGCAAACTAACAGCGAACGCGAAATAATACTTAGAAAGAGAGGTAGCGCATATGGTTCCTAACGTTTGTGAAGTTTGCGTTTTGTTCGTAGTTTAGTAAGGTTTTTATTAGATACAGTTTTTGTAATATCGGTTATTTCGATATAGATATCGATATTATATAATATATAACACATATCCGATATAAGTTAAGTTTTGATATATCGGACCAATCCCTACTACTGTCCAGTAAGTAAACTACATTTTTTTTTTTTTTTTTTATACTCTGTAGGCTCGCGTTTGACCACTATCTCGCCTGTTGTTAAGCGATGACGTGGTCTACGGTGAAGCACGCTTGCCTAGAAGAAACCTATTCACTCTTGACTTAAAGACCCCAAGGTTGTAGCTATCAGGGAACAAAGACCCCGGAAGGGAATTCCACTCCTTAGCTGTACGCACAATGAAAGTATTAGCAAAACGCTTTGTGCGTATGGGAGGGATGTCCACCATGTTCCGATGGCGCATGGCCGTACGTCTTGTAGTCCGATGATGGAAAGGGCTAGGCGGAATCAAATTGTGCAGTTCCGTCGCACACTCCCCGAAATGTAACCGATAAAAAACCGACAGGCTGGCAACTCGGCGTCGATGTTCGAGGCTCTGGAGCTTTAAGGCGACCAGTGCATCGTTGCCAATAAGCCTTTTGGCCCGTCTGTCGATCGACTCAAGTGCATCAAGCTGGTATTTGGCAGATCCATCCCAGAGGTGAGAGCAGTACTCCATGCATGACCGAACTTGCGCTTTATACAAGTTGAGCAGCTGTTCAGGCGTGAAGTACCGTCTCACCTTAGCAAGAATCCCCAACTTTTTTGCAGCTAACTGAGCTTTAGCCTCAATGAATGGACCGAAGTTGAGGGTTGATGTCAACGTAACACCGAGAAGTTCGAGATGGTCCGTTATCGGCACGGTTACACCACGGAAAGAAGGAGCCGGGTGGAATTGGCTCTTTTTAGCGGAAAAAAGACAAGCCTGGGTCTTCGCAGCATTGAAACTGACCAAATTGGCATCACCTCATTCGGAGACCGCCTTCAAGGACAGGTTCAAGCGTTCAACCATGGCCTCCCGGAGAGACCGAATCTGAAGCCCAGTAGCCCGTGCGCTGGACACGTATCTCTCAGCAACAGTGCTGTCGTCTGCGTACCCAAAGGTGCCGGGTTTTAGCAAATCATTAATTTGCAGCAAGAATAATGTTGCCGAGAGCACTGACCCCTGAGGGTCTCCGGCGTTGATCCGGACGAGCAGCCGTCGATAACCACTCGGATGGAGCGATCCCTCAGGAAGTCCCCTATCCAATCACACAGACCACTAGGCAGACCGAAGGAAGGAAGCTTACCAATGAGGCTTTCGTGCCAGACCCTGTCGAAAGCCTTCGAGATGTCGAGGGAGACGGCTAGCGCTTCCCCGTGTCTCTCGATGGCCTCACTCCAGATGTGAATGGCATACGCTAGAAGATCCCCAGTGGACCGATTTCGGCGGAAGCCGTATTGGCGGTCACTGAGGATGTCGTTCGCTTCTAGGTATGCCAAGAGCTTACCGTTGAGTACACGTTCCATACTCTTACAGAGGATGGACGTTACAGATATGGGTCTGTAGTTGGCCGGGTCAGCTCGACTGCCCTTCTTGGGCACGGGCTGTACGTTGGCTAGCTTCCAAGCCTTCGGCACTTTTCCAGTCTCTATCGAAAGGCGATACAGGCGTGTCAAGATCGGAGACAATTCAGGCGCACAGGTTTTAAGTACAATTGCTGGTATCCCGTCGGGGCCACTCGCATTGTTCACATCGAGGCTACGCAGAACCCTACGGACGTCCTTTTGATGGATGCGGATGTCTGACATATTCGTCACACATCCATCAGGAGAGGGAAGAGGCTGCGCGCCATCAGAATTCAGATGCGAAGATTCCGCAAAAAGGGAGGCAAACAAGTTTGCCTTCTCCACAGCGGAGTGGGCCAGTGACCCGTCAGGTTTCAGCAGTGGTGGTAGTGAGGGGCGACAGAAATTTGATTCGACCGACTTAGCCAGGGACCAAAACGCTTTGCTACCCGCTGGATATGAAGCAAGTTTGTTCCCGATTCTGCTAATGTGGTCAAACCGTGCTCTTCGCATCACCTTTTTGCAGGACTTGGCAGCCGTGTTGAAGGCTCTCTTCTTCTGACTCACGTCATTTGCCTTGCGCGTTCGAGCGACGACCCATGCCTGGTAGGCTGTGTGTTTAACCGCGTTGGCGTGGTGACACTCGGCCCCAAACCATGGTCGGTTGACGTTTGATATTGCTACGTCAGAGAATGGAATATAGTACTCCATCCCCCGACGCAACACATCAGTCACAGCGTCAGCGCATGACGATGGATCGTCCGAAGGAAAGCAAGTGGGCTGCCAAGGATAGCATGCGAAAAAAGATCGCATCCCATCCCAATCTGCTGACCTGTACCGCCATACCCGCCGGGTGCCTCTTAGGCTGGGATCGGGCGGGGAGTAGACGGACACAGACTTCACCAGACAGTGGTCGGAACTACCCAACGGTGAAGATATCGACACTGAGTATCGGTCTGGATCTGTTGTCAGCAGAAGGTCCAAGCAATTGGCTGTGTGCGAATCAACATCTGGCACCCTCGTTGCCCTCTGGACCAGCTGGGTGAGATTTAACGCTAGCGCAAGTTTGCGCGTCTCTCGTCCAGCATGATCAGTGCACTGGTATGGGAAGAGCCACTCCTGGTGGTGGGCATTAAAGTCCCCCAGTAGCACTAATTGGGCGGAAGGGTACCATTGCTGTGCCGCATCAGCCGCCTCACTGAGGTACTCTGTGAGCCTGGTTATCTCCTGATCTCCGCTGTGCGAGCGGTAGACACAGGCGTAGATAATCTTATCCAGCCCTGTGTCCACCAGAGCCCACAGCACTGAGAACCGGGAGTCTTCAAGATTACGGAGACGCCGATAGCAAGTGTCGTCTCGGGCATACATGCATACACCCGCGCGTGGTTTGAAATTGTTCTCCAGGGTAAACCCTGGGTAAGATAAGTACGACACGTCAGACAGACTTCCTATCTGCGTCTCCGTAAGGAAAAACAGTGCTGGCTTTTCAGTCTCCAGGTGATGGTGGACTGAGGTGAGATTGGAGTGCAGACCTCTAATATTAGTGAGGTGCACTTTGTGGGGGAGGGGGTGCAGTAAATTACATACTTACTTACTGGACAGTAGCAGATTCCAAATGTAAAATCTCGCTTCTTACTGGACAGTTGTGAATAAGTCTCCGGTAGAGTTCACTTTCTGGATACTTTTTAGAGACAACATTACATACCATTTTTGAGAAAATATATTTAATTACCAGTTTTAATTCAATTATTTTCATATCAACATTAAAATTTGTCAAAAATCGAATAGGCTGTATAGGCTGTACCCGTTGTAAAAAAAAATGTCCAGTTGCTAAAACGCGCCATTTTCTTAAAATTTTATTTTTTGTGAAAAAATATATCTAATTCTTTGATTTGTTTTTACTATTTCCCACAATTGTATTGAAAAACGTCGTGTGATCCACGGGTGTGTAGGTTATTGCAAACTCGTGTCTCCACCCTTGTATCACTTAGTAGTTTGCTCAAATGCAGTGGACAGGGTTACTGAGTAGTGTATGTGCTGTGGGTGTGGCCGCAGGTGTGCGTGCACAGCTGCCTGAGCGCGGAGCTGGAGCTGCGCGACGTGGGCACGGCGCTCATGCACAACATCGCCACCAAGGAGGTAAAGACCGTGGTCTGTATCGCTTTACTTGTACTCGTACTTGTACTCGTACTCGTACTCGTCTACTGCACTGCGCGACACACGCGCTCTATTTATTAACAGGTCGACTGGTTAAACGATGGATAAAATGTATCTACTTATTAGTACACTTTGTACGCTCTGAGTTGTTACTGTTAGTAACGGTGGGTGTCGCACGGGTCGACGGGTCGTACCTCCCGGCCGTGTCCAAAGTCCTTTGCTATAAATGATTTTAAAATTAAAAATATTCAGTTCATATTGGTACCTCGGCATAATTATGTCGTTGAACACTTCCTTCGTTAAACCAGCCATACTGTATTTATTGTAAGCCTGTATATTCAAATTACTTTAAGTACCTTCATTTCATATTGCCAAACGCCACCAGTCTATGAATGTGCTTGACAACCATAAAAACTGAAGCTTGAATTTCATAACTTCCTTATTCAAACAAATTACGAAAAACTTAGATTAAAATACGTTTGTACTACACACAAACGGACAACGGACATCTGGAAGCGTTGAGAGTATGAGTATTTCTCTAGTTCTGAGGCCTCGTAATAGCGCCGCTATTACATCAATAATAAGTCAGCCTAATTTTAGAAAGATGAGACGCAAATATCGTGTTCTTAATAAATATCTCTAATTATCAACTTGTACTAAGGTTATTTTTACCAGACTGCCGAAGGAGGGTAATGTGTTTATCAGTCTATATATGTATGTATGTTAGTTCCTATGTGGCGTTTTAGAGACCAAAAGGGGTTGACCGATTTTTATGGTTCTTACGTTAATCAATTCCTTATTGTGGGCACCAAATATTTTTTTTCCTCACGCATCAAGTGGGGTATCAAAATAAAGGGTTTTAAGAGGCAATTTCAGAAACATACAACACTTATATGTTTAAATGTACCTTATTCGAAAAAAAAAATAACTAAGAAGTTATAAATAAATAAAGTTTATTCATAAAATCAAAAAACCTGACTGTTTGAAAAGTGAACTAAAAAGATGTAAACAAGGAGAAAATCATGCTGTGCAGTCGGAAGATACATCTGGTTTTGGTCAGCCAGCTCGCAAATATGTATCCTCCGACTGCATAGCATGATTTTCTCCTTGTTTACATCTTTTTAGTTCGCTTTTCAAGCAGTCGGATTTTTTGATTTTTTAAATTATTTTTTTGTGTTTATATATGTATATTCTAATTTAATAAATCTGCAATTCAAATGTAGATGCTTATCGCATTATTATTAAAATAATTTATGAGTGGTATCAATTTCGCGACATTTTAATTAGACGCAATACACACAAAACGTATCAAATTCGTCGTTGTGTGGAGAACATTTAAGGTCTAAGTTACGACCACTCAGTCACCCCTATGATATTGAATAACATTCCATGTATAAGTGCTGATAGGTACGCACAATAGTGGACGCACACATGGGATTGGGATCCGATAAACGGATCCTCGGATTTAGGTCACAAAATTATAAACAAAAATAAATAGGAACACTTAAATTGAAGAATATTAGTTGACCTATTCACACCCGTACTGTCGGCACGAGAAAGGTTGGCACGAATGTAGGCCATATTTTAACAAAATAATGTTTACTTGCGCTCGCTATGTTCTAACAAACCCTCCTCTAACGTTGCCTTGTTTCCTTTCTGTTCACTAGTTACTCCTCATTCTGTTTATTTGTATTTATTATAACAACTCCCGCATCTTATTTTAATTATTATAATTTGTTCCCGTTTGTATTTCACAACAACACACTAAGTACAAGTAATTTATCTATACCTATTTAAATGCTAGTATATTTATCTCGATTTTAATAGTAACACTACACTAGCTGTTGCCCGCGACTTCGTCTGCGTAGCATTAATACTTTGAATAGCCTATTTTTTTTTAAAGCGCCATAATATTATAGGTGTGTGGGCCGCCTCACTTGAGAAATTATTAGTTCACCATGTAAACTTCTACCACCCTGTCCACACTATAAATGATGATTGTCATGATAAAAACTATACTATGTCCTTTCCAGGGTCTCAAACTATCTACATACCAATTTCATCTAAATCGGTTTAGCGATTTAAGCGGGAAAACAGACAGACAGACAGAGTTACTATCGCATTTATAATATTAGTATGGATTTATATCTATCTGAGTATAAATACAAACAAATGGCTAAATTTGTCTGTCTGTCCGTCTGTCACCAGGCTGTATCTCATGAACCGTCATAGCTAGACAGTCGAAATTTTCACAGATGATGTATTTCTATTGCCGCTATAACAACAAATACTAAAAACAGAATAAAATTAATATTTAAGGGGGGCTCCCATACAACAAACGTGATATTTTTGCCGTTTTTTGCTCGATATTAATAACGGCAACAGGTAGACGCTTGAAATATTCACAGAATATTTAGTTGTATGTTCACTTCAAAAAATAATAATTATTAAATTAGAATAAAATAAATTAAGGCTCCCATACAACAAACGTGATTTTTTTGCCGTTTTTTGCGATAATGGTACGGAACCCTTCGTGCGCGAGTCCGACTCGCACTTGGCCAGTTTTTTTTGTATGTATGAGTTGGTTGGTTGGTCACAATTGAACCCGGTAGGAGGCGATGCAATCGGGTTCGGGCCCGGGCAGGACAACGTCTGTCGGGTCCGCTAGTGTTTAATAATATTGTACCTAACTTTGATAACAAAATCTAAAATACATGTCCACTGTACCTACTAGATAAAATGTTACAGAATGTAATTTTATTTATTTATTCACATCAATCAATTAATCTTGAGCTTTATCTATACTAATATTATAAAGAGAAAATATTTTTTTGTTTGTACCGAATAGGCTCCGAAACTACTGGACCGATTTAAAAAATTCTTTCACCAATAGAAAGCTACATTATTCCTGAGTGACAAAGGCTATTTTTTAATCCTAAAAATGGTTCGTGTGGGGTGGTCCACGGGAGCGAAGCCGCAGGGAGCAGCTAGTAACTCAATAAAGCTCAAGTGCCATTTTTAGGCATGGTTACAAATATATCGCTTATTATCATTGATCGATCGCGCGAAGTATTTTGCGTTCTTTCTATAAATTGGTACCACGGATTGAGGATAGATATGTTGTTGTGAGATACAATGCGTGCAAGCGTGTGTGGTGCAGCGCAGTGCGTGTGTTGCAGCGCTTCCAAGTGGGCAAGACGCTGCGAGACCTGCTGCCGCGCGGCGCCCGCTGCAAGGTACCCTCACCCACTGTCCAGCCTGCCTGGCACCCTCTCCCTTCTGCTTGTGTGAGACCTGCTGCCGCGCGGCGCCCGCTGCAAGGTACCCTCACCCACTGTGACTGTCCAGCCTGCCTGGCACCCTCTCCCTTCTGCTTGTGTGAGACCTGCTGCCGCGCGGCGCCCGCTGCAAGGTACCCTCACCCACTGTCTAGCCTGCCTGGCACCCTCTCCCTTCTGCTTGTGTGAGACCTGCTGCCGCGCGGCGCCCGCTGCAAGGTACCCTCACCCACTGTGACTGTCCAGCCTGCCTGGCACCCTCTCCCTTCTGCTTGTGTGAGACCTGCTGCCGCGCGGCGCCCGCTGCAAGGTACCCTCACCCACTGTGACTGTCCAGCCTGCCTGGCACCCTCTCCCTTCTGCTTGTGTGAGACCTGCTGCCGCGCGGCGCCCGCTGCAAGGTACCCTCACCCACTGTGACTGTCCAGCCTGCCTGGCACCCTCTCCCTTCTGCTTGTGTGAGACCTGCTGCCGCGCGGCGCCCGCTGCAAGGTACCCTCACCCACTGTGACTGTCCAGCCTGCCTGGCACCCTCTCCCTTCTGCTTGTGTGAGACCTGCTGCCGCGCGGCGCCCGCTGCAAGGTACCCTCACCCACTGTGACTGTCCAGCCTGCCTGGCACCCTCTCCCTTCTGCTTGTGTGAGACCTGCTGCCGCGCGGCGCCCGCTGCAAGGTACCCTCACCCACTGTCTAGCCTGCCTGGCACCCTCTCCCTTCTGCTTGTGTGAGACCTGCTGCCGCGCGGCGCCCGCTGCAAGGTACCCTCACCCACTGTCTAGCCTGCCTGGCACCCTCTCCCTTCTGCTTGTGTGAGACCTGCTGCCGCGCGGCGCCCGCTGCAAGGTACCCTCACCCACTGTGACTGTCCAGCCTGCCTGGCACCCTCTCCCTTCTGCTTGTGTGAGACCTGCTGCCGCGCGGCGCCCGCTGCAAGGTACCCTCACCCACTGTCTAGCCTGCCTGGCACCCTCTCCCTTCTGCTTGTGTGAGACCTGCTGCCGCGCGGCGCCCGCTGCAAGGTACCCTCACCCACTGTCTAGCCTGCCTGGCACCCTCTCCCTTCTGCTTGTGTGAGACCTGCTGCCGCGCGGCGCCCGCTGCAAGGTACCCTCACCCACTGTCTAGCCTGCCTGGCACCCTCTCCCTTCTGCTTGTGCGAGCAGTCGTCTCGGTAACAGTCAAGCTCGTTTCTCCGTCTCAGCCTTGATCTGGCGCATCGCCTAGTGATCTCAAACTAATCACTGCAGGCTTAACTAATAACTTTTATAAACATGAAATGCTTGCATTCGCAATAAACTTGATTGTTTAAATCTACTGACATAAACTTGCGTCACTGTCTGGAGACAATGATAATATCGTAACAGAAAGAAGCTTAAAACTACATACGGTAATAACATGTGCTAATACTTAGTTAAATACTATGCACTGTGCCATTTTTATTGTCTTATAAAGACGCGCGAATGTATGAATCCAATGCATACTGTTCATTCGTTTATTTATTCCTAATTCTTCCGAACTAAAATTAACAAAATATTTACGGAATTTATCAAACAAAACTCAAACATGTATGAACACATATTATGAAAAAAAAAAAATCTTTCTTATAAAGGTAAACACGAGTGTTATAATTATATCACTGTATTTTATGGCTAGTATTTTTGCTAGTCTAAAACATTTATATTCCAATGAAACCACATTCAGTGGGTTGCCGTTGCAAGACGATCAAAATGGAACGATAATTATAGTAGAATACCCAAGTAATATTGCGGCGCACGTACTCAGTCTATAGTGCCCGGCATGTAACTTGACAAGGATTTGGCGTAGTGCGGGTAAGTTCGAGTTCGAGAACCAACCACCATACTCGTATAGAGCGAACGGAAAGTGGTCGTGACGCGATTGGTCAGTTGGCACAAGGATCGACTGACCAATCGCGCGCTCGGAACGGTGCTAAACGTTCCCCGCGTCCCGCTTGTTTACCTAAGTGACCTAAAAAACAACTTGTGCGCATCTAACTACTCTTGCCAAGTTACGTGCCGACAACTATACTAACAATACATCCTTGTAAAGTAGTAGTAGCGAGAGGTGCCAACACAGGAGGTGTTGCACTCATTGAACCTAAGGTAGTAGTAGCGAGAGGTGTCAACACAGGGGGTGTTGCACTCATTGAACCTTAGTAGTAGCGAGAGGAGCCAACACAAGGGGTTTTGGACTCAGTAGTGAGAGGAGCTAACACAAGGCGTATTGCACTCATTGAACCTAAAGTAGTAGTAGCGAGTGGAGCCAACACAAGAGGTGTTGCACTCATTGAACCTAAAGTAGTAGTAGCGAGAGGAGCCAACACAAGGGGTGTTGCACTCATTGAACCTAAAGTAGTAGTAGCGAGAGGTGCCAACACAGGAGGTGTTGCACTCATTGAACCTAAGGTAGTAGTAGCGAGAGGTGTCAACACAGGGGGTGTTGCACTCATTGAACCTTAGTAGTAGCGAGAGGAGCCAACACAAGGGGTGTTGGACTCAGTAGTGAGAGGAGCCAACACAGGGGGTGTTGCACTCATTGAACCTAAAGTAGTAGTAGCGAGAGGTGCCAACACAAGGGGTGTTGGACTCAGTAGTGAGAGGAGCTAACACAAGGGGTATTGCACTCATTGAACCTAAAGTAGTAGTAGCGAGTGGAGCCAACACAAGAGGTGTTGCACTCATTGAACCTAAAGTGGTAGTAGCGAGAGGAGCCAACACAAGGGGTGTTGCACTCATTGAACCTAAAGTAGTAGTAGCGAGAGGAGCCAACACAAGGGGTGTTGCACTCATTGAACCTAAAGTAGTAGTAGCGAGAGGAGCCAACACAAGGGGTGTTGCACTCATTGAACCTAAAGTAGTAGTAGCGAGAGGAGCCAACACAAGGGGTGTTGCACTCATTGAACCTAAAGTAGTAGTAGCGAGAGGAGCCAACACAAGGGGTGTTGCACTCATTGAACCTAAAGTGGTAGTAGCGAGAGGAGCCAACACAAGGGGTGTTGCACTCATTGAACCTAAAGTAGTAGTAGCGAGAGGAGCCAACACAAGGGGTGTTGCACTCATTGAACCTAAAGTAGTAGTAGCGAGAGGAGCCAACACAAGGGGTGTTGCACTCATTGAACCTAAAGTAGTAGTAGCGAGAGGAGCCAACACAAGGGGTGTTGCACTCATTGAACCTAAAGTAGTAGTAGCGAGAGGAACCAACACAAGGGGTGTTGCACTCATTGAACCTAAAGTAGTAGTAGCGAGAGGAGCCAACACAAGGGGTGTTGCACTCATTGAACCTAAAGTAGTAGTAGCGAGAGGAGCCAACACAAGGGGTGTTGCACTCATTGAACCTAAAGTAAGACTTGGCAGAGCAGACGCCAGCTTGTAGGTTTCTACCATCGAAGGTGTTTGCTGACTTTGCAACATAAACAAAATGTATGTAGAGTTCTCAGGTGGCTCATTGAACAGGCTTCCATGAAGTATTTCACATTTATGTTTTAGCTAAATATTTTTAATATTCGATATGTTTTTTAATAATGAACAAAACTATTTATAAAACAGTTACTAAGTATTAATTACCTCCGTATTTTTTGTCTAAATCATCTCCGAACTCGTTTGTATTAATTATGTTGCCTAAAATAGGTACATATCTTATGTTCTAATCAGCTATAATAATAATTAGATATATTTATGTTACAATAATAATTTTGTAAGAAAACTTGGAAATGGTAGTAGTCGTGAGCCGTGAGCCGGTCGGTATCTCTCAAGCACCTGATTTATGAATGTCGTTATCTAGGAAGCGGTCATAAATAAGGCGGGACGTGTACACTGTACATAATAATTGCTCGTGCGTCGTATTTCCCTGTATTCTGTATCAAACACACGTGAAAACGTCACAGCACACGGCACGCGGCGACCCAGTGCTGCGCCCCACATGCCACAGCGCTCCTGCATTGTTGCGCTGACTCACTGCTACTGCTGCTGTAGAGCATTTACAATTCGCGAAATGAAAGACAGTCTAGCGTACAAAGACGCGTAAATTTACAAAGGAACAGTTGTTGCCGTAGTGAGGGTGCCTTACTAATAATAAGCAGGAGCAGGGCAGCAGGCTGCTACCCGATATGAAAGTGTTCTCACGTCGAAATTCTCAGATCGCAACAGCGAGCGTAATACAAATATTCTTTGTCTGAAATTTTATCTTCAGAGACATGAGAATTAAAAAGATATTCAATATAATGTTAATTTAGTTATTATTATAAGATAATGCAAGCTAATTTGTTGTGTAAATATGTAAATCGCAAACAAAAATAAATGTGTACAAAAAGCTTATGAAGGTAACAATGTCAGGCGGAAATCTTGTGTTATTTCAAGATTACGTTGTTGAATGGTGAGGACACGGGAGCGGCGAACCGCTGACAGTGGCGTGTTTGCGCGCGGCTTGCCCTGTCGGTGTCGGACGACACTGTGGTGTGTGCACACGTCACTGCTCTCTGTCACATTACAACAAAGAAAATGTTTATCAATGTTAGATCCATATTCCGATTTTGTGGTAATAGGTATTTAATATTTGTATTACGTCATGTCGTTCTATATTAAAAATAAATAAATGTGACATTAATATGATTAGAAAAATAAATGTTTTATGTCGTGAAATGTTTCCAGTAAGGTGATAACATTTATGATGATTACAAGTGCACCTCACACGTGTGCGTACGAATGTAAAAAGTAGCAAGTGCTTAGTCGATAAGCGCATGCGCGCGCGCCTGCCACTAGCTGCTCCAGTGCATGTGCGCTACTCGCAGTACCTACCACACGAAACCAAAACCACAATTGCCACGACACTAATCTTTGATTTGTAAAGAATTGCGCCATATAAGTGGTGCATAAAGTTGCATATAATTAATGCTTCCAAAAAAAGGAGTCATTTGCTAGGATCATTCATATGCATCGACCGATCTTTTAACATTTTCTTGTTTATTAGTTAATGCTTGCTTATATCTAACGTGATATACTTAATAACTACAAAAATATACCTGACACCTGTTAATTGATTTGGAGAGATAGCAACTCTGTCGCAGTGTTTGGCCACAGAAGCCATGCCTGCGTATCGGTGCTCCTTCATCATCAGAAGATGTTGACGCCTCATCACACGAATGCTTACAGTTTCTGTTTCGGCTTTCCCATTTGCTGTAATGATGTTGACCTCCGTCACATATTATCTATTTCGGTAACAACATATTGTTGTGTACATTACAAACATACCACAACCGTTTTCCCATGTGGGAGGGAGAATCATTAGCTAGATTTTTTTGTTATATTAAAATGTAACAGTAACATTAAAATTAAAGCAATATTCTATTAGATAGTATTTTCACTATATGTTCTCGTTTTCTGTTGACATTAGCACTGATTGTATCGCAATCATAATGGAGCAGATTCAATTGTTACGAGATAAGCAACTTCAAGGAAACAGATTGCAATGTAACTATGTTTTTGAGAGTACATTTAAACATAAGGAAGGAATCTATACTGTTTTAGTCAAAAAAAGTCGGCGTGAGGCAATATGTTGTTCAGGCAATATTAGAAATACTAATTCATGGCAAACAAACATTTCACAAAATAGTTTCAGCTGCTTAAAACTTCATGTTGCGGAACATGTTGCGCTGTCTGTAACAAAGATGCGCAAAGTTTGTTTACCACGAAAACCATCTTGAGGACAAAGGAACCTCAAATGTTGCCAGACCATTAGCTGTCACTGTTTGGCCGGGTGGACAGAGCGGTCCGTGTGCTCGTATTGTGTGTCTACGACGTGTCTCAGGTGTTCGACGAGGTGTGCGTGGAGCTGGCCATGGCGCTGCTGCAGCTGCTGCAGTGGGCGCCGGCCGAGGAGCACCTGTGGCGCGCCTGCAAGGCGTTGGCGCGCTTCGTGGCGCACTCGCAGGACGTGCCGCAGCTGGTGGCCATGATCGGGCCCGACCCCTCCGCCTTCCGGTGAGCCCGACCCGCCACACCCAGTGCTCCAGGGTCACAGTTACGGAGCCCTGGGCCTGCAGTCTCAACATAGATAGCGATGCCATCGCAAACTACTCATCGTTAAATATTAGCGAAAAAATCGCTTGCCGTAACGACGATAACGATAAATGCAAGTCTCGACAGCCGAGTTAGCGAGCTACATCAATCACTATCTTCACTTTGAGATGTCGGTACGCTAACGAAATTCGTATTCAAAGTGCGGTGATTTTATTGTAAAATATTGAAAGTTAAAAAATCCTTGTATAATAGGGAAAATTGGTGGACTATGAATTAATAAACAATAATAAATTAATAAAATTAATAAGAAAATCGTCGTGTTTGAATAGACGGGTAAAGTTCACCAACGAGATCATGAAACATGTCTTTTTTTATTCGGTTAAGGTAGACAAATTGGCCATCCTCTTTGAACATTTTACAGTAAGGACTAAAGCGGTCGTCACAATATGCACTTCCCAATTTGTTGAGCCCGATTTGCCACACCTTCAGCACACATCGAAAGAACATGGACCGGTTTTCTTGACATAATACTCTTAATTATTATTTATTTGTTCTTGTAACCCCTAAAAACCAATGTTAATAATCGTAGCGAACACTTAGCGGGATGTTTTAAATGGTCGCAAGGAAATTCGATAAAATTACGATACATTGATATCTAACCGAAAATATTCGATAAGTTTTAAAGCTGTAGCATTAGAGACTACCAAACATCGTTATGATCGGATCGTTAGGACGTTGCGATCGCTATCTATGTCGAGACTGTAGGCCCAGAACGTTTTATATCTGTAACCAGATATTGTAGGCACCTCAGTAACAGTTAGCTGGACTGTTACAACAAGCCTGTAGTGAGTACATGCGTGTGTTACAGCGGCACGAGCGCGCGCGTGGACGAGCAGATCGAGCTCATCATGCAGAAGGTGAAGTAGTGCTGCGGCGCCAGGCCACCGGCACCGGCCAACAACCACCGGCCACCGGCCAACAACCACCGGCCACCGGCCACACATGGTTACCATACTGTTTTGTTTTGTTTATATTTTTGTATCGCATAATAAGTACGGCGGTCGGTGCTCAAGTCGTGCAGTTTAGTCTTGTACTCGTGTAGTAGCGCCTCGCCGCCAGCGCAGTAGAGTGGAGCCGACGCCGACGTCCGGTTGTAAATATCCGTTACCTGTTAGTACTAATGTATCTTAAGGCGACTTTAGCGTAAGTACCTGAGCTTATGACGAGCCTGTATTATGTAAATTATAACACTTATGTATCTATTATGTATACTGCTAGCACTCACCCGTAGTGACTACGGTGCATTTACACTATATACTTACGTATTGTATAGTTATGTTATATAGTTGCAAAAATTAAAATAAATTATTTGGTGTATCGGGGAGTCTGTAGTATTATTTGTTGTAACAAGTTCAGTGCCGCAACAGTAACAAGTAACTAACCATCTAGGTGCAGTGAGAGACTTGTGCAAGCCGTGAGCGCGGCTGGCGGCGATAACACTAGCCACCCCATAGGTTTGTTGTTCATAACATTACAGCTTCACTTACCTGACCCATTGTACGACCGAATGCCTTCAAACATTGCTACTTACTGCGTTCCCCGTTGCCACGAATATGTATTATTTGTTTAGTCTACGCTATACAGTATGAAGGAAGACTTAAAATGGTTTTATTACAGAGGATGAGTCCAAAGAGAGGATGCATAGATTGCGTGAGGGGAAGAAATGGTGTAAAGATAGCTATCACTGACAGCTGACAACAAGTATGTAACGCGGGCAGAGGCTAGGCACAAGGAGATGTAACATATTTTCCTATGTAAAGATAGCTATCACTGACAGCTGACAACAAGTATTTAACGCGGGCAGAGGCTTGGCACAAGGAGATGTAACATATTTTCCTATGTAAAGATAGCTATCACTGACAACAAGTATGTAACGCGGGCAGATGCTAGGCACAAGATGTAACATATTTTTCTATGTAAAGATAGATATCACTGACAGCTGACAACAAGTATGTAACGCGGGCAGAGGCTAGGCACAAGATGTAACATATTTTTCTATGTAAAGATAGCTATCACTGACAGCTGACAACAAGTATGTAACGCGGGCAGAGGCTAGGCACAAGGAGATGTAACATATTTTCCTATGTAAAGATAGCTATCACTGACAGCTGACAACAAGTATTTAACGCGGGCAGAGGCTTGGCACAAGGAGATGTAACATATTTTCCTATGTAAAGATAGCTATCACTGACAGCTGACAACAAGTATGTAACGCGGGCAGATGCTAGGCACAAGATGTAACATATTTTTCTATGTAAAGATAGATATCACTGACAGCTGACAACAAGTATGTAACGCGGGCAGAGGCTAGGCACAAGATGTAACATATTTTTCTATGTAAAGATAGCTATCACTGACAGCTGACAACAAGTATGTAACGCGGGCAGAGGCTAGGCACAAGATGTAACATATTTTCCTATGTAAAGATAGCTATCACTGACAGCTGACAACAAGTATGTAACGCGGCCAGAGGCTTGGCACAAGGAGATGTAACATATTTTCCTATGTAAAGATAGCTATCACTGACAGCTGACAACAAGTATGTAACGCGGGCAGAGGCTAGGCACAAGGAGATGTAACATATTTTCCTATGTAAAGATAGCTATCACTGACAGCTGACAACAAGTATGTAACGCGGGCAGATGCTAGGCACAAGATGTAACATATTTTTCTATGTAAAGATAGATATCACTGACAGCTGACAACAAGTATGTAACGCGGGCAGAGGCTAGGCACAAGGAGATGTAACATATTTTCCTATGTAAAGATAGCTATCACTGACAGCTGACAACAAGTATGTAACGCGGGCAGAGGCTAGGCACAAGGAGATGTAACATATTTTCCTATGTAAAGATAGCTATCACTGACAGCTGACAACAAGTATGTAACGCGGGCAGAGGCTAGGCACAAGGAGATGTAACATATTTTCCTATGTAAAGATAGCTATCACTGACAGCTGACAACAAGTATGTGACGCGGGCAGAGGCTAGGCACAAGATGTAACATATTTTCCTATGTAAAGATAGCTATCACTGACAGCTGACAACAAGTATGTAACGCGGGCAGAGGCTAGGCACAAGGAGATGTAACATATTTTCCTATGTAAAGATAGCTATCACTGACAGCTGACAACAAGTATGTAACGCGGGCAGAGGCTAGGCACAAGGAGATGTAACATATTTTCCTATGTAAAGATAGCTATCACTGACAGCTGACAACAAGTATGTGACGCAGGCAGAGGCTAGGCACAAGATGTAACATATTTTCCTATGTAAAGTATAGCTATCACTGACAGCTGACAACAAGTATGTAACGCGGGCAGAGGCTAGGCACAAGGAGATGTAACATATTTTCCGACTCGAGTGTGATACATAAAACCAGTTAATAGGGAATATGCAAGTATTTTTTTTATTTGATAAATGTAATACTTCAACCGTTAATTAGTAGACACAGGAGAAATTACCATTGTCTTTCGCCGCTACGGTGATTTTGACGGACGGCCATATACCTACAGTAAACAAAATATGAAAGATTTTTTACCCGACTGCTGAAGGAGGGTAATGTGTTTATCAGTATATGTATGTATGTATGTTTGTTCCTATGTGGCGTTCTAGAGACCAAACGCATGGGCCGATTTTGATGTTTTTATTTTTTATTTATTTAAAGGGCTTTGTCGCTTACCGACCATATCGCCTAAAATAGAAAATCACAAAAAGTTACAAACTACCTTAAAACTAACTCATACAATTGCTTGGCTTTATCGGACATTGGAGAAGCGAGGATTGTATTACAAATGCCCATATCGTAAATTTTACAGCGTCCAAAGACATTGATTTTTGTATTTACATTCCGGACACACTCCATCAGGACATGAAAAACATCATCAACTACTCCACAGTCATCACAATTCGGGGACAGAACTTTCTTCATTAGATAATAAAATTTATTTGATGGAATATGTCCAGAACGAAGTCTTAAAGCTATAGTAATTAAGTTTCTATTAAGGTTACAGTAAATCCATCCAAACTCGAGAAATCCCTGGCTGGATAGTTCGGTACCATATACCTTTCTCTTTTGACCTTTCGTTAAAATATTCCTGCCAAAGTTCTAAACATGTTTTTTTGCCTTTCCGAAGTAGTTTAAATACAGAGGAGTAATATTCATGGGGACTCCATCAACACACGCTTGCTTGGCGAGCAGATCAACCTTATCATTTTCCTTTAACTGAACATGCGACGGAATCCATTGAAGACATACAGTTTTTGAATTGGATTGAAGTTTTGAAATCAATTCATATATACCATAGGCTGTCGGCATACCTCGCGCATGAGAAGTGTGCCGAGCCAAGTGTTGCAGCGAACTTTTGGAGTCTGTCAGAATCACAAATATATCGCCATCAATTGATAGAATATAGGACAAAGCTTCCAATATTGCGATCAATTCAATGTGCATAATAGAAATATCTGAATCAATTTTAATCTTCATCTGGTTCAAAAGAATGGGGTCTAAAAAGGCAGTGCCTCCGGATTTTCATGATATATTACAGATAATGTTTAAATGTACCTAAATCTAAAAAAACTAAGTAACTAAAAAGTTAATTTAAAAAATCTAAAAACCCGACTGCTTGAAAAGCGAACTAAAAAGTCGTAAACAAGGAGAAACTCATGCTGTGCAGTCGGAGGATACTTCTGGTTTTGGTCAGGCAGCTCGCGATTTTTAATTAACTTTTTTTTTAAATATCTTGATCCGAGACGAAGTTATAAAGCGTCAAAGTAGATAATTAGAAAGAAAAGTCTGACGTCAGATGGCAAGTCGCTCATACAACTGTCATAGAAAAAGCCGTTTTCGTAGAGAGGGACAGACATATTTCTTTAAATTGTTATATCTCGATCGTTTTTCGATCAATTTGGATTCTGTATTCACAATTCGTTTTCTATTTTAGTATTTTCCTCGAAAAACTGGTCTAATAACATTTTTTTTTTTTGCATTTTCCCTATTGTCTGGGACTGATAAAAATGAGATGTGATAGGAATCACTTGTTCAGAAAGTGCGCTAGGAATTAATTGCCTACTTCTAAGTGTCCCGGTGGGTTAGTTCATTTCTACGAGCTAGCTACATCTGAGATGTTTCGCTCCCAGGGCTCTTCTAGTCAGTCATTGTTCCCTTCGATGACATTCGCGCAGGTAGTGAACAAATCAGGTATTAGAACGATCACGTACCTACTAACACTACGAATCCTGCAATATCTTATACTTATTATTCCGTGGGTATCTGTGGTACGTACGTACGGCCGACTCGTTTGCGCTGGCACCCGTTTTTCTAGTTGTCGTTTATTTATAGAGACATCGATACATTCGAAAATGCTAATCCTTTCGAGTTCGCTCATTATGAAACACGATTAAAGTAATTAAATTAGACGATTAAAATTAAGTTTTAATGTATTTTCTCAAACATGCTTGGAAATTTGAACATTATTTTGACAACCTTCTTCGATATAAATCATTCTTTATTACAGAGCAAATAAAATTTATACAATATGTAAAGTACTATACAAGTCTTGGCCACAACTAGGCATTTATGGACTTACGTATGTGTGCGCCAACATTTACACGTACGTCCATCAATGCCTCTTTTGCTGGCCGCTGCAGTAATGTACTATACTTTATCTTGCGGAACTGAGATTCGCTACAACAGCATATATAGTACTACTGGATATTGTTATATGTACTTATAACTAGAATGTAGGTAGGTAAAGTAAACAGTACTCAGAGGCTGGGCTGGCATCCATGTCAGTAGTAACACTGCCACACCTAAAGCCTAGTCTATAAATAGCTAAGAATCTCAATCAACAATAGATACAATCACAGAGGTATCAGCGAGAAGTTACCGACTTTTGGCAAACGTGTCAATGTCGCTGTCAGAGTCGCAGCGCACAGCTCGCGCTTGTTGACAGTCACTCAATCTTTTTAATAGCTATTAACATTAGCTATCTGCAGGTGTCGCCTGTCGCCTGCTCATGATATAAAATCATTTAGTAAATAAGTAGCTTACATGTTCTGTAAACTAGTATCTCCGCGTAACTAAACTGGGTGACTTGGTCTTTGGTTTCTTGTCAGATCTTCTGTGTCCATTGTAAATTGCTATTTTTATCACACAAAATAAACATTTCTGACAAAACTTCAGTGTATAGATAGCAAGCTCATGACCGGCTTCCGAATGAGTTTAAATAAATGAAGACGCTAGATGCAGATCAAAATATTAGTCAGTTTATAGCATAGCTCGCGGTCAGTTTAGATCCCTAGTGTCGTGGCGCCGTCGCCGCCGCCGCTGTATCGAGCCAAGTGCTGGCGACACCGGTATTAGTAACGGCAGGCGCCTAGCTGCTGTAGTAATATGGTCACAGCGACTTAGGAGCTTCATTAAAACTTGTAGGAGCGGTAGCCGGTTGGTATGAGCTCAAATATTCAGATTTAACACTATCACTACCTATCTAATGAAGCAAAAGCTGCTGAGTGGTATTAACAAACTATAGATTTTGCATGAATTAAGAGCCTACTTGTGCAATTCCAATAGGTACTTACCTATATAAAATTATGTAAGTGAGATATCCCGTAATGTAAGTACCTAAATATAGTTTGAGTTGTTGCTAGATAAACAAATGTAGGTAAACAGGGTGTAACAAAAACGAGGAAATGAAAAGACATTCAATTTTATTCATCTTTATGAACAACTTTTTTTATGAGGCGAATCCTGACATCGCGAATAGAAATAAACTGCCGCATACATTATTACTCATTTATTATATTATACACTAGCTGTGCCCGCGGCTTCGCTCCCGTCATCTGTCTGCCAACCCTACCCTACTTACCTTCCTGCCTACCCTACTTAGCTACCTACCATTTTTGTTTCTATAGTCATCGTTCTTTCGCGGAGAATCTTAACACCGCCATTCAGAAAATTACTTCAAATGCCCAACGCCATCTATCGAATATCGAGTTCAACTGTCCGAGTATCTGAATTGCGTGTGTTGTGATAATTTTACTTCTTGAACACTTTAAATTCATCTAACTTTTGATAGAGTGAACCGATTGCGATGAAACAAAAACTAAGTAATTCTTCAAGTTACGCATAATGTTTATGTAAAAATATTTACATTGGTTTCGTACATTTCACGTGATGCGTGCACAAATAAACAGACAATCAGATAAACAGACAAAAATTCCGGAAATAGGTTCAGGGCGGTGACCATAAGCTCTTAGAGCGGTATCAATTTGAGGTCGAATAAGGGACAGATTTATCTGACGTGTATACATCCTGTATACCTGTTGGTTATCCTTTAACACCTTGGTTATTTTTTTGAAATATTTTCGATGTACAAAAATTGCTTTTCTACAGATTTGTTATATGTGTTGATTGATATGTATCGATGATGATGGTAGCCGCATGCATAACGCGACAAAATGTAATGGACAGTCGACAGCTTTATATTTTTTCATGATTTCAGAGTTGTCCCGCAGTAAAAGAGGTTCGTAATGATGAGTAAAATGATCCTTTTTCAGGAATTGCGTTGTATGAGTAGGAACTTGCCCACTATTGTAACGATATTAATGCTAGTTATGATGGTTTCTGTGAGAATACTTACTACATGATCTGACGTGATGGTTGACAAGTATCTAATGTAATCAATCTGAGGACTGTGTATGTATCTGTGTACTTACAGTAAACAAAGTTTGATTTAGTTGTCTGTTACCGAGACTCCGAGACAGCAAAACAATTGCATATACCTAGTCATAGGGACAGCTTATCACATCCTGTTGCAATACTGAAGACGTATTTTACTCCAAAACATAGTGCAACATGTATAACAGGGCTGGCTGTCGTCACCTACACCTGTCAGTTGTGGACAGTAGCTACTCACGTGCCACGCAGACATGCCTGACCTTGCCCTGGGACTCCTGGGACCCTAGAGATGCGCGTACTACGCGGACACGAGCGCTACAGGGACCAGTGTGTGACGGAAGCATGTACCAGTCCCAAGTTATTTCATAAACCAACACTTAAAGAGTAGGCCATTGCAATGGATGCTCAACTCTACGTAGTTTTCTTTTGATATTCTGAAAAAGGTCGCGTTATCGCGCAGTTTGCCGTTGCACGAATCTGTCGCAAACTCGCGATCACCTGACGGACTTTATCACAGCGACTTGTTCCGGCACTGTTATGACTCTAACGATCGTATTCAATCATAATTCTGGCCGTGAGCCGTGAGATCAGCAAATAACACTATTAAAGAAATTCACTCAATAATATAACAAATACCCTCGATTTCATTGTTTTTCATGAAATGTTTACATTCCCCTGTCCACTTTATGTTGAGTTGCCATAACACAGCATGTAAGCTTTAAAATAAAAAAGGCATATTGACCATGGACATACTTTACCCGCTATAATATTGTCACCGATGGTTCCTGGTGGTTCCATTGAGCATTCAGCAACCTGTTGATGTTGTAAGATTCGGATTAAAGCTATTCGTGATCATGCGACGCAAGTAAGATGCGCCAGGTTTGCGAAACTTCTTTGGCCCACGAAGCGGAGCAAATTCTTTGAATATACCTTTGTAATAATATAAGTTCTTGTTTATTTGTTGCCACTGGCTGCAGCACGTGTGCTGTGCGGCCGCCTGTACTTGCGCGCGTCCTGCTCGCGGCGGCGGCGGCGCTAGTAGCATTCATTCACGACTTTGTTTAATATTTTAGCAATCAAACGAGTACTCCGTACAGCCAAAGTTAAACGCTTTTTCAGATCGTAGCTAATTTAGGAAAAGAGAATATCCTTATTGTTTATTTGTCAGTGTTTCACAGCTTCGGATGTTTGAGGACATTAGGGCAAGTCTAGTAGTTCAGCAGTGAGTGAGTTAGTGATGTGGCGGCAATACTGTAATGTGATTGTGGTATCTATGAGTAGATGCGGCCCGTTCTACATGAACAAACGTATAGCTCTCTTTTATTCCTGAGTAATAAATTAAGTTTGCGGCAGACCATGTCGACAGTGTCATGAGATGACATTTGTGCCTCCTAGTGTTGTGCCCGTGGTCCTGTACCGTGGTGTGGTGGCAGCGAGCAGCAAGCACAGTGCGCTGCAGCGAGCGCGGTATCTGCGTGTTTGTGTCGCGCTGTTTACTTACCCATCGGAAAGGTTTACTGATATCGAGATAATGAATTAAATTATAACGAGCGGCGGCTCGCCCATCCGCAAGCACAGTGAGGCTCGACCGGCGGACTCGGACGCGCGACACCCACCACAATACTATTAATTAATTAAATAATTAGTGAAACTGATATCGTTGTTGTGCTGGTGGCATGGAATCTGAGCTGGGTGTTCCACTACCGCGGCGCAGCGGCAAGGCGCACGGCGGCTGGCGGCGCGTGCTGCGCCGGCGCGTGCCGCTGCTGCGCTGGCTGCCGCGCTACGACCGCGTGTCGGCGCTGGCCGACCTGGTCGCCGGCGTCACGCTGGGCCTGACGCTGGTGCCGCAGTCCATCGCCTACGCCAGCCTCGCCAACCTGCCCGTGCAGTACGGACTCTACTCCTCGTTCGTCGGTACGTCACACTATGTTATACCATGAGCTCAAACAACGCTGGCTCGTCTATAGTGCCGTATGATCCCACTTTACCTTTATACATTAAAATCGATCTGTCAACCACTTCGATAGTTTAACATCGGCTGTTCGCTGTCTTTAACGTAATTTTCGTGTGACGTTCTAGAGTAAATTATATCCGATATTCAGGGCCGTTTTGACATGGTGACCCTATGACCTTGATAGAACACTATTTTGTTATAACAGATACCAAAACAAGGTAGAAGAGCGAGGTTCTAGATTTATTTTTATTTCTTTAGGTATCTACAGTTAAAAAATTATATTAAGTATGAAAACCTAGTTAACTGATGATTTTTCTTTGAATTGAAACAGTATAGTTAGTAGGTACCTATACAATTAAATTGTATTTTTATAAAGTTAAATTTGTCTAAACTTACTGAAATCGGCAAGCCTGATTTTCATATTGTAGTCAGTCATTATCGCTTGATTTTTTCTACCATAATATGTTTTTCGGTAATAAAAACCGGTCTTTGTTAGATGATTTGCCAGGAACTAGGAGGCCCCATCGACGGTGGGGCCCTGGGGACGTGCCCAGAGTGCCCATTGGGAAAGTGGGGCCTGCCGATGTTAATTGGACTGCTTAATTACACAGTCTTCTTTCTTTAGACATGCAAAAATAAAACACTTAATCTGACATAATCAAATAATTTGTGATAGGTACAAATGCGTTTTGGATAACACCTTCTTAATTCTTACAAACTCAGCATCTATCCTGACTTGTTACGTGTTAACGATGTAGACCAAAAATACATAATTCAGTTCATTAGGTACCTATCGTGGAAACACACAGAGAAGCATCAATGTTTATTAAATCTTCTTGTTTCGGTACGCAGGTACTTACCTTTAGGCAGCCTGGTACCGGCACATATATAGCTTTAATGTTACCTAGTACAAAAGTTAAACAAGGGGCATCTCAGGAGCCTGTAGTTGTTTTCATTAAGATTTCTTCGAAACTTGTATTCTTTGTTCTTTTAAGATATTATCTATTATTGGCTGCGAAGTTCAATGACTACGTTTAAAAGGTGACCTTAGAAAGACACACATTATTTTATTACGCGTAGGTACCTACTTATTATAGGCAGGTACCGTAGCAAATGTGCGGTCAATAGAAGATGTAGTTATGTAGTGTATCTACATACTACATATTCGTCTGTTTACATTTTGACATGACTTACAGCTAAATAATTAATAAGTAAAAGGGCCTTACTGAATGAGGGACCCTGGCGGCCTGGGGGACCTGGTAACTACCTTGCTGGTAGAGTTGATAACTTGTAACAGCGCAACTCTTGAAAACTCAAAAACACGTGAACGTACTACCGGGATACAAAAGTATTCTGTGGCAAACACAACCCAGCCGGGCGAGCACGGCCTCTGTGATAGGCTTGAGTCTCGCATTTTGTCACGGTTTTTGCTCCCAAACTGTGTCACAGTCACAGGAGGCCATGGCCTACCAGTGACATGCGTGTTTTGAGGCGACGTGGGTCAGTTTGTATGTGGACGGTTTCCTCAGGCACGATGCTGTACGTGGTGCTGGGCACGGTGAAGGAGGTGTCCATCGGACCCACCAGCCTCATGGCACTGTTCACGCTGCAGATCTGCCGCGGCCTGCCCGTGGAGTTCGTGGTGCTGCTCACCTTCCTGTCGGGCTGCGTCGTGCTCACCATGGGCCTGCTGCGGCTAGGTAATGAGCTACTTGTCCTGTCACTCCGCCATGCTGCATCACCATCATCCTGTCCATAATATCATGATTTACTTGTAGTTGGCAGCATACCTGAGTCCCACACGTTATGTATTTCATCTCTCTCTTCACTATTTGCCCACTTCCTACCCATACCATATTTCACACGATCAACCCTTCGCTTGTTAGGACTACGTATGAGCCACCCCACATTTATACGAGCATGATCCGTATTTACATACAACAAGCGTAACGCTTCGCTGTTGCACTCTGGTTTGCAGCCTTTCATGAAACACGTCGTTATCGCACGATGTTTATGACATGTGCGAACATTTTAATTTCACTTAATGCCACATAATAACGAACAAATGTTTACCCATTAGGTACATGATGTCAGATGTTACTCGTACACAGTGTGTGAACAGCGGCAGCGCTCGGTGTCTTCAATCAAACTTAACAACGGTCAATTACGTACTTTGTAATCCTTATCTTAATTAAAGTTGTATTAGGTAACACTATATAATACTGCAGTGTTTATTTCCAAGTTTATTGTATGTACGAGTATGTGTGAACATTACTGAAGATGGCCGATTTATGAATGAATGCTGTCGTATCGTATTAGTATATTTGCGTAGGTAGCTACTGAAACCATTTTCTCGACTTTTGAACCATTAAAATTATTTGAAGTCAATATTTTGTGTCAAATCGTTTAATCCTAATACTAAACTCTTTTGCAAAAAAAACGGGCACCTAAGGAAATTTACATTCTAAGGTCGATTTGAGTTAATTAAATGAAATTTAATTATTTGATGTAGTCTGTATACTTATAATCATGTAAATTAATACGCGTGAAGTGAATCCTGGCAATTTAAAAAAGAAATCGATGAATTCTTTAAAACCGATGTACACGGCCAAACAATAGGAAGTGGTCGGCAATACAGACAAGAAGATTTTTTTCCTTTTTTTATTAAATAAAGTTACAAATTTAAAAACCTAATAACGAGTGTTCCTCTTGCCAAAATCCATAAAAAGTTTGTGAGAATAGATGGATAGATATTTGTTACTTTTTCACGCAAAAACTACTGAACGGATTTTGATGAAACTTTACAGAATAATAGCTTATACACCAGAATAACACCTATGCTATAATTTATAAAGAGACATAAAAATTCGGCCTATCAACTTATTGATAACGTCACTATTTATTATTTGCAAAAAAATCTTGTTTTATAACATATTTTAAAATTGAACCATATCTAATAACGACAAATCTAATAAAATAAAAATGAGTGCACAAACGTCAGCGATACAAAGCTAATGCAAGTATGTGTAATGTGAGGCAGAACGTGTTCAAACATGATGACGTCTGTTAGGTTTCCTGGTGGAGCTGATCTCTCCGTCGGTGACGAGCGGCTTCACGTCGGCCACGGCCATCATCATCGTGGCGGCGCAGCTCAAGGGGCTGCTGGGGCTGAGCTTCACGGCAGAGTCCGTGGGCGACAACATCCGCCTCATCGTCACCAAGTGGGACGACGTGCGGCCCGCTGACGCCGTGCTGGGCGCCGTGTGCTGCTCCGTGCTGCTGCTGCTCAGGGTATGTATCCTGTGTGTCCGGTCGACGCCACAACCATATAAAGCAGCACAGGAGTCAGGATCAACAATTTATTCATCTTCTCCTTCTTTTCAAGTCGATAGCTTGTGAACTGATTTACGTTCGCCATAAATAGTTTTCTGCCAAGTATGATGTTAGGCACTTTCCCAAACGAGTGTTGAACTGCTGACACGAAGAGTCGATTTGTCTTCAGATAACTTTTATCTCAAGCATAAATTAAGGGGACTGCCAAAACCTGTGTAGAGAATAATATGTCAAATTCATTGTTCAGGTATAATTTAAAGGTAAACCAACAATTTCTGATTTTTTACCTTTTAAACCGAAGAAATTTCATATAAACTTTCAACCCCTGTTTTATCCCCTTATAGGAAGAATTTCCATTCTTTTTATCAACCAACAGCGTAAATCAAAAATTTCACGTATCCAACTTACAAACTGTAGAAATTTCATACAAACTTTCGTCCCCTTTTTTTACCCTCTTCCGGGTGGATTTGCCAAAAACAAATAAATATATGAATTCTTTTTATCAATCAAGAGCATAAATATAAAATTTCACGTGCCCAATTTACAAACTGTTGAAATATCATACATACTTACACCCCCCGTAGGGCTGGAATTTCCAAAAATCTTTTCTTAGTGCGCACTTACGTCACTTGAGGAACCTCCCTGCCAAATTTCATATTTATACGTGAAACTGTACGTTATACCTATCTTCATTTAAATTAATTTTGTTGTAGTTTCTGTTTGTTGTATTATAAGTCATCAATAAATGTTTGTTGAACACATAGGTTTGCAAAAGCGATGACATTCCCTTAAACCGGGCCTGTCGCCTGTCGTAAAATCTGTTCCTTCCTGACATGTCACTATATTCTATCTCTTTACCAATTTTCAGGTACAAAAAGCCAAGGATTTCATATAACTTGCCCTTAGTCCAGGCTATCACAAAATTCTTTCTTAGCTTATGTCTCCTACTCATATACTCTAGACTTGCTAAATTTCAGGACGGTGGTAGTACATAAATAAAACCGAACTTACATACAAACTTGCGAGAGCCCTTAGACCCTCTAAATCCGGCCTTGTCGCAACATCCGTTCTTAGCGGACGTCTACTAACTATTATAAACTAACTCCCTGTCAAATTTCATATTTATACGTCAAGCGGTTTTCAATCACGAGTGAGTCACCTTTCGCTTTTTAACCGACTTAGCAAAAAGGAGGAGGTTATCAATTCGATTGTATTTTTTTTGTATGTGTGTTACCTCAGAACTTTTTATTGGGTGAACCGATTTTGATGATTCTTTATATATACATAGATTACAAAATGTGATCAGTGAAATCTAAGGCCTAAAGCAATAGTGTAATAGGAGGTGTATATCAGTGTTGGTGTGTTGTGGTGTGCAGAAGCTGAAGGACGTGCGCGTGCGCGGGACTCGGGCGGCGCGTGCGCTGTGGCTGCTGTCCATCAGCCGCAACGCGCTCGTGGTGCTGGCCGCGTCGTCCTTCGCCTACCTCACGCACCACCCGCACCAGCCGCCGCTCTTCAAGCTCTCCGGTAACCACCTCACTTGATTACCAGCCGATCTATTCATTAAAAACCTCATTATGGAAACTTTGGTGAGATTCGTACAGAATAGACTGGCTGTTGTTCCTGGGGACAGGGAACACGAATCAGTTTATCGACAGGCTAATTACGTATCTTGCAGAAGCAGAACGCAATAATTTCTCTTCAGTCACAAGTCCATATATATCAGCGACAGCCACACCATAACAATTTTGTGAGAGTGCTGACTGTATGGAACAATCACTTAACTAAAGTATGTATTTAATTAAAATGTATGGTTCTTTAATTAAAATACTTTGTCACATGTGTTTGAGAGTTGACGTTCGTATTAGGTTGGTTCTGGAGATTGCTACTTGATTATTTTAGCGCAGCGTACGTTTCTAGTGCCAAAAACAATCAAGTGGCAGTCTCCAGAACAATCTTGGCCGGTTTTTTTAAATATCAAAACCCGGCAAGTTAACACATAAAAAAATGAAGTGGTTTTGATATATAATATGTATTGTATGGTGGTATGGTACAGGGCGCGTGGAGCCGGGCCTGCCGCGGCTGTCGGCGCCGCCCTTCAGCGCGTCGCTGGACAACAGCACCGTGACCTTCGTGGACATGGTGCACACGCTGGGCGGCGCTGTCATCATGATGCCCATCGTCATGGTGCTCGCCAACATCGCCATCGCCAAGGCTTTCTGTGAGTACTATTACACTTTTTACAAAAAGCACTTTTCACTTTTTACAAAATTGCCACCTAACTGAAACTTTTTCTGAGCTTGAAAAAACTTTTCTGATTGTCTAATCCTTTAACTCCTGATGAGCCCGCTCTTGATCTCGATGTCACCCGATGGCACGATACCATCGTGCCATCGGGCGACATCGAGTTGAGTGAGAAGATGCCTGCTCACTTTTGGGTTTAAGTACAAAATAATGTCTTCAAGGTTTACGACGTGAACGTGCGACATTCAACCTTGAAAGTGGGTAAAGATAAAGATATTTATTTGCTCAAACACTTGTATACATGCAATAATAAATAATACGTGCATGCAGGATAACATTAAAAAAAAATATATTTCACATTCTATGTCGTGCAAAATATTTCGAAATTAATATTATGAACAAATACAATTAATAAAATCAAAAAACCCGACTGCTTCAAAAGCGAACTAAAAAGATGTTAACAAGAAGAAAATCTTGCTGTGCAGTCGGAGGATACAAATTCGCGAGCTGGCTGACTAAAACCAGATGTATTTTTATTTACAACTTTTTAGTTATACTTTTTTTTCGAATGACTTTAAACATTTAAGTGGTATATATTTTCGTAATTACCTCTAAAAACCCTTAATTTTGATAACCCACACAATGGGTATCTTTCTTTTTTTTCAACGGCACTTATCTAAAACACTTGGGCGGCCAAGACCTATCTAACGATGTCTTAATTATAAAAAGCCGTCAAGTGGTTTGAAAGATACGAGGTAATAAAGAATATTACATACATACATGCAAACATACAAGATACGCGCGAAAAACATAAACCTTTCCTTGCAGCCGGTTAATAAAATGAATTTAAACACAATAATTGCAGAATGTCAACAATAAAAAAAAGAAACTGAAGTAGGTACGCGCAATAGCGCGCTAGTAATGTAAAAAAAGTAGTATCGGCCGCGAGGAGCAGTGGTGGGTGGCCCAGTAGTATCGGCCGCGACTTACAAGTTGTGAGTCGTGGGTTCCAGCCCAGGTAGGCGGTTTACTTTGTGTAAATTATTTCGTCACCACTGCTCTCAAAACGGTGAAGGAAAACATCGTGAGGAAACCAGCATGTCCTAGAACCAAAAAATTCGAAGACGTGTGATATCCACTAACCCGCACTGGGCCCGCGTGGTGGAATACGGCCCATTCCCTCTCACAGAGAGGAAGCCTGTTTCCCAGTAGTGGGAACATTAATAGGCTGATGATGATGTAAAAAATATCATTCAGGTGTCAATTAATATAATAATATATAATTAACAGTAATATAATGTCAAAACTATGTTCAAATATCAAACAAATGTCAAGTAAAAAATGTATGTCAAATCTATGTAAAATATTAAACAAATGTCAAATAGAAAAAAAAAAAAAAAGATAATAAAATGTCAAATCTAAGTGACATTCATCAAATGTCAAAATATCAATAATAATAATCTATGTCAAAATGATTCTGCCAGAATTCGCTAATAATATAGTAGGCCTTTTTAATTAGAAAGGTTTTTAACTGTTTCTTCAACTGAACGTTGTTAAGCTCCCTCCAACTTTTGGGTAACTTATTATAAATACTAGGAGCCATGCAGAAAACTCTTTTGCGCATAAGTGCCGTCCTACTCCTATGCAGACAGAGCTGACTTTGACCACGCCTGTTTCTAGGGAATTCATCCGCCATTAGTGGAAATAAGTGATTGTTATCTCTCACAAACATTACTATTTCGAGAATGTAAGGCATCCCTTTAATGTTAATATTTTATAGTGTATGAACAAGGGCTTACAATTACAACTATCGGTGGATTTTAAGTTAAACATGGCTCTAAAGCATCTCTTTTGTGCTTTAAATGCAAATTCTTTATTAGTTGAGTTACCCCAGAAGATAACCCCATATCTAAGAACAGATTTAGTTAGCCCGTAGTAAACGGTTAATAGCGCATCTATATTAACCGTTTGAGAAAGATTGTACAAGGCGAACGCACTACTGCTTATTCTATTAGTCATTACCTCTATGTGCGGCTTCCAATTTAAATTACGATCTATAGTTAGTCCTAGAAACACATTGGTGATACAATGATTTTCATAAGTACAGGTACCAACGATTCTCTTTTTCCGTGTTACTTTTAACAATGTATGAATTTATCTTTTTTGATCCTGTTCATTGTATTTTTCCTGAATAAATGAATTTATTATTATTATTTCCTTTATTTATCTCCATTCTTATTTAGTACATTTTTAAATATTAAAAAAAAAACAAATCTTAAAAATATTTAAAAATATAAAAAATTTGCTGTTGCCTACGGCTTCGCTCCCGTGTACTACTCCACAGGACCCATTTTCGGTATTAAAAAATATCCTATGTCACTCAGGAATAAAAGATTTTTTCAAATCGGTCCAGTAATTTCGGATCCTATTCGGTACAAACAAACAAACAAACAAATCTTTCGTCTTTATAATATTATCTCCTTTATTTATCGGTTTTCTTATTATTTACATTTTTAAATATTTTTATAAAATAAATTAATAAACATTTAAAAATATAAAAAATAGAGGCCCACCGGTATCGGGAACAGGGTACAAGCTACCGGCGGTCAGGGCTCCAGAGAGAGGCACCTCCTAACTATACGAGCCGTGTCCAGCAGTACTGCCTTCTGTATCAGACCCTTGATCCAACCGCCCAATGACAGCCTCGACAGATGGTCGTCGAGGCTCTTGGCCATCAGGCCGTTGGCCGTAACGACAATCGGCACAATGATCGCCGAGTCCACATTCCACATGTCGACAACCTCGTGTGCTAAGTCAAGATATTTGTTTTTTTTTCTCTTTCTCAGCTTTCACGAGGTTCTCGTCATGCGCGATGGTGACATCGATTATCATTCTGCGGCGCGCTTATCGGTCTATCACCACTATATCCGGCTTATTGGCAACAATAGTCCTATCAGTGATGATAGACCGATCCCGTGACATGGTCATTTTCGAGAACTGGGTCGGGCACATACTTGTAATTTGTAATACGGTACCTCCGATTCCACTAGATTGTACTTCAAAGCAAATTGCTGGTGAATAATCCTGGCCACTTTGTTATGCCTGTGTAAGTACTCGTCGTTAGCAAGACGTCAATATATACAGGTACAGACTATTATTATGGCCTTAAAAACACAAAAATGTCGTGGGATACGATGGCATATAGACCAAAGTAATATAAGCCGTAGCAACTGAAATATGCGACCATTTGTCTCATATTATAAATCTGTGTATTATAAATGGCACGTTTCCTGACGCACTAAAAATAGCGATCGTTAAACCAGTATTTAAGAAAGAAGATAGAGAGCTCATGGAATTTTACAGACCTATTTCTCTGATTACTATCTTCTCGAAAATATTTGTGAAATTCATTCAAAAATAAGTAAACGATTACATAGAGAAATATAATAATTATGTAATGAGCAAAAGGGTTTTCGCGAAAATAAGACTATAAATATGGCAATCTACGACTTTATACACTATATTGACAAAAGTTGATAAAAAAAACACCTGTATATGCTATCTTCTGCGATATGACTCAAGCATTTGACTACGTTAATCATGACATTCTAATAAATAAACTTAAAAAGTATGGTAAGAGGCAATGTTCTTCATTTAAATAAATCCTGTTTAGACAATAGAAAACAAAAGACAGAAATCACTAGAATTAATATAACCACTAGAGTCTGGCAAACGAAAGTAGACACTAGAATTATTTGCAAACTTTTTATATGGCAATGCTATACTAATGTCAACCCCAATTTTCCGTATGACGCTACTAAGTTGATACTTTGTTTTAATTCGTAATCACTATTTATCTTTTGGTAAAAACATTTTCTCTATTTAATCATTTAAAAAGTTTCATTGTTAATGTAGAAAACGATGATTCCTGTGACTCTTATGAGTCTTTTCACATGGAAGTCATAGATTCAGATTTTTATTGATAGTGAATAAACCAAAATGATTATAGAATACTGTTGCTTTTTCTTATTCAGATTAATATATTTAAAGTGGTAATACTTAAATATACCTATAGTATTTTTATTATTATTCTTTATATTATTTTTTTATTTAGATGAAGTAATATAAATAATTCTAAAGTATCAAATTAGGTTATTTCAGGTATTGCATACTTGTTTTTGGGCTTGCTATGCTGATATTTTTTCTCATTTTGCCGCGCTTTTTCAGTCTCTACTTTCGTTTGCCAGACTCTAAAAAGGAAGAAGTATACTTATCAGATGAACGTCAAACTATTTTTGGTGTTCCACAAGGTAGCGTATTGGGACCGCCACTTTTTATGCTATGCATTAATGACATGCCATAATCAATTCCACACCCTATGACTTTATTTGCAGATGATAGCACGGTGACAATTTCTAGTAGTAGCAATGACAAAGCTCTTCCTTGATAGCAAATGCTACTATAGCATAAGCGAATACCTAAATGATAAATTATAAGTAAATTCATAACTATATATTTGTATCTACAAATACTCATACCGCCGACCAAAATACAAAATATATTTTTTATTTTATATAAATATGAAGTGCCCAATAAATAACTTACCTTAAGAATAATACATATTAATTACGTAATAAATAAAAATACTAATTAGTAAATAAAATAAATTTGACTATTTAAAAAAAAAAAATTGTAGGTACTATATTACTAAATAGATAATAAATACGCAGTATATAATTTAGAAACAATGATTATAATCCTTAATTTCAATTTCTGTATTAATAGAACAGTGTAACTTTATATAATTTATCACATTAAACACTCAGTGTTCTTCCTCCTCTCTCCTACTTATCTATGCTGTGCCCGACAGGGTTGAATTGACATGATCCAATATAAACTTGACATTCACAATACCTTGACATCTATAATAGAATGGTCTAACTAAAACCATACATGGCATGGTGGAACTAAAATCATACATTTTTACCAAAGATTGACTGTAGATAATATGGACATAAATAAATATAATAAAATTGTTGAAATCTACATTCACAACTACAGCTAGAGAGTGCAACGCGAATGCAATACTACAATGTTTTTTGCAAAGGTTCTCGGTTTGTGATTTCCAGTTAATTATTTATCAATTATTAGTCCAAGGAAGTTATTAGAATATATTTCGATTCCTGACCTTGATTGCGGCCTACCATGGCTTAGTTGCGTGTCACCTAAGATACGGTATCATATTTTGGGGAAACTCTACAGACGCTAACACGGTATTTAAGGCCCAAAAGAGTTGCATTAGATCCATGTTCGGGCTAAAAGGGTCGATACATGTAAACCATATTTTAAAAGGTACAACATATTAACTCTTCCAAGTCTGTATATCCTCGAAACCGCAATGTTTGTTAAAACAAACCCCAATTTGTTTCCACGTCTACAGGACGTTGTACCGCGTAATAGACGGGATATGATCGTTCTTCAAGGCTATTCAGCAAAAACGGCACTCATGCGCAGAAGTATCGTCTGCATCATCTGCATGGCGCCTATTATATTAAACATATTGCCTAAACATTGGAAGGAGCTAAATGGTAAGGCATTCAAGCGTCAGTTGAAGGTGTTTCTTTCGCAAAAGGCATTTTTTTAGTGTCTCCGAATTTTTAGCAGAAAAAGTTTTTTTGATTGGATAGTTTTATCTTTTCCTGAAAATAATAATAAATTTATATGAATATTGAATTTTAATTCGATGTAATATCTTGCATGCTCTTGTATGTATACAACGTTTAAACAAATACAGAAATCTAATATAATCTAATCTAATATTAAATTTTGTTTGACATTTTGTTGAAATTTTTATATAGATTTTATAATTAAATTATACATTATTCTTATTAAACATTTGATTGATATTTTCATCTTGAGATTTGATTAATTTTTATATTTGACATGTATTATTTTATTTGAGAAGAGCAGTGGTGGCCCAGTGGTATCGGCCGCGACTTACAAGTTGTAGGTCGTGGGTTCGAGCCCAGGCAGGCGCTTTACTTTGTGTAAATTATTTCATCACCACTGCTCTCAAAACGGTGAAGGAAAACATCGTGAGGAAACCGGCATGTCCTAGAAACAATAATTCGAAGACATGTGACATCCACCAACCCGCACTGGGCCCGCGTGGTGGATAACGGCCCATTCCCTCTCACAGAGAGGAGGCCTGTGTCCCAGCAGTGGGAACATTAATAGGCTGATGATGTGATGATTTTATTTGACATTTGATTCATTTTTATATTGATTTGACATGCACTATTTTGACATTTGATTTATATTTTTTGCATAAATTTAATAATTATACGTTATTGCTTTTTGACATTTTTGATTGATATTATTATTTTAATTTTATTGATATTTAGAGATAATTGTTATATGATTTTCACTTTTTTATTGTTAGCATTGATAATTATGGTATTAATTTATAATTAAACTTAACTTGCATAATATTTGCACGCCATAGTATGTGGCAAACATGTCGGCATCTTTTGTAATTTTTTTGTTATCTTGCATGCATATTGTATGTGTCCTTTCCTTTTCTTTTAGTTGAGTCCAACAGAGAAGACATTGCCCTTTCCTTTTCTTTTAGTGGAGTCGAACAGAGAAGACATTGCCCTTTCCTTTTCTTTTAGTGGAGTCGAACAGAGAAGACATTGCCCTTTCCTTTTCTTTTAGTTGAGTCCAACAGAGAAGACATTGCCCTTTCCTTTTCTTTTAGTGGAGTCGAACAGAGAAGACATTGCCCTTTCCTTTTCTTTTAGTGGAGTCCAACAGAGAAGACATTGCCCTTTCCTTTTCTTTTAGTTGAGTCCAACAGAGAAGACATTGCCCTTTCCTTTTCTTTTAGTTGAGTCCAACAGAGAAGACATTGCCCTTTCCTTTTCTTTTAGTGGAGTCCAACAGAGAAGACATTGCCCTTTCCTTTTCTTTTAGTGGAGTCCAACAGAGAAGACATTGCCCTTTCCTTTTCTTTTAGTTGAGACCAACAGAGAAGACATTGCCCTTTTCTTTTCTTTTAGTGGAGTCCAACAGAGAAGACATTGCCCTTTCCTTTTCTTTTAGTAGAGTCCAACAGAGAAGACATTGCCCTTTCCTTTTCTTTCATTGCTACCTTTTTTTCTATTCGGACATAGCTATTTTTATAATTTCTTACACTGGCATTATTTAGCGTACCTGGGCATAATACTCTCTTCATCTTACTTTCAATTTTAATCCCGTTAGCAATCCACTTTACTGTTGTGTTTTTATATGGCTTTATTCTAATTGACTTCTTTCGTTAACATTCTTGGAATACTTTTCCAAGACTGTTTATGAAACTTTTTCCCCATACTAATTCAATTTTTATTTTTAATACTGTTCTTGTAGGCAATATTATTTTTTTCATTAAAAATTTCTTTTTTAAATGACTTTAGTTTGTTCACAGTTTATAAATTTCTTATTGGTTTTGTCAAAATCTACATTGCACAATATTCCATGCCGCATTCCATGGCCGTCTGCTAATCCATTATGATCAATAAAACACTGGTCTATGTCATCATCAGGAAGATTTGTAATTACGTTCTCAAGGCACGAATGTGCGTTGTTCCGAATAAGAGTAGGAGTATTTATAAGGTACCGATAATTATAACAAGTCAATATACTGAAAAAATCAGCAGATTTTTTACTTTCAACAAGTACATCAATATTAAAATGCACTAATACACATATAATGCACTTCTTGTTAATAAAAAATTTCAGCAATTTTTCTAAACTAGATCTAATTTTTTTCATTTTATTTATCGTGTTGACTTCTGTAGCAACAACAGAGAGATAACCCAGTTTCAAGATATAACCTCACATATTTCAAAACTATCTGATCTATAATTATATTTTCACATTCCTCAGTTATAAGTGCTAAAATAAGGCCCTCCTTTTTACCTCCTCTTTGTTTGATCGTCCTTGTGTTGTATGAAACTAATTATTTTTTGTCTCTCTGTTACTGTTACGAGGTATATTATTGTTGTTACAGCGACGGGCGGCCGGGTGGACGCGACGCAAGAGATGGTGACGCTGGGGCTGTGCAACATGGCCGGCTCGCTGGTGCACGCCATGCCCACGTGCGGCGCCTTCACGCGCTCCGCCGTGTCGCACTCCAGCGGCGTGCGCACGCCTGCCGCCGGCCTCTACTCCGGTCAGTAAGCGGCACTGTAGCTCTGTACAGCACGTCACACTGTAGCACTGTGCAAAATGTCACACTGTAGCTCTGGGCAACACATCACATTTAAGCATTGTACAGCACGCCACAATGTGAAACATTGCACACACTGTGCAAAATGTCACACTTTATCATTGGGCAGCACGTCACACTGTAGCACTGTACGGCACGTCACACTTTAGCTCTATACAGTACGTCACACTGCAGCATTGTACAGCACGTCACACGTACATAGCCATTTGTATTGACGGCGTGTTTGTGTGGTTGCAGGTATCATCACGCTGCTAGCGCTGATCTTCCTCACGCAGTACTTCTACTTCATCCCGAAGGCGTGTCTCTCCTCTGTGCTGATCTGTGCTGTCATATTTATGGTAAGAGCCAGTCTGTTTCGTATTACATCAAACACGCTTCACATTCACTTCTGCATATCAAAAGTATCATAGCGGAGGAGAGCATTGTTTATGTTGAATGAATGATTGATTTAGTATTCCTTTTCGATATAAATATAATTCTATTGGAAATAGTAAATACTGATAATAACAGTAAATATTCGAGTAATTCACAACAAGGCCGGGCTGGGGGCATGAATGACAAGTTGCGCAGGTTAAGACAGTGCTATCTGAGTGCGACGCCCGCCAGCGCCGCCGGCGCCGCACTGCCGCACTGCCGCACTGTCTCCATGTTCACACGGCCGTCTTTCTATCGCGCGTTAACTTCCATCGTTGAGCCGAATGTTGATAATCCAAAAGAGCATGTCCCTGTCATGTTAAGTAAAACACCTTTGGGAGCAGGCGGCAGTGGCAGGGTGTAAAGTCCCACAAACCTCCATAGAAAAGGGAGGATCCTCCTACTAGACGGGTGTTGTGTCTGATCCATAGATATAGGATGTACAAGATACACAGAGTCAGATGGAAAACGAAACCAAAAATATAAAATCTATGTGTTAGGGAATTTGTCCATGTGTTAGTTAAAAAAGTGTTGATAAAAAGTCCATGTTCTATATCGATATCGATACTTGGTGAACACCATAAGAAACACGATTGCTGGGCAAAAACCATGCTTTGCTTTAATTAAAATACAAATTACAAAATAATATCTCGCATGTATTTAAAATACGAAATACAAAATATTTTTAAGGCGTGTATTTAAAATGTAAAATACAGTATTTTAACTTTGTTTATTTAAAATACAAATAACAATATACAGTCAGTCATCCATCGTGACATTCGTACTAATAAACTTAATCAATACACAGAAGTTCGGTGAAAATAACCGTTTGAAATGAAAATTACAATTTACAAGGTACTTGACAATTTGACGTACGCGGTCGCCATTTTGCTTATGAAAGCTATCAAGCGCTATTTTCTGCAGAACGCATCTATTAATTAAATCGCTAAATGTATTTTGAAGCCACAAGTATTTGAAGTACTAATAAAAAAATACCGCAGCGTCAGGTATTTGAAATTGATGACACGATTGGCGTAGTGGTTGAGCGATCGGCTGCTGCGCTGCGTGTCGCGAGTTCGATTCCCGCACGGAACAAATATTTGTATGGCCTGCAGATAGTTCAATGATAAATGATATTATTTCTGTAAGTTGGTTTGTACAAACACGTTTACATATTTTATAAAAGTAGATGAGGTCGGCGTTTCCTATCTGACTACTCCGAGAAGAAAGGGCGAAACAAACTCAGAGGTCACAGTTTCTTTTAAATTCCAGACAAAATCTTGTTTAGATCATGTGAAGACCATGTAGACTGATATCTGAAATGGTCTTTTGAGGAAAGAACCAGCCAGATTGAGTGGACCTGTCTAGTCAGTGCACGGATTTGTCAATAACCGTGCAGCTCTACTCAGAATTTAAGGAGCTCAACGATTCGACGAACAATACCAAAGAAAGGACATTCGGGTAGGCCGCATAAACTACTCAAACTGCCAGACCATGAAAGGTTTTCATAAATATACTGAGAAGGCACAGTCATTACATTAATCTCCTTAAATTTCTCTCTGAGAGAGTGTCTTGCGCTTAATTTATAAATTGATCGAACAGCTCTTTTCTGTAAAACAAAGATAGTCTGGATGTCGGCGGCATTTACACTAATACACACTAATTACGAATTTTTCTAACAGCATATGCTGCGGAGCTTAGCTTTTTTGACAATTTATCTATATGTGGGCCCCATTGTAGCTTAGCATCCAAAGTTAAGCCTAAGAATACATGTAGGTATTGTATTGTATTCATGTCATGATGTCACTAAAAACGATTCAGTTTTTATCGATACTCATGACGTCACCGCTTTGTCAAGCCCTAGCGTAAACAAACAATTTACTCTTTTACATAATATTTTCGCCAATTTTGTTTATATATACGAAATATACTTATATAAAACATTGGAAATCAATATACTATTGTAAGACTCTTTTTCTGAGCCGATTACTAGCAGAAATTCGGCAAAATATGGTTCAAAACAATCCAAGGACAAAATTGTATTTACCTGTGAAACGTGTATTTATTGGGGTTATTTCGTCTTGTAACGTCACATTCACTCACAGAACAAGTCCCCATAATTGTATAATTAATATTATCAATTTAAATCTAAAGATTATTATTTAAATGCAAGAAATTCACCGCGGCGTAAAACAGATGGTCCGCTAGGGTTACTTATTCGCGAAAAAAATGACATATCGGTACGTCATTCACTCTCTCTTTTTCTCTTGGGCGGTTTGTACTTGATTAGGATTTCTCGCTCGCACGCTTCGTGTATCTTTTTGCGTAGCAAAAAAAATTCTAAATCTATGGTCTGATCCGGGCTACTGTCCAACGGTTATTGTCGGACTGTAGTATGTTCAAATCGCACCGAAAACTTTGCTTGCGCGATGCAGGATTTATGTGACGTCATGTTATTAGTTTATAAGTGGCGGCGTTGGTGCTGCTACACACCGTTAAAAGAGATCAATCACTTTCTTTGGAGCTTTGGTACCGACATGGTATAGCAACAAAACTTATGTCAATATAAACCTTAATGTACAAGAATACTTACAGAATTAACTTGCTTTTGATAACTAGTAGATTTTACTGTCCAACAAGCCGAGAGTTAATAAAAAAATTGTGAGCGGTAAAAAAACGCCCGTGTGCACTCGGGCTAACTTGCGATAACCTCTGACGGTTTAATTGAATGTACCGCATATCGACACTTATTGTAGAACAATTAAGCGAAGACTTTCCAGTGACCCGTTAAGTAAATGTACTTGCACTAAGTTGATTGTTTTATTAAGATGTTGGTTTCTTATCGTATTTGTTACTAAAATAACTACAATACGTATATACGTACCCATTCATTGGCCGTGTTATACAGGGTCGAAAAACACGGCCAATGGGTACACAGACAGTAAATACCTGAAATATATTGGTTTTAGTTTTACTAGGAAATCAAAAAAGACTCGTATCATGCAATTGATGACATGTCACATGATCTTTGGAAAGCATTTTAAACGGAATCAAAATTATTGTTACTACTCTTCATAGTTTCAGATTTGGCCATCCACGTTCACTTGAAAAACTCAGTGTACGGTTCACGTACAGGCAAATTGCTAACGCCGCGATCTACTTTAATTGACATTACTTCTCATATTCATATTATTTATTGTACACAAAACAATCATATACAAATACAGAAGGAGTAGTTACGTACACAGGCGAGCTTAACCTATAATTGGGTTCTATAAGCAATCCTCAGTATTATATAGAGATTTACATAATTAGGACAGTTAACAAAAGAGCACAACAAAAAATGTTAAAATCAAATTAAACATTTCAATTCTTACTAACTAAAAACACTACACAAATTCGTGTACAGCACACAATGCATAAACATAATACATACATACTATATAAAATATAACTAAAATATATACATATTTACGAGTCATGTTGACAGGAAATGTTCCCTAGTTCTTCTCCTGAAGATCTCTAACGAAGGGCTATCCCGTATGGTGTGAGGAAGATTATTCCGTGCTGTCCACGAACAGTAAAAGATCCCCCGTAACGACTTGATGAGTGAGGAGGAAAAAGAAGGAGAAGATATAGGAACGGCAAGGCTTTCCTCTCGGAACAAGACATTCAAGGCGTTCCTGAAGATACGAAGGAGAGGTAGGATTGTGATGAACAGAAAAGAGTAGAGAAAGCGTGTGCGTATCTCGGCGCTGTCGAATAGGCAGCCACTTCAACCGCCTCCGACACATGGTCGTTCTTTCGGAGGCCAAAAATGAAGCGGATGCACAAATTCTGCAAACGCTTGAGCTTATCAAGAGGTTCTTCAGTCGCATCAAGGAAGCAGACATCAGCTTACCCAAGAAGAGGAAGAAGAAGAGACTGATTAAGAGTTACTTTAGTTGATAAAGGCAGGAACTTCTGAAGACGCTTTTGAGATCGAAACGAGCGAAACACGCACCTGCTTACTTTCAATGTTTTGATCCATATTAGCGACATTACCAGATGGTGTAATAATATTGCGAGTTTTTATTTTATCAAAATCGGCCTCGAGGGAGGAATCCCTTTGCTTTCGCTACTCTTCATAGTTTCAGATTTGGCCATCCACATTCACTTGAAAAACTCAGTGTACGGTTCACGTACAGGCAAATTGCTAACGCCGCGATCTACTTTTCGCTTCTCGTTATATTTACTTTTAATATTATATGTATTTAGTTACGAATAGCTGCCGTACTATTAGCATCCAACTTAACTTTTGTGTAACTTTTACGAATAAACTGTATTATGGTGAAATCTGTGGTTTTCATCAACTCATATCCAACAACTCAACTGTTAGTAACTGGCTACCTTTGAGTCGTACACTCACCATGTATATCATCGTCAATACTAAAGTCTCTTCTCTTATTTCAATATTTTTATAACTACTGAAGGCAATGTTATGGTGAATTTTAGGAGAGGTAGTTTGTGGTGTCTAGCATAAATAATTGGGTATTGGGATATTATATGAGACTTATTTCGTTAACAGATAGATTTGCGCATCGTGGCGCGGTTGTGGCGCAGCGACCGGCAGGAGCTGGCGGTGCTGGCGCTGACGTTCTGCGTCAGCATCGCTCGCACCGTGGAGCTGGCCGTGCTGGCGGGCGCGCTGGCGTCGCTGGCCGTGCTGCTGCGCCAGCTCATGCGGCCGCGCGTCGCTGTGAGCGCGCACAAGACGTGCGCCGGGGACGTTGTGCGCGTGCGCGCGGCGCTGGGCGTGCTGTACGTGAGCGCCGAGCTGCTGGCGCGCCGGCTGCTGCGCGCGGCCCAGCAGGCGGCGCCGCGGCCCGTGCTGCTGGACTGCCAACACCACGCCATGCTGGACTACGCCGCCGTCAAGGTACGCGTCGCCTGACCACGTGCTGTGTGAGCGCAGGCCCTGGCCGCAGAGACTCAATAGCTTGAACATTGTCCTCAGATGCTAGAACGACTGATCAAAAAGTTCAAGACCGACGAGCAGCTGCTGATCATCTACAACGTGCCGGAGGAGCAACTGCACCGCTACGAGCAACTGGCGGGTGTGGACGCGCGGGCTCTGCGGGCCACCAGCGTGGCCGCCGCGCTGCAATGCGTAGCGCACGACGCCGACGAGAGCGTCACGCTTCTGGCCAGCACGGAGCGCGAGCAGCACGAACCGCTGGTGTGACCGGGCCCGGGCCGCACGCGAGCCGCTGGTGAGACCGGGCCCGGGCCGCACACGAGCCGCTGGTGTGACCGGGCCCGGGCCGCACGCGAGCCGCTGGTGAGACCGGGCCCGGGCCGCACACGAGCCGCTGGTGTGACCGGGCCCGGGCCGCACACGAGCCGCTGGTGTGACCAGGCCCGGACCGCACACTGACTATGGACACGTTGTGGTCCTCACTGCTCTTGCAAAGTATTTCAAGTGCAAGTTTTGTGGTGGCGACTAATGCCTCAAGTATTGTCAACTCTTACTCGTTATGATTAATGTTAAATAAAACTATGTGAGACTCCAGTTTTAAGAGTGTAAGCGCCACGTGTATATATGTAAATTAAATAGCGGGGAGTTCGAATTAGTAATACATAAAATTCAATGTATGAATGTAGTCAAAGCAAAAGGAGTATTTAAAGACCGTAGCAGGTGGCGTTCTGTATGTTCTGCCTACCCACTTTTCTATGTATGTATATAGCTGCATGTGCTCCCCGCAGCTCTAGATTTAACATTAACTAGTCGCATTTGTATTTGTATTCTTATAAAAAAAAATGTTAAGTTATAGAATAAATGAATGTGAAAGAAAACTCAATGGTATTATTAACTTGTGACACATTTGAAAATGTTTCACATTGGTGCAGTCGACTTGTGGCGATTTGTCAATGTCGGTGCAACCCCACTTACCTTTCTTAATTTTGTAAATGTTTGTAACCCTATGTATTTATTTAGAAATAATCAACAGTTACACATTTACATTTTTTATAAAAAACTACAAAGTGAAAAATAACTTTGTTTTTGGAAGTTGGCGTCTTTCGTAGGTACAAATTTTTTGCGATATAGACACCGACTTTTTAGTTTTTTATTTCCTCCTGTGTCGCATAATCAGGGAGCCGGACGCCCGGTGTCATCACTGCGTCGACTGCCGGAAGGACACGGCGTGGCATACGCTGGCTGAGTGTGCCGTTTGGGAGGAGCCACGCCGTGCCCTCATCTCTGAAGAAGGCAGTGACCTGTCGCTGCCGGCCGTAGTCGGGACGTCCTGGGACGCGGTGGTATCCTTCTGCGAAACAGTCGTCTCGCAGAGGGATGGGTCCAGGGGTGACGGACTCGGGGACGTCCGTCGCCCCCCCACACATCAGGACCCGAGGTGGTGGCGTGTAGTGTTCCACGCGCGCCCCTCTTAGACGTCGCGGGGGAAGACCAACACCTCACTCCCCCACCAACCCGAGGTCGTGGCCCGCAGCTGGGCCTGCGGAGGGCGAAGGGCCGGCACTAGCCGGGGGTTGCGGAAGTAAAGTAAAATTTTTGAATTTTCTAAAGAGTGGACGACTAGATTATTAAAAATGCAAAAGGCAAATATGGCCCTTAAAAACTTGTTTTTGCATTATGAATGCTGGATCATTTTCAACACAGCGACCCCAAAGAATGATGCCATACCGCAATATGGAGGATATATAGCAGTGACACGCAGTAATTGCAACGTTTCTAGATATTTCACAGCTACGTCTCAGAGGGTAAATAAGACTATTTATCTTACCGCAATAGTACTGCAGAATCCATTAAGTAAGCCTTCTTGGCCAAGTAACTCATACTTGATTTTAAACAAAAATAATAGAAAAATAATAAAAATAAAGCGTTACTACGTTTTTTTTTTTTTAAACTTTGTCCCACACTAGGAATTTCTCCTGTATCGTGGGTGCGTTTACAAACATATAAACTCACATACACAAACTCCAAGAGCCGGAACAACTATTTGTAGGTCATACAAATATTTGTTCCGTGCGGGAATCGAACCCGCTATACGCAGCGCAGCAGTCAATCGCTTAACCACTGCGCCAACCGTGCGATTATGAATATAATACAAATTATCCAGTTTGATTTTGTCTACACTAAGGATTGCCCTATGGAGCAGGACCAGTATGTTTCCAAACATTCTTATCTTGAATATAATCATTTAGTTTGTAATATGCTTGTTTACAAAGTGTGCTTTTAACTAAAGTTTTAAATTTACTTTCATTTAGTTTTAATATCTATCTTATAAAACGTCATACCAAAAAGAGAGATAGATTATACTTGGAGCCTCCCTCGTATAACCATGTTATAATGGCTAAACTCTAATCTGTGTCTGGCTGGTACCTACAATGTTTTTTTTTCTAAGCAGATCTAAAGACGATGACCTACTGTCTAGAGATGGGCGTTTTCGGTTTTTTGCACAAACGGTTATGTAACCGATAAACAGTTTTCATATCAATATCGAAAACTTATTCACACACGTGTCCCGACGAGGCAACGACTCTATCGGGTGGCTGGTAGTTCAGGGTAGAGTGGAATTAACGAGAGCGCGCGGCAGGTCGCCCATGCGATGGACCGACCAGATTAAGTCTGCAGTGGGTGGCCCATTGCATGAGTGCACACGAATAACAGCCGATAGAGAGGGATGGCGTCGCATCGTTAAACATATTATGGCAACCCGAAGTCTCACTGCAACATGATGACCACGACCGCTCTGCCAAGAGTGTACCGACGAAGAATAAGATATCGAAATAACCGATATTACAAAAACTGTATCTAATAAAAACGGTTTTTTATCGGTTACATTTCGGGGAGTGTGCGTTGGAATTGCATGAACTAATTCCTCCTAGCCCTTTCCATCATCGGACTACAAGACGTACGGCGATGTGTTTTTTTTTATTTTTTTTATTTGAGATGGGTTTGCTCTTGACTCTAGTCTAGGTCAGAGGTGACAGAGACAAAGTCGACGATGGAGTGAGCTTACCCAGAAGTAGCCTGTTCACTCTAACTTTGAAGAGATTCGGGTTGTATGCGTTCGGAAACACAGACGCAGGCAGTGAGTTCCACTCTTTTGCAGTGCGCATTATGAAGGATGTTTGGAAGCGCTTGGTGCGAATTGGTGGAATAGCAACTAGGTGAGGATGGTAACTTGCAGTGCGTCTAGATGTCCGATGGTAGAAGGGGGCCGGTGGGATGAGGTCGTGGAGTTCATGAGCACACTCGCCAAAATACAGTCTGTAGAATACCGACAAGCAGGCAACCTTACGGCGATGAGCCAAGCTGTGAAGCTTAGCATCCACCAGTTTGACGTCGCCAATTAGTCTCTTAGCTCTGCGTTCCACCGAGTCAAGCGCGGCAAGCTGATATTTAGCTGAGCCATCCCAGAGGTGGCTGCAATACTCCATGCAGGATCGGACTTGCGCTTTGTAAAGAGTTAATAGCTGTCCAGGCATAAAGTATCGCTTCACTCTGTTTAAGACACCCAGTTTCTTTGCCGCAATTTGGGCTTTGTACTCGATGGTGGCGCCGAAGTTGAGACTGGATGTCAACTCCATGCCAAGGAGCTCGAGCCGATCAGTAACAGGAACAGATGCACCCCGAAAAGTAGGCGTTTGAATGAAACTAGTCCTTTTTGCGGTAAAAAGACATGCCTGTGTTTTGGTGGCGTTAAAAGAGACCAGATTGTCGTCACCCCAACGGGAGACAAGATTTAAGGTCAAATCAGTACGCTCCACCATAGCCTCTCTCAAGGAACGAACTTCATCCCCGCCGGTTTTTGCGCTGGACACGTATCTCTCTGAAACAGTACTGTCATCTGCGTACCCAACAATACCAGGCAGAAGTAGGTCATTGATGTGCAGCAGGAAAAGAGTTGCAGAGAGAACAGACCCCTGAGGAACACCGGCATTAATAGCCATAAGGTCAGAGGAGCAGCCGTCAACGACTACTCGGATCGACCGTTCACTGAGGAAGTCTGATATCCAGCTGCAAAAACCGGCTGGGATGCCATAAGCAGGAAGCTTGCTGAGTAGACTAGCGTGCCAGACCCTGTCAAAGGCCTTCGAGATATCGAGCGATACGGCAAGTGCTTCGCCGTGATTCTCGATGGCTTCGCCCCAGCAGTGCGTGACAAACACAAGAAGATCGCCAGTTGACCGTCCCCGGCGAAAGCCATATTGACGGTCACTGAGGAGCTCATTGTCTTCAAGGTAGGTCAACAACTTACTGTTCAGTACCCTCTCCATAACCTTACATAGTATGGAGGTAATGGCTATCGGACGGTAGTGGGCAGGGTCTTTACGGTCGCCCTTCTTGGGTACTGGTTGTACATTTGCAAGCTTCCAGGATTTCGGCACCGTTCTTTTTTTAAGAGAGAGGCGGAACAAGCGTGTCAATACAGGAGACAGTTCAGGCGCACACTGCCTCAATACTCTCGCTGGAATGCCGTCAGGCCCGCTGGCCTTGTTCACGTCTAGGCTGCACAGTACTCTCCGAACCTCTTTAGTGTGAACTGCGATCTCCGGCATCGAAGAGTCACAATGAGGTATATTAGGTGGTTGCTTAGAGCCAGCATCCAGACGCGAATTGCTTGCAAAGAGAGACGCAAATAAATTTGCTTTCTCACTTGCAGAGTGAGCCAGCGACCCATCAGGTTTCAGCATTGGTAAAGTGGGACGACAGAAATTAGTTTCAACCGCTTTAGACAGGGACCAAAACTGTTTACTACCCGGAGGGTGCGATGCCAGCTTGGCCCCGATACGTCCAATATGGTCAAAACGTGCCCGACGCAGAACCCGCTTGCAGAGCTTGGCGGCAGAATTAATGGCTCTTTTCCTCGCGCGAACCCTACGTGCTCTAATTTTGCGGCTGCGGGCCTTGACCCAGGCTTGGTAGGCAGACTCTTTTCGAGCCTCAGCGTGGGCGCATTCTGCATTATACCAAGGCCGGGATTTGCGACCGAGCGGGATGTCGGAGAATGGAATAAAATACTCCATTCCCTGCCGAATCACGTCCGCAACCACGTCAGCACAGCACGAGGGGTCACCCGAGGAGAAGCACACATGTCGCCAAAGATAGGACGCAAAAAAGTGCCGCATCTCATCCCAGTCTGCTGACTCGTATCGCCATACTCGCCTCGTGCCTCTAGGACTCTCATCTGGAGGAGAGCAGGTCGAAACGGATTTCACCAGACAGTGGTCAGACGTTCCCAGCGGGGCTGAGACCGATACTGAATGACTGCCCGGATCAGTTGTCAGCAGGAGGTCCAAACAATTGGTTGTATGGCCGTCTACATCCGGTACCCGCGTTGCCACATTCACCAGCTGGGTAAGATCTAGCGTTAAAGCAAACTTGCGCGCCTCCAACCCAGCATGGTCGGTTTTCTGGTACGGGAACAGCCACTCCTTATGATGGGCGTTGAAGTCCCCCAGAAAAACAAGCTTCGCTGTTGGGTATCGTTGCTGTGTCATCGGTACATGGTGGACATCCCACCCATACGCACCAAACGTTTTGGAAATACTTTCATTATGCGTACAGCTAAGGAGTGGAATTCCTTGCCGGAGTCTGTATTTCCTGAGAGCTACAACCTGGGAGTTTTTAAGTCAAGAGTGAATAGGTTTCTTCTAGGTTAGCGCGCTACATCGTCGACCACATCATCACTTACCATCAGGTGAGATAGAGGTCAAGCGCGAGCCTATCAATAAAAAAATAAATAAAAGTATTATTTATTTATTTATTTAATACTTCAAGCACACAAATGTACAGAGGTGGACTTAATTCCTTAGGCATTTTCTCCCAGTCGACCTTTGGGTGATGCAGAGACAACTAGTGGTAGGTGCAATATTGACAATTAAACGAATAAGGGTTTTGCAAAAATATATATAAACTATAAATACTATATAATTATAACATATATACTCAAAAGAATAAACTAAATATATAGACATACTTAAACATTAGTAATATTAGATTAATAATTGAAAAACATTAGCGTTGTGACGATACTGCTGCCAACTTCTTGCGAATGTGCTCGCGACCTTTAACTTTGAAGGTTAACCGGTTGGTTGCCATCCTGATTTCCTGGGGGAGCGAATTCCACAGAGAAATAGACTAAACGAAGAAAGAACAGTGAATGAAGTCAGTACGGTGAGTGGGACATTGAAGAAGGCTCATCAAAATTACATTACATTACATTTTAGCTTATGCACTGTACTAAATGATATCGATATCTGAAAACCGTTTTCGATATTGATATGAAAACTGTATAATAACCGTTTGTGCAAAAAACCGAGAACACCCATCTTTAGACAGTAGGTCATCCTCTTCAGATCTGCTAAGAAAAAAAAAACATAGTACCAGCCAGACACAGATTAGAGTTTAGCCATTATAACATGGTTATAGGAGTGAGGCTCCAAATATATATCCATCTCTCTTTTTGGTATGACATTTTATGAGATACCTAGATATATTTTTGAGTCCGTGAATCAAGACGTACAACAAACAAATATAAATGCCCCTGGTAAATCGATCACAATATCTACCAGTAATTGCCCTAATATGAATGTAACCTTCAATATTAATTAAACGAATTTGTTATGAAACTTTTTTTAATTTTTGAGAAAAGCATTATTCAAGCCTCAACCAGTAAGAAAGCCATCCTGGCCTCGTATATAACCGGACCTCACATGCAGTTCGGTCCGGTTAACTCATACTTGGCCAGGAAGGCTTACCTACTTACTGGATTCTGCAGTAATGTACTATTACGTGGTTCTTCCAGGAGCAAGATTTATCTACAGTAATCCAAACAGATTTCATAGAGTCAGTTTTTGTCAGGGCTACCCCTTTATAAGCTACCTTTAGATTTAATGGCTTACCAGGGTAGGTAGGTATGAAATTGTATAAATGTTGTTTTACCAATGTTGAACATGTAAGTTGTTAGCTTCTAAACAGGCTATAGATGTTTGAGGAGCACAATAGAATTAACGTCCGTTTGTGTTTTAAAATATTAGGAAAGTCGTTTATGTAGAGCAGGAACAACGAAGGTCCTAAAATACTGCCTTGTGGACCTCCATACCTACTCGTATATAACAAAAATGAAGACGGGAATAGTTCACGTGTTTTGGTTCGATCATTGTTACTGGAAATTCCAACTGCTAGTACTCGATCAGATACGACTCTAGCCACTCATATACTTTTCCTCGGATGCCGTATCTATAAACTTTTACCAGCAAACGTTCGTGATTGACGTGATCAAACGCCTTACTCATATCCATAAACAGCACTGAAACAGGAATTTTGTTATTTGCAGGCAGGTAGGTAGGTAAGATCTTTGGCAGTCGTTACGAGTAGTCAGAAGCTTGAGATCTGACCAGTCTTGCCAAGAGGTACCGTGTTACCCAGTTACTGGGTTGTGGAGGTCAGATAGGCAGTCGCTCCATGTAAAACACTGGTGCTTAGCTTAATCCGGTAAGACTGGAAGCCGACCCCAATATAGTTGGGAAAAGGCTAGGCAGATGATGATGCAGGTAGGTAAGAATACTGTGTAGTTAATTACTTTCAATGAATGGTAAGCAAAAAGACTAAGTCCAAGTCTAGAAAAAATATAGCTTGGTTGTTGACGACGACCTTTTATACACGTCAAAGTCGATAAGTGTGCAGGACGTAGCGTGTTCACTGGCCCCGAGAAAAGAAGGGCGTAAACCTTCTGGCCATTGCCACTGAACGCCCCATCCACACCACGAAAACAAAGGTTCTTGGATGCCTAGCTGCAGCAGTGACGTAGGGTTGCAAATCGACTCTAACGATTCAACGATGTGTTGGCTGTACTTGAGTTATTTCCAGATTCCGGGTTGCCTACTTCTGGATCAGCACTCCTGGTGTCCAGGTTCCGAGGTTCAGCTCGACAGGATCGAAAAGGGATGTCTTCATAAGGGTTGAAGTTGAAGAATTAAATGAAACACTAAGTTATTCAGTACACGGCACGATTCTAGGGCTCTCAACAATTTCTGAGACGTGATTCTATATAAGAATTACTTCTTATTTACTAAGACAAGTACAAGCGACTAGCTTTGGATGACTACAAATTCTATTTTGGGCCCGGGGGTTCTTTATACCCTCGCATCGTGCCATTATTGAGAGCCCCGCAAATTCTCGCCGAAAATAATTTTTATTTATGTAAAAAACCCTTATACATATTTGGTAAATAGGGTTACCGCACCCCTTCCATGGTGCTATCAATAGCTGGATTCCTTCGTACTGTAACACAGTAACGCCCCCTATCTATGTATCTAATCAATATACCTAATTTCCAGGTATTGATAGCTTCCCTAGACTATTTCCATGAAATAAAAGGACAATTCCCTTTATTTCCCAGTTAAAACCTTAATAGCTTTTAACCTAGCCTAAGGATATCTATAGGTTGGGTTGACCTGCTGGTGCCAATAGCAGGCTGTCTGTTGACGTCTAGAAAAAGCTTATTTTCGGGAATCTTCTATGGGATATCATCCCTTATGTAACGAATCTATAAATTCCTAAGTAATTTCACCGACTTTAGGACTTCCTACTTAGGCTAACCAGACAATCACCGCCTATTATGGGGATTCTGGTAGCCAATAGACCACACTTTACATTTCTAGTGTTTATGTAAGTCTATCTAGGTCATATGCACATAAGGTGCCTTGATATGTACAAATTTGATAGCTGGTCACTTTCTTTGCGCCCAGCTATCAGAGAAATTAGATATAAAAACACTAATAAGATTGGGACGACACGATGGTGCGTTTAACGGGCCATCGGGAGGTCCCCAAAAATTCCTTATTTTCGGAATTCCCAGGGGTGTATAGTCCCGGGGAATGCCAAAAACTGACTAAAAATTACATTTCCAGAAACCTATTTTCTGGAATTGTACTTAAACTACTTGAGCGATTTTCGCTCCAAAGTGATGGCTTGGTAGCTAGTCCAGTAAGCCATCCGAAAGTACTTACACCATGAGTACATCTATTCCCTTCATGGAGTTATTCCACCTGAAGGGTCTACAAATTTCAACGTTTTACGTTGTTTACATTTTTCACGACTGCTTATCTCGTTGACTATCCAAGCGATTCTTCCCATCTAGAAACCGCCTGGAAGCCCTTTTAGCAAGCTTTCCAATGGTAGTACTTTTACCAGTACACCTATATGTTTCTAGGTACTTAGGGCACCTAAAACCGTAAGCGATTGCCAAAAACCAGATAAACAGCAGTTTTTCTATTATATACTGACTTGATATCTCAAGTAAATGGGCTTTATATAAAAGACTACGCTAACTATGAGGTGTATATAGGCTTCCTGTCTCGGTCTAGGTCCCCCATATACCCTAAAATGACCTAAAACCATATATTTGGTGTTTGAGATATCAAGTCAATATTCCTATTTACATAGCAGAAACTATGTGGTCTTCACATAGTTTCATCATTATGTACTGATTTCATGTCCAGTACATAGGATAAGCCCTTAAAAACATGATTTTAATTACTATAATATTTTCAAAAACCACCAAAACTATAAATATCGTGTGGTTCCCTCTCACGGGTCATTCGGAATTAATCCGTCGTCGAGCACAGACGTATCGTATGACAGAAATTTATGTTTTTTACTATGATAACTCTTATCAGTATGCTTTCTAATGATTTTACTCTGTTAAGGGTGAACTATTGAACCCTATAACATACTGACAAACACTAAAAACATTATACTACTATCTCAAAAAATGTAGGTAAAATTTTAGTATAAATATAAACGTGCCTCTAAAATTCATTTTAGTATCAGGTGGCGCGCCGTGGTAAGCAGACATGTCTACACATACAAACTTCAATTTCTATGAACCATTTAGTATGGTTGATGACGCTTCGTCGCGAACATATCTCCCGCCGTGCAGTGCTGTGTCGACTCGCTGTGTCGACTCGAAGTGTTGTCGGCGCGGCGCTGCATTCCTTCGGTGAGCGACGGACGGCATTTCTCGGCTGCCGGCCAGGCCCACCGAGAGGACGGTCGCCGCTCCGGCATCTCTGGTTACTGGGGCAGTGGGACGAGTTTCTTCACCGGACGCTTCAAGGTACCGCCAAGCGTGCGTACCTCAGCGGTCCGGATTTCTCCGTCGATTCCTGGATACACGGCCACAATGCGGCCTCGCGGCCACGTATTGCGGGGCAGCTGGCCGTCGGCTATCAGGACAGGGTCACCCACTTTAAATCTGGGCCCACTACTATGTGGCTCCCGCCGGTTTTGGAGCTCCGGCAGGTACTCTCTGACCCAGCGACTCCAGAACATATCAGCGAGGATCTGTGATCGTCGCCATATTTTCCTGCTGTCTATATCTTGCTCGGTGAACGTGCCAGGTGTAGGTAGTCTGGCTGACCCACCGAGCAAAAGGTGATTCGGTGTGATGGATTCATCATCATCACCATCTACCGACACGTGTGTCAATGGTCGGCTATTTACAATGTACTCTGCCTCACAAATCAGTGTGGACAACACCTCTTCGGTGGGGTGTTTCTCTGTAAGTACATTGTATAGTGTGTTTTTTACACAACGAACTAGGCGCTCCCAGGCGCCTCCCATGAATGGCGCTGATGGCGTTATGAAGCGCCATACGATGCCTCTACGACTTGCCTCTGTTTTGAAGGCGTCTCGCAGCTCTCTGTCGGCGCCGTGCATGTTGGTGCCATTGTCTGAGTGTATCTCAGCTGGGCATCCTCTGCGTGCGGCGAATCGGCGCAGCGCCAATATGGCGGAGTCTGCGCTAAGGCTGGCGGCGATTTCAAGGTGCACCGCCCTTGATGTGAGACACGTAAATAGTGCTACGTATCTCTTCTGATGCTGCCGACCGACGGTGACGGATAGCGGGCCGAAATAGTCGAGCCCGGTATATGTAAACGGCCTCTTATGGTGAGCGAGGCGCGTTTTCGGGTGGTCGCCGGTCGCAGGTACTGGTGGCTGTGCCTTGCGTATACGGCAATGCAGGCATCTTGCTATCACCTTCTTCGCTGTTGGTCGCATCTTCACGACCCAGTAGTGCTGCCGTACCTCATTAATTGTGAGTTCGGTGCCACTATGTTGTAGACTGCGATGTGTCCAGTCTATGTACAACTGCGTTATGTGATGGTCGCCATGTAATATAGGCGGGCGCATCACTTCTTCAGCTACCTCTTGCGTAGCTGCTATGCGACTTCTTAGTCGCAGCACGCCGTCGACGACCTGAATTTTTAAAGGTCGCAGCGAGCTATTTTTATTTAGGTATTTCTTCAACATTCGCTAACTCTGAAGCGAACGATTGTTGTTGTGCGACCTGGACAAGTATTTTCTCAGCTTCTTGGAGAAATTCTGCTTCTATGATTTGTCTGTTGACCTGGGTTGGTGCTCTGCATGCCTGCTTCTGCTTCTGTGCAGGTACAGCGGGCTTCTTGCGCCAGTCTGGGTCCTTTTCAGCGTTTTTTCTCGTCCGTTTATAGGACGTTATCTCTGTTCTATTTTTGCAAAGAGATATAAAACGCAGAACTGTGGCGGTCGCACGAAGCAGTCGCTCCCATCTGGAGAATCTGCTTGGCTCTGGAACGGCTTCTATGAAGCTCTTCTTGTCCCCTTCTGTGACAACGAAAGTTTTTTCTTCTCCCGTGTCGTTTGTAGTCGGAGGTTTCTCTGTGGGCCATAATTCGGGCCCAAGAGACAAAAAACTCGGCCCGCAGTACCACTCGTGGTCCGAGTTGAACCGCAGTGGCACGTCACGGGTTGCTGCATCAGCGATGTTCATCTTGGTGGGTATCCATCGCCAATCTTCGACTTTGCTATTGTCTTCAATAGCAGCTATTCGGTGAGCAACGAAAGGTTTGTATACTCTCGCTCCTCTTCTAATCCAGGTCAGTACGGTCTTGCTATCTGACCAATACGTTACTGACGTGGGCTTGCAGTCGTGTTCACTCATCACTGCTGCGGCTACGCGGGTTCCCAATACCGCGGCCTGAAGTTCGAGTCTCGGTATCGAAAGCAGTTTCAGTGGGGCCACCCGCGCTTTCGCCATAACAAGGCTTATTAAGTGCTTGCCTTCCACGGTCGTGGCCCGCCAGTATATAGCGGTAGCATATGCCATCTCGCTTGCATCAGTGAACACATGCACCTGCATTTCTATAGCGTCGCTATACCCAGGATAGCATCTTGGTACGCTAACGTTTTTTAGTTGGCGTAAATGTTGTACCCAAATTTTCCATTGTAATGCTAGGTCAACATCTAGCCTCTGATCCCAGTCGACGCCTCGCCGCCATGCTTCTTGCAATATTTGCTTCGCCTTGATGGTTACTGGTGAGGCGAGTCCGAGTGGGTCGTATAGCGACGCTACTATTCTGAGCGCCTCTCGCTTGGTGGGCGCCTCTCGGTCCAAGATACCCTCAGGCAGACGCGCGAGTGTGAGGTTGAAACCCAGCGTGTCTTCGCCTGGCCTCCATATGAGGCCGAGTATCTTTTCCGACGTATCTATATCTCCAATGGATACCATCTCAGTTTGTATATGCGATGGGTCCATTTTTTCTAGGAGCTGCGAGCTATTTGAAACCCATTTCTTGAGTTCAAACCTCGCCTGTAGGTGTATTTTTCGCACCATACTAGCGACTTCTGCCGCCTTCTCGATAGTTCTATAACTATCTAGGTAGTCATCCATATAATGACTACGTAGTATAGCATCCACAGCTTCAGGGTGCTTCTCTATATATTTGTTTGCGTTCCAGTTCTTTGCAAAAATTGCTGTGCAAGGCGAACTGGCTGCGCCGAAAATGATGGACGTCATTCTATATTCTTCTGGCGCTCCTTCTCTGCGGTTTCCCCTCCACAGGTAGCGAAGCGCGTCTCGGTCTTGGCTCCGCACCTTCACTTGCATGAACATCTCCGCTATGTCACCGGTTATTGCGACGCAGTGGCGGCGAAACCGCATCATTACGCCTGGCAGCGACTGTAATAGGTCGGGCCCAGTTAACAGGAAGTCATTCAGTGACATTCCTCTCGATTTGGCGGCAGCGTCATGTACGATGCGAAGTTTGTCTGGCTTCATTGGGTTGAAGACATCGAAGTGTGGGAGGTACCAAGTTTTGCCCGGCGTGCTAATTGCGGGTGCCCTTTCAGCGTACCCTTTCGCAATTAGCGAGTCCATCTGGTCTGAGTATCTTCTTAGAAGTTCCTGGTTCTTGTCCAGCTTCTTTTCTGTTGAGACGAGCCTCTTCAGAGCTGTCTCAAAACTATCTGGCATCTCAGCATGCTCATTACGCCAAAGCATGGCGGTTTCGATGTGTCCATTCTCTAATTGGACAGTTGATCGATTCAAAATGTCCTCTGCCCTTCTTGTTGGGTCAGAGGCGGGTCGCTGTGGGTTTATGCACAGCGATTCTATGGCGAAATATTCGCGCAACTGATGATCCAAATTGTCATCAGTTGTTATTCTATTGACATGATGTACTTGTTGTCGTAGTAAACTACTATGCGCGCCATGTAGTGTCCAACCCATCGCTGTAAGTGACGCAATTGGTTGGTGTCTTGGACCTCTGCGAATCTCGCTGGCCAATAACAAATGCCAGTTGTCTTGGCCGACGAGTATTTTTGGCACGCCATTGTTGTACATCAAATCTTTTCTCAAGTCGGTTAAATGCTTGCAGCGTGCGACAACTCTATCGCTCACTGTTTGTTTTGCCAAGCTGAGTTTAGGTATAGTACGTGCTTTAAATTGTACCCTTCTCTCTTGCGGGCTAACCAGCGTCACCTTGACTCTTCTTGAGCATGGGGTGGTGAGCATGGTGTTGCCTATCGCACCGATCTTGAGCGGGTCCACAGGGCCCTCTGCCCCGACTTGCCTCGCGATGTCTTCATCCATCAGCGAAACGGTGGACCCATCGTCTAGGAGAGCGTATGTTGCTACCTCTCCCGCCGGTCCGATGACCCGGACCGGCACTATCTTTAGGTACGCCTGGCTCGATGGTGACCCGAAACTGGCCACCGTTTCCTGAGGATCCTTGCTGGATTCAGGAACATCGGGCTTCTTGTTGGCTTCCCTCTGTTGTTGCTTCTTCCTATGAAGAAGCCGATGGTGCGTATCTCTGCACCCGTCTTGGCCACACTGTTTTCTCTTACAAGTGTGGTTGCCTCGTCGATGTTGAAGGCAGCGATAACATAGATTGTGTTTTTTCGCTAGCTCCCATCTTTTCTCGACAGCTACGCCCCTGAATTGTGCACATCCAGTGGCGTAGTGATGTCCCACGTCGCAAACACGGCATTTTCCTACCGGTTGGTCAGTAGCTATATGCGTCCTTTGTGTGACGCGTCTGTTGGTGTTCGCCTCGGCCGAAGCGATGCCTTCGGGTGGGGCGAATGGACTACAGAAGTGTGCCTGTTCAGATATAAAATTACTGAACAATGAAATATCTGGCACCGATTGGTACTTCTCCGAATATGATCGGTACCATTGTGCTCGTAGCGAATTGGGTAACTTCTCTGTTAACAATCGCATAAGCTCCGCGTTCATAAGGTAATGACCCTTTTTTAACGCGCGGAGCGTGACTACAGCACCTCTTACGCGACTTGCAAACGCGCAGATGTCTCTTGGTGACTCACTGCAGCGCGGCAGTCCGCGTAATCTATCTGTTTCAGCTTGCGCTATGGAGTCTGGACGGCCGAACTGCAGCTCGAGTTCCTTCATGATGTCATCGGGCCTGGCATGTCCGATGAGTTCTGAGCTGACGGTTTCCATTGCACGTCCATGTAAGCTTCTCCTCAGCCTCGCTGTATTCTCGATGTCCGTAAAATACGCTCGAGTTGTCTCATATATGGCCCGAAATGATAGCCATTCAGTATGAGAACCATTGAAATTCGGCAATGTCATGACGAATTTCGACGCAGAGGGGTTCGATTGGTCCCGCTGTTCTATTTTTCTGTCGGCTAGCGACGCTATAGCGGACGTCAACTCCGTCAGGAATGGACGGAGACTATCCCTCTGACCTCCTGTACACTCAGCTGACGCTGCAACTGGAGGTTTTCGCACTTCTTTTTCCTTAGGATGCTGACCTTCTATTTGTGATTTGGTGGCGGTCGCAGTCAGGGGTCTATGCATAGAATTTCTGGTTCCCCCTTCCACGACGTTATCCTCCTTCTCAGGCTGAGATTCTGGTGCCTCTTCTAGCCATGAACGCACGTACTCGTCATTCGAGTTTCTGTCATCCAGGTATTCAGCTTCGGAACCCTCTTCCTCCGCTCTCTGAAGTGCCAGTTGTGCAAGCTCCAACTTAATTTTGAGTAAGTCTTCGCGAGCTTTGTCTATGTTTTTTCGTGACCGAGTCACTCTAGTTGACGGCGGACGGCTATGTTCGATACGGGCGTCACCCCGGGTAGTCATCGGCATCGCTGTACGTCTGTCTTCTTCGAAAATCTTCTCTTTCTGAGAAGGTTTCAATGTTGTGTCTGAAGCTCCTTCTAATCTGGTTACTCTGGTAGAAACCGCTTGATCAGTTTCTATTGGTTGATGCGTCGGAGTGCTTTCAGTTTGAGGCGCTAGATGGCGCTGCTCGTCCGACGGCTCGGTCCCTTCGGTTGTGGAAGGTGAACACGGCGGCAGCTCATGTCTGATGCCAGCTGGCTGATCCAACTCCACGGTCCATGCCTCCGGCGTCTTGCCTTTGGATCTGGTTATCGGCATTGTTGTTGAAATATTTTCTTTTGAAAACTCGAAGTTAGTTTTCAAAGATAAGTCCCAGTTCCGGGCTTCAGCGTTCAAACCGACGATCTCCAGAAGTTAACCTCCACTTCGATTGACTATAATTCAATCTTCAAATAAAAAATCACTAAAAACTTACGGTCAGTGATAAGTCTTCAGGAAACTTCAGGCATTTGCTATACAAGTTTATTTTTCCCATAAACGTGTATGTTCCATTTGATTGACTATAATTCAATCAAATTCTAAATCACCGAAAAGTCAAGGTTATTTTTCGGTGGTGATGCTTCATGAACTGCTTGTCCAAAGCATCAGAGCCGTGCATCAATCTTCAGAGCACGTATCTTGCTTGATTGAAGAAAATTCAATCTTCAAATAAATCACCGAAACGTCAAAGTTATTTTCAGTGATAGTGCTTCAGGAACCGCATAGTCAGTACATCCGAAACGTATCTAAGTCTTCAGAGTACGTTTCTTCCATTCACTGACGAAAATTCAGTCTTCAAAATTTTCCTGAAAACATAGGGGTTGTTTTCAGTCATAAGGCTTCAGGAATTATTCTTCAATCATCAAGGATGCACATCAGCCTTCTAAACGCACGTCTTGTATTTTTCTGACGGGCGCTCGTTTTTTAAACAAATCGCTAAAAACATAAGGGTAGTTTTCAGCGATAAGTCTTCAGGAACTATTCTTCCGCGTCAAAGACGTAATCCAATCTTCTGAACGAGTATTCTTGGTTGAATAAACAAGCGTTCAGTTCTAGAACAAATCACTGATAACATAGGGTAGTTTTCAGCGATAAGTCTTCAGGAACTATTCTTGGGGCTTCAAGGATGCGCATCTGTCTTCATACAGCATTTTGCGGCTCACAGAAAATTTCTTCTATTTTCTTACAATTATTGAAAAATAGGGTATTTTCAATAACTGTCTCCAGAATTTTATCTCTTGGATCCAGCGGCAAATAGGGCACGTAGGACTTGTTCCCTGCAGTGCACGTCGATTTTTGGTTTATTTGTGAAATTAATTTCTCCAAAATTCGAAAAATTAATTCCACCACTGTTTCTTCCTGACGTCCTGGGGCGCTCCAGACTTCGAATTTCGGCTCGAACGGGTCAACGTTGTGTTGCACGTAGCCGACTTAATATGCAGGCACCCAGTTGTTTTTTCTGGATCTGCTGTTCCCGACGTCCTGGGGCTCTCCAGGCTCCAAAATTCGGCTCGATAGGACCATTAAATGTGCAGGACGTAGCGTGTTCACTGGCCCCGAGAAAAGAAGGGCGTAAACCTTCTGGCCATTGCCGCTGAACGCCCCATCCACACCACGAAAACAAAGGTTCTTGGATGCCTAGCTGCAGCAGTGACGTAGGGTTGCAAATCGACTCTAACGATTCAACGATGTGTTGGCTGTACTTGAGTTATTTCCAGATTCCGGGTTGCCTACTTCTGGATCAGCACTCCTGGTGTCCAGGTTCCGAGGTTCAGCTCGACAGGATCGAAAAGGGATGTCTTCATAAGGGTTGAAGTTGATGAATTAAATGAAACACTAAGTTATTCAGTACACGGCACGATTCTAGGGCTCTCAACAATTTCTGAGACGTGATTCTATATAAGAATTACTTCTTATTTACTAAGACAAGTACAAGCGACTAGCTTTGGATGACTACAAATTCTATTTTGGGCCCGGGGGTTCTTTATACCCTCGCATCGTGCCATTATTGAGAGCCCCGCAAATTCTCGCCGAAAATAATTTTTATTTATGTAAAAAACCCTTATACATATTTGGTAAATAGGGTTACCGCACCCCTTCCATGGTGCTATCAATAGCTGGATTCCTTCGTACTGTAACACAGTAACGCCCCCTATCTATGTATCTAATCAATATACCTAATTTCCAGGTATTGATAGCTTCCCTAGACTATTTCCATGAAATAAAAGGACAATTCCCTTTATTTCCCAGTTAAAACCTTAATAGCTTTTAACCTAGCCTAAGGATATCTATAGGTTGGGTTGACCTGCTGGTGCCAATAGCAGGCTGTCTGTTGACGTCTAGAAAAAGCTTATTTTCGGGTATCTTCTATGGGATATCATCCCTTATGTAACGAATCTATAAATTCCTAAGTAATTTCACCGACTTTAGGACTTCCTACTTAGGCTAACCAGACAATCACCGCCTATTATGGGGATTCTGGTAGCCAATAGACCACACTTTACATTTCTAGTGTTTATGTAAGTCTATCTAGGTCATATGCACATAAGGTGCCTTGATATGTACAAATTTGATAGCTGGTCACTTTCTTTGCGCCCAGCTATCAGAGAAATTAGATATAAAAACACTAATAAGATTGGGACGACACGATGGTGCGTTTAACGGGCCATCGGGAGGTCCCCAAAAATTCCTTATTTTCGGAATTCCCAGGGGTGTATAGTCCCGGGGAATGCCAAAAACTGACTAAAAATTACATTTCCAGAAACCTATTTTCTGGAATTGTACTTAAACTACTTGAGCGATTTTCGCTCCAAAGTGATGGCTTGGTAGCTAGTCCAGCAAGCCATCCGAAAGTACTTACACCATGAGTACATCTATTCCCTTCATGGAGTTATTCCACCTGAAGGGTCTACAAATTTCAACGTTTTACGTTGTTTACATTTTTCACGACTGCTTATCTCGTTGACTATCCAAGCGATTCTTCCCATCTAGAAACCGCCTGGAAGCCCTTTTAGCAAGCTTTCCAATGGTAGTACTTTTACCAGTACACCTATATGTTTCTAGGTACTTAGGGCACCTAAAACCGTAAGCGATTGCCAAAAACCAGATAAACAGCAGTTTTTCTATTATATACTGACTTGATATCTCAAGTAAATGGGCTTTATATAAAAGACTACGCTAACTATGAGGTGTATATAGGCTTCCTGTCTCGGTCTAGGTCCCCCATATACCCTAAAATGACCTAAAACCATATATTTGGTGTTTGAGATATCAAGTCAATATTCCTATTTACATAGCAGAAACTATGTGGTCTTCACATAGTTTCATCATTATGTACTGATTTCATGTCCAGTACATAGGATAAGCCCTTAAAAACATGATTTTAATTACTATAATATTTTCAAAAACCACCAAAACTATATATATCGTGTGGTTCCCTCTCACGGGTCATTCGGAACTAATCCGTCGTCGAGCACAGACGTATCGTATGACAGAAATTTATGTTTTTTACTATGATAACTCTTATCAGTATGCTTTCTAATGATTTTACTCTGTTAAGGGTGAACTATTGAACCCTATAACATACTGACAAACACTAAAAACATTATACTACTATCTCAAAAAATGTAGGTAAAATTTTAGTATAAATATAAACGTGCCTCTAAAATTCATTTTAGTATCAGGTGGCGCGCCGTGGTAAGCAGACATGTCTACACATACAAACTTCAATTTCTATGAACCATTTAGTATGGTTGATGACGCTTCGTCGCGAACAATAAGTATAAATAAATATACTCTTTCCAAAGAGTATATTTTACATTTCATGCTGAAATAACTAGGTAAGGGAAATACTAATGCGATATTGTCCTTTTAATTCTACGAAATTGAATAAACTACAAACGTTCATGAATGAATATCTATTATTCTCGGCATTCTCGAACAAAAATTCTTGCACAAACTAATTCAGAAGATGACTCTGAGTTAAATCAAATATTATTCATTTAAATACGTAGGAGTTTAGTCTGAGCTAAAACAATGTATGGGCTTCTGCCATTGTCCTTTACTTACCAATGAAAGAAAACATTTCCAATGCCTCGGCCAACCTTTTCTATACAGTTTTTCAGCTCAATTTTGCAAAATTAGGTTTTTTTTTAGATTTAGGTGGATTTCCACAGCTGTATTGCGTAAGTGAATACGGTAACGCAAATAATTTGACCGCTCGCTATCCAACCGACCAAATCGACCTATCACACAGACGGAAATCCACATCGCGTCATTCATCTCGCATGTGATTGGTCGATTGAATAGCGGTCAAACTCTTTGCGTTGCCGTATTCACTTACGCAATACGGCTGCGAGCCGTAAATGCTAAATGAAAAGCCCAAAGTACGATCTTTGATCGTAATTTTACTCCGTTTTTAGGGTTCCGTACCCGTTTTTAGTGTAACAAAAAGGGACATAGTTAATGGTATTGACACCCTACTTAAGTTAAGATTAGGCAAATTAATATTATGTGCATTGCCCTATTCTGACAAGTTACTTGTTCAGGAAAATTAATACATTTCTAGTTTAAATAACTTGATGCATGTTTTATCTTGTCGTCATAGTGACCGTTTATTGTTTTTTGACACCAACAATTTTGTTAGTGATTTTGTTTTGATTCGGGATCATATGTTTCTTCCCAAAAATAGTCGACATTTATTAGCTACATTGTTAGCTTTTAATATACACGCAGTTATTGATGATTTAACTGAGACTAGGTTTAGTGATTTAACAGTATTATCCAGTTTTTCTGATAATACTACTGTAGATTCTTTAAACGATTTGAGCCGACAATAGAGAAGACGAATAGTAATATTTTACTATATCATCTAAATATAAATCGCTTCTCCGGCAAAATTTTAGACGTGGAATTGTTAGTAGATAAATACCACATGGATATCTTATGTTTTTGTGAAACTTGGTTAAAACCAGATAGGATGTTGTTTAATGTAAATAATTTTTCAGTTGCCAGCGCGTACAACAGATCCGCAGTGGGTGGTGGTACCCTGATACTTTGTAATAGTCATCTCAAATATAAGGAAAGAAAGGATATCACTGCTTACTCTGTTGATCGCTTATGTGAGGTAGCATGTGCAGAGGTCGAGGGGCATACTATCTTGTGTGTTTACAGACCGCCAGCATCAAACTTGTCATTGTTTTTAATTACAATGGAAGAATTGTTAAGTAAACTTTTCAGAGATAATAAATTAGTTTTTGTTTGTGGTGACTTAAATATAGATCTGTTAGTCAATTCACCTGAAAACTGTAAGCTCATTTCATTGTTCAAATCATTTAACTTAAAATATTTATTTAATGAACCGACAAGAATAACAGCAACTTCAGCTTCGTGCATAGATAATGTATTCACTAATTGTAAAGTACAAAAATAGTTTTTAATTAGTGGCGTTAGGTCAGACCATACTGGTCAGCTAGTATATTTTGAGTCAGATAAAAAAAATAACCTAGCTAAATCAATTCGATTAAGACCTCTTACTAAAAATAAATTAAATTCTTTTAATAATAATGTTTTTAGCAACCTTTGTAACGCCAGTTTTGATTTAAAAGACCCCAATATAAATTACGGCACGTTGTTTTCTACAATTTGCCAAGAATTCAATAAAACGTGTCCTATAAAAACAGTTAAAGTCAACAATTACAAATCGAAATTTAGTAAATGGGAAATGCCCACTGTGGGCATAAGAAAAAGCCGAGATAATTTATATAATTTATATTACGATAAATCTTTGACTACCGATCAAGTTTTCCACGCATATGTTTGCCCGATGGACATTTCCGGGGGGGCTCGGGCGTCCCCGCAGTCTCCAGACCAGTCCCCCAATGATGGCGTCCTGCCGGCGCGTGTCTGTGGGATGCCAGCGTGGAACCTCATCTCACTTCCTTCTCCTCTCCTATCCTCTCAACTATGACAATTAGGAACAAAAGAAAAAAAGCTGTACAGCGGCAGCACTCACTGTCTCATAAGGTTCACCTCTGTAACATCAGAGGTATACACTCTAACCTTGATGCAGTCCACTATCATCTGGAGACTGATAAACCAGCGCTTTTGTTCCTTTCGGAGACGCAGATCGGATGTCCGTCAGACGTGGCGTATCTTTCTTACCCAGGGTTTACCCTGGAGCACAGGTTCAAGCCACGCGCGGGTGTATGCATGTACGCCCGTGACGACATCTGTTATCGGCGTCTCCGAAACCTTGAAGATTCCCGATACTCAGTGCTTTGGGTCCTGGTGGACACAGGTCTGGATAAAATTATCTATGCCTGTATCTACAGGTCGCACAGCGGAGATCTGGAGACAACCGGGCTTACACAATACCTTAGTGAGGCGGCTGACGAGGCTCAGCAGCGGTACCCGTCCGCCCAACTGGTGATACTGGGGGACGTTAACGCCCACCACCAGGAGTGGCTCTTCCCGTACCAGTACACTGACCATGCTGGGCGAGAGACGCGAAAGCTTGCGCTAGCGTTAAATCTCACTCAGCTGGTCCAGGGGGCAACGAGGGTGCCGGATGTTGATTCGCATACGGCTAATTGCTTGGACCTTCTGCTGACCACAGATCCAGACCGTTACTCGGTGTCGGTATCTCCACCTTTGGGTAGTTCCGACCACTGTCTGGTGAAGTCTGTATCCGTCTACTCCCCTCCCGATCCCAGCCCAAGAGGCACCCGGCGGGTATGGCGGTACAAGTCAGCAGATTGGGATGGGATGCGATCTTTCTTCGCATCCTATCCTTGGCAGCCTACTTGCTTTTCTTCATCAGATCCTACGTCGTGCGCGGACGCCGTGACGGATTTGTTGCGTCGGGGAATGGAGTACTACATTCCGTTCTCTGACGTAACAATGTCTAGCCAAGACCGACCTTGGTTTGGCGCCGAGTGTAACCGCGCCGATGCGCGTAAACATGAAGCGTACCATGCCTGGGTCGACGCTCGAACGCGCAAGGCGAGTGACGTTGGTCAGAGGAAGAAAGCCTACAACAGGGCTGCCAAGTCCTGCAAGAAAGTGTTGCGAAGGGCTCGGTTCGACCACATTAGCCGGATAGGGATAAAACTTGCTTCCTACCCAGCAGGTAGTAAGGCGTTCTGGTCCCTGGCTAAATCGGTTGAATCGAACTTCTGCCGTCCCTCACTACCACCACTGCTGAAACCCGATGGGTCGCTGGCCCACTCCGCTGAGGAGAAAGCAAACTTGTTTGCCTCTCTTTTTGCGGAATCTTCGCGACTGAATCCTGGTGGCGCACGCCCCCCTCCTTCTCCTGATGGATGCGGAACGAGTATGTCGGACATTCGCATCCATCAAAAGGACGTACGTAGGGTGCTGCGCAACCTCGATGTGAATAAGGCTAGCGGACCCGACGGTATACCAGCAATTGTTCTCAGAACCTGTGCGCCTGAATTGTCTCCGATCTTGACACGCCTGTTTCGCCTTTCTTATCAGACTGGAAAAGTGCCGAATGCATGGAAGCAAGCCAACGTACAGCCCGTGCCCAAAAAGGGCAGTCGTGCTGACCCGGCCAACTACAGACCCATCTCTGTAACGTCCATACTCTGTAAGAGTATGGAACGCGTACTTAATAGTAAGCTCCTGGCATACCTAGAAGCCAACGACATCCTTAGCGACCGCCAATACGGTTTCCGCCGAAATCGGTCCACTGGGGATCTTCTAGCGTATGCCATTCACATCTGGAGTGAGGCCATCGAGAGACATGGGGAAGCGCTTGCCGTCTCCCTCGACATCTCGAAGGCTTTTGATAGGGTCTGGCACGAAAGCCTTATTGGTAAGCTTCCTTCATTCGGTCTGCCCGGTGGTCTGTGTGACTGGATTGCAGACTTTCTGAGGGGTCGGTCCATTCGAGTAGTTATCGATGGCTGCTCTTCGGACCTATTGGATATTAATGCCGGGGTCCCTCAGGGGTCGGTACTCTCCGCGACATTGTTCTTGCTGCACATAAATGATCTGCTAAAACCCGGCACCTTTGGGTATGCAGATGACAGCACTGTTGCTGAGAGATACTTGTCCAACGCACGAGCCACTGGGCCTCAGGTCCGGTCTCTCCGTGAGGCCATGGTGGAGCGCTTGAGCTTGTCCTTGGAAGCAGTCTCCGAATGGGGCGATGCCAATCTGGTCAAGTTCAATGCCGCAAAAACACAGGCGTGTCTCTTCTCCGCGAAAAAGAGCCAATTTCACCCGGCTCCATCTTTCCGAGGTGTAACCGTACCGATAACGGACCATCTTGAGCTTCTTGGCGTAACGTTGACATCGACACTCAATTTTGGCCCATACATTGAGGCAAAGGCTCAACTGGCTGCCAAAAAGTTGGGGATCCTTACGAAGGTGGGACGGTACTTCACGCCAGAGCAGCTGCTTAAGTTGTATCAAGCGCAAGTTCGATCTTGCATGGAATACTGTTCTCATCTCTGGGACGGATCTGCCAAATACCAGCTTGATGCACTAGAGTCGATCGAAAAACGGGCCAAGAGGCTCATCGGCAATGAGGCATTAGTCGAGTCAAAGCTCCAAAGCCTTGAACATCGTCGTCGAGTTGCCAGCTTGTCGGTTTTTTATCGGTTGCATTTCGGGGAGTGTGCGATGGAATTGCATGATCTAATTCCGCCTAGCCCGTTTCATCATCGAACTACAAGACGTACGGCGATGCGCCATCGGTACATGGTGGACATCCCACCCATACGCACTAAACGTTTTGGAAATACTTTCATTATGCGTACAGCTAAGGAGTGGAATTCCCTGCCGGAGTCTGTGTTTCCAGATAGCTACAACCTCGGGGTCTTTAAGTCAAGAGTGAATAGGTTACTTCTAGGCAAGCGTGTTACACCGTCGACCACATCATCGCTTACCATCAGGTGAGATAGTGGTCAAGCGCGAGCCTATCTAAAATAAAAAATAAAAAAATAAAAAAAGAAACTATTCCAAAATATTCAAAAGAGTATGTGCTCAAGCAAAATCTCAAATAATAATTAACAAAATTGGTGTTTCTAATAATAAAATAAAAACTGTGTGGCAAGTAATTAATAGAGAAACTGGAAAGACACAACAACGCGATCAGAATGAGTTGTCTTTGAAAATATCTAATCAAACCATTTCTGATAAGCAAGAAGTCGCTGAGACATTAGAAAATTTCTTTACCAACATTCCGTTAGAGGTTACGAAGTCACTTCCCTCCTCATCTAAATTGGCTGCAGCTCTTCTTAAGGAATACTTTACTAAAGACATACCAACCTTTAAATTTAAACCAATATGCATTGATACAATTAAAAACGCGTTCAAAAGTCTCAATATAAAAAACACTGAAGACTTATGGGGGATATCCGTTAGGGTTCTTGGAGATATCATTGACTCAATTGCTCCTGTCCTAACAGGCATATTCAATCAGTGTTTGGACAGCGGCACGTTTCCTGACTTAATGAAACACAGTAAAGTAGTACCAATTTTCAAATCAGGCTGTAAGAGCGATCCCTCTAATTATAGACCTATATCCGTGCTACCAGCATTGAGTAAAATCTATGAAAAAATCATGCTGGACCAGATGTTGTCTCATTTCAATTCAAATGGGATCCTGCATAGTCAGCAGTTTGGTTTCACGAAAGGTAGGTCGACAACGGACGCGGGAGTAAAACTCATCAGCCACATCTTGGAATCTTGGGAGAAATCCCAGGATGCCATTGGCATTTTCTGTGATCTGTCAAAAGCGTTCGACTGCGTCGACCACAACACACTGATCTGTAAATTACAACACTACGGAATTCGAGGACAAGCTGCTGATCTTGTGCTTTCCTATTTATCAAACAGACAGCAAAAAGTAAATGTTAATGGGGCGACGTCCTCCGGGTCTCTAGTCAAAATGGGCGTGCCCCAAGGTTCAATTCTCGGCCCTTTCCTTTTTCTTGTTTACATTAATGATCTCCCTTTTATGATGGCCAAATTATCGGATATAATTCTATTTGCTGATGATACTTCGCTAATTTTTAAAATAGATAGGAAAGATACGGATGTCTTACATGTCAATGAAAGTCTAATTGTTCTCTCGGAATGGTTCGCAGCTAACAATCTTTTACTGAATGCGAAAAAAACAAAATGTCTAAAGTTCTCTTTACCAAATGTACCTCAACGTGACCTAAATCTAAATCTTGACGGCAAAAATCTTGAAATAATAACGGAAACTGTATTCTTGGGGATTACTATCGATTCAAAATTGCAGTGGGGCGCGCACATTAGAACTCTTTCGGGCAGGTTAAGTTCGGCTGCCTATGCAGTAAGGAAGATAAGGCAGTTAACCGATGTAGCCACAGCTAGACTAGTATACTATGCTTATTTCCACAGTATTATGTCTTATGGCATTCTGCTGTGGGGGTCAGCAGCAGACGTTGACTCAATTTTTATCTTACAAAAGAGGGCAATCCGCGCGATCTATAAAATGGGTCCTCGTGAGTCCCTCAGAGAAAAATTTAAAGAGATCGATATACTGACTCTACCTTCACTTTATATTTTGGAATGTATTTTGTATGTCCGCAAAAATCGAGGGCTTTTCAAAGCTAGAAGTGACTTCCATAATTTAAATACACGCAGTAAGCACGAAATTGTAATACCCAAATTCAGATTGACGAAAACTAGCAAGTCTTTTCTTATAAACAGTATACGCTTTTATAACAAGTTGCCTAAGTCAGTTATAGAACGGACCGATGGAAAGTTCAAAAACTACATCAAACGTGTCCTTATTAAAAAAGCATATTATAAAATCAAGGACTACGTTGAAGATAAAAAATTTGGCTTGGACACCCTCTGCGCATGCGGCTTCCCTGGTAACACGGCACAAATATATGGATATCTAACTATTCTCAATCTCATTTTTTTTCTCTTTTAATTAGACTTTTTTACAATATTTTTCAATCATCATTATAGCCCTTTGCTAAGAATAGTTACAGCACTGATTACAGTATTTGTGCCACATGTTAAATTTAGTGTTGTGTTTTTTTTTTTTTACCTTTGTATAGATTCTTTTACCTATTGTGAATGTGTGAACATTGTAGGCTTTCTAGATTTCTAGATGATTGTTAACATTTGTTAACTTTTTATTTCGTGCATTATTTTTTTTGTTTGTTTTTTTTGTTTCAATTTCGTACGACTTATTGTCGGGCCTACGTTGTCCCCCCATATCCAAGTACTAATGCTGTAACATGGAAATATTGTAAACAAAAAAATTTAAAAGAGTAACCATGGAGTTTTTTGCCGGTTCTTCTCCATAGGAAACGACTAACCCGAACCGTGCACCTTTTGTCGACGTTTTATAAGTGCCCATGTAGGCCTATGTAAAATAAAAATATTTGATTTTGATTTTGATTTTGAAAGGGTAAAAACGGGACACTATTACTAAGACTCCGCGGTCCGTCTGTCTGTCTGTCTGTCTGTTCATCTATCACCAGGCTGTATCTCATGAACCGTGATAGCTAGACAGTTGAAATTCACAGTTGTAATTCTGTTGCCGCGAATCCGACTCACACTTGGCCAATATTTTTTTTTCCTTTGTGTACACACAATTACCCAGCCGTAGGCTAAATTTCAACTTTCTAGGACTCTAGGTCATCTGGAAGTGGTTTAGGTTTTTTTTATCTATTGATCCAGTAATTGATAAAAATAACGGTTTTAGGCGTAAATATCCCAATAACCGTTTGAGCTATATTTATGAAATGTTGGGTTCCTCTAAGGGGTTTTATTATATAAACCAAATTTCATGTGTTTATATTAAATAGATTTTGGGTTATTAAGATGACAAAAGTGGCTGCAAATGGTTCGTGTAATATTACACACAGATGCTGCGTCCCCAGTTCCCTTTTTGCTTGAACTTGGCTTGACACACTACCGCGTGTCTAGATAAAATTATCTGGGTCTAAAAGCATTATAAAATAAAAAGCCGGACAAGTGCGTGTCGGGCCACGCGCAGTAATAGGGTTCCGAAGTTGCTTAATAATGCGGAATAAGAAGGGTTTGGATTGACCCGACACTATACCGAAGATATTCCGGACGTCAGCCTGTACGAGATTGGGATGGCTCTGAAACAGCTTAAAAACAACAAGGCGCCGGGTGATGACGGAATCACGGCTGAACTCCTGAAGGCGGGTGGAAAACCGGTCCTTAAGGCCCTTCAGAAGCTGTTTGATTCCGTCATACTCGAGGGCAAAACGCCACAGGCATGGTGCAGGGGTGTGGTGGTACTCTTCTTCAAGAAGGGCGACAATGCCCGGCTGAAGAACTATAGGCCCATCTCACTTCTTAGCCATGTCTACAAGTTGTTTTCAAGAGTCATCACGAATCGTCTCGCGCGCAGGTTTGACGATTTCCAGCCTCCCGAACAAGCCGGATTCCGAAAAGGCTTTAGCACCGTAGACCACATACATACGCTGCGGCAGGTTATACAGAAGACCGAAGAGTATAACCTGCCTCTCTGTTTAGCGTTTGTGGACTACGAGAAAGCCTTCGATTCGATCGAGACTTGGTCTGTACTGCAGTCTCTCCAACGGTGCCAGATCGACTACCGGTACATTGAAGTGTTGAAGTGTTTGTACAAGAACGCCACTATGTCAGTCCGTCTTCAGGATCAAATCTCGAAACCAATTCTTCTCCAGCGCGGCGTGAGACAGGGAGACGTCATTTCTCCGAAACTGTTCACTGCTGCGCTGGAGGATGTCTTCAAGGTTCTGGATTGGAGAGGGCTTGGCATCAACGTTAATGGCGAGTACATCACTCACCTTCGGTTTGCCGACGATATAGTGGTCATGGCTGAGACCATGGAGGACCTCAGTGCGATGCTCGATGACCTCAGTAGAGCTTCCAAAAGAGTGGGTCTTAAGATGAACATGGAAAAAACCAAGGTGATGTTGAATGGCCATGTTGCACCCACTCCTATCAAGGTCGGGGACTCTACACTCGAAGTTGTGGACGATTATGTCTACCTGGGCCAAACGATCCAATTGGGTAGGGCCAATTTCGAGAAAGAGGTCAACCGTCGAATCCGACTCGGCTGGGCAGCGTTCGGGAAGTTGCGCGGTATCTTCTCGTCCAACTTACCACAGTGTCTCAAGACGAAAGTCTATGACCAGTGTGTGTTGCCAGTGATGACATATGGCTCTGAGACGTGGTCGCTTACAATGGGCCTTATCAGGAAGCTTGCAGTCACTCAAAGGGCAATGGAGAGGGCTATGCTCGGAGTTTCCTTGCGTGATCGAATCAGAAATGTGGAGATCCGCAAGAGAACCAGGATTACCGACATAGCCCGAAGAATTTCCAAACTAAAGTGGCAGTGGGCAGGGCACATTGCTCGAAGAACGGATGGCCGATGGGGTCGAAAAGTTCTGGAATGGCGACCGCGAACCGGAAGACGATACGTTGGAAGGCCTCCCACCAGGTGGACCGATGACCTGGTTAAGGTTGCGGGCAGGCGCTGGATGCGAGACGCACGGGATCGGTCAAAGTGGCGACGCCTGGGGGAGGCCTATGTCCAGCAGTGGACGTCTTTCGGCTGAAATGATGATGATGAAGAAGGGTTTTGTTGTTGTTACATGAACATTAAAACGGTTTCAGCCGGACACAACGTCTAAAAACGGGCCCACAAGGATGATGTTTTTTGTAATCTATTGCGTATCTGCTGGCGTTAGACCACTATCTCACCTGATGGTTAGCGATGATGTGGCCTACGGTGAAGCACGCTTGCTTAGAAGTAACCTATTCACTCTTGACTTAAACTAAACAAGGACTAACTGGTAACTGAAAAAGGAGAACAGTTATAAAATCCAACTTCGCAACTGAAACTAGAAAAATAGTATCTATTTGAGTACCACCGCGGGTGCTAATTGCGAAAGGAGCCGATCCGAGCGCGCGTTAGAGCTACGGGGAATGGTATGGTTCGAGCTTGGATCCTTGCGCACACGCTCCTTGGCTATCCTAATCACCTCTAATCTGCGGTATTCATTATTTCGCTCTGGAAAGTTTTACACTACTCAATTAGTGATGTAGTCGGGTCGAATATTGACTTTATAGATGGATATCGACAAAGAAAATAAGTAATTTGCCTTTAGATTACAAAACGACGAAAATACTTCTGCACTAACACAAAATAGACTACCCCGCGCGCATGCGCCGTATGGACTACGGACCGGTACTGCCAATGACTCCGGCCATTCCAATGCGTTATTCGAGCTTAAACATTATGAATTTAGAAATCATTATTATTAAGGATGTTATGATTTTATTTTTCTATAGTTTTACATGGTTCATAAGCATATATTTAATCTATATTACAGAGCTAACAATGTTATTTAAGTATTTTTTCAATGGCATTTGTACAATTTTTTTACTGTTCCAAGTACATTTTATAAGTTGGTCGACTATTACTCATAAACTTGTAAAGCCTACTTAGCTGTGATAGTTTTCCTTTTAATTTCTTTATATTTACTAATGCTGTGAATTTTTTCACATAGCCAAGAGCAACCATTTCGTTGGCAGGGGGGGGGGACACTTGACTCTAACATAAATTTGCAATTTAAAGCTTAACTTTACGAATCAAAAAATGGTTCTAACAAACCCATAATATTTTTGAATGGCCTATCCAACGATACCCCACACCATGGGATAGACGAGAAAAAAAATAAACATCCCCACTTTACGTCTATAGGAGGAACCCCAAAAAATTTTTTTTTGTCGTTTCAAAAACGACTTTACGTATTGCATAGATATAGTACCTATAGCAAAAAAAAATCTAAATCTATGACGTATTGCATATTACACTCTGAAACGGAAAGGTTATGCTCCTTTCCATTACCAATATTTTGACGTAGAATTGATTGTAAAGAATGAACGAAAGCGGAAGAATCGAGTTAAAACTTCACTATTAGTATTGTGTAATGTTCGAGTTTGATGAAACATAACGCAGTAGATGAACTTCAACTCAAAGGAGGATGTTTGTACTTTTTCCAAATTAGTTTCACAATACCGAAAAAGTTGAAAGAAATGATTCTGATTCTTTGAAGGAATCGACTCGTTTGCTTTGGAGAATTCACTTACGAAATTAGGCTCCTGGGTTGCTCCATAAGACATCGCGGTCCGCCTCAGTTGCGATGTCGCGTGTTACCAAGCAGCACCGCAAACTAGTAGTTGGCCGCTACGTCGTCGTCGGCTTAATCGGCAAAAGCCCTGACGAGCGGCCCCTCCTCAGGTTCCTCTTCGCGTCACCGTGGGTGAACAAGCCACGGCTACTGAGCTCCCCGCCTCGACAATGCGGGAACCCACCGGGGAAGACATTGAAGGGCCTAGAACAGTTTTAGGGTTCCGTAGCCAAAGGGGAAAAAACGGAACCCATATGGATTCGTCATGTCTGTCTGTCTGTCTGTCCGCCCGTATGTCACAGCCACTTTTTTTCCGAAACTATAAGAACTATGCTGTTGAATCTTGGTAGGTAGATGTATTCTGTAAACCGCATTAAGATTTTCACACAAAAATAGAAAAAAAAAACAATTAATTTTGGGGGTTCCCCATACTTAGAACTGAAACTCAAATTTTTTTTTCATCATATCCATGCGTGTGGGGCATGTGTGGGGAATCTATGGATAGGTCTTCAAAAATGATAGTGAGGTTTCTAATAGTTTCTAGTTTGCGCGAGAGACACTTCCAAAGTGGTAAAATGTGTCCCTCCCCCCTGTAACTTCTAAAATAAGAGAATGATAAAACTAAAAAAAACTAGAGAGGTGTCAAGGGACACCCGGATGGAACGAAGTTCCTTTAGTATTTATACATATGTGTATACATATATATACACATATATATATAAGAATATACTATATTTATTACATATTTATAGTATATTCTAATCTGTTGTCAGATTTGGCCTATCTCCTCCCGTTTCCGAGATACAATTTTATTTCTTAAATTAATGTTTTTTAATTCCAGCTGATGGTGACAGATGGCGCTAGGCGACGGTTAACAAATGTGGATTTTACAATTTGAACAGTTGGTTCGGTCGTTCGTATATTTTCGATCTCACCTAAAAAATGTTTTAAAATTATTTTATGAAAAGGATTTCGATTAAATGTGAGCGGGTGATATCCTATCTTGGGGGGGGGGGGAGTATCCTATCTTGTTCTCCGTCCAGAGCGCCGGACGGCAGGGGGGCAAATTTTTACTCAGAATTGAGCTAGCTCCAACCGTTTCCGAGATATGGAGGTTTTTAGGTTTTTTGATTTGATTGCCGGTTCGTTATAAGTGGCGGCTCGGGGTCAGTTTTCGAGTAGTGTTGACTCGAGTCGGCCTGTGGTGGAGGGTTTTGTACGTCTGGCGTTAAGAAACTAAATATGTATACTATATATATATATATATATATATATATATATATATATATATATATATATATATATATATATATACTCTCTCGACTTCGTAAACACAATAAGTATAGGATAGAACACGCAAGAAACACGCGCACGCCGCACGCACACAACTAAAAAAAACAAAAATGCAAACAACTGGTTATATTATACCGAGACTTATTAACAGTCTACCCTCAGAAATAAATAATTGTATAACAGACAAGAATATAAAATTTAAGACAAAGACAAAGATATTTTATTTCAAGTAGGCCACCAAGCGGCACTTTTGAACGTTACATTTTACAAATAATAATAATTGATTCTACCGTGCATTCGGAAAGTAGCTTGTAATGGAGAAGAATGCACAAGAAACTCCATACTTACTCTTTTAAAAAAAAACTTTTTACAATATTTAGGTACATACCTTGATGAATGAAATTGAGTTTATACAATACAAATATATTTATACAGTCTTCAGAAGGTCCAACAATAATTCAAAACAATAATGTTCTGCATATCACTTGTTTTTGCGCCCTAGTGGCTGTGGAGCAGGACTAGCATTTAGCCAAGCATTTTTATCATTGATGTAATCCCCCAAATTATAATATGCCAGCCTGCATAGTGTGCGTTTTATACAAGTTTTAAATTTCGTCTCATTCAGTTCAAGAATGTGGGGAGGAATTTTATTGTAACATTTTGTACAGTACCCCATGAAAGATGAGGCTACTTTAGCCAGTCTGAAACCTGGTTGAACTAATTGGTCCCTATTTCTAGTAACATAATTATGTCTGTCGCCGTTTTTACTAAAAAGATGTAAATTCTTTCTCACGTACATGATGTTGTTGTTTCATAAAATATCTTTGTTTTCATCAAAAGGTTCCATATGACTCAGCTGAATATCTTCGTCTCTGTAAAAAATTCCACTTACTGCCACTTATAGACCGACGTAAAATTGCAGACTGTCTGTTTTTGTTAAAAATCCTCCATAACGATATTGATAGTCCTGAACTATTGTCCAAATTTTATTTTAATGTGCCCAGAAGAATTTTACGTTACAACCCTCCCATTTGTGTACTTCATTCGTCATCGAATTATAGGCAGAACAGCTTTCTTGTGCGTGCAAGCAGTAATTTTAATGAGATATGCAAACTACATGATTTGGATCCCTTTGTAACTACTGTAAACTCGGCCAGACGGAGCTTGAGCCTAGCCTTTAATTCTGTCTTTTTTTTTTTTGCAAACAAATGTCTGTATCTTATTATTTAATCTGGAATTTAGTGACTACACTTTAAGTCGTGTTGCTGCCTGTGCTCGCATCATACTTGTATTTATATTTTAATTTTAAACGCGAGGACTTGTAATTGGCTTTCTGGTGACTATTACCTCCTTTTATTTTTTGTTTTTGTTAGCTGTAAGTTCTCCATGTACTAAATAAATAAATAAATAAATAAATATATTGACAAGGAACCGTCATGATGTTAATGTCCTTAAACAGTTCCCTTAGAGAATCGCGCCGGCGAAGATTGTATATCGCTCTGATGGCTCGTTTTTGCAGAATAAAAATTGACTCAATGTCTGCAGCCCTTCCCCATAGTAAGATACCGTAAGACATTATACTATGAAAATAACTAAAATAGACTAGTCTGGCGGTATCCACATCCGTTAACCGACGAATCTTTCCAACAGCATAAGCCGCCGAACTCAGCCGCCCCGCAAGGGATACCAAATGAGGACCCCATTGCAACCTTGAGTCTAGCGTGATCCCCAGGAAAACCGTTTTATCGACGAATTCTAGCTTCTCCTTGTTTAATATAATGTCACAATCAGTACTTTTGACATTCGGCAAGGAAAATTTTACGCACTTGGTTTTTTTACCATTTAAAACTAAATTATTGGCAGTGAACCAATCCTGATCCTGCCGTAGCGCGTTATTTACGTCGTCAACCTGACAAGTACGTCTATTTATTTTAAAAATTAAAGATGTGTCATCAGCAAATAACACCATGTTAAGTTTGTTTTCCAATAAACGGGGTAAATCGTTTATGTATACTAAAAATAAGAAAGGACCTAAAATTGAGCCCTGGGGTACCCCCATTTTAACGTTTAACCCGGACAAATTCACACCGTTTATTTGGACTAATTGCTGTCTATCATTCAAATATGATTTAACCAAACTTAACGCTGATTGACCTAGCCCGTAATGCTCAAGTTTCAGAAGTAATGATTAACGCAATCAAACGCCTTCGACAGGTCGCAGAAGATACCTATGGCATCCTGCGAATCTTTCCACGCATCAAAGATGTGTTTTAATAGAGCGACACCAGCGTCAGTTGTACAACGTCCTCTGGTGAAACCATATTGTCTATAATGCAAGATGTTATTCGTATTAAAATGAATGAGCATTTTATTTAGCATTATCCTCTCAAATACCTTGCTGAAAACCGGCAACACGGATACTGGTCTATAATTATTTGTGTCTTTACTGTCCCCGGATTTAAAAAGTGGTATAACCTTACTATATTTCATTAGATCCGGAAAAACTCCTTGATCCACACACAAATTGAAAATCAACGCTAAGTACGGCGCTATAGTCTGAATAATGGAGGTACAAGCTTTGATGGACATTCCCCACAGATCTTCAGTCGGTTTGATCTTGATTTGCTTAAAAGCTTTTATTACTGTCATGGGGTTTATATGTGAAAAATTAAATACAATCGGGCAGGCTGAAACGTTCGCGTTTAATTATCCAAAAGCAAGCGAGGGCGAAGAATTTAAAGTTTCAGTAGTTTTAATTGGGATGTTGGTAAAGAAATTAACAAATTCTTGCGCAACTTTTTTGTTATCTCTAATAAGTCCGTGTGTGGTCTCAAGCGTGTAATCACTACTATTTCTTTTATTCCTATTCGTTTCATTGTTTATAATTTTCCAAACCGTCTTGATTTTATTTTCTGCTAATACCTTATTGCTAATGTACAAGACCTTAGCTGCCTTGCAGGAATTTTAAAAAATTCTTGAGTAAGTAGCAACATACTTATTAAACGTTTCAGTGTTAATACAAGGCTTAAGCCCATATAGCTCGTAAAGTCTTTCCCTACTTTTTCTAAGTCCTGTAGTCGCCCAGTCACTGAATAAAAACTTAGGGCATATAGTTTTAGTTTTCTTCTTAAAAGTGTTATTGAACTCTTTTTGAACCACTGAGAAAACTTCATCATACAAAATATTACCATCATTCACTGTGAGGTCCTGGTTGCTTAACTTACTGATTAAAGTGCTGTTAAATTTATTTCATTTACCGGATGTTATTGGTCTGGATTGAATCTGCACTTGTTTTATTAGCATAATGGACTCAAAGGCTACCAGTAGCCCACTATGATCCGAAGGCAGATCATTTATAATGGCCCTTGTCCAAGTAGTTGCAGCTACAAAAAACATTATCAATACATGTAGCAGAAGTCAGTTTAGTTCGGGTTGGTTCCATAAACACATGTGACAAATTAAATGATTTAAAGAGATTTAATAACCTACTGCTGTCTGAATTATCTTCTTGAATATTAATATTAAAGTCACCACAGACAATTATTAGTTTATTACCCATTGTAAGTTTTGCCAAAACATCTTCCATCACTGACTCGAATATAGAGTAGTTCTTATAATTTGGGGGTCTGTAAACGCATACATGCTTATCCAGCTCAACACTATGTTCAACTGATAGGTCTACTATATCTTTACGAGGTTTTGATTTAATACCATTTTTAATTAATACTAGCCTAGCTGTGCCCGCGGCTTCGCTCCCGTCATCTGCCCACCATTCCCTACCCTACTTACCTTCCTGCCTATCCTAAATACCTATATACTACATACCAATGATACCAATTTTATTTTCTAGTGTCATTCTTTCGCGTAAAATCTTAACACCGCGATTCAGAAAATGACTTTAAATGCACAACGCCATCTATCTAACAGCGAGTTCAACTGTCCGAGTAACTGGATTGCGTGTGCTGTGATTATTTTACTTCTTGAACACTTTAAATTCATCTAACTTTTGATAGAGTGAACCGATTGCGATGAAACAAAAACTAAGTAATTTTTCAAGTTACGCACAATTTTTATGTATAAAAGTTATCTACATTGGTTTCGTACATTTCACGTGATGCGTGCACAAATAAACAGACAAACAGACAAAAATTCCAAAAATGCTGGAAATGGGTTCTGTTGGTTATCCTTTAACACCCTGGCTATTTTTTTTTGAATTTTTTACGGTGTACAAAAATTATTTTTCTACAGATTTTTTATATGTATTTGTGGCGGCTTAGTAAAAAGGGAAAACACGGGAGGGCCTGTAGTTTCTATGTGATGGTATGTATTGTAGTTTATTTTGTGAACGGCGTTACCATGACCAAAGCTGCCGGCCCGCTAGGTGTTATTTAATTATTGCAGAGCGGAGGTCATGGTAGCCACCCTAAATTGATATTTGTTATAGCCTATATGTATACGACGGGCGACGTCCTCCGGGTCTCTAGTCAAAATGGGCGTGCCCCAAGGTTCAATTCTCGGCCCTTTCCTTTTTCTTGTTTACATTAATGATCTCCCTTTTATGATGGCCAAATTATCGGATATAATTCTATTTGCTGATGATACTTCGCTAATTTTTAAAATAGATAGGAAAGATACGGATGTCTTACATGTCAATGAAAGTCTGGTTGTTCTCTCGGAATGGTTCGCAGCTAACAATCTTTTACTGAATGCGAAAAAAACAAAATGTCTAAAGTTCTCTTTACCAAATGTACCTCGACGTGACCTAAATCTAAATCTTGACGGCAAAAATCTTGAAATAATAGCGGAAACTGTATTCTTGGGGATTACTATCGATTCAAAATTGCAGTGGGGCGCGCACATTAGAACTCTTTCGGGCAGGTTAAGTTCGGCTGCCTATGCAGTAAGGAAGATAAGGCAGTTAACCGATGTAGCCACAGCTAGACTAGTATACTATGCTTATTTCCACAGTATTATGTCTTATGGCATTCTGCTGTGGGGGTCAGCAGCAGACGTTGACTCAATTTTTATCTTGCAAAAGAGGGCAATCCGCGCGATCTATAAAATGGGTCCTCGCGAGTCCCTCAGAGAAAAATTTAAAGAGATCGATATACTGACTCTACCTTCACTTTATATTTTGGAATGTATTTTGTATGTCCGCAAAAATCGAGGGCTTTTCAAAACTAGAAGTGACTTCCATAATTTAAATACACGCAGTAAGCACGAAATTGTAATACCCAAATTCAGATTAACGAAAACTAGCAAGTCTTTTCTTATAAACAGTATACGCTTTTATAACAAGTTGCCTAAGTCAGTTATAGAACTGACCGATGGAAAGTTCAAAAACTACATCAAACGTGTCCTTGTTAAAAAAGCATATTATAAAATCAAGGACTACGTTGAAGATAAAAAATTTGGCTTTGACACCCTCTGCGCATGCGGCTTCCCTGGTAACTCATAAACGGCACAAATATATGGATATCTCTAACTATTCTCAATCTCATTTTTTTTTTTCTCTTTTAATTAGACTTTTTACAATATTTTTCAATCATCATTATAGCCCTTAGCTAAGAATAGTTACAGCACTGATTACAGTATTTGTGCCACATGTTAAATTTAGTGTTGTGGTTTTTTTTTTTTTTTTTTTTTTTTTTTACCTTTGTATAGATTCTTTTACCTATTGTGAATGTGTGAACATTGTAGGCTTTCTAGTTTTCTAGATGATTGTTAACATTTGTTAACTTTTTATTTCGTGCATTATTTTTTTTTTTTTCAATTTCGTACGACTTTTTGTCGGGCCTACGTTGTCCCCCCATATCCAAGTACTAATGCTGTAACATGGAAATATTGTAAACAAAACAATTTAAAAGAGTAACCATGGAGTTTCTTGCCGGTTCTTCTCCATAGGAAACGACTAACCCGAACCGTGCACCTTTTGTCGACGTTTTATAAGTGCCCATGTAGGCCTATGTAAAATAAAAATATTTGATTTTGATTTTGATTTTGATTTATAATGTCAAGACGGCTCAGAGTCCACGCAGTGACGAGACCGCAATTTTTTTTATAAAAAATGTTTATAAGTAGAATCTATATTTAGCAATAGAAATAAAACAATAGGCGGCATTCAATTGTTGGAATGCTGACAGGATAAAATGTTATCATAAGCAACATTGTAACTTAGAAGATTCCTTAGCACCATAATAGTGATGTAAGCGTATAGTTACGTTAAGGTTAGAGTAAAAATATTTTTTTCGTGCAAAATTTTTTTTTTAAAGAAAGGGGGGGTGTGATGTGGCGGCTTAGTAATCGTAATATGCCGAGTTGCATATTTGACGAAATAGGTGGGAGCGGGCATTCGGCTCGCTAGTCGCCTACATACCACCGCCCTGCCTCGACGCATACATAGTACGTAGTTAGTTATAACCAAGTATTGTGGAACTCGAAATAAAGACAAATGTATCTTTGGACTTAGATTCTTTATTTATCTCACCAACGACAAATCACGCACAACATATTGATGATATTGATAAGTGAACCCCCACGCAACATAATATTTCTGTTAAAACAACTGCCCACAGTATAATTTTCATAATTGATTAACATTGCATAATCTTTCAGCCAATGCTCAGTGAAACAAACAATTTCAAACATTGATTTTTCTAAAAACATTTCGATTTCCAATTCCTTCGAAAAAAAACCCTGAATATTCTGATGGAATAATTTAAGAGAATTCTGCTGAGACCTTTTTTTCAAATTAATTTTTTGCGAGCAAGAAGGTACCTTTTTGATGGTGGCTATACTCGTAACTACTCCGTTATTGGTACCCTCCCTTGTCCTATCAACTAGTTTAAAGAATAAATATTAATAGCCTTTTTGCTAACGTTATTCAACGTATTGACCATATTTAAATTAGTACTATTACTAATATCAATATTATCTGGATACTTCGACATACTACTTATGTCTGAGTTTATTGTATAAGATAATAGCCGAGCTATTTGATGTCTTACCCTAAGAGGCAGATACAAAGTATCTGAATGTGTTATATCTGATGCTTATTAAGCATGTGAATGTGATTATTTTGTCTATTTGACAATTTATCCAAGTAAGGGAAGGCACACAAAATAATTTTATTGTAATTTAACTTTTACATCTCTTTTACACACTCAGTGATGTCATCTTTTTTTACTTTTATACTATTACCTACAATAGTACATTATGGTACAAGTGTGCAATGTTGGTAATTACCGCTGAGGAGGTGAGGGTCTTAAGAGAGCTGAGGACGGTAATCATCAATACACACGTGTATCATACGACGTTTTTCAACACACTTGTGAAGAAAATAATACTAAAAAAATATTTTCAACAGTAAAAACGATTTGTGAAATTTTTAGCAATGGCGGGCAAAATTAATCAGTTATCCTATGCGCGCGCAATTAACAATGGCGATCGGCCATAGACTAAAAGTATGAGGTTTCGTTTTATTGGCTTTTCGTGGATAGTGTTTAAGCCACGCACGAAATAGGAAATTTATTTTTTTCTTAATTACAGAGCAAATAAAATTTATATTTGAGTGAAAATTTTATTTATTAAGCAAGCACAAGTTGAAATTATCTATTTAAATACGAAGTTGCATGAAATGAGCAAGCAATAGGTACATTAATTTATTTGTACTATTGAGCACGATCTTTTTTGTATCGAAACTTTTTTAAGAACAAAGTAACTCAACCAATAAATTAAAAAAAAACTCTATAACTCACTTGTGAATAATAGCAATGAAAAAGTCACAGTTTAATAACAGGTATCATTATGTGCCTAATTGCGGTGAAATTGGAGCCACTTTATGAGCAAGTGTGTTGAAAATACAGTTATATTGGTATCTGGTTTATATATATTCTTTGACACAGATTCCATTTTTTGCTTGTATGATGACCCGGGCATGCAATAATTAAAAGTGGAATGACTCTGATTGCAATTTATTAATTTACCTAAACCTTTTCCAACACCATCCGAAAACATAACCGAATGAAAACCTTCTTTTCTATGACTAGATGAAAAGCCAGCACTTTCAGGCCGGTCTAATTGAGGCAAATCCTGTGCTACATTAGAACTGTCTTGTGCGAAGACAGTGTCTTGAGACACCCTCTCAGCTTGGATCGGGTCCTCCGCAGCATCAGGCTGGACTGCAATTTGATTTGAAACTGTCTGGCAGTTACATTGACACATCACTAACTCATTTGCGGCCAAAATGTGTTCTTTAAAAGCTAAGCTAAGCTTAAACAATATTAATTAAGTGCTATTTAGGTTATGCAGAGATGTTTGTTTTGATCTGAGTATTGTTGTTTGGGTCTTTAACCAACTACTGGTTAAAGACCTAAATAATAGAATTTAGGTATTTAACTGGTAAGAGATGTTATTGATTGCTCATCATCATCATCATTTCAGCCGAAAGACGTCCACTGCTGGACATAGGCCTCCCCCAGGCGTCGCCACATTGACCGATCCCGTGCGTCTCGCATCCAGCGCCTTCCCGCAACCTTAACCAGGTCATCGCTCCACCTAGTGGGAGGCCTTCCAACGTATCGTCTTCCGGTTCGCGGTCGCCATTCCAGAACTTTTCGGCCCCATCGGCCATCCGTTCTGCGAGCAATGTGCCCTGCCCACTGCCACTTAAGTTTGGCAATTCTTCGGGCTATGTCGGTAACCCTGGTTCTCTTGCGAATCTCCACATTTCTGATTCGATCACGCAAGGAAACGCCGAGCATAGCCCTCTCCATTGCTCTTTGAGTGACTGTAAGCTTCCTGATAAGGCCCATTGTAAGCGACCACGTCTCAGAGCCATATGTCATCACTGGCAACACACACTGGTCATAGACTTTCGTCTTGAGACACTGTGGTAAGTTGGACGAGAAGATACCGCGCAACTTCCCGAACGCTGCCCAGCCGAGTCGGATTCGACGGTTGACCTCTTTCTCGAAGTTGGCCCTACCCAATTGGATCGTTTGTCCCAGGTAGACATAGTCGCCCACAACTTCGAGTGTAGAGTCTCCGACCTTGATAGGAGTGGGTGTAACATGGGCATTCACCATGACCTTGGTTTTGTCCATGTTCATTTTAAGACCCACTCTTTTGGAAGCTCTACTGAGGTCATCGAGCATTTAACTGAGGCTCTCCATGGTCTCAGCCATGACCACTATGTCGTCGGCAAACCGAAGGTGAGTGATGTACTCGCCATTAACGTTGATGCCAAGCCCTTTCCAATCCAGACCTTGAAGACATCCTCCAGCGCAGCAGTGAACAGTTTCGGAGAAATGACGTCTCCCTGTCTCACGCCGCGCTGGAGAAGAATTGGTTTCGAGGTCTGATCCTGAAGATGGACAGACATAGTGGCGTTCTTGTACAAACACTTCAACACTTCAATGTACCGGTAGTCGATCTGGCACCGTTGGAGAGACTGCAGTACAGCCCAAGTCTCGATCGAATCGAAGGCTTTCTCGTAATCCACAAACGCTAAACAGAGAGGCAGGTTATACTCTTCGGTCTTCTGTATAACCTGCCGCAGCGTATGTATGTGGCTGGAAATCGTCAAACCTGCGCGCGAGACGATTCGTGATGACTCTTGAAAACAACTTGTAGACATGGCTAAGAAGTGAGATGGGCCTATAGTTCTTCAGCCGGGCATTGTCGCCCTTCTTGAAAAAGAGTACCACCACGCCCCTGCACCATGCCTGTGGCGTTTTGCCCTCGAGTATGACGAAATCAAACAGCTTCTGAAGGGCCTTAAGGACCGGTTTTCCACCCGCCTTCAGGAGTTCAGCCGTGATTCCGTCATCACCCGGCGCCTTGTTGTTTTTAAGCTGTTTCAGAGCCATTCTAATCTCGTACAGGCTGACGTCCGGAATATCTTCGGTATAGTGTCGGGTCAATCTAGCTCTTGGGTCGTTTGCTAGACTCGCAACGGGCTTGCTGATTGATGTGTACAACTGCCCATAGAATGTCTCGATCTCCCCCAGAAGCTTCGGTTTGGCGGATACGATCCTGCCATCGTCGGTCTTCAGTTTCGTGAGCTGGCTCTGCCCAATAGCCAGATCCCTTGAAAAAACCTTGGAGCCTTTATTTTGCTCAATCGCGTCTTTAATACGCTCGGTATTAAAGCGGCGGAGGTCTCTTTTCAAGGATTTAGAGATCTGTCTATTGAGCTGCCGGTATTTGCACGCCTCATCTGAAGACTGCAGGATCATCTCACGCCTCTCCTTCATAAGCTTGAGGGTATGATCAGATACCTTTTTCTTTCTATCTGTACGACGGGTCTTGAAAAACTTAGACCCGACCGTATGGCCAGCTTCCACGAACCCGTCGGCGTAGTCGTCCACGGAGCTCCCTAGGCACTCGAAACGATTCTGGAGTTCGAGCTGAAAGCTTTCGGGGTTTTGGACCTGGATCTGTGCTGGACGGAGCGTGGACTTCAACAGTCGAGACCTTTCAAGCTTAATATTAATGTTCAATGTGCCTCTTACCATGCGGTGATCGCTCCCGGTTTTTACCGAATTGATCACAGAGACATCATTGAACATTTGCTTCTTGGTTGACATGATGAAGTCGATCACATTTTTTGTTGCACCATCGGGGCTCTGCCAGGTCCACTTCCTGTGTTCACGCTTTTTGAAGAAGGAGTTCATCATAAAGAGGCCCTCCTTCTCCATAAAACTGGCCAGTAGGTGACCCCAGTGGTTCCGTCATCCAACTCCAAATTGCCCCACTTGCAGCTCATCCTCGTCTCGTTTGCCCAGTTTCGCGTTGAAGTCCCCCATGACAACGGTGAAGTGAGATTTGAAACCATGCATGGCTCTGGAGATATCCTCATACATGGTCTCTACCTCGTCGTCGGGGTGTGCCGAGGTTGGGGCGTAGACCTGTATGACCTTCAGCGAATATCTTGAGGATATTCTGAGTATAAGGCACGCCACCCTGGTCGACACACTCTCGATCTTCACCACGTTGTTCACAAAGGACTTGTGGACGATAAACCCGACACCACCCTGAGACTGCCGGTCACCCTCTCGGAAATAGAGCAGGTTACCGGATTTGAGGATTATCGAGTCCTCCCCCTCTCTTCGGACTTCCGATAACACTATAATACTTCATCGCAACCTGCTCAATTCCTCTTCGAGTTCGGTGATCTTCTCGTCGGTCCGAAGTGTGCGCGTGTTGTACGTTGCCAGGTACAGTCGTCGGTAATTCTTTGGGTAGCCGGATCTCGTCCGGAGATTCTTGGCACCCCTTGCCATGCCGTAACAACGACTGCTACCGTAGTCGAGGGTAGGCAGGCTGCCGGGCACTAGGGGCCATTTTTTATTTGTGCTTTTCATGGGGGAGTTTTTGCCATAATCGCCACGCTTGGCAGGCGGGTTGGCGATCGCAGTATGGTTGTTGTAGAAGCATAGAGAACGCTGCTGCCCATTCTCTGGTGTGTCCCTTAGTCGCCTCTTACGACACCCACGGGAAGACATGGGATGGTGAAATTCTTTACGTCCGGCACCATACGGAACAAATTATTAAAATTATATTGCTTGCTATCGAGAATAAAATTTATTATTGTATAGTTTCCGTTATCTCTCTTGCTTAGGGAATGCTGTAACGATAGCATGTAGTTTGCTTTTAGCGATTTTTATTTAAAGCACATACTTTTACATATCGATAGACTCATGATAGCACAAGTTTAAACCTTAGTGGTTTTTGGTTGCTATTTAATACGGTATAATCCTGTACTGTTTTGTAAAATTGATAAATAAAAAAAATAAAACTATAGCAAAAAGTGTCGTTACAACTTTTCGTGAGATTTTTTTTTTCCGTCTAGCCCCCTTTCGCAACTCGCGATAAGGAACTTCGTTCCAAAAAAATATAAGTATGATGTACATTACTATGTAAACTTCCACCGAAAATTGGTTTGAACGAGATCTAGTAAGTAGTTTTTTTTTAATACGTCATAAATCGTAAACCCCTAATAGCTACCCTTCGTGCGCGAGTCCGACTCGCACCTGGCAGGTTTTTTTTAATATAAGAGCGCTAAAAGGAAAAAGCTAGCGTAACTTTATCTATGGTCTAAGCAGAGCAGATTTTTATCAAGAATAACAGTCAAAGTTTCTCTGTGATAACAGTCATTCAGATTCGTTCATTCACTCAGTAATCAACGGAGTTGCCGTGATAAAAACTTTTAGGCCAAATCTGGGAGAATCTATAACCGTACGTAAATAATACATAGATTTTTACTTGTAAGGCGTCATACTCTTTGCCATTTGCTCTTTCCGAATTCATTTCGCAATAAGGCTGCTGGACTGGGAGGCGGCTTGCCTACGGTAACTCTGTAATAAAATGATGCAACCCCTTCGAGTTTGGGCCCATTTGATTTTTATCTTCTTTGTATAAAATAAAACGAGTTGGATTCGCGCACGAAGGGTTCCGTACCATTATCGCAAAAGAGGAGCCCCTCTTAAATATTTTTTTTATTATGTTTTTAGTATTTGTTGTTATAGCGGCAACAGAAATACATCAACTGTGAAAATTACTGTGAAAATTTCAACTGTCCAGCTATCACGGTTCATGAGATAAAACCTGGTGACAGCCAGACAGACATATGGACCGCGGAGTCTTAGTAATATGGGCCCGTTTTACCCTTTGGGTACGGAACCCTAAAAATCGCGTCACGTTGTTTGTCCATGATGAACACCTGAATAATTGAACCAACCTAAATGAAATTTTGCACACAGTGTGCAGTTTGGTCTAACTTAATGACTTTTTTTTCCAACTTTCACTTGTGTTTGACCGCGTCATAAACATACAAAAAAAATGATTTAATTAAAAACATTTTTTTTCTATGTTTATGCCGCGGTCGAAATCATGGGTAACAGCTAGTTTAATATCAAAAATATTAAAAGGTAAACCAAAAAAGCAAGCTTTCATTTTTGTTGTTACTAAAAAATTAACTAAAATGTCAAAAAGCACTCTATCCCGATTGGGAATTAGCTGTTTCATACTTTTTAATATTGCTAAAGCTCCTCCGTCTCTTGCTCTCTATTTCAAAATTATCTCATATCATAATAAATTTTTTATCAATCTTAAATATTTAATGAAAACTTGATATTATGATAGATTGGAGACCTAATTGAAATTCTTAAAAAAACATGCATGCAGTTCACAGTCACACGCGGCAGAAGTGCGACCTTCACAAAGATTATCTCTTTTTATCGCACGGTATATCCTATAGATGTCTCTTTTTAATGTAAATTTTTCGTTTCATCGGGTATCAAATCGGGGCTAAAAAAGCTTCTCTTCAACAAAACAAAAAAAAATCATTTTTGAAAAACTACTATTTATTTTAAAGTATTGATTGGGAAATAAGAGTTTGTTGGTGGCAACATTCAGAGAGACCGAATGGTAGATTTTTTGTAGATCGTTGACATGTCAGTCAGTGAGCGAATTCAGCGAATCCCCGAGCCCGTATCCGCCGTCACCGTACCGTATAATCAATCGTTCAACGCCATTCAACGGCGTTCGTTCGCCGCTATCATCGACCGAGTTGTGTCGGGCCGGCTGACTTATTCTTGTAACAAAAGATTCAAGTTAAAATATGCGAATCGTAACTTAAAAGGCGTTTTTTATTAAAGATTATTATAAAAACTTTAGTTTAACTTAAAGTCTGACGGAACTATTAGACGTAATGTTTTCATAGTTCGATTTAAAGTCATTAGCGACCTCATTCGGCTGTTTATGTTTAGTAAACGGGTATCTCGAAGTTTGTTTTGCAAACAGACAGTTTACCCACAATCGAATTATAAATAGAGTGTGAATAAGTTATGTGGTGTGTCGCATCGTAACAGTGATGTTAGTGCTTTGAGATGGTTGCAATGGCCAAAATGCGTGCTATAGTGTTGTGCGTGTGTGTGGCGGCGATGAGCTGGGGCGGCGCAGCGGCGCAGATGGGGCGCAACGTGCACAACATAACGCGCACCATGCTGCAGGATATGTCGGAGGTGCTGGACAACGAGCCCGTGCGCTTCACGGAGCCCGTTATCAACAGCTCAGTGTACGTGTCCAGCCTCAATTTCGACATGCGCGCCATGGGCCTGCTGTACAACTGCTCGCACCTCGTCATCAACATCATCACCAAAAAGGAGGCCTACCCTGAAGGTAACCATACCACATACTACTCTATACTTTTCATGCTCTGCCTGTAGATACCTTATTGTAAGCTTCTCTTGACCTGCTAGTTATGAGGGCGGATGATATACTTAGCTGGCTAAAATCGTCGAAACAGCTCGGGCACAGTGCCTAAGAAGGTAGCTATAACTAATGAGAATGACAGATAATGTTACTCTCGTTGTTGTACAGTCAAAGTTTGCACTAAATCATATTTCTGATAATGGCATAGGTACCTAATTTTGAAATGTGTGAATAAAGCAGTTTTTATTGGATTTTAGTATTTGTTATTTATAATGTTTATGACAACATTGAGTTTAGTAATGGCTACTCCGCGGCTCACTTAACTAGGTGGGTGAAGTGATCCACAGATGAAATTGTTATTGGTGCTATTCTTTGGTATGACTTCTTCAGTCTCTAATTTTCTTCTTTGTGTTGATGGCATGAAGTAGGATATTCAAATTGTGTTGTCCTAAAAAATCAGCGACAATTCCACTGCATCATCGGTGAGAGTGCAGAGGTCACTCCCTCTGCATCATCGGTGAGAGTGCAGAGGTCACTTCCACTGCATCATCCGTGAGAGCACAGAGGTCACTGACACTGCATCATCGGTGAGAGCGCAGAGGTCACTTCCACTGCATCATCGGTGAGAGTGCAGAGGTCACGTTCCAAATTTCTTCCTATTCTATGACTACAATTAATTTGGACCCACTGACCCTTATATCTCAACATTAATGATGTAACAAATGATTTGTAATAATTACCTAATTGAAAAAGAGTGTCCATGGAGTTTCTTGCCCGTTCTTCTCCATAGAGATCTACGCCTTGGAATGGGCATCTACGGTACTTTCACAGTTATTATGTCTTGTGACTGGGACTGTAGCACCATAATTTTGTTATATTTTATTTTGTCTTTGACAATTCAAAAGTGCCTGTAACTGGCCTACTTGAAATAAAGTGCTTTGACTTTTGACTTTGACTTTGATATCTGTATTGGTAAGCTTATGTTACCATACGTTTACCTGTTATTAATTCGATAGGTCTGTACATAATTTACATAAAGTTACCTGGGATGATACATTTCCATACAATGGGTGGGTCACAATGGTGTCGTAACTCAGTGGGGCACAATGCTTGCTGGCCATCTCACTCACTGCACCTTGTCACGCATATGGGTTATGTTCAAATATCTTCTCTTTATATTTAGATGAACACTAACATGTCATTTATAATTGATAAATGTTATTTAACAAAACAATAAATTCCCTTTAAAGAGGGCGACATCTTGGTATTCCCAAACAGTACAATAACATTAAAATCAACCGGACTTTTTGCAATTGAACTACAAGGTATTGCAGTTACAGGATAATAATATTTAAAAATTATTTGAGCCATGCACTAAATAACATCACATAAAACACAAAACAAAAATAAATTGCACGATATAAACTTCAAATCAAGATGCTTATAATGATATCATGTATGATATAGTGGTGACATACCCACTTGACACATTATTTTTTGCTGAGCTGCTTGTTCTTATCTAGTGGGGCTGCGGCTGTGCAGCATTATCATGAAGAAGACATGCAAGCACAATGCATGTTCCATTTACAGATTAAAGTTACCAGCATCTACAACCCAACTTCCCTCACTGCTGTGCATAGGCTTCTCATCTCTTGTGTTAATCCCCATGCACCTGTGCCAGCCTCATACCGGTTCTGGCAACAAAGTTATAGACAAGATATAGCCGTATGGCAAGAAACAGTCCTGGCTATTATTGCAAATAGTATTATTTGCAATAATAGCCTGGACTGTTTCTGTTGTGTTGGATATTGGCTATTTATAGAATAGGAATCATTGTGTTTAAATTTTAAGGGTACACTAGTCGACGGCACGAACTATTTTGTGCGAGGGGTTAAAATGCATTTTATATCAACCGACAACACGTGCGGAAGAGACAGATGCTGTGATGAGCAGTAGGAAGCTAGTTCGCGTACGAATACACACTTTTGCAAATTTGTAGCGAAATGGATAATGATTTAGGACGAAACCGAGCGCGCGAAATTTTATAAACAGACCTTTGGCAGTCTAGATATCATGAAAAAACGACTAAATCTATCTGTTCAAAATAAAATTATATGCATTGTTGAACTACTAATCTATCCCTGCATGGAGGCCGTTTTGCAATTTTCCGTCTTCTTATGGTATTTATTTGCGCCCAAAAATGCGTTAAAATTAGTGTCGAAATGTGGAACTTTCGACGCTCATAACTTTCAATTATTTTCTTTTTTTACGTTTTCGCTTCCATACAGGGCTAGATAATGATGAGACAAATTGATATCACTTTTTATTTTGAACGTACATCGTCAAAAAGTGGAATAATGCCTAGACTACGATTGTATGGAAAAAATTTCGACTAGTGTAACCTTAAATAAAGTTTTAAATACATATTGCACATGGTCTGCTACTATTGTGTTGTATATCCTGTATCCTAGTGGAACTGTTACAACAATATAGCAGACATGAAATACTCGACGCCTGTGCAGCTGTGGAACCATGAACATTAAGATAGCCAATACAAAGCAATTGTGCCTACTAGTATATCAAAACTTTGTGAATATATATCGTTAGTTGGTGGTAGTCGCCGCTTCTCACAGGGATGCACTTTTTTCTACATATTTGTGCAGGGCGCGGGGAAGTCTACCTCGGGCGGATGTACAGAAATAGTCGCGACTCAGCGTGGTCCCCGAGTCCGACAGATACGAGACGTGACACCGTAGCCACGTAGCCACACTCGCCCATCCACCCTGCGTCTCAGATGATACATGTGCAGCCAGGACTATTGTTTTCCTATAAAGCTAAAATTAACGCAGCCTGTGTTCAATCTCCTTTAGCTGAAAAATGATTAAAGAGCAGTAGGTAATTAGAAATAGTAACTAGCTACTACCTACTGGACTCAACTCCATAAACATTAATATAATTAAATGCAAATGGAATAAAGGATCATTTTCAAACAAAGGAATGTTGTGGCGAGTACGTATGCGACGTATCGTTATAGAAGATGATCTAGACAAGACAAGGGTTCAGTTGGCTCGTTGAGGCGCTGGATGGCACTGTGTCGTGAGATACTGGCTGAGTGGCTGCATTTATTTGTGGTGCTCGGCATAATGCGCGCGTTGACGGCGAGCGCAGGGCGCGTGGCGCGGCCGTCGACCTTGCGCCTGCCACAGACGACTGACGACTTAGGGCTGCTCACTGCCTAATCATACTTTCAAGAAAATTAAAAATACATCTTAATTAACGAAAAATACATCGCAAAGAAATACTAAGGTAGTGCCCATGCTATATCCTCAGACAATCATGTAATCTTTTGAGGCCCTCTAAGTACGAATGCAATCTTGGTAATATTATAAATGTGAAAGTCCGTAGGTTTGGATGTTTCAACCAGCCACGGCTGAACTGGATTTGGAAAAAACTTGACATAGGTACGGGCAGACCATGACCACTAATTTATCGCATAAGCCCTGGCACCCCTATTTCGATCATTAGTAGCACATAAAGCTCGCTCCACAAGTCACAACTTACTTTTAACATCAAAATACGAGTAGATGGGTTACTTTCGTAGCATACCTTCTTATTTGCCCAACCCTTTGCCCAGTTTAGCTGGGGCCCGGTCTCCTTGTACATCTGAGTCAGAGAGCTCTGTTCTTGGTTGTCTCAGGTTCTCTCTCAGGACCTTGTTTCGTAGTATATCAACATAATAATTGCACTAAGTCAGTGCAGTGTACCTATTTGAAGAAAGCGAACTATTTCAAACAGCTGGTAGGTAATTGAATCGAGCCGGAGCTTACGGTAAGAGGTGATTTAATATACTGCCTGACATTGATAACGGTCACACTGGTCACTGCCACAGCGCGTGCCAGCCACTACAGTCGAACTATTCAGCGCAGCGCCACCGTCTGATGTAAACCAGTTACAAACTGTGGCTTCTTGTTCTGTGTTCGTTTTGATGACTTCTGATTCCACTGAATAACTTTCAGAGAGTTAAAAATGGCCAAACCGAACATAAACTCTACGTGAGCTAATAATCTATGATGCAGATAACAACTATTTTTTTGGTATAAATATTGGTTTTTTGTCGCTGTGCATACTTTAACCGCTCCGCAGCAGTTGACTCATATTACCTGTTACGAGTTTAGTGTTACTGTGGACCTGAGTCCTTGCTCCTTCAAGTTCTCGGTATCGATGATGACGTCACCACACGCTGTTCGGCTGTTTAACAATTCTGTATAGGTACGAATTGCTTTGTCGACTTATGCAGAAAAGATGATGATTTAAGAGCAATAAGGATGCAAAAGCGAGCTCGTTTTGCTTCTCGCCTCGGAGAGGTTAGATTACTATTGACCAACAATTTTTAACCGACTTCCCAAAAAGGAGGAGGTTTATCAATTCGACTGTTTTTTTTATGTGTCTGTACTTGCCTCAGAACTTTTTACTAGGTGAACCGATTTTGATGATTCTTTTTTATTTGAAAGCTGGTGCTTGTCATGTGACCTCATTTCTGGCAAATCACTCGGGATAGCTGCAATCGCATGTCTGTTTATTGTTTACACAATTTCATAACATAACATCACACTGGTACAACTCTAAAAGGGTGAAAAGGGGCAGAGGCAGGTGTGAACAATTCACCCTGCCTCTGCCCCTTTCCACCGGTTTTGTAAGCTTCTTAAGCTTCATGTTATTGGGTTAATTAATCTATTCTGGCATCACTTAGGGCATTATAGGTACCTAGCATATAGAACTGGTCACAAATAAAAAATGAAAAAAAGATACCAAAAAGTACAACCGACTTCCAAATAAAAACACTGCAAAGTAAAATATAACTTCAATTTCGTAAGTCGGTGTCAAAAAACAAATAAACGAAAACAGGAACACCGAATTCCGAAATTGAAGTGTGTCTATTACCAGCTTTATTGCGGGGGGTCCGCAGAATAGCTTGTTTTGCTTACCCCCAGGTTCGGAACCACTGCCTCAGGTAACTCAGGTTCATCTCGTTTGCATTCACGAGGAAGTGACACAATGCTCTTCTTCTTATTGTTACATATTGTATCGAAACAAAATATTATTATCCTCATTTAACTTACAATAGGTACGTATGTATTCTCTTTGTTAAGCGCTTTGAGCATAACAATAATAAGTGCGCTTAATTAAAGTCGTCTCGAACGACGCAGCAACAGCATGAGGCTCGCCACTCGCCTGATGAGACCCTGCTGACTGATGAGTCCGGCTGATTGCGGAAGCCGGGGCACACATTAACCGCACTTAACGAAGTTAACGCTCGTCGAACAGACGCAGGCGCTTGACCGGTTACAGTTCAACGATTAGCCTTCACTTTACGACTCGAATTCCTCTCCGCATGTATGTCTGTGGCGACTATTCGCTACTTATTACATGACATTAAATTCCTCGTGACTACTGCCCTCCGAAGAACCCTTGTCATCATTATTGACGTTATATTAGCTTCGTTTTGTACACGAGTTGATACAAGTTTGTCGAAATCGCCGTGTCTAAGACACGACATAGACATTCAAATCTTTGGCATTTATAACAATAATAGGAAAAACAATCGTATAGTGCTCGCCAAACTTCTTGGCCGCCCTGAAGTTGGCTTTCCGCATGCGCGAGGCACGAAACGGTGCTGTTTTTGTATGAGATTTACTACTGCGCAGCCATTGTAGCCAACTTCAGGGCGGCCAAGAAGTTTGGCGAGAACTATACCTACCAAAGACATCGACTTCCAAAAAGAAAGTTATTTTTCCTTGGTAGTGCTTTTATTTGGAAGTCGGTAGTATTTTTTACCCGACTGCCGAAGGAGGGTAATGTGTTTATCAGTCTATGTATGTAAGTATGTTTGTTCCTATGTGGCGTTCTAGAGACCAAACGCGTTGGCCGATTTTGATGATTACGTCAATCGATTCGTCTTAACCCTGCGAGTGTCACTTTTTTTCTTCCAATCCCATCGTGTGGGGTATGAAAATAAAGGGTTTTAAGAGATGATTTAAAAAATATATAACACTTATATGTTTAAATGTATCTGAATCTTAAAAAAATAACTAAAAAGTTATAAATAAAATAAGTTAGTTAAAAAAATAAAAACACGACTGCTTGAAAAGCGAACTAAAAAGCCGTAAACAAGAAGAAAATCATGCTGTGCAGTCGGAGTATACATCTGGTTTTGGTCAGCCAGCTCGCGAATACGTATCCTCCGACTGCACAGCATGATTTTCTTCTTGTTTACGTCTTTTTAGTTCGCTTTATAAGCAGTCGTGTTTTTTGATTTTTTGAATTAACTTTGTTTTTTGTAGCAAAGTTTTTGTAACTCATAAATAACGATCTTTTTCCGGGTTTTGTGTTACATAAAGAAAAAAAATATTTAACAAAATAAGTAGGCATTATTATATACCATTTTGTTGCTAGTTTTCACCTCTAAATCAAATATTGACCAACTTACCTCGGTCGGCCGACACGCTCCAAAAATTGATGAGCTCGCATTCTATTGTCCCAAGCTTAACCGATCAATAAAAGTATAATCTATAAATGTCACAGAATGACCTTGAAGTACTTATCTAGTGCATCTAGTCAGTTCATCATCAACATCGTGGGCCGCACTGAGCTGGCTTGGCACGGCGCCTACCATGTAGGTATCAGGCTTCAGTATCACTAAGGTTTACTGCAAGCATGTTCTACTCCAGCATGCAATGATTAGTCATCTTTCGCGAGCATCTCCAGAGTGTTCCGTATTCCCCACAGGTCTTTATGGGCGTAAAGGCTTGTTGAGAGGTTATTCACGTCCTGCCATACCGTTTGGTGTCGTGCTCGGCGTCCAAAATGATTTGATTCCTATTATACAAGTGCTTTAATAACTATTCTTTGTTTAGAACACGTCAGCTGTTTCGTTTGTTGCACCTGGAACATTTATTAATTTAAACAAATGGTGGCATATTAGCGAGCCGTTGAGCTTTGCATAGTGGACATAACAAGATTCGACCAATATACAGGGTTAAGTGTAACCAATTGTAATAAAGTCCGGACATGGCAGCTTAAATATTCAATAGGTTGATAGCTTATCGCTGTCAATCGATCAGTCAGGCGCGTGTTCAGTTGTTCACCTACTTCAAGTTACGGCAATACTGTGTTTTCAAAAGTTTCAGGAATCAATTATAAAATAAGTGAGAGAACTCATAGCGTTGCCTGCTTCACTCTCGTAGATGACGCAGACAACCTTAACGACCTCCGTCCTTCTAAGTAATAATAGTGTTTCACTTTTACCGTTATTTTCGGTGCCGAGTTCCATTTGAGTTTTTACATGCAATCGAATAGTTCCATTAGACATATATCGGTAACAATTTCATGGTTGATCGGTTGATGTGAGCCGTTCGCGTGATGCCAGACTTGAGACTTGATTCACGTTCACGGCTCTCAGATTCCATCATCATGATCTAGTTTTCGAAGCTCCGGACTACACTGCCAACTTACTCTGCAAACTTTCCGGCTGTATGGTTGGAGGCAGTTATTGTTAATGAGTGACGAATTTGCTTTTTGGGCGATTAATCGATAGCTTCATCCAGACAGTCGAATTCAACATTATTAATCCACAACCATTATAAACTGAGTTCTCTGAGAGTCCGTGACATCGTGAAATCGTGCTAGATAGCGACAGACTGCGCTATTGAAGCGCAGTTGAATTCGGTGGCTATTTGATGATTTCACAAGCGCGTTATTGTGCTCGTAACTCGTTCGGTCCATTATCTGTTGTAATGAGATGGTGCGGGACTGCGGGTGGTGGTGGTGGCGCAATGCAGCTGGTACGAGACACTCGACGTGCACTTGAGTTTCTCGGCTGCGAGTCGGAGTGCTTTGTGCCACTGATTGCATTCACTCTAGTGCTATTGATTCCACTCTGTGCTCCGTACTCATACACAACCAATCTATTTTACGCATTCTAATTTACTTCAATGGAGCCTACAAAATAAAGAAAAATAATGGAATTCCCATTGTTTAACAAGTTGACAACATTCAAGCATTTGTGTCTCTTCTGCTAAACCTTCAACCTTTTAGATCGAAAAATGTCCCGACTACTTTTAGGCTGGATTCAGTTACCATTTGGTTATCTACTTTGTTATTTAGCAAGGATATCATATAACCTTTTCCTTTATTGACGGTGTCGAAGACGCGAACACTAGGCTTATCAGGAAAAAAATGTTTTTGTTAATTAGCAATTCATATATTTATTTGGTATGAGTTGATAACGAACACACGAACGACAGTGCTTTTAACTCAGTTGACTTTGACATCCTCTTGGGAATCCTTTCCTCTCTTAATGTCTCTGTTTCGGTAATTGAGTGGTTCAAATCTTATCTTCGGGGCCGTTCCCAGTCTGTCCAATCCGATGAGTGTTCCTCTGAATGGTGTGACTTGACTGCGGGCGTTCCCCAGGGTGGCGTTCTCTCTCCTCTTCTCTTCTCAATTTTGATAAATGCTATCACTAAGGTCCTAGCTTCTAACTATCATCTCTATGCAGACGACTTGCAGTTATATGGTCATTTTAAAGTAGGTGAACTCGTTGAGGCTGTGTCTGCCATCAACGACGACCTTGAACATATATGCAAATGGGCTAAATCCTATGGGCTCTTACTAAACCCAACCAAATCGCAAGCGCTCATTGTTGGTGGTAGATACATGCTCAACCTATTGGCTCACCAGTCTCTCCCGCCGGTAGTCTACGATTCAGTGCCCATAAATTACTCCAAAAGCGCAAAAAATCTAGGCGTTCACATGGATACTAACCTCTCTTGGGAGGTTCATATTGCTGATGTGAGTAAGAGGGTCTTTTACTCTTTTCAGTCCCTTAAACGTCTCCAAAAATTCTTGCCATTTCACACTAAGGTCACTCTTGCGCAATCCCTTCTTCTACCGCTCATAGACTATGCGGATGTCTGTTTTTTAGATGCAACGGAGGTACTCCTTAATAAACTCGAGCGACTGCAGAACTTGTGCATCCGCTTCATTTTTGGCCTCCGCAAATACGACCATGTATCGGAATTTCGGAACAGATTGAAGTGGCTGCCGATTCGGCGTCGTCGAGATACCCATATCCTATCCCTTCTCTATACTATCCTGCACAATCCTAATTCTCCTCAATACCTTCGTGAACGCTTTGAGTACCTGGTCCCGAGGGGTAAACCTGTCGCACTGCCACTTCTCTTCTCCTTCGCCCTCCACGACACACTTCCAGCCGCTATGATGGCTCTTTCTCTGCTACTGCAGTGCGTCTCTGGAACTCTCTCCCGCACTCCCTACGCGACAGCCCTTCTCTGGAGGTCTTCAAGAGGATGATTAAGGAGCATTTCCTTGCGCAATGACATAATATTAGTATGTATATAAAATAATGTATTTATGTAAGTATATATTAATTAATTCGTCATTAATTAATTTAAAAATTGTACACTGGATCCTGCTCTCTATATTGTCATCTGTCTCTGTCACCCTAGGGTTTGCTGTAAGAGAACTCAACATTGAGTTAAGCTCGCCTTTGTACATGTACTTTATTATCACATTGTATGTAATGTTGTTTTTGGTGTACAATAAAGAATAAAGATAGAACGAAACGTTCTCTCTTTAAATAAAGCACGTCATTCAATATAAAAGGAGAAGTTGTAACATGGCGAGGATAGGCTGTGTTGTGGGGCAAGCTGAGGTCAGCCTGTGATCGGGCCAGCGACACATGTTTTGTTCGACTGCGTCGACCACAACACACTGATCTGTAAATTACAACACTACGGAATTCGAGGACAAGCTGCTGATCTTGTGCTTTCCTATTTATCAAACAGACAGCAAAAAGTAAATGTTAATGGGGCGACGTCCTCCGGGTCTCTAGTCAAAATGGGCGTGCCCCAAGGTTCAATTCTCGGCCCTTTCCTTTTTCTTGTTTACATTAATGATCTCCCCTTTATGATGGCCAAATTATCGGATATAATTCTATTTGCTGATGATACTTCGCTAATTTTTAAAATAGATAGGAAAGATACGGATGTCTTACATGTCAATGAAAGTCTGGTTGTTCTCTCGGAATGGTTCGCAGCTAACAATCTTTTACTGAATGCGAAAAAAACAAAATGTCTAAAGTTCTCTTTACCAAATGTACCTCAACGTGACCTAAATCTAAATCTTGACGGCAAAAATCTTGAAATAATAGCGGAAACTGTATTCTTGGGGATTACTATCGATTCAAAATTGCAGTGGGGCGCGCACATTAGAACTCTTTCGGGCAGGTTAAGTTCGGCTGCCTATGCAGTAAGGAAGATAAGGCAGTTAACCGATGTAGCCACAGCTAGACTAGTATACTATGCTTATTTCCACAGTATTATGTCTTATGGCATTCTGCTGTGGGGGTCAGCAGCAGACGTTGACTCAATTTTTATCTTGCAAAAGAGGGCAATCCGCGCGATCTTTAAAATGGGTCCTCGCGAGTCCCTCAGAGAAAAATTTAAAGAGATCGATATACTGACTCTACCTTCACTTTATATTTTGGAATGTATTTTGTATGTCCGCAAAAATCGAGGGCTTTTCAAAACTAGAAGTGACTTCCATAATTTAAATACACGCAGTAAGCACGAAATTGTAATACCCAAATTCAGATTAACGAAAACTAGCAAGTCTTTTCTTATAAACAGTATACGCTTTTATAACAAGTTGCCTAAGTCAGTTATAGAACTGACCGATGGAAAGTTCAAAAACTACATCAAACGTGTCCTTGTTAAAAAAGCATATTATAAAATCAAGGACTACGTTGAAGATAAAAAATTTGGCTTTGACACCCTCTGCGCATGCGGCTTCCCTGGTAACTCATAAACGGCACAAATATATGGATATCTCGAACTATTCTCAATCTCATTTTTTTTTCTCTTTTAATTAGACTTTTTACAATATTTTTCAATCATCATTATAGCCCTTAGCTAAGAATAGTTACAGCACTGATTACAGTATTTGTGCCACATGTTAAAAGACATGGCCAGAATTTGTATAGAGCTGTGCCCTAACAAAACATATTCATGTACATTGACATACAGTACGTCGTATTAAAGCTTAGAGGTATGCATTTACAATAGTTTAAGTTTTATGATCAGAAAAGAAGCGAGAGACACTATAAAAAAGATAACATCGTGATAAGATCAACACAAGACTGCACCACAGACTAGATTGCACCAGTGCAGTGCGCGCGCGTAGAAACGTCAAAATGACTAAGACGTTCGGATACACACTCTGGAATATATTGTCGATGTTTTCAGCATTATGACATGACGCTTGGCAGCTCGAAAAATGGTGTCTGCGATAATCTTAAAACCTTAACTTTTATTTTAGAGGTAATACCTTAGCAATACGTTCTTGCAGTTGTCGTTGTTTTATATTTTAATCTGACCTTTAGGCGTACTTCAGAAACAGCGTTTGTCTTACGCGTGTATCCAGACGCAAATACATTGCATAGTAACCGCACATAAACAATTAACACACATATTTTTTTGGATTTTTTTGTCGCCTGTTCTAGACAAATGTAATCTTTGCGGTTAAATTTTATTTATTTTACAAGTTATTTTCACATATTCATAATTACTGTACATTTATGTATTCTGATTGATTCGGAGGGCAGAATCTGGCCATGTCCTTTAGAGTTGTGTTTTTTTTTTTTTTTTTACCTTTGTATAGATTCTTTTACCTATTGTGAATGTGTGAACATTGTAGGCTTTCTAGTTTTCTAGATGATTGTTAACATTTGTTAACTTTTATTTCGTGCATTATTTTTTTTTTTTTTCTCAATTTCGTACGACTTATTGTCGGGCCTACGTTGTCCCCCCATATCCAAGTACTAATGCTGTAACATGGAAATATTGTAAACAAAACAATTTAAAAGAGTAACCATGGAGTTTCTTGCCGGTTCTTCTCCATAGGAAACGACTAACCCGAACCGTGCACCTTTTGTCGACGTTTTATAAGTGCCCATGTAGGCCTATGTAAAATAAAAATATTTGATTTTGATTTTGATTTTTGATTTTGACAGATGGGCGTGACGTCACGTCACACACATTCGGCCACAGATTACCTCCCAACACTCTGCGCACCGTTGCTGGTGCCTGCATCAACAGCTTTAGCATTTTATATGTATAGGTCTTCCTTTTCGTCTGTCCTTTAGCTCTCTCATAATAACTTGCACAGCAAGGCTTTGTGCATAAACAGACCAAGGAGCTTCGCCTATACATAACTCGTAACGTGTGCTGAAAGCCTGCAGTGCAACGGTTTCATCACGGCGGATCCGTTCGGGACAACTTTCACCGGTCGCAGCTGTGTTTCTCAAAGGCTGACTTAAGCACACTGTCTGGCATATCACTGCAACGTTCATTGGAAAACGTGCAATATGATTTGTGTATGATCTCACATTATGAATCATGGAATTAGTAAATTCTGATTCCAAAAAGATCTGACTGGTTATAGCAAGACGTGATTGGCTGAGATTCAAGCTGTGTTATTGGCATACTACTCACTATAGATAACCTTAATAATCGTTTTATACTACGTAGGTATTAAGGCAATCAGGTTCTCGGTGTTCCGCTATTCAGATGTCTTACGAACACGATTCCAGTTTTTGTAACTGCCATATACAACTAAGAGGTCGACTAGATATATCTACGGCAACTGGTTTAGTCAGACAATCATTAAACGGATTTTGATATTTCACAGATTTAACGGCCTTCAACCAAAAAGCATAAGAATTATACGATTGTTATAAGAGTCAGATGTTGCAATCGTGATTATTCGTGATGCGCGGACGTAAGCCAGTCCATCCCAGCGAACTCGAGGGTGCTGCGGCCGCGACGCGACCCACTTGACGCACATATCGACTCTTTGTTTGATCAATCAAACCATTGCTCATACACGCGATTGTACGATTATGACTATAGATGACTACTAAAACGGTGAGAAACAAAACAAACGCATTTCTAGGGATCTTATGCCGTTTTGCATTTAGGTTTTCTTCTTTTTACTGCTCAGGGGATCTACTTCCTAAGCACGATGTCCGTAGTTTCGGTTTTTGTTACGGGCGTTACCATCTCCGTATTACCTCCGGATGGATGATTCGTTCGGGGCCGGAACTAAGAATGAATGACAACACAATTTGACAGTTCTACCTACTCCCGATGTGTTTATACCTGTCCGGAAAATTTCACCTAACACTTGTTCTTTTCGCTCCGAAGGTTCGGAGTAGGTACTTTCGGACGGGGCCCGTAACTTCGTTGACGGAGATAGGGAGTAGACCCCCTGTTCCCAAGACTTTCTATCCTGATTGGGGAGCCGTTTCCTAGGTCTTCCATTCGCTTTGTTTTGTGATTTTGAGATTATGTTATAAATAAATACAGTGGTTATAGTTTTAGCGGAAGGGATGCGATGCGGTGGACTCGGTCATGGATGCACTAACGAACAGGTCACATAACCGCACTGGTGTCACCGCGGCTAACTAGCTAAGCTAGTGCTAGTGAACTTGTTCTATTATTTATTCTGTGCTAGTGGTAGAGTATAGTGGCAGAGTGCAGCGCTCGCTGCTCGCTCACTTTCTAATTCGGGCCAGCGGGTGTTTGTGTTTGCGCTGCGTTGTGTTGTGTGCCAAGGTCACGCATGCTGCTATTTAAACATTTCCAGACAGACCATAGGGACTCCAGTAATGCCTCAGTAACCCATAGCCTCGCGCCTGTATTCGCCGAAGGGTTCGGCAGTGGTGCACCTATGATACAGCCACATTCCGTCCGTCACGTTTAAGTGCCAAGTAATAAGAAATGTTTTAGCAGTACCTACTAGTAGCTGTTTTTGTGGTAACAAACAATTTTGTAATTGTATCGGTTTTCCCCGTCATATTTATATACATATGACGGGGAAAACTACTCCTGACATAGGTATATGGTATGGCACGCAAGTTATGGTGTATGGAACGAATATAATTCAATAAATAGTTATTTTCAATGTACTTCAGTCAACACTGTTATGGAAAACCCGCCGTAGGTAATTTAAAGTTGAGTTTGGGTTAGTATTTCCTTATAGCAGCATTGTTTTGCAAATGATTTGAATTATTTGCCTTATTAATTAGCAAATAAGGTACGAGTATTTATGTAGCTGTGATTGTTTTCCTATGTATTTTGTATTTTCCTGTAATAGCACTGACAAAAGCTGCGCAGTGCGGCACAAATCGCCTATAGCCGTGTCTGTGCAGCTTTGATTGAAGATATTGAAACCATAAACAATTTCCCGTCGGTTAATTGATATTGATTAACATAACATCACGCCTGTGTCCTCTGAAGCGTTGGACAGAGGCGTTATGTTGATGAATTTATTCACGGAATAATGTTTTAGGTTGGTTTTGTTGGTATATTTGTAGTCGGTGTTCGCTTCTCGTGTATTGATGCGCATAAGCATCAATACACTCTGTAGCAATCTGTAGCCGGAATCGGGATTTGTGTCCGGCTGATGGCCATAGACTGACACTCAATGAGGTACTTGCGACTAAATATACCTGGTGAAATGTGGGAGTACCTACCTTCTGTACCTGACAGTTACACCACTGTCTAACCCTTCGTGACATACATGCGTGCTGCTGTGTTAATTATTAGGGGTTTACCAGTTTAACGTATTATCTAAAATTCTAAATGATAAGCTAACCCATTCAAAGTGTTATCGTTACAGCTAGTTACAAGGAAGTTCCGCATAATTGGCTGGATCGGGAATATGAATGTTAACCGAATGATTCAAACTCTCAGGCGGTGTTGTACGGTTCCGGTTATGAGTCGGTATTATTAAAGTTGACTTGACTACTAGTTGAATACTTCAGAGTTACCATTGTAAAACTTCGCGCCTCAACATAATGTCTGAAATGTTTGACCGCAGCGTATATTGAGAGTAATTCGCGGTCATAGGCTGAATATTTCTGTTCAGGGGACGTAAGTTTTTTAGAAAAGAAAGCAATTGGTTGCCATTCATTATCAATTTTCTGTTGTAAAGCCGCGCCTATGGACATGTTGGAAGCGTCACAGAAAATAGCAAGTTCAGCATCGGGCTTTGGATGCACTAATAACGTTGCTTCAGCTAAGCTGTCTTTGCAAGTCTTAAAGTCACGCTTAGCTTGGTCGTTCCAAGTAATAGGTGTTTTTCCTTTTTTTGTTGCCGCACAGTAATTCATGTAAATTAGCTTGGCTACTCGCTGCATTAGGTATGCACCTTCTGTAATAGTTCAACATACCTAGGAATTGGCGTAGCTGCTTTGCGGTGGTTGGCAAGGGGTAGGTACGTATTGCTTCAACCTTTTCGGGGAGCGGACGTGTACCTGCTGATGACACTTGATAACCCAGAAAATCAACTTCAGATTGCCCGAATACACACTTTGCGGGGTTTATTACTACACCGTATTTCCTTAACCTATCAAATACAGTCTCTAGTGTTTTAAATGTTCCGTTTCGTCACTAGACGCGATTAAAATATCGTCTATGTAGCAGTACACAAAATCAAGTTCACATAACACTTCGTCCATAAATCGTTGAAAAGTTTGTGCTGCGTTACGCAAGCCAAAAGTCATAAACTTAAACTCGAATAAACCAAAGGGCGTAGTTATAGCTGTCTTTGGAATGTCCTCCTCAGCGATAGGTATTTGGTTAAACGCACGCACTAAATCTAGTTTTGAAAACACTTTTGTTTCACTTAAGCACTGGGCGAAGTCTTCAATATGTCGCACTGGGTATTGGTCGGGAACTGTTCTTTCATTCAAACCACGATAATCACCGCACGGCCTCCACTCGTCTCCACATTTTGGAACCATGTGTAGCGGCGAAGCCCACGAACTTTTCGACGGTTGAGCGATGCCTAATTTTAACATCGACTCGAACTCTTTCTTCGCTGCAATCAGGCGGTCCGGAGCTAGACGCCTAGGCTTCTGCGCAACTGGTTGACCAGGTGTAACAATTATGTGGTGTTGAGTATTGTGTTTGACCGTTTTCTGCATAGTCCCATCAAGGGGAGTAATGTCGACATATTGTGCTAACAGATGGTGGTACTGCGTTTCACCGTTAATGGTTTTCACTGACTGACTATGCTTCTACACAATTGTTGAAAGCTGGGATGCGATCGGGCGGCACGTTACTAATATTGTCGTAGATCTCGCTCCCGAAATCACTTCACGTTCTCAAACCCCATCTGAATCAGTTCCCCAATGTTCACCATCTGTAACTCTGGTTCCTGAACCGCAGGGGCCGCGAAAGTCTGGTAGACGCGTACGATTTCCTGATTACTACCAGGCCAATTTTTCGTGATCTCGATCACTGGCAGGGGAGTACTGTAGCGACTCCATTAATTGTTTATTAATAGAATACATATTACTTTAGGGAACTTGCATATAAATAATATTTTAAGTTAACTGTTAATTACCGCTAGTTTAATTATTCTCACGGCCTGCGCACAGATGTTATGTTGTCTTTTATTGTAATGTGCAAGGGACCCTTTTTATCCTTTGGAACAATGACTTTATTATCTTAGTTTTAAGAATTTAGCTAAGGTTTCTGTAGTGATGCCGACGGTTCTTTTTGTTAATGTATAGCTTTCTATATTTATTGTGCAACCCATTATAGCTGTAAAAACCTTTGTGTAACGTGCCGCCCGATCACATCCCAGCTTTCAACAATTGTGAAGAAACATTCATTCAGTATTATTCGGTCTAGAGGTGCGGTCGGTCGGCACTCTTATTCTTTGTAACTTATCTTAAATAAACTAACTCCAACACGTTAACCAAGTATTCATTTCGCGATTCACGTAACGCCGATATAGAGCTAAGTAACGATACGTTCCCGAAAGTTTTCATTGATATAAAATGATTAACATCGTTTACGTATAAGCTGTTTAGAGCTGTTAAGTGAATTAATTGCATAAGACATGACAATGGAGTATCGCGGCTCACTCCTCAAGTAGGGCGTTTGTGTTGTCGCTGTAACGTTGTTATAAGTGTATGTCTCACTTCACATTCACAATACACATGCGGTATGAAGACGAGCGGCAAGTTGCCGGCCAGGCTGCAGGCCGCGCTGCCGTGCGCCGCGCGCCGCGCCGTGCGTGGGCGCCTGAACTGGCTGACCCCAAAACAAATAAGATAAGCACTCTGTTCCGAACTGCATTGTTCAAATGTTCGCTAATCATTTTGCACCTTCTCACTTCAAACTAGATCTTATGCCGTTCCTTATAAAGTCGAAAAGTGTTTGCTGCGTGTAGATTGAGAGCGAATTACTACACATCCTCGTCGTAACGAGAGTAACTAGTAGTAACGAATGCGACCCGCAGTGTCGTTTAAGGATGTCGCAGTTATATGTTATCGCACACCTAGCTGCTACCACAGTACTACCTTTATATATATTTAATAAACTGCTCAATAAGATTATGGATACGTCGATTTCATAACTATGTTGTCAAGATATTGTTGAAATTTAAGTTTCAAATTACAACGAAACGCAAGTAGCCCCCACTAAAAAAGGTTAAGAACGAGATTGCGAGTTGTGTGACTCAGAATGAATAAGTGATTGAGAATGAGTACGTATTATGATACCGTACGTACGTAATGTAGTAGCACCGTGTGCGAGTGCGGAGACGTCACGGTCAATCATAATACTTACGTAATTAGTCACGCAGCGAGTGAAGGTATCTGGCAGCCAGAGATAATGATTAACTGTAGTTGTGTTGTGTGTGCTCTCCGCGACGGAAGTTGTTTACACAGCTGGCGGCTGTGGCGTACAGGGTGCGCCTGCGCCGGCACACGACGCTACTCTTGTTTAGTAGGTCGGTGCCGAACATTACCAACCTAGTGCTAACCATCTAACGTCTCAGCTGGACATCGTCTTAGAAACTATTTCGATTCAAATCTGTAGTTAAAGATAAATAAATTAATGAAAAATAACTTTTCGATGCGGTTTAGTGCAATGATACATAAAATAAACTGTATTGTACACCAAATTAATAGCACAACTCTTAAAAATAAACCTATGTGTGTAATGGCGGTCTTATCGCTGACAGCGATATCTACCAGACAACCTTGCAATGCCATGCATCATCCGGTTTTTGGGCAAATTCATGAGTAAATAATCTTTTACCGTTCGAGTTGCAGTCTCTTGAAAAAGTTGATGAAACAAGAATGAAAAATAGGTTCAGTAGAACGAGCAGTGTTTACTATCGTTGTACAGTTGTGCGTGAACCAGGATGCGCGGGCGCAGGGTCAACATCCTCGCATCTTATCGTTTCCGATAGGCAGCCGTACAAGTCATAAGGAGCAGTTTATTTAAACGTCGTATAAGAAAGAAAGAAACATTTATTGCTAATAATAGGGGTTCAAGTATGACATTGCCGTTATATTGTACGTTACATGGTACTTCGAATTGACATAGAACCTTCATGTTTTGAGATTTTTAAGTGAAACTTTTTCTCAACCACCAGGATTCCTTCATCCCTCCGTACGGGTACCCGCGCACGGCACAAACACGCGGGAGGTCATTGCTATCCACCATCTGCTCTTTTTCGATGGTGGACACCCAGGGGCATGACCTCTCCATCCCTGCGTTAGTTCGCCTAGTGGTTTTTGTTGTCTAATTCTTAAGGAATTCGACAAATAACAGGGTGGCAACCTCGTGAAGGAAAACCACCAGACTTGCCTTGAGGATCTACATGACTGTAGCGCTCTCCCTCAAGACCACGCCACCTTGCCGCCTCTGAGGGAGGAGGCAAGGTAGGCCTGAATCTACGCTACCAAGCAAGCAAAGCCTGTCGTTGTGCAACCGCAAAAGCGTACATACAGGCCCTCCCCTTCACATGGTACCTATGAAGTTCTTCTTTTAAAAAATGTGCAACATTCAATTATCGACTTTCAGAAAGATGGATACTTCGAAAATTTGAGTGATTTTTGAATAAGAGTTCCGACGCGGAACTGGCAGAAACAGCTCGCAATATCAATGTTGCGTTTGGAAGGGGGGCTGCTAATGAACGCACCGTGCGATTTTGGTTTAAACGCTTTCGTGATAGAAACTTTGATTTGAAGAACGAACCACGTGGAAGACCGCCCACACAGGTGAATAACAATGAATTGAAAGCGATGGTGGAAGCCGATCCGAGCCAAACTACCCAGGAATTAGCGCCATGGTTTATTGTTACCTTACCAACAATATTGACTCATTTGCGTCAAATAAAAAAAAATGGGTTCCTCGTGATTTGACTGATATGCAGAAAGAAACGCGTGTTGAAACTTGTGTTGCCTTGTTGAATCGATACAGAAATGAAGAAATATTGGATCGAATTGTGACATGTGATGAAAAGTGGATTCTTTACGATAACCGTTAGCGAAAAATGCAATGGCTGACCCCAGGTCAAACGCCGCAACAGTGTCCTAAAGCAAAGCTTACCAATTAAAAGGTAATGGTAACTGTTTGGTGGTCTCAGCATGGTGTTATTCAATATATATTTCTCCGATCTGGTCAAGCAATAACGGCAGATGTCTATTGTGCCGAACTCCGAACAATGTTAGCAAAACTAGCAGTGAAACAGCCCCGACTCATGAATAGATCTTCACCATTATTGCTCCATGATAACGCGAGACCTCATACAGCACGAGAAACCGTTTTAACTCTACAGGAACTGCAATAAGAAACTATTCGTCACCCTCCGCATTCGCCAGACCTTGCTCCAACGGACTACCATTTTTTTCGTGATCTGGACAATTTTCTACGTGATAAAAAGTTTTCTTCTCATGATACAGTACAAAATGCTTTCACACAGTTTGTCGAATCTAGATCGCCAGAGTTCTATCGCAAAGGCATAAAATGACCTTCCTATTAGATGGCAGCAATGTTTAGATAATAATGGTAATTATTTTTATTAAATAAATATGTTAAATAAAAAAATAAAATAAACACAATTTTTCAATACAAATCGGCAATTTCATACTTTAACCCCTAATACTTTAAAATGTATAAAACAAAGATTCCTTAGGATGGATTCCAATAAATATTTTCAGTGTGGCAAATATCCGCAAATGTTGAGCACAGTACACACGTACTGTGTAGCATAGCCACAAATTAGATTTACAATATTGTGCCTGTAGTTATGTACCAGTGGCAGTGCCCTAAATTATTCTTGGAATTAAAGCATTCTGTGAACATGACGCCCAATTTATGTCATATCGTTTTTCTTCGTGAATGCAGATTTTAGCACAAGCGTGATAGGCACGATGCATTCTGACATAAAATGTGTGCTGTTCATTGATAACAGCACAATGGCTCCCTCTGTCCTTATATGTCCCATAGTGTGACGATTGTTGCGGAGTGTAATCAGTAGCTTGTTATCAGGCACAATGGCCGGCACTGACTGTATGTTCAGCGTTCACCTTCACATTGTCGTGCTTTGTGAGTTTTCCGGTGTGACTGGTGTGAGCGCGTTGCTTCGGCTCAAGACGCTGGAGCGCGAGGCTGCGCCGACGCGGATGTTAGATGCAGGGACCGTATAACCTCGCTGTTACTTCGGACTATGTGACATCTTAGGCCCGATTTCTTAATAAAATTTTATTTTAACCCATTTGGTCCTTTAAAAAATTCATAAAAGCCCATTTTCACTAACCATAGGCGGATATTTTAATGTCCTCCAAACTCTCTCCACCACTTCAAACCGATTACAATGGATTATCAATCCTCGGTGCTGTACATGGCGGTTTTGTATTTTTAGTATCAGTGAAATTGGGCATAAATAATCTCTAACTAAACACCATTGATAAATAATAACAATCTATCACACACACGTATTATAAAATAAGCCATTATAATAATGATTAAGTCATAATGTAGATATAATAAATACAGATATAATTTAAAAAAACACTTGTAAAATCAGTAGAATTTGGTGAATTTTGATGAAATGTTGGCATATTTTACTAGGTGTTCATATCCGCGCAGAGGTTATCGGTGACAATGATCTTTTCACTCGGTCGACGACACTGATAAGATATCGTCGCGTGCTGTAGTTGGCGTTAACACCGATGCAGCGACGTCACGAAGGCCGCCCGCCCCGCCCGCTCCCGTCCGCCCCGCCTTCGTCCGCGCTGATAACAATAACTTCTATCGGCTCATGCTCGCCTAGTACTTTTTCAGGAGTTACGCGGTGGAAAGTGTTTTTCTCCGTGACGTTACATTTCAGCACTTACTGAAATTACAAGTTACATGACGACGATCGTCAACTGGAGCGAAAAAGATAAAACAAAGGCTGGGTAGTTGGTCGTTTGCGCGTTAGCGTTATTGGTCGTATGTATGCGGTATCCATATTACTGTAGATAATACTTCCACCAATATTTTCAGCGGCGATACGTAGTGTATTTCACGCTCGTCACCGCTCACCGCTCCGCGAGGGGATAACGCACATGTATTAGCTCAGTATGAATGAGGCGTCAGGCGCGAGCCCGGCGGCGGCGGCGGCGTCCGTGTAATTACTCATTAAGCAGCTGTTCACTGAAACATTGCCACACGCACAGTTTATTTTTTCTTTTCTTTTCAATTACAGTCTGAACTTGCACTTTTAATTAATTAACGTTTTACATTTAATTTTGACCGATAAAATCAATTTAGATTTTGAAAATATTATACTTTCATACGACGTGCTACGACTTGCAAATTGTGGAGGAGTTCCCTTTTGAACAGCTGTTCCATAAGGATACATTCATGCCATTCATGCCATCTTCATATCCATCTTGTTCCATAAGGATACATTCATGTAACCCGTTCATGGATAAAGAGACCCTCATCCACGAACGGGTCAATAAACCCTTGTCTCGAAAGAATTTTGAAGAATTCAATGGGTTAGCCGTTCTGTCGGTTACCGCAAAACCCAAAAGATTTTCTTTTATTGGGTTTCCGCTTCTTAGTCTAAAGGGTTAAACCGTACAATATATCATAGAATACATGTTTTTCTGCGTGAACTTGAAAGGAAATTACTTTTTCTAACTCGATTGCAGCTATTTTCTGATTAATTTGGCTCCTTCCAGGACAGTTTAGTCGAGTTTTCGTGTTTCATAGTCTCGAATTTTTTTTAGTGATCGTCGCTGTTAGTTCTGGCTTGTAGTGGTTGAGAATGGTACGGCTGTTAGCGAACGAATGGTATTACTGCCTTACTGGAATTTACAAAAAAAATAACATTATGAAATTCACTGCTCATTAGCAAATTTAAATGACATTAACGAGGTAAAAATAAGTAACCAATGCGTACTGTCATGCATACATGCATTATATTCAAGTTAGGAATCCACCAACAATAAGCTATGCGGAGATTTCTCACAGTTAATAGATAATAACAGTGGCAGTGGGTCAAGTGGTCTTTTGTTTATTACAAATGCTCGCCGTGTTGCCAAAAGGCTGCTATTTTAGCGGCGAAGCGGCGGTGGTGCAGCCAGCCCGTGCGCCGTGCCCCGGCGTGATGCGATGGCGGATGTAGGTCGCACCTGCAGTGCGCCCGACCCGACCTCTTTCCCAAACGGTGCAATGCGTTGTATCCGCTTTTCCGGCCCTGTCGACAACTTGCCGATTTCCAACTCAACATACAAAGCATCTAGAAGCAAATCGAAAAGCCGTCTTGCGAAAAATGGCTTTGAATTATTGTCTTTTAGTAAAATCATGTTGCTTCAATCGGTTCAATAGTTTCCACGATCTCGCGGAGACCGGAGTAAACGTAAACTTTCCCTCTTTATAACTGCCAGCCCTCAGCAGGTTTACTTTGTGATTGCCAATGTACTGGCCTTGCTTGTTGATGATAAATATTTGAGATCATTGGGGTCAATAACGACTTAATAAACAAATTTTGATTTCATTTTTGGCATGGCGAGTTAACACGCGAATTGAATTGTTTGCTCCCGCAAACCATCAGCAAGAACTCTGAATTAGGAGTAGGTTCGTTACTATATGGGCTTCCGACAAATGTGTATTAGTGTAGGATCACTAAGGTTGAATCAATTGCACGCTAACAGACTGGTAGCGCTCGACGCTCCCTCCTCGCTATTATAGTAGCGGGCCGCGTCGAGGGGACCTGTTGCTCCCTGCGCAATAGTTTGAAGTTTCTACATGTGCTAATATTCAGCCATCAGCTATGATTGGCGCGTCACGCCCAACAATAACCTGACCCAAAAAGGAAGTAAAACATTGAAAGCTGTGGACAAACGATGTAGTTTTTGAATCGAGGTAAATAGGTCACTGCGGCAAAAGCTTGGAGTGTACTAACTAGCGCATAGAATATGTTTTACTATTGAAAGATATGCGTAGCTAGACTATAGTAACAAGCTTGTTGGTTCTAAATCTATGTACAGTCACGCACGTCCGCATCAGTTGTAGCACTTTGGCCTTGAGCTGGCCTAGCGTAGTTAGGAATTGCAGTAGGATACGGACAAGCTCATGCTGATTTTGATAGCACTGACGTGCTAAAACTGTACATAGATCTAATATTGTATTCAGTACATCATTAACCAGCAGCGGTAGACCAAAAGTAACATTGTTCGACCCAATTGGCTCACTAAGTAATTAATTGCTAAATAGTAATAGCTGCCTTATATGAGATCATTATTTATTGACTTAATTAGCCAGCTCTCAATGACGAATTAACGAAAATTACATGCATTTAGCACAACCAACAAGTACGTCAAGATCAAGGTCATTGCTTATCTATTCCGTGACCATCACACACACAGTTATCGGACAAAACTTCATTTTCAAGGCTTCGAATAGCAAATGCTTTGGCTGGCAAGGGTCTAAACACATGCATTACAATTACTATACAGTAGGTAGAAGAACTAAACAAAAATTAAAGAGTATTTCTAATGCGTATGAAGATTATTCCAAGTGGCGCGCATCGTTTGCGACTAATACCGGGATGTTTTCAGAAGTGTTCATTGTAATTGTAACGATCGCGATGTCGCTAAGAGCCGGGTGTATTAACCCGTGACGCCGTGACGTGGCATCCTCCAATAACCGAGCAGAGCGCGGGAGTGCGGGAGTGGCGGCATCTGGGTCGCTCTCGCGCATACTTGCACAACTCTCACGCATACACGAACAATCATATCAAACTGTACTTGTTTCGGCTGTATCACAGAGCAGGCACCAATTAAGTCCTATAATGGAATAATTTCAATAAAGTTTCGTGAATTAGGCCACGAACTTTTTAAGATGGCGTTTGAATTTTGAATTGTCGAAATCGTTAAAAATGCGCTTGTAGGACGCAGTTGTTGTTTGTTGAATGTTTTTGTCTAGCGAACATCAAAGCGGTCACCTGAGCATCTGTTTCGTGTACTATCTGGCTCATTAGGTTACAGTTACGGCTAAAACAACATACAGTTACGGCTTACGGCCCGAGATCGTTCTTATCCACTCGGTGACGCATGCTCAATGTCTCGTGCAACAATATCAATAGGACCTTACGTAACAAGAAATAAGATGCTAATTCGCAGTGTTGAAGGATGACAGGACAAAAAAGAGAGTGGACCAGGCAGCCGTTGGGCACAGTCATTCGAAAAGCATTGGAAGGTCGTTGGTATAGCGTTTCTTACTCGCGAGTTAGTTTATCTTTATGGAATAATAAGCCGATATAAAAAGAGAATAATACATTCAAACTTTTGCAGTTATGCTACTCCTATTAAATTTGTTCTTACAATAAATTAGATTTTAGAGACTCTTGATTAAATCATATTTTTTACCTCTTTACCACCTAGATTTATTGATTGACAAACATACTTATTGCTTATTTTTAATAATAACCCTACTACGTTTCTATGGGCTTGCGCAGCCTACGTTTAAATGGACCCTTCATTCGGTTACTCTTACGGAGCATGTAACATGTTGTATAATTGAAATCTTGTCTTCTGCCCTCATTCAGCTTTACGATACACATGCCTCTGTTCGAGCCGTGAGAGTTAAGCATCTTCCAGCGCCATGGCTGACTAACGATATTAAAGTTTTACTCAGCAAAAATGCAGCTGCGAAGTTTAGGTTTAAAATTCGTCACAATGACGTCAACAGGGAAAAATACGTCTCAATTTGAAAGCAATGCAACAACGTGTGTAGGAACGCACAACGCCAACATATTCATTATTCAGTTCAAAACGGTGATCCAGCTAACATCTGGAAATTTCTTAAATCATTAGGAAGTGGAGTCCTGGAGTGGCGACCGCGAACCGGAAGACGATGCGGTGGAAGGCCTCCCACTAGGTGGACCGATGACCTGGTTAATGTTGCGGGAATGCGCTGGATGCGAGACGCACGGGATCAATGTAGCGACGCCTGGGGGAGGCCTATGTGCAGCAGTGGACGTCTTTGGGCTGAAATGATGATGATGATTAGGTATCGGCAAAAGTCTCATAACTCGATTCCTAAAAATTTGCGACTTTGACTGCAACTTACTTAACAGTAATTTTTTTACTTCGCCTGTATTGGATAGGGTCTCCAAAGCTTCTACGCTTAGTTATCTTTCACATCTTCCGATAACTGATTATTCCCCCTTGTCACAAGTCAATTCACTGCTTGTCATGTCAAAAAGAATATTCTATCGTTTACAATCAATGCTGTTGGTAGTGATTGTGCCTTAAGATGATCACCCCCATCCTTGACAAAATTCTTCCTGTCATCCTTTACATCCTCAACTTCTCTCTTTCCAGTGGTGTCTTCTCACAAGCCGGGAGAGATGCCCAAATTATACCTTTACCCAAAAAATCACATCCTGCATCTTTCTCTGACTATCGTCCCATTTCTATTCTTCCTTTTCTATCCAAAGTCCTTAAAAAGCTTGTCCACCAGCTCAACCCGTTCCTTTCCAATGTGGACACAGCACTACCTCAGCACTTGTGCACATAACGGACGATATCAGGTCTGGCATGGAAGTGGGGAAGTTAACAGTACTTGCTCTGCTTTTTTAGCAATGCCTTCAATACAGTAGACTTCGACATATTGCTTGGCGTACTAAGCTCTTTTAACATGTCTCCTCCGGTTATTGACTGGGTGTATTGTTACCTGTTTGGCCGCCGGCAGCGTATCTGATGATTTTTTCCCTTGGTGTCACACCTCTGGCGGTGTGACGCAGGGTGGCGTTTTATCTCCTCTTCTCTTCGCACTATATATTAAAGCTATCACTCAACGACTTTCTTCTTTGCAACAACTGTACGCTGATGTACTTCAAATTTATACCCAAGACCTTCTCGGAGAGTTATCTGATGCCATTGGGACAATTAATATAGACCTGGCTGGAATAGGTGACTGGAGCACTGAGTTCAACGAAGACTCAAGTGATGGTTGATGGTAGTACCCGGACTGTCTCTTATAGGATCGATTGGTCGACACTTCCCCAGGTTTCTTTCAATAATACCTCTTTAAATCATATTGTGAAGAACTTGGGGATGTATATCGTTGATAGATTTGAGGTAATAAAGAATATTACATACATACAAACATAGTTACATATTACATACATACAAGATAAGCGCGAAACACATAACCCTTTCCTTGCAGTCGGGTAAAAAGACGTCTTGTTGCACAAACCCCAAATAAATTGTGACAAGCGAATGCTGATCTAATATTATTTGTTTGGTAAAGTTGGTTATAAATAACAGATTTACACTTCAATTTAGACTAGATTAGCTCAATGTTTCCCAAACGACTGAGTTGCAAAGAATTTCACAAGTAATACTCATAATAAAATAAGCCTTCGCAATCAACATGATGACGGGAATTAAGGTTATTTCACTTTCTTCTGCACACCCGTGAAGTTTAATCGTTTTTTAATAGAAACAATATCAATCAATTGATAATGTAAATTGATTGTGTGTTTACTAGAGCGGCTGGTTGCTCACACAAGTGTGACGTGGCACGAAGCACGATGATGCACAGCCGCGCTGACGTGATGACGTGATGCGCCTGCAAGCCACTGCCTCCTTATACATAACCTGATCTGAAGCTCCACTGAGTAATCGTTTCCTCATCAACGTAATGGTTTGATCAACGATACCAGTGTTGTTTTTAATTTTCACTTCTCGTTCTCTGTAGCCTTTTTAGGGTTTCGTACCCGAAGGGTGCAAATGGAGCACGTGTCCGTCTGTCTGTCTGTCTATCCGTCGTCTGTCACACATCCTGTGCCGAAGAATTTTTTAATTTCCCATTGATCTATGAACTTGAAATTTGGTTATAATGTTTACTATTATTATATTTGACTAACAAATACTATATTCTACATTTGGTACGGAACCCTAAATGTGCGAAGGCCGACACTCACTTGGCCGGGTTTTTTAACGTAACACTCTTTCCGCCCCCGTTCATTCATCTCTCGGCCGACCGAACTAGTTATGTTGTCGACCTTGCCTAATTACCTACCTTGTTGGTTTTAGACCTTGTTAAGTTTTGAATAAGCGGAACAATAGAAGTGAACATTTTCTTTTAGGTAGCTAGCCGTCAGGTTAATGAAGCATACTGTTGCCGGTTCCTCGGGTGTCTCGCGTCTCGTTGGAACATTTTCCGCTCGCGTTGATCTCTTGATTATCCCCATCCTATTTATTTACCCTTCCGCCATCGGGAGCGTTATCGAATCACGTCCCCTCCCGCCGAGCCACGCTTCGCCAAATATTGCAATAGCATCACGATATTGATAGCGGCTCACGACGATATTTTACCAAATTTACTTAGAACCGCGCGACGTTAACGAGAGGGAGCGAAACCCGTGGCGATAATAAATTGTTTCATTGCGGAACGCAGATTGGTAACCAACCAAAATATTGCAATTGATTTTACACAATTATTAAATTGTTTCACTCAACGAACATAGATAGGGCTACGAATGTTTTTTGTAATGTTTTATTAGTTAACAAAGGTGTGTGATAAAAGACTAAACGCACGTAATAATTTTTATTACACCTAAGTAGGGACTCGTACTGATAAGATGCTATGTTATTATGTCATATTATCTGTTTGGCTTTGTTTGTACATCACATGGAAGATATCGCAGTACTTACCTAATTATTTTTCAATCATTATTACTATTTCACGCATGACAAGGAGAACTGCGATGAGCAATATTCTGCCCACAGTGACCACAGCCACGCACGCGTATGCAATGTATAGAATTATGAATGTAGGTGTAATTATTTTTGTTGTGGGTAGTTAGATAGTGAGGATTTCCCATTTTACGTGTGTCATCTTCATCGCCTGCTATTGTGCCGAAAACGGACTCAATACCAATGTAAAAAAATATATTTTAAGCGCCCACTTTAGCTACTTGTTTCTAACCAGTAACCAGGCCCCGATAATATTCAATCAATACTTCAAATCAAATGTAGGCTGTTAATAGATTAGGTCTGGGTGAACACGTGTCCCCGATCAGATAGCCCCAAAAACGAGCAGTCGAATGGTCGTAAAACTCGTGTTAGTGTCTTCGCTCACGCTATTGATAGACGAGGGATCGATCGCGGGCCCGACTCGCTGTGGCTCATCGTTCGCTGACCTCTGCCACCTCTGTCTGCCTGCCCCATCACAGACTCAGGCTTTTTTAGTTGCTCTTGCTACGAAGGTTTCATTAGATAGAGCCCCCTACTATAAGTAGACATGTCTTTAGTCTGGTCCTTGTATGACCATCGTCCGTAGCAGACAGATATTTCTATAGGTGTGGGGTCCGGTCTGGACATGGCCCATGGGCCACGTGGGCCACATCACGTCCAGTGAATTCCTCGCATTAGCTGTGCTTTCCTGAACTGTGTTCACTACCAGTCGCCACCTGATACGGACCGCACTTGTATGCTGTCTCAAGCAGATTTTCTTCTACCTTTAAAGGCAGTGTGTTTGCACACGATTCTGACCGACACACTGTTAATTGGAAGGCATTTATGACAATGCAATATTATGTCCAATTTAATAGTGTTGCGTTAATGTCCTGGAATTTATATACAGTCTGGCAACAGCATCGTTTAGAAGATTCATGTATGAATTATAATTAATTAATGTAAACTTATTCTTGGTCATCAATCATATGAAATTGCTTTTTTCATACGATTGATGACCAAGAATAAGTTTGTGATTTGATACGATGGTCAATGAAAGTTGATAGACATGTTGAAATTTTATCGGTTACCCTAACTAGAATATGCCATATCTACAAAGGACCCCATTTAAGAGCGTGGGATTTGTATCCTCCGGTCAGTTTTATGTATTCTTATGGTGAAGTTGATATTTCCTTTCTCGTCGTGAGTCGTGTACTCGTGTCTCGAGAAAGTGTGACGCAGTAAAATTAAACTGACCACTTGTCTCACAGTATAGACTTGAGGGCTGGGACCGTTTGACAAGGTTTCTGATACAACAGTTTCGAAGGGTTTCAAACAATTACTTAACCTTTGCAATACTGTGTAACTCTGTGAACGGCTTATCTCATACGAACCGCTTTATAAACGATTTAAAAAATCCCTTTAAACCAAAAAGTTATTGCATAGGGGTAAACCTTATTCGATGAACGGGTTAAATGTAAAAACATAGGCAAAACCTTTATAACACGAACAGTAAACCCAATCAAAATCCTCCTACTTGGTAAGGGTATCCTCGGAAAGGGTTTCACCGGTTACCAAAATGATACGTGTAACCCGTACAGTTGGGTTTCTGTTTCATTGGGTTTGAAGATGTCCCATTTTCGGATTTATTCAGTTCTAATACCAAAAACGAATACCACTGGTATTTGTTTAAAATCATATTTCTTAACACGCTTTTATTAGCTTGGTATGTATGTATCTATGTATCAATCTTTGAACGTGATTTACACTCCCTTCAAAATGTCGGATCATTTTGAAACTTTGCACACTTATCAAGAACCGATGACAATGCAATAATTTAAATAGTGTTTTTTTATTGTTTTTTTTTTGTACACGGTATTGTCTTGCGCCAAGTACACGTATTGCTCCGGACACAGTAGACATGCTAATTACCAACTCCCATCACAGTGAGGTAGTTGCATTAATAAATTGTCTTAAAAAAAAACTAACAAACACTTTTAATGGTACATTTAACGAAAAAGAAAAAAAAAATAGTTTAAAAAAACAAAAAAAACACGCTTTAACGGAAACCAAACTAAAAAGTAATTTCCATTAAATTTTAATTAAGAATAATGTAATGTAAATGTAAAAAAGCGCGGGGTGCTTGATGTTAATTGTTACAGTATTTTATTGACAGATCTTGGTATAAGTATTAATTTTGAAAATGTCTTAAAAAACACCCTACCCTTTTTACATTTACATTACACTATTCTTAATTAATTTTTAATGAAAACTATTTTTTAGGGTGCCGTACCCAAAGGGTAAAAACGGGACCCTTGTTGCCGCTATAACAACAAATAGGTACTAAAAACAATAAAATAAATATTTAAGTGGGGCTCCCATACAACAAGCGGGTTTTTTTTGCCGTTTTTTGCGATAATGGTACGGAACCCATCGTGCGCGAGTCCGACTCGCACTTGGCCGGTTTTTACTTTTTAGTTTGGTTTCCTTTAAAACGTGATTTTTTAAACTATTTTTTTTTGTATTCCGAACGGATACCATGGTTTAAACTAATACCAAAACAAGTTCAAAGATATAAGGCACAGTCAGTATAAATGCTTTGTAAGTATGTAATTAGAAGACTTTTAATGGAAAAAAAAAAAGCAATTAAATCCAACAACAACAACTCTTAAGGACGCTATTACATTTTTCTACAAATAACAGTGCTTTTCAGGTACCATTTTAATGTATAAGCAATCACAGATGTGAAGATATCATGGTCTTAATTTAAAGATAATATATTCAGCTCCAGATTGGCATCAGAAAAATTGTATGACATCATATTAAAAATTTTCGCACAAATACGTTTTCCCCATCACAATAATCGCAAAAACATTAAAAAGTAGGGTCCGAATAGGTCCCAGTTTAGGTCAATTTACAGCATATTTTATCTTCAAAATTATAAGAAATTGCGATATATATAGTCCTTTGCAGGTTCCGCTAATAATTTTTTACCTAAATCATTATATTTTTTAATTATTAGCTAAAATAAAAACACTTGCCGACTTCTTCATACATTTTGCTCTAAGGGTTCATCATTCCGCGCTCAGAAGCGCTCGTGGAAGGACGGGCGTATCGCTCTGTCGCAAAAAATAAATACGATACAAGTAACAGAAAGATTGTAGTGTGCATGCGTGTGAGTACCGCCACGCGTCGTTTGTCGTGATCAAAAGGAGTTGATATTTTATCGGACCGAAATAAAAGTATGTTTGAGTTTCCTATTTTTATGAATGTGATTTAGAAATTATGTTGGGTAAGATCGGGATTTGGATAGGTGGTGTTAAGCAGTTGTTGACAAGGTTGAGAAATGGATGGGTGGGTTTAAGCAGCTCTTAGTAAGGTTAAGATTTGGATGGTTAAGGTCAAGCTGTCGGCGGTGAAGTTTAGAAGTGGATGGGTGGGAGGAGGGGTTATGATTTTAATCGATTTGTATGTAGGTATGTATGTATGACGAATACGAGTCCAAAACCAAAGATGGCGCCGAAAGAAAATAGACAAATTTTCGTCATGGGTGTCATTTTCATGGATTTTGGGGTCGCTTAGATCGAATATGGGGTCAAAACCAAAATACAAGATGGCGCCGACGAAATTTTGACATCTTTTTGTCATGGGTGTCATTTTCATGGTTTTTGGAGTCGCTTATATCGAATATGTGGTCAAAACCCAAAATACAAGATAGAGCCGATAAAGAATGACAACTTTTCGTCATGGATGTCATTTTCATGGTTTTTGGGTGGCTTAGATCGAATATGGGGTCAAAACTAAAATACAAGGTGGCGCTGACGTAAATTTGACATCTTTTCGTCATGGTTGTCATTTTCATGATTTTTAGGGTTTTTAGAAATGAATATGAGGTTAAATGGAGTTTTGGGGGCTTATATCAAATACGGGGTCAAAATCAAAATACAAGACTGCGCCAACGAAAATGTGACATCTTTTCGTCATGGGTGTCATTTATGGTTTTTGGGGTCGCTTATATCGAATATGGGGTCAGAACCAAAATAAAAGATGGCGCCGAAAAAAATTAGACATATTTTCGTCATGTGTGTCATTTTCATGGATTTTGGGGTCTCCCATATCGAATACGGGGTCAAAACAAAAATACAAGATGGCGCTGACGTAAATTTGACATCTTTTCGTCATGGTTGTCATTTTCATGATTTTTAGGGTTTTTAGAAATGAATATGAGGTTAAAACCACAACCCAAGATGCCGCCGATAAAAGTTGACTAATTTTCGTCATGGATGTAATTTTCATGGATTTTGGGGTCGCTTATATCGAATACGGGATCAAACCAAAATCCAAGATGGCGCCGACGAAAATTTGATCTTTTCTCATCTTTTGGGTAGTACATCATTAGCTGCTGCTCATTATGTAATGCTCCAAAAAAAATTAGATAATAATATTTTATATGTTCCATGTAATACAAAATGTTCAAGTAATTTATTTATCCTAGTGTCCGGCAATTATTTTGTTTTAGGTATCTACTTATATCACATGGCGTTTTTTTTTTAAATACCTACTTATTACAACAAAGAGAAAAATATTGGGTATACTAAATACATCTGTTTACCTCCTAAAACCGTACAAGCGTGATATTATATTATGGTATGGTGAAAACAATACATAAACATTTTCTATCTGCGAAGATCTTTATCAGATCCTAATATATTACACAATAAAACCTTCCCTGATAACACATACATTTATCGACGAAAACCCAATCAATCGGATCAGTAATTTTTAAGAAAATCGCAGATACATACGGGTCGAATAAATAGAGAACCTCCTTTTTTTGAAGTCGGTTGAAAATAATAACCTACTTTTTACGACGAAGGTTTGTAACAGTTACCAAATGCATTTTCAAAGTGACAACTAACCTTCCTGAGCACGGGTAAACCAACGTACTGGCCCACTGACCACCAGAAAATACCGGATCTTATAGATTTTTTCATGTGCAAAAATATATCCGCCAACTACATCCGTTTGGAGGAAGGTTTTCATATGAACTCGGACCACTCCTCGATTATATTAATGCTTAGTCAAAAAATCCTACTTAAAGAAAGCCACTTAACCCTGGTTAATAAGTTTACAGATTGGGAAAGTTTTGCCCTTGATCTAGATAATATTATCGACCTTAAAACGCCGATAAAAAAGCAAGATCATCTTGACTTAGAAGTAAACAAATATATTGTTAATATCCAACAATGTGCGTGGAACAACACACCGCAATTAAAACGTAAATATAAGGGATTTAACTATCCTAAGGCAATTGTAGATTTACTATCTGAGAAAAGGAAACAAAGGAAGCTGTGGCAGCAAACAAGGTGCCCGCGAGATAAAACAACACTAAATAACCTAACTAAACGATTAAAGAGGAAAATTCTACAGTTTGAGGAGGAATCTCTGAATACTAAACTTTTGCAGCTAACCAATGACAAATCAACGGATTACTCCCTTTGGAAAGCTACAAGAAATCTGAAAAAAACAATTAAACAAATACCACCCATCAGAGATAGCGACGGAAAATGGGCCATAAGCAATGACCAAAAAGCATTAAGGTTTGCTCAACACTTAGAAGAAACTTTTCAACCCAATGAAAGCTCGATAGAAATACTTGAGAGTGAAAGATTGTCACAAAACCAAAGAATTAAGCTTGTGACTCCTAAAGAAGTAATGAGAGAAATTCAAAATAATATTAGCTCGAAAAAGTCTCCGGGTTACGACCTCATTACAGGGGAAATTCTTAAATATCTCCCACGCAAAGCCATAGTAAAGCTGACCAAGCTTATCAATGCTGCATTTATCCTAAAATATGTACCTGAGCCATGGAAGGTCGCTGAAGTCATTATGATTGCGAAGCCAGGGAAACCACCCCATGAAGCATCATCATATAGACCTATTTCTCTGTTGCCCGTGTTATCAAAGCTTTTCGAAAAACTGTTATTGAAACGTTTAAAACCAATAATAGAAAATAAAGACCTTATTCCAAATCATCAATTTGGCTTCAGGGAAAAACACTCAACAATAGACCAGGTACATAGAATAACAAACATTATTGAAAAAACACTTGAAAATAAGGAAGTCTGCGCCACCGTGTTTTTAGATGTCGCGCAAGCTTTTGACAAAGTTTGGCATAAGGGTCTAATATTAAAGCTCAGACGCATGCTACCAGAATTTGCAGATATTCTAGAGTCGTATATAACTAATAGAATGTTTAGAATACGGCAAGAAGACGCATATTCAGAGCTAAAAGCTATTAAAGCTGGGGTACCTCAAGGAAGTGTGCTAGGCCCAATTTTGTACTTGTTATACACATGCGACATCCCAGAACTGGAAAATAACACCATTGCGACCTTTGCAGATGATACTGCAATTATGGCTACTGGATCAAGCCACAGAGAAGCAGTAGAAAAAGTTCAACTAGCTGTGAATAAAGTTTATGATTGGACACAAAAATGGAGGATCAAACTGAATGAGTCAAAATCAATTCACATTGACTTCACAAACAAACACTTGGACTATCACCCAATCTACATAAATGGCATGCAAGTGCCTTATGCTAATACAGCTAAATACCTTGGCATAACTCTCGACGCCAAGTTGCGTTGGAAAGCTCATGTCAAAAAGAAAAGACAGGAACTCGACATACGTTATAAAAGTATGTATTGGTTACTCGGAAGGAAATCCTGTCTATCAATACATAATAAAATAACCATATTAAGCATTTACTGATGCCAATTTGGACGTATGGTATCCAACTTTGGGGCTGTACTAAACAAAGCAACGTCAAACTAATCCAACAATTCCAAAATAAAGTGCTCAGGGATGCTGTAAATGCACCCTGGTACATAAGGAATGACGATCTTCACCGTGACCTTAAAACGGAATTCGTCACCACCATCATCCAAAAATTTGCTGAAGCCCACGAACACAGACTTCATCGACACGTGAATGTTGAGGCTATCCAGCTGCTAGACAATACAGACTTAGTGCGTAGACTAAAAAGAACTAAACCGTTTGAATTAGTGTAGTGTAAAGTGAATAATTAATAGTGACAATGCTGTGCTATACATATAACACATGAACATAGTGTTTTTTAAATTATATCAGACTCTAAGAAAGTGCTGCGGACTTGTGTAAAAGTGCAAATGGACACTATTCTTAGTTTTAACATGATCTATCACGTAACATATTAAGTTAGAGTTAAATTGCTTATTAGTCTTTTAGGCTAGATCGTAATTAATTATTAAGAATTTTGTTCTTACTAATAAAGTATAAAAAAAAAAAAAAAAACTAACCTTCCTGAATCAACTTCAATAAAATTAAAAAATAATATCAAGGACCAACAATACTTGAGTGACGTATAAAATCGAGCGCTCAGTAGTTTCAATGAGTGCGTACGCGTAATGTTGCTGTGTGCGACTAGATACCTAAATTTGAGCTCGTCGAAAATGTAACAGCGTCCTTAATTTATATTATACATACAGACAGTACACTACAACAGGTACACTATCCAATTAGTAAAACAATAGTTTTGAGACAATTTCTCTCCGAGTCAAAACACAAAAGAAATGATACTTATGAGATCATCCAAATAGAAACGGACCTTATGCCATTGACTTACATTACTTACATACCTATATGCCACCAAGACAATAACATATTTTAGACATTCCATTCATACTTGACTCTGATTGGTTGTTGACTCAGGGTGAGTTTGCTCTATTGTACTTAAATTCCCACAGATAAAAAAAAAACTGGCCAAGTGCGAGTCGGACTCGCGCACGAAGGGTTCCGCACCATTATAGCAAAAAACGGCAAAAAAAAACACGTTTGTTGTATGGGAGCCCCCCTTAATTTATTTTATTTTAATTTCATAATTATTATTTTTTGAAGTGAATATACTACTAAATATACTGTGAATATTTCAAGCGTCTACCTGTTGCCGTTATTAATATCGAGCAAAAAACGGCAAAAAAATCACGTTTGTTGTATGGGAGCCCCCCTTAAATATTCATTTCATATTGTTTTTAGTATTTGTTGTTATAGCGGCAACAGAAATACATCATCTGTGAAACTTTCAACTGTCTAGCTATCACGGTTCATGAGATACAGCCTGGTGACAGACGGACAGACAGACAGACAGACGGATCGTGAAGTCTCAGTAATAGGGTCCCGTTTTTACCCTTTGGGTACGGAACCCTAAAAATGCAAGTTGATTCACTTAAACTACTCTTACCTATACCTTTGTAAAAATATTGGAATGAAGTGTTTTTTAATTACGGTCACATAAAAATATCAGGAAACCTATTCATTTGATTAGGTTTGACTGGGCTGACTGTCAAATTCAAGTTGTTGGTATTCGTTCGCACATTAAATTTAATTATTTAAAAAGTGGTATCCGTTTGGTATAAAAAAAAAAATATAAGTTGAAACAAATACCAGTGGTATTAGTTTTTGGTATTAGAATGGAATAAATACATTTTCGATAAGGGAAACCGAATTAACGGGTCACCTTTAGACCTAGAGTTAGAATGATGTAGCTCGCAAGCAGGAGATCTTAGTTCTCATCATAATGATCTGATGAAATCTTAGCCCTTAAAGAGTTCAGTCGAGTCTTCTTTTACCTTCGCCAATAATTTCAGTTAAAACTACAGTATCATTGAGATACAAATACAATGAAAGCGGCAAATAATAAAAATCAAATTATAGCCTAAGAGACGAACACAAAAAGAAATGGTACTTACGTGCTTGATGCTTCATACCAAACGTAATCGAATCTTGATCGTATATCAACACGCAACAAACTAACTGGTGTTCAACAAGGAATTACCTAAAACTTACCTACTCAGTAATGACTGAGTGAGTGAAGTTTAGTCCCTGTCCTTGTTGTTTCAACAAAACCATTTCAGTTGCCCAGCTAGAGCGAGCCACTGACGCGGCCCAATGATCACTAGTTTACCTTTCAACCTAGTTTCCAGTACTTACACATTGCATAACAATATCATTAATGTTGGTAATACTCACCCTTCAGTAATCCATTCCCCAGTGCCCAAAATACGGGCTCCACGTACAAGTACTGTTCCCAAGTTCACGAGCCACTGGTCCGTGCATCTCGACTGTCGAGGGTCAGCTCCGCCGGCCCCTTTCTACTTTGTTCGCACATCGTTAAGTTTTTCACAAGTGTAAACATAGCCCGTAAGAGCCCTCAGCTTACCCGAACAAGTTATTTATATTATGTCCCGCTTTCCTGATGACTTTGTAGTTACTCGTAAACCCTGTTATTGGTAACATATAGGTAGTTTATCTTATCAAAGCAAAGAATAACATTATTTCAAATGTTAAATAACTAGCTTGTTTATAAAACCTTTTTCAAGCAAGCTTTTAGCTAACTGAGCATTCCAAACCATACGTGTTTGCAGAATTTCAGCTCAATCGGTTGGGGATAACTGTTTTAAGATTCAGTTGCAATATTTGCCCATACATTGTAACTAACAAACTATACATTCTAGTAAAATCTTTATTCCACATACCTACATTCTTCATACATGCTGAGATAGGAGCCTTTTTGGTCTCGCACGGGGTTATTTATTTTTTACTAGCTGTTGCCCGCGGCTTCGCTCCCGTGGACCACCCCTCTGGACCCATTTTCGGGATTAAAAAATAGCCTATGTCACTCAGGAATAATGTAGCTTTCTATTGGTGAAAGAATTTTTCAAATCGGTCCAGTTGTTTCGGAGCCTATTCGGTACAAACAAACAAACAAATAAGCAATCAAAAAATTCTTTCCTCTTTATAATATTAGTATAGATTATTGTTTGTGTTTTGCTTATCTCGTGTCTCCTGTGCGGGTCACTATTTTTTATTTCTTTGCTTTTTTTCTTTCTATTCCGTTAATTTTTACACAGTACAATAGTTAACCAATAATACATTACATAGAGGCCAATAAGTGCTAGGTGTTTACAAATTCCCTGGAGCCCACACCTAGGATTCTCTGTATTGTGGGGTCTTAGTCTCTTCCTAGGTAGGTAAGGCAAACATGTTCATTAGGTAGTTTATTTAATGACACAGAGATAAAACTAAATTGTAATTTGTTATGTAGATAATAAGAGTTTATTATTTAATATACTTATGAATAGAGTTAAGATGCTTTTGGACAAGGCTAAACTAAAAAGTAAATTAAATATCAGCTTGTAAAAATAGCTGCAGTACGTTACTGCAGTGTGGGTCATCCTCGCCTATCCGTATCTCAGTAGTGATTCATCATGAATTCCCGTTTGACACATCGTATATTTGTTTTGAACTAATTTCTATGTAAACCGTGTGCATGAAGGGGCTGTATGATCGTTGACATGAAGTTACTTTATCCCTAGTTCTTACAATGTTTGTGGTTTTTCCTCTAATACAAATGTATCAGAAATACATTTGTATTAAAGGAAAAACGTATTATTTATTAACTTAATATATACATATTAACTAAATTCTATCTCCTTTTGTTTCCAGGTAAGGAAACGTGGTGAAGCGTTCTCAAAACAGTTTATCTATAAAGTCAAAACAGTAAGTAATGTGAGGCATCTGTGCGAAAAAGAATATTCTGACTCAACCAGCTTGTTTTGTTTCCATTGAGCATTATGTTCCATTCCTACTATCTGTATTTTTGTCACCATTCAAATCGTGCCTTTTGGTTGATAAAGGCATTAGGCCTGGAAAAATGTCGGATAGGTATAAAAAAAATCTGGAAGTAGGTAGTAGCCTTTTATCGTATAGATAGTCAGCGAACCGGAAGACGATGCGTTGGAAGGCCTCCCACTAGCTGGACCGATGACCTGGTTAAGGTTGCGGGAATGTGCTGAGATCGGTCAATTTGGCGACGCCTGGGGGAGGCCTATTTCGAGCAGTGGACGAGAGAGACTTTCGGCTGAAATGATGATGATGATTTAATTTAGAATCATCGATACTATGATAAAAAAGAAGTACAATAATATGTAAGGGTAGGTCTGCAAATACCTTACCATAGAACGTAAGCTAAAAACAAAATGCTATGTTGAAGTGCCAAGTCGTCAATTTGTTTATTGTAACACGATCGCGACGGTAGCGATGTCACTAACTTGGACACCCGATAGTTGTACCCAGAAATGCGCAAGTGATAGCGCCTTCTCTCGACCACTGAAGTAATGAATATAGTGATTAGTGACGAACCAGTGGTGCTGAGCGCGATCAGAGATCTCGGATCGTGCATTCGTGCTCGAGATTAACTGAGCTGGGGCTGCTTTGTTCGTCTCAGAAATGTTCTACAAGCTCGCCGGACAATGTGAGATACAGGTCGTATGTAGCTGGTTTTAGACATTGCATAATTATCATGTCTATTTCTTCGCTACTGTATACTTTAATTCCACTTAATTATATTACGTGCAAATGATTAACCGTCTAAGTGGCCGAAAGCGATAATTTCTTCAAATGTATTTGCGGTTACTGGTAAATCGTCTTAAACATTACTTTGATAGGATTTCCATGTTTGAAAGTGTTATTAAAGCTGCCGTAATCATCAAATCGTGTTAGAGGGCCATTGAAGAGATCCGGTCTGCAACTTTTCACATAGTTTTCATGAGAGAGCTATAGAGACTACATTATAGGGTACATTATCAATCACGGTCTATTACGAACCAACCAGAAGGGAAATCAAACTTGAAGATAATGTTTAATATACGCCAACCGGCCTTTATACATCTAGTGTACAAGTTTAACTGCAGCTTTCATGACACATCAGGTATCCAGTCGTAATAAGAGCTTCCTACGCAACCCAGGACAGGCCGCCTAAAGAGAGGAGCAAATTGTGGGAAGAGAGGTATCCACCAGATTAACGTAGCTTGGGTATCTCGGTATGTAAAAGATGGTCACGCATCCACGGACGGACCTCATGACTTCATTAAGGCCAAGGAACATCTGCCTCTCGGTCATAAGTTGCATTGGTCTTTATGGAAGGCACTAAATCGGTTGCCTACCCAAGTAGGCCGCTGCTAATATAATTTGGTAATAAAATAGGGGAATATAAATTCACCGAATACTCGGTACGAGTGCAGTAGTCCTTTACAGACTATATCCCACTTACACTTGGAGTTGCCCAACTATCCATTCACATGCATCCTAGATGACCTGTACAAACCTCTGATGCTGCAATAAATGTGGCCACATACTGGGCCCAAATGCTTGATTAAATATACCATCGAAAAGAAGAAGGTAGCCAGTGCCTACATGTTCTTGTGAGAGTTCTTCTTTGTCTACCTCCGTCGAAACGTGGCGTGCTCGATTATGTATTGGTGATTCATTGCTCTAAGTAGAATGCTATGCAATGAATGAAACCGTACCTAATTAATTGGTCACACATTTTAAAATGCACTGATAACATAATATAAATATTTTCCAATGATTTTTACTTCACTGTAATTATCCTTGTGCGTCCATGAATTTAGGAAGTATAGTAGGTACCTCTTACTGTTGAAACTTATACGTTTATTTTACTGTCGGATTAGCTTGTTGATCCGTCGGAGATGCGTTGTTATGGTTTCCTGGACACTGAGGCCGACTGCCCGCTTCCGTCCCTACCGATATAGCTATAATCTTCGGAACGATTTTGCGCCGAAAACGAAATGTAGCCTCTAGCCAGTGTAACAGTCGGTTACAGTTGGTCAATACAAATGTACATGGGTATCCCAGTATGCTAGTGTGTACAATGTATAGTGTGGGCCGAGCTCGCGTGGCGGCGCGGCGCGGCTATCGATCGGCTGCACCGGCTCACAAAGGGCCCGCCTGGCGCCGCGCCCCGCAGACCGCCGCCCCCGGCCCCGCCAGCAGGGATGTCCTTCTTGTTGCCCAACTTGCTTGTTGCATTGTCTGTCTTGCTGAAAGATGCTTACTTAGTCTATGTAGAATAGACATCTCTGTTTTGTACATTTCCTTGTACCTACTCGTGGTCGTGCAAATATCTAAGGAACAGCAATGCTACTGCAGCTGGCGTTTATAATAACATTGCAAGCAGTGCAAAGTTTTTGTGTTTTATTTATTTATTTATTTTAGTACATGGAAGACTTACAGCTAATAAAAACAGACAAAAAGTAAACCATAGTCAACAGAAAGCCAGTTACAAATCCTCACGTATAGACTTATAATAATAATTTTAGTGTGAGCACAAAAACAAAAATCTCACCGCTTTAATTATAGTAAGAAGCAATATTAGCAAATATCATTATATTGGCTCATCGCGTGACCTGCGATGAGCCTAAAAATGTATTGATACCGCGGGCACTGGCACTCATTTATCATGTAATTTTATAATTTTATTAATTTAAATGAATCAATTATAATCTGATTGATATAAAGATGTAAAGTCTCAATCCTAATGGTCCTTCAAGCTGTATCACTTACGTTTCCAAAATGCAATATTTGTCACGAGACATCAAGGCAACCCTAACGATAGCTACGAAAAGTCCCTGGTGTCGGCGCCACCTCGATCAGCAACAGGTAAAGGCTATACCAGTGCCCAAATTCATGCTATAATAGTATGAATTTGGGCACTGTGTGATGACGCCGGTTTTACTCGTCGATATAAAATAAATAAAGAATCTGGCTACAATATATTGCAAGCCTGCCGGTCTGCTGATATCTCACGTACGTGAAGATTGATTCCAGAATGTTAATTTCTTTCACGCCTGTATAATGTATTCTCCGGCAGTATAGTAGCCCGGTAGTCGGTATCGGTAGTCCTAGGGTAGAGGTGAGTCCACATTCACGCCTGTATAATGTATTCTCCGGCAGCATAGTAGCCCGGTAGTCGGTATCGGTAGTCCTAGGGTAGAGGTGAGTCCACATTCACGCCTGTATAATGTATTCTCCGGCAGCATAGTAGCCCGGTAGTCGGTATCGGTAGTCCTAGGGTAGAGGTGAGTCCACATTCACGCCTGTATAATGTATTATCCGGCAGCATAGTAGCCCGGTAGTCGGTATCGGTAGTCCTAGGGTAGAGGTGAGTCCACATTCACGCCTGTATAATGTATTCTCCGGCAGCATAGTAGCCCGGTAGTCGGTATCGGTAGTCCTAGGGTAGAGGTGAGTCCACATTCACGCCTGTATAATGTATTCTCCAGCAGCATAGTAGCCCGGTAGTCGGTATCGGTAGTCCTAGGGTAGAGGTGAGTCCACATTCACGCCTGTATAATGTATTCTCCGGCAGCATAGTAGCCCGGTAGTCGGTATCGGTAGTCCTAGGGTAGAGGTGAGTCCACATTCACGCCTGTATAATGTATTCGCCTGCAGCATAGTAGCCCGGTAGTCGGTATCGGTAGTCCTAGGGTAGAGGTGAGTCCACATTCACGCCTGTATAATGTATTCTCCAGCAGCATAGTAGCCCGGTAGTCGGTATCGGTAGTCCTAGGGTAGAGGTGAGTCCACATTCACGCCTGTATAATGTATTCTCCGGCAGCATAGTAGCCCGGTAGTCGGTATCGGTAGTCCTAGGGTAGAGGTGAGTCCACATTCACGCCTGTATAATGTATTCTCCGGCAGCATAGTAGCCCGGTAGTCGGTATCGGTAGTCCTAGGGTAGAGGTGAGTCCACATTCACGCCTGTATAATGTATTCTCCGGCAGCATAGTAGCCCGGTAGTCGGTATCGGTAGTCCTAGGGTAGAGGTGAGTCCACATTCACGCCTGTATAATGTATTCTCCGGCAGCATAGTATAGTCCGGTAGTCGGTATCGGTAGTCCTAGGGTAGAGGTGAGTCCACATTCACGCCTGTATAATGTATTCTCCGGCAGCATAGTATAGTCCGGTAGTCGGTATCGGTAGTCCTAGGGTAGAGGTGATATCTAAACACATAAATTCTTACAAAATGAATCAAGTTTCTTGAGTTTGGTTGTGAGAGCGTTCTCGAGAAGAGTACTCGAGGCGGTGGAGTTTCGGAGAGAGCTCCTTTGTTACGATATGATATCTCGATGTAACGAGCGGCCGTCCGTCACTCGTCACCAGCCACCAGCAACCATTCACCAGAGCACCCTTCGCTCCAATAGAGCGACAAGAGACCCTCAACTCACTTCTTATTTCCACTTCTTCAATTTAGAGGACTGTTATAAAATTGTGAAGGGCGCAGCTCAAAGAAGCTTGCTATTGCATTTTTCCTGCCCAATATTTGTAGTAAAAGAAAATCTGGAAATAAATATTCGTAAAGTAGGCAGGTAGAGGTACATACTAGATCAGCTTTTAATTGAATAAAGTTTACTAATTGTTGATTGTTTGCCGACTGTTACGGTTTATTAAACGAGCGACTAGTGGTTACGTCAGGTCAGCTCCATGTTGTCACTGACCTCGGTAAACTCAAGGTTTTGCGAATAATACCTAATAGACTCTGTCTGGAAAACTTATACAAAAATAATTCTATGAATATTTAAAGTTTTAACACGAACCCGGCACTACTGGCGTTTGAATAACCCGGATGTAATTTGTATTTTTGGTGGATGAAATTTGTATTTTTCTGACTGCGGTGTTGTTGGCCAGCTTGTTGAGAATCACGTGGGAGCTTGGATCGATTCGGATCATACGATGATAAAGGTGTGTTTCCACTGAACAATAGACCAGTGGAGAGGATCGCCTCTCCACTGGTCGATTCCTGCACATCTGTGCAGGAATCGACAAATCTTATAAGTGACGAGAGACACTATGTGATTTTGATTAAGATCGGCCGATTCCTTATCATCTTCGCTTCAGTGGAAACGGACCGTTCACAAATAGTCACAATCATAATCAAAACGCATCGCAATTTGATAGGATTTTTCGCAATTTTTTAATGTGTATTCAGCATTTCAGCAATATTTTAAGCCCGTATCACGGGGTCTCATTGCTAAGAAAGAAAATTTGGTTCAAATAAATCTCACTAGATGGCGCGACATGTACAAACAATTCAATAGAATTGTGTGTAAAATTAACATTTTCTGGAATTGAACATACAAATTGTATGTTATTGTTTAATCAACTCTCCTAAGTACAAAATTATAAAATATTGGGCTCTTAATTCACATTTCAAAGATTATTTGAACGGTTCATTTAAAACTGATGCCAATAGATGGCGCATTTTTTAATTTCTGAGGTATTCCACTCGTTTGTTAAAAATTGCATTGTAACACATTTCGGTGCAAAAAAACTGTAAAAACGTGCAAAAATATACTATAAAACGAACCTTCACTGTATTTAAATAAAAAATATTCACGAACCTAGTAAACCCTTATACTTGCAAGTCGCTGTTAACATCATCTATTGCCGTGAAACGGGATCGAACGCGATTGAGGTACTTACAAAAATAACAAAAAATAACACGAATAATCAGATGAAAAACGCTAGTTACGTCGGCACGGTCTCTTTGTATGGGATGAGGCATCTGTATGCTAGTATTATATTATCTGTGCCCGTATTAACCAGCCCCTGGGAGGTAGACCTCAAGCAGGCCCTAAACAAGCTGTACGATACCCTTTTATGAGGTCATCCAACATACTCATATTGTAATCGTGAATCCTTCAACAAATTCATGCATATGAAGCGCACAGCCCACAGGTAATTAATTACGCATAACGTAGTGGTTTACGTTTGTCGGTGCAGTTAGGGCGCGCAGCGGAGCGAGGCGCGCGCACGGCCAAGGTCTAGGTGCGATGTGTTCTAGACAGGCAGGGGCGCACGGGGCGCCGCGCGCCGGGCCTTGGATGGGGCAGGCGCATTTTATTATGTGGTACAGGAAATTAAAGTGTCTATGTGTAATTAAAGTTAGTTCTTAGATTTTCGCCTTACCTTTGAACCCTAGTCGGCTTGGCGTACAGTCCATGATGGCCGGCGACTCCACACTTAATCCGTCCGAGGCGGCCTACGTGATTGTCCTAATAGGAAACGACTGGTCGCGATCGACATTTATTTCGCCTGTACTTTTTGTAAAATTGGACATGTTGTGGAGCGTGGTTAACCTTAATAATAACAGTAGGATTCGTAACCGGAGTTATAAATATCCATGCTCTTTACTTTCTACTAATTTATTTTACACTCTAAGTCAATGCAAATAAGGTTTATTGTTGAGTAACTTGATTTAGTTATTGAAGCCCTCAAATACGAGAATTCATTTAATAGCCCTATCAAATGAATTGTCACACTTGATGAGAAGCAATTGAAGAATGAGCGTTAACCCGCGGATACTAATTTTAAAGCGATGTCGTAAAGGTACGAAACTGTGGAACTATCTCTTCATTGTTCAATGTTCCCATTGCTGGGCAACAGGCCTCCTCTCTGTGAGTGGGAATGGGTCGTAATCCACCACGCGGATCCAGTGCGAGTTGGTGGGTGTCACTTGTCTTCGATTTTATAATTCTAAACTCCATTTGCGATAACATTAGACGTTTAAATTAGCCCATTTTACAGCCCGTTCAACCGATTTTGACATCTATTGCGTTGCCGATACGACAAATGGTAGATGTAATAAACAGTTGGTTTTGGTACAGGTTTATGATTTTTAGTTTTCCGTACCCAAAGGGTAAAAATAGGACCCTATTACTAAGACTCGGCGATCCGTCTGTCTGTCTGTCCGTCTGTCACCAGGCTGTATCTCATGAACCGTGATAGCTAGACAGTTGAAATTTTCACAGCTGATGTATTTCTGTTGCCGCTATAACAACAAATACTAAAAAAAGAATAAAATAAATATTTAAGTGGGGCTCCTATACAACAAACGTGTTTTTTTGTGCCGTTTTTTGCGATGATGGTACGGAACCCTTCGTGCGCGAGTCCGTCTCGCATTTGGCCGGTTTTTATGTCATCCTTATGTTTACGGAATAGAAATCAAAATCGGTTGAACGGACTGTAAAATGGGCCAATTTAAACGATTTGAAAATGTGTCTAATGTTATTTCAAATGGAGTATAGGACATGCCGAACAGATGATTAGATAAATTAAATTTAAAATAAAAAAAATTGTTGATAACAAAACGAAAATTAAATTTTTTATAAGTTTTCCAACGGGAATCTATTCTAAGACCTTTGAAAAATAGCTCCATGAAAGGAAAAAACCCAGATTAATAAATCTTACAATTATAGCACTTGCAATGTTAATGTTCGTACTACAAAAAAATGTTAATTAATTAATGGATAACTTATATAAAAATCGCAATAAAAAATTTTTGACCACGGATTATTGTTCATTGATCTATCCTGCAGACCCCTAAATTTTTTGACCCGCAGTCTCCAGACCAGTCCACTAATGATGGCGTCCTGCCAGCGCGTGTCTGTGGGATGCCAGCGTGGAACCTCATCTCACTTCCTTCTCCTCTTCTATCCTCTCAACTATGGCAATAAGGAACAAAGGAAAAAAAACTGTACAGCGGCAACCCTCACTGTCACATAAGGTTCACCTCTGTAACATCAGAGGTCTACACTGTAACCTTGATGCAGTCCACCATCATCTGGAGACTGATAAACCAGCGCTTTTGTTCCTTTCGGAGACGCAGATCGGATGTCCGTCAGACGTGGCGTATCTTTCTTACCCAGAGTTTAACCTGGAGCACAAGTTCAAGCCACGCGCGGGTGTATGCATGTACGCCCGTGACGACATTTGTTATCGGCGTCTCCGAAACCTTGAAGACTCTCGATACTCAGTGCTCTGGGCCCTGGGATAAGATTATCTATGCCTGTGTCTACAGGTCGCACAGCGGATATCTGGAGACAACCGGGCTTACACAATACCTTAGTGCGGCGGCAGATGAGGTTCAGCAACGGTACCCGTCTGCCCAACTGGTGATACTGGGGGACTCTAATGCCCACCAGGAGTGGCTCTTCCCGTACCAGTACACTGACCATGCTGGGCGACAGACGCGAAAGCTTGCGCTAGCGTTAAATCTTACTCAGCTGGTCCAGGGGGCAGCGAGGGTGCCGGATGTTGATTCGCATACGGCTAATTGCTTGGACTTCTGCTGACCAGACCGACAGATCCAGACCGTTACTCGGTGTCGGTATCTCCACCTTTGGGTAGTTCCGACCACTGTCTGGTGAAGTCTGTATCCGTCTACTCCCTGCCCGATCCCAGCCCATGAGGCACCCGGCGGGTATGGCGGTACAAGTCAGCGGATTGGGATTAGTCATTCCGTTCTCTGACGTAACAATGTCTAGCCAAGACCGACCTTGGTTTGGCGCCGAGTGTAATCGCGCCGATGCGCGTAAACATGAGGCGTACCATGCCTGGGTCGACGCTCGAACGCGCAAGGCGAGTGACGTTGGTCAGAGGAAGAAAGCCTACAATAGGGCTGCCAAGTCCTGGCAGTCGTGCTGACCCGGCAACTACAGATCCATCTCTGTAACGTCCATACTCTGTAAGCGTACTTAATAGTAAGCTCCTGGCATACCTAGAAGCCAACGACATCCTTAGCGACCGCCAATACGGCTTCCGCCGAAATCGGTCCACTGGGGATCTTCTAGCGTATGCCATTCACATCTGGAGTGAGGCTATCGAGAGGCATGGGGAAGCGCTTGCCGTCTCCCTCGACATCTCGAAGGCTTTTGATAGGGTCTGGCACGAAAGCCTTATTGGTAAGCTTCCTTCATTCGGTCTGCCCGGTGGTCTGTGTGACTGGATTGCAGATTCCTGAGGGGTCGGTCCATTCGAGTAGTTATCGAAGGCTGCTCTTCGGACCTATTTGATATTAATGCCGGGGTCCCTCAGGTCCGGTCTCTCCGTGAGGCCATGATGGATCGCTTGAGCTTGTCCTTGGAGGCAGTCTCCAAATAGGGCGATGCCAATCTGGTCAAGTTCAATTCCGCAACAACATAGGCGTATCTCTTCTCCGCGAAAAAGAGCAAATTTCACCCGGCTCCATCTTTCCGAGGTGTTACCGTACCGATAACGGACCATCTTGAGCTTCTTGGCGTAACATTGACATCGACACTCAATTTTTGCCCATACATTGAGGCAAAGGCTCAACTGGCTGCCAAAAAGTTGCGGATCCTTGCGAAGGTGAGACTGTACTTCACGAAAAGTATAAAAATATGATGTACCAATACCTACTTACCCCCTAGAGAGCGCCACATTCAATTTAATGTGACCTCACATAGCCTATAACCTTACCAGTGGACAAACAAGACACTTCCAACGACACCTTACATCCATACATTCATACACACAAACAAACCGGTTAAAAACATAAACCTCCCTTTTGCTTCGTCGTAGTCGAGTAAAAATGTGGGCATTTCAAAGAAAAATCTGATTTATCAATATATTGGTATTTGTTAGTAAAATATACGTAATAATAAACATCATCAAATTTGATGTTCATGGGTCAATGAGTAGTTGAAAAAATCTTCGGAATAATATTTTGTAAAAAAAGCTGACTTTGGTGGCTTCTCATTCCTTTGTTTAATAATATTTTTTAAAACAAATAATGCGAAAATTTGAAGACTCTAGCTCCATCAGTTTGGCTAGAGGGAACAAAACTCGCTCTCGTCTCACACCCGCGCGACTCAAAATTTAGTAGTTTTTTGTACTTTCCTTATTCTATGACTTTAAAAAAAGGCCACAGATCAAAATGTAGATAATTATATTGTTTTTTAGATGGTGTCGATTTCATTAAAATTCTCCCAGCGGTTTTGGTGCGATAGTCGTGTTTTTGTCCGTTTTAGACATACATTTACAAATTAATTACACTATGTTATACGAATAAAACTCAAAATTTTCTTAGATCAAATTATTAAGAAAATGGTCTAATGTAACATATTTTTTCCAAAACTACTAGCCATTTTGACTAGCCATTTAGATGTGATTCTAATTTTTATCCGACTTTCCAAAAAGAAGGAGGTTCTATGTTCGACTTTTATTGTTTGTTTTTTTTTGTGTATGTTCACCGATATTTCCTTCAATTATGGACCGATTTGAAAATTCCTTTTTTGTTTGAAAAAGTATGTTTCTAAATTGGTCCCATTTTAATTTGGTGAAGATCTGATGAAGAACTTCGAAGACATACAACAGAACTCATCAATAAATAACGGTAAATCTCTCGGGATTGCTGCAATCGCCTGTCTGTTTATTATTTATACCATTTCATAACATAAGATCACGCCAGTACGCTCTTAAGGGGTACGCAGATCTCTCAATTCACCGGTTATGCTCAAGTTTCATGACATTCGGGTAATCTATTCTGGCGTTATAGGTACCTTACTAAACAGCTTGCAGGTACAACAAAAAAAGTGAAAATTAAAAAACTTGCAAAAAAATATTACCGACTTCCAAATAAGAAAACTACAAAGTGAAAAATAACTTTGTTTTTGGAAGTCGGTGTCCATAACGCAAAAAATTGGTACCTACCAAAGACACCGACTTCCAAAAACAACGTTATTTTTCACTTTGTAGTTTTCTTTTCACGAAGTTCTTGAAGTCTTTGTCTCCTGATAGCTACAACCTAGGGGTCTTCAAGTCAAGAGTGAATAGGTTGCTTCTAGGCAAGCGTGCTTCACCTTCGACCACATCATCACTTAACATCAGTTGAGATAGTGGTCAAACGCGAGCCTATAATAAATAAAAATAAAAAATCGGTAGTATTTTTTTTGCAAAAATGTTTTTTTTATAAAATCAGCTACTCAGGGGTATCTGCGCCTGTGACAGACGACGGGCAGACAGACAGGCAGACAGACAGACACGTGAGTGACAACAACGAAACCCTAAAAAACGAAATCAAAATCAAAATCTCTACTAGTATAGCTATGTTACTCTGGTCTCTGATTCTACAATCACACCAACTAAATCAAGAACAGCAAAACCTTCTCCATTTCACTGGAAAAAGGTAATATTAAAATTTTGTGAAAAGTATTCGATATTGAAAAAATATCGAGCCATATATCGATAAACATAGATGCTGGCATCCGATGTTTTCATCATCATCAAATCAGTCGAAAGACGTCCACTGCTGGACATAGGCCTCCCCCAAGCGTCGCCACACTTCACACGTCTCGTGCGTCTCGCAACCAGCGGATTGCGGGGATCCGCTACCTTCACCAGTCGTTCCACCTGGTGGAGGCCTTCCAACGCGACGTCTTCCGGTTCGCGGTCGCCACTCCAGAAACTTTCTGCACCATCGGCCATCCGTTCTGCGAGCAATGTGCCCTGCCCACTGCCACTTAAGTTTGGCAATTCTTCGATGTTTTACATCGAATAAATATCGATATATTATTTAGGTGGACACACCTAGGCGGCAGGATGATATAGGTGGCTTCTGCTGCGCTGCTGCCACCTGTAGTCGGCTACGGAATTACATTTTTATATTTCCAAACGCACCACAAAAACGACAGTTGCGTTTCTAAAACCACGAGGATCGTTCTCACTACTTTTAGATTGCTTTGCTTCATTCAAAATTTTTACATTTAGTGGCAAAAAGCATAATATAGTTGTTAATAATATAGCCTTGTTTCCTTTCCTCCTTTTGACGCAGACCCCTAGCGCGTTATTGTGCCGTGTCACCTTGTTAGTTCCACTGTGAGAGAGAGACGGAGCTATGCAGGATGAAGAGCACAGAGCACTATCCCTTGTCCACGGCGGCATCACGATGGTTTTGAAACGTTATAGTATGGTTCCTGGTGTTGTGGTCGAGTGCTCATGGTAGTGTTTGTGCAGGCTTGGTGTCGGTGTCGGACGGGCACCTGAACATCACGCCGCTGCGCCAGGAGTGGCGCTCGCTGCTGTGGCACTACTCGGGGCCCACCAGCCTTGTGGTCGTGGCCGTGCTCGTCATCGCCGTGCTGCCGCTAGTCGGGTGAGTAACACTTTACATCAATATAACATCACGCCAGTATACCGCAGAGTTATCCCTGGCAGAGGTGCAGCTATATTAACACCGCAGGGGGCAAGCAGATTGCCATCAAGCGGGCACAAATCTAGACTACAGTGTTACTGAGAAATGCCAGATAGATAAAAAGCACTAAGTGGCACTTTAAGTTCAATGTAGTTTTTTTTTTGTTATTAAAATCTCCCTTACAACTATCATTACAGGTATACCTAATGCGATAGCGTCGTCTTAGAAATAACTTATCTATACTAATATTATAAAGCTGAAGAGTTTCCAGTAGTCCATTTATCGAGGAAGGTATATAACATCACGCTACAACCAATAGGAGCCGAGTATAAATGAAAAATGTTGCAAAAACGGGCAAAAATATTCCTTTTTGAGAGCTTTTGTTGCGTGCGCTGCGTAAACGGTTTAAGTTACGCAAATATAATGTATTATGGAATTATTCTTCTTTAAAAGTTCTAAAAAAAAGTCCGCGACAGCATATGTCTATCTTTTAAGATTGACTCACAATAGCAGCTTTTATGTTCTAAATTTTAATTAGATCGCCGCCGCCGTTAGAAACAGAAGTTTACAGGTTACATTCGTATAGTAGTAAGGGTAGGTAGGGTAGGGTAGGTAGAGTAGAGTAGGTAGGGTTATCTACCCTATCTGGGTAGGTGGGTAGGGTAGTTATGGGAAATTAATAAATTAGGGTAGGTAGGTAGGAGGTAGGTAGCCAGTTGACGGGAGCGAAGCCGCGGGGGTCAGCTAGTTTAATATAAAACTATGAAAACTTAAAAAACTAATAGTACTTTTAATAACATCTAATAATAATAACTTATAAACAAAGTTCTCTAAATATAAAAACACAATATTTAAAATACAAAACAAAAACATATGAACTACTCTAATCCTCATTATAACATAAAATAAACAACAGTATTTTTGCGAATTCATTCAAATGGCATGTAAATACATCGATCTTGACGTGAAGATCGTTAAGAATCCCGAATTGCGCGGGTGGAAATGGTGTTTTGTCGATAATGTTGGTCCGACCGAGCCGACGTACTGTACTGATTATACTGATTATTTTATGTAAATACATCGATATCGTACGGTTCCGTGCCACGGATATAGATGGTGATCTATCTATCGCCGTGGAACGGAACCAAACACGATCGATTTACAAAAAAATAATCGGTATAATCAGATGAAAAACGCTAGTTACGTCGGCACGGTTTCTTTGTATGGGATGAGGCATCTGTATGCTAGTATTATATTATCTGTGGTCCTGGCAACCGGCACGGCCAGCAGCGGCTAGCATCGCCGCCTCCACACATAGCGGTCTGGTACACATAAATTCAGGCGCTGCAGCACTCCTGGGTTATGCTCAATGCCACGAAGTAACCTATCCAGATACGAAACAGGCGTGAATTCTCTTCGTACTCTCAGTTGGTTTTACCCGACCATACCGAGCACAAACAGAGTGGGGTACATCAACGGGTAAAACGGATATAACCCATATAGTTTCTTGTACAAGTGGCGCGTGAAATTGTTCAGTACGCGTTCCAGCATTCCCGAGTACTTGGCCTCATGCGGAGCCCATATGACATTATGTTCCAAGTGCGTCATACAGAACCCTGACTGTTGCGATGTTAGTGAAGTTAATTGTCTGCCTCAGAACAAATCCCAAGTTTCTAAACGCCCTTTTACAGATCCTCGAAATATGATCGCGAAACAGTTCGATCGTGACAGGTCAGGAGTGACTGCAACTCCCAAATCCCGCACCTCAGAGACTCGTTGCTTAGGCGCGGCACCCACTACGTACTCGTGCACTAGATGGGCACGCGCGTGCGTAAAAATGTGTCGCGCTTAAATGTTTTTCATTTTAATTTTTGTTTAATTTTATGCATATTTCTCGTGTCTCCTGTGCACAAATAAATATTTTTTCTTTCATTCTTTCTTTCTATGCTTCATTATGTTTATAAATTCATCTGCTGGACAATGTCAAACACGCAAAGAATTCTGTTGAACTGAAAAACTAAAAGGCATTGCGATCGATAGTGTGAATTTGTACGTTGTGCTACGGCATTACCTAGCAGGTTCTCTGGTTTATGGAAGACTGTCGGTCGGTACCATCCTTCGCAAAGTCTTTGTGTGGCGGCCCTAACAGACGAGCTGCGTTTGACGGCGCAAAATTGCAATTTTGTGATGGTTTGTTTAGAGCCTTATAGTCTTAAGCAAATCCTCCACCGAGCTTTGTGGACCTGATTCAATGTCTCGTGTTCCAGCCTGTTCTGGTGCTGCTGGTACTGCTGCCGCATGGGGCGGCGGCGGCGGCCCTTCGACCGCAAGTACGACGAGTGGTTAAAGGGCGTCCTCGCCATCGTACTCATCGGGTTGCTCACGCTCTTCCTGTAAGCATGACGCTGACTTTACTTGAGATGACAATGCAGGCTCGTATGTGATTGTCGCGTGTCGTGTGTCGCAGGTTCGGCGTGGTGTGCGCCTTCGCCACGGACTCGCAGGTGGACGACGGCGGCGCGGAGTTATCCGACTCGGTGCGGGACGGCTTGAACGACGTGCAGGCCTTCTTCAACACCACCAAGTACTGGGCGCAGGTGCTGATGCTCACCAACTTCCAGGAGCTGCAGAGTAGCCTCAACAGGCAGCACCAAAGTAAGTGCACACTGTCAGGGTTGCATTAAAACATACTAAGTAATGCGCCTTATAGAAGTACTAGCTTCTGCCAGCGGCTTTGCCCAAGTGGAAAGTGTTCTATCATCCTTTCGTGAACGGCTGGCCAGGACGTGGCTGGAGGTGGATCACTGTGTTGCTCACAGGACATAATAACTTTAAAAGTAAATGATTAAATTAATTTACTTTTAAAGTTACCATGTCCTGTAAGAAATTGGGCATAAAGAACATTGAATATAGTTCTCGCCTTTATATCAATGTCTGACTGCGAATATGTACAGTCTGTACGGTTGGCGTAGTGGTTGAGCGATTGATTGCTGCGCTGCGTATCGCGGGTTCGATTCCCGCACGGAACTATTATTTGTATGACCTACAGATAGTTGTTTCGGCTCTGGGTTTTTGTGTATGTCAGTTTGTGTGTAAACGCACCCACGATATAGGAGAAATTCATAGTGTGGGAGAATCTATCTATCTATATATATATCTATCTACTAGCTTTCCGCCCGCAGCTTCGCCTGCGTGGACTACACGCTTTTGGCTGTTTCTTTTTTTGCAGTTCTGGCGGCATATTGCAAATTATTATCCAGACATAGCTTTCCACCCGCGACTTAATGACTGACTCTGAGATTTATTTATAGTCATGGCAAAGCCGACCATATGGGGGAATTGTAATCGTTTAAACTTAAGGACATAGTCAAAGTGGTATTCGCCCCTGCCAGCGAAATGGTTGCTCTTGGCTATGTAAAAAAAATCACGGCAGTAGTTAATATAACGAAATTAAAAGGAAAACTAACACGGCTAAGAAGGCTTTACAAGTTTACGAGTAATAGTCGACCAACTTATAAAATGTACTTGGAACAGTAAAAAATTTGTACAAATGCCATTGAAAAATTACTTAAATAACGTTGTTAGCTTTGTAAAAAAAGATAGTAAATATATGCATATGAACCATGTAAAAATATACAAAAATATAATCATAACATCCTTAATAATAATGATTTCTAAATTAATAATGTTTAAGCTCGAGTAACGCATTGGAGTGGCCGGAGTCGTTGTGAGGTCGGGTTGTGTCTATTTTTAACCGACTTTCGAAAAAGGAGGAGGTTCTATGTTCGACTTCTTGTATGTTTTTTTTTTTTTTTTTTTTTTTGTGTATGTTCACCGATATCTCCGCCAATTGTGGACCGATTTTGAAAATTCTTTTTTTGTTTGAAAGATTATGTTTCGAAATTGGTCCCATTTTAATTTCGTGAAGATCTGATGAAGAACTTCGAAGATATACAACAGAACTCTTCAATAAATAACGGCAAAACTTTAGAGACTGCTGCAATTGCATGTCTGTTTGTTGTTTATACCATTTCATAACATAACATCACGCCAGTACGCTCTTAAGGGGTAAGCAGATCTCTCATTTGATCGGTTTTGTTCAATTTTCACGATATTCGGGTAACCTACTCTGGCGTTATAAGAAACTTACTAAACAACTCGCCTTTTAGGTTAGGGTAGGTACAACTAAAAAGTGAAAAATAAAAAAACTCTTTTACAAAAAAATACTACCGACTTCCAAATAAGAAAACTACAAAGTGAAAAATAACTTTATTTTTGGAAGTCGGTGTCCTTCATAGATACAATTTTTTTGCGTTAAGGACACCGACTTCCAAAAATAAAGTTATTTTTCACTTTGTAGTTTTCTTATTTGGAAGTCGGTAGTATTTTTTTGTAAAAAAGTTTTTTTATGTTTTAGTGCAGAAGTATTTTCGACGTTTTGTAATCTAAAGTCAAATAAGATTCGATTGCCAAGCAAATTACTTATTTTCTTTTGTCGATATCGATCTATAAAGTCAATATTCGACCCGACTAATCACTAACTGCGTAGCATAAAACTTTCCAGAACGAAATACTGAATACCGCAGTTTAGAGGTGAATTCATACGAAATTTTTCAAATAAAAAATAAACAAGGAGCGTGCGCGCAAGGATCCAGGAAAGTACCATACCGTTCCCCGTGGCTCTAACGCGCGCTCGCAATGCGAATTACCACGCGGTTACCACCGCGGGTCCGCGGCTCAAATAGATAATATTTTTCTAACTTCAGTTGCGAAGTTGGATTTTATAACTCTTTCTTCAGTTACCAGTTAGTCCTTCTTTAGTTTTAGTCAAGAGTGAATAGGTTACTTCTAGGCAAGCGTGCTTCACCGTAGACCACATCATCGCTTACCATCAGGCGAGATAGTGGTCAAACGCGAACATATAGACGCATTATTATGCAACTTCGGAACCCTATTACTGCGCGTGGCCCGACACGCACTTTGCCGGTTTTTTATATATATAGATAGTAAGATTTTTGTATAATAAAGGAAAATTTAATTTAATTAGTACAAAACAAACAGGAACTATTTCAATTAGGCTGAACAATGACGTGTCGCTCTAGCTAGACTGCGTGTTATTCCTGCGATAAAACAACATGCTCGAAATGCCAAAATAATGAAATTGTTCACATGACAGATGTATACCGCTTGGCAATCGCTATCGCAACGCTTGCGCTGGTGGAGTGTCGCTTGTCTGGAGACTGGTGAGGCGTGTATCGTGTTCGTGTTACTCTTGCAGCTTTTGGTTTGACGGCGTCGTGGAAGCTGGGCGCGTTCTCGCGCGCCGCGTCCGTGACCACGCTCAACAACATGGTGCAGGAGCTGGACGGCGTCAAGCGCAAGCTGCAAGACGTGCAGAAGCTCACCGGCCAGCTGCGCCTGCGCGCCGAGGAGCTCAACAGCGGTATCTACCCCCTCTTACTATATACCTGCCTACTGCCATCTGTTCAAAGAGCCTAATAGAGCGAGCTATGATGACGAAACCATTCTTAGATTCCAAATATGAAAATATACAGTCCTTCGTACAGTTTGACGTATTGTCAAGTTTTTTTTAGAATAATACAATAAGTAATCTGATATCATAGTGTAAATAAGTACAGATTTTGTGCGGAACATACAATTCTTGTATTTTTCATGTCTAGACATTTTAATTCAAAGTTCAAATTGATGTGGTGCTAAGTTGTCATCAATTTCAATGATAGAGGACGGAAACGCCTCAGCGGTCGCCGCCGCCGCTAGAAGTCACCGCTTACTTTCTTGTTAAGGCGCCGATTCCCTTGAGTAGCTGATTTTAAAATGAGAATCACGTCTAAGGGTCGGTGCACATCTGACGGAAGATGCGTCGAGCGTAGTCAGTTAGTACAGTAAACGCGCTAACGCATCATCGGTTGAGTGTGAACGGTCGAGTGTTTTTCTATACATTTGTCTGTTCTGGCGTTACGCGACCGATAATACGCGACGCATGTTCCGTCAGATATGAACCGACCCTAAATGGCTAGTCGTAATTTTTTGAAAAAAATATATGTTATATTAGACTATTTTCTTAATAATTTGATCTAAGCAAATTTTGAGTTTTATTCGTATAACATAGTGTAATTAATTTGTAAAGTTATGTCTAAAATGGACAAAAACACGACAATCACACCAAAACCGCTGGGCGTATTATAATAAAATCGACACCATCTCAAAGACAATTTAATTATCTACATTTTGATCTGAGGCTTTTTTTTTAAAGTCATAGAATAATAAGGAAAGTACAAAAAACTACTAAATTTTGGGTCGCGCGGGTGTGAACGAGTGCGCGTTTTGTTCCCTCAAGGTCGTTGGCGTTAGTCGTCGTCTTAAACGCCCTTTCGACGTCTTGAATGTACGTACTCTACGTTTTCAATGAAGCCCTATTAGAAGATATATAATAATGACTGTGCCTATATTTGAATCGATTGTGAGTTCTGGCGATGTGTTGCAGGTCTCCGTAAAGTGAAGAACCAGCTGCTGCAGACGCTGGCCAGGTGCGACCAGCCCAAGTGCCGCGCGCTGCAGGAGAAGTACAAGATCGGCCAGCTGGACACCGAGATACAGTACAGCCAGGTACCCGTGCAGCCAGCGACTCTGTCCGTCCGTGTCACAGTGGCATAGCTTCACTACGAGACTCGCAGCATCGAATAGAGTCGTGTCTGCGAGTCTCACTGTAGCGAACAACTTAACATTGTTGAAGTTATTTGCCATATTTTCGGGAGCATTCCTAGTGGATTAATGATATGTATTGTTTACTAATTTCGTGCTATGTTTCACGCTAACATGGATAGATGCTGGACAAATATTTCCCAACCGTAAGTAACATAGTATACATTCTATCAAAATGGAGATGACATAGTTAAGCCGCTGCTATTTTCTTGTTATAATGCCTTTACAATTTTTACCCGACTGCCGAAGGTGGGTAATGTGTTTATCAGTCTATCTATGTATGTATGTTTGTTCCTATGTGGCGTTCTAGAGCCCAAACGCGTTGGCCGATTTTGATGATTCTTACGTCAATCGATTCGTCATAATCCTGCGAATGTCACTGGCTACATTAAAATTGGAATAGAAAATAAATAATTAAATAAATTGTGGGGGAAAATTATTTTTTTCTTTCGTTCTCACGGGAAGTAGATGGGCGCGGCCACGGGCGCGGCGATGTCGAAAATCACTTTTTTAAATTTCTTTCATTTTTAAATCAGAGTTAGCAGCAATCATTTTTTTAAATTTGGAACAAGTAGGATAGAAACGAATAATACGTACGTAAAAAAAAAGTATTGATATCGGCTGGCTGAATAGAGCTAATCCATTGAGATTGGCACCTTTTGGTGCGATTAAAAAAAAAACTGTGCAATAATGAAATTTCATACATTTTTATTGCTCTAGAGCAATAAAGACTCGCTTTGTACTGAGTTTTTAGTGTGATTGTGATGAAATTAAAGCATAGTTGGAAGAAACACATATTTTTTATTTATTTGGGGTTGTGAAACGAACAGGAGGTCTAACTATGAGTATGTTGTGGCAGATGCCGGACGTGACGGACCTGCTAAACAACGTGACGCAGCTGCTCGACAGCGGCATCAAGGAGGACATGGCCGAGGGCCAGCGCGTGTTCAACGAATTCCAGCGCAGCATCCAGCGCTCCCTCGACGAGCGCATGCCCGACCTGACCGGCGCGCTCGGAGGCATAGGTACGTACACAGCGCAGCATCCAGCGCATGCCCGACCTGACCGGCGCGCTCGGAGGCATAGGTACGTACACAGCGCAGCATCCAGCGCTCCCTCGACGAGCGCATGCCCGACCTGACCGGCGCGCTCGGAGGCATAGGTACGTACACAGCGCAGCATCCAGCGCATGCCCGACCTGACCGGCGCGCTCGGAGGCATAGGTACGTACACAGCGCAGCATCCAGCGCATGCCCGACCTGACCGGCGCGCTCGGAGGCATAGGTACGTACACAGCGCAGCATCCAGCGCATGCCCGACCTGACCGGCGCGCTCGGAGGCATAGGTACGTACACAGCGCAGCATCCAGCGCATGCCCGACCTGACCGGCGCGCTCGGAGGCATAGGTACGTACACAGCGCAGCATCCAGCGCATGCCCGACCTGACCGGCGCGCTCGGAGGCATAGGTACGTACACAGCGCAGCATCCAGCGCATGCCCGACCTGACCGGCGCGCTCGGAGGCATAGGTACGTACACAGCGCAGCATCCAGCGCATGCCCGACCTGACCGGCGCGCTCGGAGGCATAGGTACGTACACAGCGCAGCATCCAGCGCATGCCCGACCTGACCGGCGCGCTCGGAGGCATAGGTACGTACACAGCGCAGCATCCAGCGCATGCCCGACCTGACCGGCGCGCTCGGAGGCATAGGTACGTACACAGCGCAGCATCCAGCGCATGCCCGACCTGACCGGCGCGCTCGGAGGCATAGGTACGTACACATTACATATGAAATTGGCTTTTTTAAAATAAAATATATTTATTTAATCAAAGTATGTACCATTGCTATCTATGCACTTTTGCCATCTCATAGGTAGTTCATTGATCCCTTTACTAAAAAAACCATTCGGACGGGAATCAATAAAATATTTGAAGGTGCTTTGGACTGCCCCGTCGGTTTTGAATTTTTTCCCTTGCAAGAAGTTATCCAAATTTCGAAAAATATGTTAATCTGTTGGATCAAGGTCCGGGGAGTACGGTGGATGTCTTAGACATTCCAATTGAAGATCCTCTAATTTGGTAGCCGTCTGTTGTGCAGTGTGTGGTCTAGCGTTGTCCTGAAGCAGCAGTGGCCTAGAGCAATTGACCAGCCTCGGCTGTTTAGCAGATAGCTTTTCCATCATGGTTTGCTGTTGCTGACAATAGACATCCGCCGTAATCGTCTGGCCAGATTTAAGAAAGCTGTAGTGGACGACATCGGCACTAGTCCACCAAAAGCTCACAAGCAATTTTTTTGGAGTAAATTTTCGCTTGAGGCAGGGTTTGGCTGGTTCGCCAGGGTTCAGCCATTGCGATGAGCGTTTCCGATTATTGTACAGAATCCACTTTTCATTCATCACCGGTAATGATTCGACTTAAAATCCCTTTATAATTGTGCCGGTTGAGTAATGTAACGCAGCAGTCGACGCGCGTTTGTCGCCCTCAATTCATAAGTACCCACCTTTCAAGCTTTTTCACCTGCCCAATTTGCTTCAAATGGATTAAAATAGTTTTATCACTAACACTGCAGCCTGCAGCTAACTCGAACGTGGTTTGCGATAGATCCGCTTCCACAATAGCCTTCAATTCTTCATTATCAACTTTGGTCTCCCGCCGTCCACGGGGCTTGTTCTGCAGGTCGAAATATCCAGAACGAAAACGTTCGAACCAAAAACGCATTGTGTTTTCTTTTTCGACACCGTCGCCATACACATCATTAATCCTTCGAGCCTTTTCTGCAGCAATGGTGCCACGATGGAACTCGTACTCGTAAATAACGCGATATTTCAAGTTTTTCATTTTATAAACTGACAGGCGCAAAGAAAAACCAAAAGCGGAAAAAGCAAATGCATTACGGTTTTCCAAACACAAACGCATGAGTAAATAGCTAAATAAATTTAAAATGGGTATTCCAAACCAAAGAGGAGATATTTGAGATCAAAGTGGCCAGTACGCCAATTTCATAGGTAAGGACCTAATATATTTATTTTTCCAACATGAATGATGTAACCAAATATTGTAATTAAAACCGACGGAAAAGAGTGTCCGTGGAGTTTCTTGCACGTTCTTCTCCATAGAGACCTACTGACGCTTGCGAATATTCAACCAGATTCATTTTTTGTTTGACAATTCAAAAGTACCTATTTATGGTCTAGTTGAATTAAAATATTTTGATTTGATTTGCAAACTTTTTGCATTACGCGTGAATGATTCAGTATGCACACGATACACCGTCGGTTCGCGACCGCTATCGGTCAATGATACATGCGCGTGACGACGTAGGTACATTTCGTTAGGTCACAATTAAAATATTCGATCCTATTAAGTATTTACATAGTATAGTACATTGTAATACAAGGGTGGAAAGTAGAGCTGAAGGCAAGGGTTTTTAAAACTCGTGTCATTAAAAACAAAGAATTAGATTTGTTTATTCACAAAAAATAAAATTTTCTGAAATTAACGAGTTTTTGCAACTGGACATATTTTTTTTACAACGAAAACAGCCTATACAGCCTAGTCGATTATTGACAAATGTTGATGTGAAAATAATTATTAAAACTGGTAATTAAATATATTAAACAACCATTTAAAAGACTTCTGAGAATTTAATGCTAAAATGTACGAAATCATGCATTTTTCCACGTATAAAATCTATCCCATTTTAGCTCGTTTGCAATAACCTACTTTCCACCCTTGTATCACAATGTACTATTTCAATACAGTTGTTAAACATGGCGTACTTTCAGAGGCTATAATTATGATTCGAAAATTAATTATTTTGCATAGGCATCTTTCTGTTACGCGGTCGTGACTTTTGTTTACGAGCTCGATCATTACTTTTGCAGTTGAGTTTTAAATGTATAAGTCAATTTAAAAATGTTTAGTGAGTTTTCATACATAGAATAAAATGGGATAGATTTTATACGAGGAAAAATGAATGATTCCGTACGTTTTAGCATTGAATTCTCAAAAGTCTTTTAAATGGTTGTTTAATATATTTAATTACTAGTTTCAATTTAATTATTTTGACATCTACATTTGTAAAAAATCGAATAGGCTGTATAGGCTGGTTTCGTTGTAAAAAAAAAATGCAAAAACGCAGTTTTCGGAAAAAACAAATGTGAATAAGCAAGTCTAATTCTTTGATTTCAGATCACTTCTATTTTCGACCTACTTCGATTTTCGATTGACTTTCGATCACTCGGTTATAACATTATTTTACGTCACGATAAAGTGGCAACTCACCAAATGTCACTTTAGTCTACGAAATTAAAAACTACAGTTTACTAATGTTTTCTTAATCTTAATCTGCATCTCGGAAATGGCTTCAACGATTTTCATAAAATTTAGTACGCAGGGGTTTTCGGTGGACATAAATCGATCTAGCTAGGTTTAATTATTAGAAAAAGTCGTTTTCTCTTTTTTCACCCGAGCAGAGCTCGGTCGCCCAGATAATATACCTTTATACCATTCCCCCTCTAAAAAGCTTATTTTATTCACTGAAAACAGTGAATAAAAAGCACTTTTACTCACTGTTTTGGTGTTTGAATTTAGAACACACCAATATATATTCCTCCATCTAAATGCTATACAACCTCCTTGCGCATAAAATACCCGATACAAACTCCAACAAACTGCTTGTGCAAAGAATATTCGATTTTCAAACTCCTTCATCGATTTAATTTTCAGTTTGTTAATATTTAGGATTTCAGTAATGATTTTCATGAATTTGATTTTAGTCTGGGATGTTTAGTAAATACTTATTTGTAATTCTTAATTGTAATTCTAATATTAATTGTATTGGTGTTTAATTAATTATAATTATGTAACGTAACGGAGGTGGTCACTGGCCCCTGAAACACAGATGCTGTTACCTAGCTCAGCTTCAATTTACAAAAAAATGTGAAACCCAGAGTTTTCAAATTTTTTGTAAATTTTGAAGGTAATAATACATTTCTTTATTATTATTCCTTGTGCTTTTCGCTTAAGTCTTTCTTTTTCTCGAAGTCATGGTATAAAATATAGTATGCAACTCTTGAATAAAATGGATTTATATCGAGGGCCATGAATCACTCGCGTCGCTCAGGATTCTAAGACTTGAATCACTCGCTATGCTCGTGATTCAATCATCATGAATCATTCCCTGCGGTCGTGATTCATTTGATAGAATCCTTTACTTGTTCGTGATTCATCTAAGGCCTTCGCTTTAAAACCGTCCTTTATTTACTAGTTGCATAATATACTATTATCTACACTCACAACGTAATATTCCAAATATGAATTCAAAAAATATTGCATAAACACCTACTTTATAATCGTGGATAGGTAAAATAAAAAAAAAATAACCATTACAGTGCAACATTTTCCTTCGATTTTTAAACAACTGCATCATAAAATAACTTTTTATTTTTTATAGCACACTTTTACTTTTTAATTTATTAGCGCTTGTGGGCTAGTGTCACTGTCTCTGGATGCGCGCGCTGCGCTGTCATGGTGCAATGAGAATCTAAATTGCCCGCCATACCGCATTTTTTTTTGTTTCACTTTTATTTTATTTCAACTGTATGAGTGAAGATAAAATAGTGTATGCAACAGCATATAATTAGGTATTATAACACTCGCGTTTTAATATTATCACATTCGGCTTCGCCTCATGTGATAAACCCACGCTCGTGTTTTAATAACCCCTATTATATGACCATTGCATAAACTACTATTATGTTGCGTGAAATTTTATTACATAAATGTTGTTCGCAGGTGACAAGCTGAAGGCGCTGTCGGATAAGGTGACTGGCCTGGTCAACGAGGCCAGTCAGAGTCTGCAAAAGTACGTGAAGTACGTGGACGACGGCGAGCGCATGTACCAGGAGTACGGGCCCTACCGCCGATGGGCCACGCTCGCCGCCTCCGTGTCGCTGCTGCTGGTATGTGTCTCGTGTCTCGTCCACACTGTTCTCTATCTATGTGCACCGCGCAGAGCCCTACTTCTTCTTCGTTTGTCTCTAGACAGAACGGTCACTATGATTTTTGAACAATCGCTGGTGTTGTAACTCGCCTCAAGACCTCTCTCCACTTGGCTCGGTTAGAAGAAAGTTTGAGGCGCTCATTTACAGGACCTCCAACGGCAGATTTAAGTAGATCGGTCCACCTCATTGGGGACCTCCCGCGTTCAGAGCCCTTAGTGCAAGTTTTTATACTCATTTCTTTACTTGCTTTCGATCGCCTAAACGTAAATTTCAATTTGAACTGAATCGCAAAAAGCGCTGTCTGGTAACAATAATGGTAAACACAATATTCTTCCATACACAGTGACGTGAAGTAGCTATATTCCGTTCATCCATTTATTTAACATTTGACAGCTGATAAACCGACCAATTGGATTTCTTACAACAATCGACTTCATTTATGAAAGAGTTTTAATCGATTTAACACATTAGTATTTTATTTGTGCTCAATATTTTGTATTGTTACTTGTTAGACATAACCAAGTGTTTAAATGACTATGTTTTATGTATGAAAATGAACTGTTTTTAAAGTGGGCACGGATGGCCAAATTCGAACTTTGTGGCAGAGAATTGCACTCTTTAGTTGTACACACTATGAAAGTATCCGTAAAACGCTTTGTGCGTATGGGTGGGATGTCCACCATGTTCCGATGGCGCATTGCCGTACGTCTTGTAATCCGATGTTGGAAAGGGCTAGGCGGCATCAAATTGTGCAGTTCCATCGCACACTCCCCGAAATGTAACCGATAGAAAACCGACAGGCGGGCTACTCGGTGTCGATGTTCAAGGCTCTGGAGCTTTGGGTCGACCAGTGCATCGTTGCCGATCAGCCTCTTGGCCCGTCTGTCAATCGACTCAAGTGCATCAAGTTGGCATTTCGCAGATCCGTTCCAGACGTGAGAGCAGTACTCCATATGCATGGAGTACTGCTTGCGCTTTATACAAGTTGAGCAGCTCTTTAGGCGTGAAGTACCGTCTCACCGTTGCAAGGATGCCTATCTTTTTTTGTAGCCAACTGCATCTTTGACTCAATGAAGGGACTAAAATTGAGGGTCGATGTCAACGTAACACCAAGAAGGTCGAATTGGTCCGTTATCGGGCCCAGCTCTATCTATCTTTCCATGAGCTGAGAGCAAGATAGAGCTGAATTGGCTCCTTTTTGCGGAAAAATGACAGGTCAGAGCAACGACCCTTGAGGGACGAGCAGTCATCGATAACCTCTCGGATGGACCGATCCCTCAGGAAGTCAGCAATCCAGTCACACGGACCTCTAGGTAGACCGAAGGAAGGAAGCTTACCAATAAGGCTCTCGTGCCAGACCCTGTCGAAAGCTTTCGATATGTCAAGGTAGGCAGCAAGCGCTTCCCCGTGCCTCTTGATGACCTCACTCCGGATGTGAATGGCATACGCTAGAAGATCCCTAGTTAACCGATTTTGGCGGAAGCCGTATTGGCGGTTACTGAGGATGTCGTTGTCTTCTAGGTATGCCAGAAGCTTATTGTTCCATACTCATACAAACGATTGACGTTACAGAGTAAGTAATGCTGAATGTAGTACAAGACTTGAGTTGTCGAAATTGGCTATTTATTGAAAATAATAACTATCATTTGATCACTTAAGGTCTAATAGGGAGGTACTTAACGTAGGAAAAATAAATCTTTTGTTAAAAATTAGCCTTTTCCATAAGTTTGCCATATGTCCCAGAATTTGATCCTTATTAGCGACACTATCGAATGTTGTAATAATGATTGTGTTAGAATGTGTTTTTTTTTTCATAAAGTCTGGGCCGATTCCTGGCTATTAATATTGAATTTTCAAAAATACACTGATACAGTCTTAGTTTTCATCAAAATCGGCCTAGTAACTGATTTGTGTGTTTTCCGCTATTCCTAATAGTTTCGGATTTGGCCATCCACGCCCACTTAAAAACCTCACCTCGTATATAGTAAATTCTATATCCAATATTACTTTTTCAACATTTAAATTTTATTACATATCTTATTAATATATAATAACATTATTATCTTTTTTGAAAACATTTATTTTATAGTGCAGTATTAACTGATACATAATTCGATTTATTTGTGATTTTTAATTCGCCGTAAAATCAGGACTAAAGAGCATGTCACTTTACTATTTTAAGCGTCCATGAAGTATTGCATTATGTTGTCTGTGGTTGCCTGTTAATAATTAGAAAACGTCGTGGGCCGGCTTATCTATACTTCTATATCTATACTAAAATATAAAGAGGTAAAGTTTGTGTCGTTGTAAGGGGTAATCTCTGGATCTACTGAACCGCTTATGAAATGAAATTCTTTCACCAGTAGAAAGCTACATTATTCCTGAGTGTCATAGGCTATAATATATTTTCAAAAAAAATTGAGATCCTTATGCAAATTGCAATAATGTAACCCAAGGTAGCAAAATGTTGCCTATACAATTCATTCTTTGGCGTGCTCTGAGAAAACTATTGATGATACATAAAAAATATTAGGTAGGTAGTATGGTCAGTGTAGGTAGGGTAGGGTAAGTAGGTAGGTAGCCAGTTGACGGGAGCGAAGTCGCGGTCAGCTAGTGTCAATATAAAATAAACGGATGGACGGAATATAGGCCCTGAGATCGCTTAGCGCACGGCTGTTATGATATGAGAATTACTGCGCAGTTATTTGTAGCTTACTCCAGAGCGGCAAACTTACATCATGCGAACTACACCTGAGAGTACTACACGACATGACTACCCTCTGCACACCTCCCTTCGTCCAAGTGAAGCATGCAGCTGTTGATCGGTACCCGTGAGTAACAGTGAGCTTGTTGTCGTCAGATCACGTTCATGCTGACGCTGGGGCTGTTGTGCGGCGTGTGCGGCAAGCGGCCCGACGTGTACGGCGCCAGCGACTGCTGCAACAAGGGCGCCGGCTCCAAGTGTCTGCTGTTGTACGTACCCACGCACCGCCAACCCTAATTAAGCGAAAAATACTTTTATCTACACTCACTACATAATGTTCCAAAAAAGAATTCATATAATATATATACACGTACTTTTTTTTCGTGGATATGTAAAAAAAAAACATAGTGCACCTTTTCCTTCAATTTTCAAACAACTGCATCATAAAATAACTGTTTTAATTTTGATTGTACTCTTCTAAAGCTTAGCCAAAAAGTCGTGAATTAATGGTGGCGCCACTATCGTACATGTTGTAACCCTAGAAAGTACGACAATAACGGATTTGATAAAAAATAATTGACAATTTGTCTGTTTATTGGCAAGTTTTATGAAGTACTGTATTTTTAGTTACGATAAACACTATTAAGTCTCTGTACTCATTATCTATCGCGATTGGACCCTACAGAGTTCTGAATACTTTTGCCAGCGTATTATTTCGCGTGAAGCTAGGCGATATCTCGGTACATACGTCCTCTGAATGTATGTATTTGGCTTTGTAACCAGTTTCGCCAATGTCATATAAATCGGTTCAGCAATTTAGCTGTGAAGGTTTACAAACAAGCAAAACACGCAAAAAACAATGAGTTTGAACAGAACTATTAGGTAAATTTTTAATCAGAATCAAAAATGTTTTCGTCTGAGTATTCCACGCCGGAAAAGTCTTCACCCATGTCTTGGTGTGAGGCTTCACCAATATTCTGCTGGCTATCTTCAGATGTGTCACTACTGCTGCTTCCATCTTGTAGGTTTATGATTATTATTATTTCAATATCTCTGTACACTTTGTCCCTTTCGATAATAATTGCTTTCTATTTTCATTACATGTTGCCATGATTTTTCCAGAAATTCTCTGAACCGCTTTTGCAGCCACTGCCTAGAACAATAAAACAAAAACAATTTAACATTTGCAATTACTTATTTTTATGAATTTAAAATTATTACTTAAAATACCTTGATGCCAATTGATCTTGTATAAGGTAGGTATGTGAGGCAATTTAACTAAAAAATGCTATAATTATTTTTGTTCTGTGATTTATGTAATACTTACAAAAAGTATCAAAATAATACCAAAGCGCTACTTTGTTATCGCGTTTTGTAAACATAACCTCACATTCGGGAATGTACATTTCAATAATTCTATGAAAGGTTTATGTATACTAATATTATAAAGAGGTAAAGTTTGTGAGGTTGTAGGGAAATTGAGATGAAATTTGGCATGGAGATAGTTTAAGACCCTTTTTATTCCCTTGGGATGATCAAACGTCCTCACTGTTAGACAGCTATTTATACTTCAAACTGTCATTAAAAAGCACAACTTAACTATGTATGACCCACAATTCCTCGCTAAGAAGCGACGTTCCGACATAATTTACAAGACAGCTTTTTCCAGATTGGCATTAGTAAGACGCCACTTTGACTACTTTAGCCCTAAACTCTATAATAAAAAAATAGAATCATTCAAATTTATCCCTTAACAAGAACTTTAGTTAGGAAAAAACTGTCAGAATTTCTTAAATCCCTCTCCTACGAAGAAATAGAAAAACTTGTGGTAACATAACACACACACACACATACACACACACATACATACATACACACACATACACTCTCACACATAGTACCTTTAACCTTTCATTTTAATTATTTTTTTATTTTTATCTACCGGTCTGGAACACATGTATCCTATTCTTGACCTGGGCGTTGATAGCTGCGCCACAGTTCTAACTATTGTAGCTATCATCGTTTTCTTTTTTAAATTTGTGTCCTAAAACTTGTTCCAAATAAACGTTTATTATTAAACGTTTATTATTATTATAAACACTTTTTATCGCGGGCGAAACCCCGGGCAGAAGCTAGTACTAGATATTGCACGTTGAAATACACACATTATATCTGGTTACATTATATTAAATAACATTTTACCTGTCATTTCAGCAGCTCTTTTATAAAAATCATTAAGATCGGATATTTGTTGGGCTTCGAGTTCTGCCAAACATCTCACGTACACTTTATAAGTTATCCCTCTCGCGGAGCTGCGGATTAAAGATCAGAGGCCTTAGTGCGGCCACTCCAATGCGTTGTTCGAGCTTAAACATTACAATTTAGAAATCATTATTATTAAGGACTAGCTGTGCCCGCGGCTTCGCTCCCGTCATCTGTCTGCCAACCCTACTATACTTACCTTCCTGCCTACCCTACTTACCTACCTACCATTTTTGTTTCTATAGTCTTTTTCGCGGAGAATCTTAACACCGCCATTCAGAAAATGACTTCCAATGCACAACGCCATCTATCGAATATATAGTTCAACTGTCAGAGTACCTATCTGAATTGCGTGTGTTGTGATAATTTTACTTCTTGAACACTTTAAATTCATCTAACTTTTGATAGAGTGAACCGATTGCGATGAAACAAAAACTAAGTAATTCTTCAAGTTACGCACAATGTTTATGTAAAAAAGTTATTTACATTGGTTTCGTACATTTCACGTGATGCGTGCACAAATAAACAGACAAACAGACAAAAATTCCGGAAATTAGTTCTGTTTAACACCCTGGCTATTTTTTTTGGAAATATTTTTGATGTACAAAAGTTACTTTTCTACAGTTTTATTATATGTATTGATTGATGTTATGATTTTATTTTTGTATATTTTTACATGGTTCATAAGCATATATTTACTATCTGTTTTACACAGCTAACAACGTTATTTAAGTAATTTTACAATGGCAAATGTACAAAAATTTTACTGTGCCAAGTACATTTTATAAGTTAGTCGACTATTACTCATAAACTTGTAAAGCCTACTTATCCGTGATAGTTTTCCTTTCAATTTCTTTATATTTACTACTGCCTTGATTTTTTTCACATAGCCAAGAGCAACCATTTCGCTGGCAGGGGGGGGGAACACTTAACTCTAACATAAATTTGCAATTTAAAGCTTACTTAACGCAAACGGATCTCTGAATCGAAAAATGGTTTCCGCACAGTTTGGCTGCTTGAAAAACGCTCTTTTCGAGGACATACATTGTAAAAAAAAAAAAAAAATATTTTACTACTTTGTCGGAATTATTAATAATTATGTATATCCATGCCAAATTATAGCTTTCTAGTAGTTAGATTCTCTGAGCTAAGCTGCGGACGGACAGACGGACAGAGCGAAACTATAAGACTGTTGACTTCGGAACCCTAAAAATGGCCGTTTGACATTTTTTCTATACAAAAGCTGTCAAACCGCCATTTTTACTCCTCAGTTATCATCAGACCATTAAAAAACCGGGCCTTAGTGAAAAATAACTTCTATTTCGGCAGTCGGTGTTATAAAACGAAGAAACGAAAATTGGAACACCGACGTCCGAAATTGACGTAATTTTTTTAACTTCTATTCCGCCTCGACTTCAATGGAAAACGACGCTCATTTTTATAAAAAAATAAAAATGTATTTTAAGCAATTAGAAATGAATTTTTTTGCAAGCAATGAATGACAAGCGGCGATGTGTTTTGCACAGCGGCATCTTCCTGATCTTCCTGCTGGGCAGCCTGGTCACGGCGGTCATGGTGGCGCACTTCGTGTTCGGCGTGGCCGCCACGCGCTTCGTGTGCGACCCGCTCACGTGAGTCTCACTGTGTACTGTGTACTGTGTAGTGTGTACTGTGTAGTGTGTTGCGGACAAACGACAAGGCCACGAACAAACGGGCTGCATATCGATTGTTCGCCAGCTTTGGATGCTGTTGACATTTCAGCATCGAAACTGCCTACCGACTGCAGCGTGCAATTCTGAAGCCTGACCACTAGCTACATGACTATAAAGCACTTGAACCTAGGGAAAAGATAAGCATTTCAACTGCACAACAGCAGCTACAACTGGCGTGCAGTTCGAATTCCGGCCGTCTGTTTAGAGCTAAAACACTAACCTCCACGAATGAATATTGTCGTCTACTTGTGGCCACACAATGGTTTACGGGCATTTGTCAGAATTGCGTATGTGTGTTGTGCAGGGAGCCGCGTGACAACCGGCTGTTCCAGGACGTGGAGAAGATGGTGGACTTCGAAATGTTGGTGTTCGCCGAGCACAAAGACCCCAACTTCACGCTCGCCTCCGCCATGGTGGCCTGCCACGCCAACGAGACCGTCTATAAGGTATGATACACATTCTACCAAAATAACATAGCCTGAATATTTTATTGTGTTATTATTATTGGTTTACAGGTTTGAACACAAGTTCACTAGTTTTTGACACGATAAGTGAGTTCCACTTATCATGATGGTGTCGAGTAATAATAAAACTATACGAGTAATCGTCTTGGCTACAGAAGTACTGCTGGCCCATCGTTTAATAGAGACAGGCTGTCGTGAAGTGACTGACTCGGTAGCCAGCCTCCCGCGTCACGGCACCGTCTCAGTAAGAGCGGTTTCGCACTGCACCAACCGAGTCCGAATTTGAGTTCCGAGTTCTGCCTATCCGAATTGGAAATGTTCTAAATGCGGACGGATGAAGTTCGGTTCTAGTGCGTAATTCCTCCTACAAGTAGTACTATGGCTACCTCGGACCGACATTTCTCGGATTCGGTTCGCATGCAGTGCGAAACCGCTCTTAAGAAGGATAAGGAAAGAAACGGAAGTTCAGTCGCGTGACATGTTGAGTTAATGCCATGCCTGCGTTAGTAAAAAAAAAAACATCTATTCTGCTCAATTGCTCCATATCGCTAGCAGGACTTGTTTACATAAAAACTAAGTGTAATGTTTGGGTCGCCAAGACACAGGGTGTGCCTAGTTTGGTACCCGTTGCTAAATTGTTATTGTCATTGTTAGTTTTAATTTCCTAAAAACGTGCAAAAATACTATAAAACAAAGCGTCACTGTATTTAAAGTATATATTTACGAACCGATTAAACCCGTTTACTTTCAAGATACTGCTAACACCATCTATCGCGTAGGACGGAACCGAATGCGATCAATGTACTTTTAGTAAATACGCCGGTTAGGCCGCTAAGTAATGCTAGTTACGTCGATGATAGCCTTATTGTAATTATTTAGCCACGATCTCCGATCCCGTCTGCTTACACCACAAGCCTCTAAATAATGTCTAGCGCTAAACTAATTGAAAGCATCGATCTGTTTGTTTCAATTGTTAGAAGATGCAGGGACAGGATGATGTTTTAAATATATTAAGCTAAGACTTTACGGCATGTGGCAGGCGCTGCACATGTGGCGCTTCTTCGGCGTCACGAAGATGCGCGCCAGCATGGCGGCCGAGCTAGAGGCGCGCTTGGCGGAGTACGAGCCCGTGCGGCCGCGGGTGGCCGCGCCCGTCAGCATCCTGCGGCCTGCCGCGCAGGACAAGCTGCGCCAGCTCGCCGACACCGGCCTCTCCGACTTCGACTTCGACAGGATCCTCGACACGGTCAGTGCCAGCACTAGTGCCGGTTTTACTTCATTACATGTTATAGTGGTTTAATTATATTTACTGCTGACCCCTAAAACAATGAAATCGACACTCATGATTTAATAAGCAAGTTTTTATGTTGGTGCCATCTATTATTTTGATTACGACCTTATTTTTGTAATACCCAAAATTATGAGAACAACAAATATGACGAAAAATTTACATTGGCACCATCTTTCATTTTGATTTCAAGCTCTTCACCGCGATTAGAGATCCAAAAGCATGAAAATGACACCCGCGGCGAAATAAAAACCGTTGACGCTTAAACTAACCAACATACTTTTAACGATATATTTTATTTTTAACTCAGTAGCGAAAACGTAGTGTGTAGGTGCTGCCACTATCGTCCCGTTCAAATGCGAATATGCCCTCTATGTTTGCATTTAATGACTCGAAAGTATCACAGAAAATCTTTGCACTGACATGGTGATTTTTATTTGTCGTTTCTACGATTTTTGTGGGTGCTGATACCGCATATAAATTAATTTTTTCCAAGTCCAAGATGACGTCTGTATAAAAATATATATACGATATGAGAGTGTAGATCGTCGCTAAGTGGTGCCGGTGTGTTTGTTGTTGTGCTCGCAGCTGGAGACGAACATGACGTCGCTGGCGCTGGCCCCGCTGGCGACGCAGCTGGACAGCACGGCGCGCTCGCTGCAGCAGCCGCTGTTCGCCGCCGAGGCCGCCTCCTTGCGGGACGCCGCCGCCGCGCTCAGCTCGCTGCAGGCCGACGTGCTGCGCCCCATGCTGGACATCTCCGCGCGCCTCAACGTGCGTACTGCCCACACACTCACACTCACACACACACACACACACACACCGCCACCCCCGCCGCTCACACACTCACGCTCACTGTTGCAGAGCACCGCCCGCGAGCTGCGCGACGATCTGCGCTTCAACCACACGTCGATGAAGGAAGCCGTCCGGTCCCTGATGTCCGAGATCCGGATGGGCGAGGAATTCCTCAAAAATTTGAATTCTTGGGTCCCGGCAAACGTAAGTCACGCATAATGCACACTAAAATAATCTTTCTCATGCCCTATTTTTTATTTATTGTCTATTAATAATAATAATACCAGCCTGTAACTGTCCCACTGCTGTGCAAAGCCCTCTTCTCATACAGAGAAGGCACAAGATTGATCACCACGCTTGCTCAATGCGGGTTCGCGATTTTAGACTTACATTATCTATATAGTCTAGGTTTCCTTACGATTTTTACCTAATAAACTTGGAATAGTATATTATGCAACTAGTGAATAAAGGACGGATTTAAAGCGAGGGCCATAGATGAATCACGAGCAAGTGAACGATTCTAGCAACTGAATCACGACGGCAGGGAGTGATTCAAGTGTTAGAATCCTGAGCGACGCAAGTGATTCATGACTCGATAGAAAACCGTTTTATTCAAGAGTTGCATACTATATTTTATACCATGACTATGAGAAAAATTAAGATTTCAGGTTACACTAGTCGAAAATTCTTCCATACAAACGTAGTCTAGGGATTATTCCACTGTTTGACGATGTACGTTCAAAATAAAAAGTGATATCAATTTGTCTCATCATTATCTAGCCCTGTATGGAAGCAAAAAAGTAAAAAAAGAAAATATTTGAAAGTTATGAGCGAATTTTACTAATTTTAACGCATTTTTGGGCGCGAATAAATACCATAAGAAGACGGCAAATTGCAAAACGGCCTCCATACAGGTATAGATTAGTAGTTCAACAATGCATATGACTGCCAAAGGTCTGATTATAAAATTTCGCGCGCTTGGTTTCTTCCTAAATCATTATCCATTTCGCTACAAATTTGCAAAAGTGTGTATTCGTACGCGAACTAGCTTCCTACTGCTCATCACAGCATCTATCTCTTCCGCACGTGTTGTCAGTTGATATAAAATGCATTTTAACCCCGCGCACAAAATAGTTCGTGCCGTCGACTAGTGTAACCTTAAGCGAAAAACACAAGGAATAATAATACATAAATGGTTTATTACCTTCAAAATTTACAAAAAATGTAAAACCGGTCAGGGTTTTACATTTTTTGTCAGAGTTTTATCTGAGCTAGGTAACAGCACCTGTGTTTCAGGGGCCAGTGAACCTCCCTTACATTACATAATTATGATTAATTAAACACCAATGCAATTAATATTAGATTAACAATCCAAATAAGTATTCACTAAACTTCCCAGACTAAAATCAAAATCATTATTAAAATCCTAAATATTAACAAACTGAAAATTAAATCGATGAAGGAGTTTGAAAGTCAAATATTCTTTGCACAAGGAGTTTGTATCGTGTGTTTTATGCGCAAGGAGGTTGTGTAGCATTGAGATGGACGTCGAATATATATTGGTGTGTTCTAAATTCTAACACCAAAACAGTGATTAAAAGTGCTTTTTATTATAAAATGAGCGTTTTGGTGCGCAATTTGGTGAAGATCTGATGAAGATCTTCGGAGATATACAACAGAAGTCTTCAATAAATAACGGAAAATCTCTCGGGATTGCTGCAATCGCATGTCTGTTTATTGTTTATACCATTTCATAACAGTACGCTCGAAAGGGGTACGCAGATCTCTCATTTCATTGATTATGTTCAAGTTTCATGTTATTCGGGTAATCTATTCTGGCGTTATAGGTACTTACTAAACAACTTGCCTATTATATAGGTACAACTAAAAAGGGTAAAATAAAAAAACTTTTTTGCAAAAAAAATCTACCGCCTTCCAAATAAGTCGGTGTCTATATAGCAAAAAATGGTACCTACGAAAGAAACCCACTTCCAAAAATAAAGTTATTTTTCACTTCGTAGTTTTTTATTTGGAAGTCGGTAGATTTTTTTTGCAAAAAAGTTTTTATGTTCACTGTTTTCAGTGAATAAAATAATCTTTTTAGAGGGGGAATGGTATAAAGTACATTTTGTTCTAGCAATCGGTTTATTAGTCCCATATGTGGTGGCGTTTGAGCCTTTTCATTGTTATTGGTTCGCTTAGGGCTATGGCTAAGATGTTGGTATGTAATGCTATTCGCTGTCTGTATGCCTGTATTCTTTGTTCTATTTCCTCTTTTACTGTGCTCATTTATTTGTGAGGTTTTCATAAACAAAGGAGCATTTGATATCATTCTGAGAGCTTTTTTTTTAAATCGCTGGAGTATTTCCACATTTCAATGCCTTGCAGTGTCCCACAGCTCGACTCCGTATGTCCAGACAGGCTTCAACACTGCTTTGTAGATAAGTATTTTGTTTACCAGAGACACGCGTGATGTTCTTCCTAAGAGCCAGGTTAGTTTTCGTAGCAGGATGTTTAGCTCGTCCCGTTTTTTCTCTATGTGATGTCTCCACGTTTGTTTCCTATCGAGATGTATGCCAAGGTACTTGGCTGTTGTCCCGTGTGGAAGTGTGTCATTTCCGAGTTTAACAGGTCAGTCATCCGTTCTGAGCGCAAATGTCACATGTGTCGATTTGTTAGCGCTAGCTTTGATTTGTCATTCTCTCATCCACTTAGAGACTTTATCGAGGTGATTCTGGAATATGAGCGAGACCATTTTAGGGATTTTTTAATTGCACAAAGCAGCTGTATCATCAGCGAAGGTGGCAGAGAGAACTTACTCTGACGTTGGTAAGTCTGCTGTGTATATAAGGTAGAGGGTCGGACTCAACACAGAGCCCTGCGGCACGCCAGCCTGTATATTGTAAAATTTTGAGTAAGGCTCATTAACCTTTACCCGGAAGAATCAGTCTTCACCTTTACCCGGAAGTAAGATTTTAATAGTACTTACAGGTTATATGGTACCTACCATTTGTTAAACTATTTAGTAGTTGAATAGAATTAATACTACAATACGAATGTAACCAACTTTCGTTTCTACCGGTGATCTAATTAAATATTAGAACACAAAAGCTGCTATTGTGACTTAACTATGATAGTGAGATATATTCTCTCGCAGACTTTTTGTAATTAATAATGAGTACTTTAATCATGTAGAACATAATTTTTATGTATTATCAATAGTTTTCTCAGCGCACATCAAATAATGAATTCTATAGGCAAAATTTTTCTACTTTGGGTTACATTTTATTGCAATTTTCATAAGGATCGATAATTATTTTTTTAATAAATTATTGTTAACGTTACTCGGAAATAATGTAGCTTTATATAGGGAAAACAATTTTTAAATTAGTCCAGTAGCTTCGGAGCCTATTCGGAACAAACAAAAAAAAATCTTTCGTCTTTATAACATTGGTATAGATAGTATAGATATACTCGTAGACACATCAAAACTGTACGTTTAATATTTTTGAAAAAAAGTAAAAGCTTAGGGGGTATAATGAAGGAAACTGAAGCAATTTTTAATTGTTGTCTGTTTGTTTGTCCAATATATTCAATTGGTGCCAAAACTACTAAAAAGATTCTGTTAAAATTTTGCATAAATAATCCTTAGAGGTCAGAGCAACAATTAGGCTATATATTATCACGCTATTCCTAAAGGGGAATGAGCAATATTGCACTATGTGTGTATTTTCTACACTTTCACGCGGGCTTTCTAAAAGAAGACACAAAATGTGTTGGAAGTTTCGTGAGTTCGATCCCCAACCACAGTTATTAATTTTGTATTTATTTCATCTGATGATTTATTTACGATAATATTTTCAAAATAATAATAAAATGTATTTTTGCGTGACTTAACATAATGTCCTATAACCCCTAGATGGGGCAGGGGGCGTCCACAGACGTCCTCCATCGCGATCGCTCTTGAGCTTCCCGCTTCACCTCGCTCCACGACATTCCGATGCTCGTCGCTTTTGCCAACACGGTGCGACGCCGACACTCGTATTTTATTTTGTGTTATAATTTGTGTTTTGTGCTAGCCTGGGCCCATAACCTATTGAAGTAAAGAGGCTATTCCAGGAACACGTTTATTAACACAGTTTACATAAAATACATTCAAGACATTATTTCCTTGACAGATGTGTTGTCTTTAGTGACAACACGACAAGTTCTAAACTCAACTCAACTAAAATGGGTATACAACTTCCATCATACTTACTAACTAAAGTAAAGGAGCATACACATATTATTACACTTCAGTAGGGTAGGCAGTTGACAGGGGCGAAGCCGCGAGCAATCATATAAGTGTTGTATATTCTTAAAATCACCTCTTAAAATCCTTTATTTTGATTCCCCACAAGATGGGTTTGGAAGAAAAATAAATTGGAGCCCCACAATATGGCGCTCAAAAACCGGCATTTTTCTATTTTCCAATTTTAATGCCAGTGACACTCGCACGGTTAAGACGAATCGATTGACGTAAGAATCATCAAAATCGGCCAACGCGTTTGGTCTCTAGAACGCCACATAGGAACAAACATACATACGGCAGTCGGGTAAATAAATAAACAGCGGTCGCTGCTAGATGGTCACTGACAAGTTGAAATATCATAAAGACTTCGGATCGGGCGCCTATTTCGCCTAGGCTGCAATAACAAACTGCCCAATTGCAACAAATAATCGAGCACACAGCCACTAGACGCCTAATGCTTGATCTAATACCTCAAAACAATTCTGTCAACTAGCTGAGGTATGAGGAACGGGCTACTGCGCTCTGATTGGTCCCTTACCAAGGTCATTCCGTGTGGCGTTATTATAAGGATGGGACAGGTTTAAATAAAACCAGGAAGGTATCGATATTTTTTTAATAGTATTTGTCATAGAGGAGAAGAGATAGCGAAAAAAATACTTTAAAAAGATAGTGACGCAAACATGCGGTGGGCATTTTCATCTACAAACATGAACAGGTTATTTATTACTAGCACTTCGCCCGCGACTTCGCTCTCGTGATCCGTGTTTTATCCTACTGACGACTTTTTAGTTTCACCCCCGTAAAGGTTGAATTTCCAAATATCCCTTCTTAGTGCTCCCCTATAAAAAGAAGCCCTGTACAGTAAAATTCATCAAAAATCTTTAACACCCCCTTAATCGTCTTTTAGGAGTAGTTTTGAAAAACTAATAATGAAAACCTTTACTTAGATTTACTTAGAGTATCTATGCCAAGTTTCAAATATATAAGCCCAACACTAACTTTTCACTTCCCTAGTGATTTTCAAATACATGAAATATTTTTATCAACCAAAAGCGTAAATCTTTAATTTCACGTGTCACACTTTATAGCACACAAACTTTCAACCGACTTTTTACTCCCTTGAGAGTAGAACCTGCGAAATTAAAAAAACTCTTTGTCGTTTTATTGACCAAGAGCGTAAATCAAATATTTCATGTGTCCTATTTACAAACTATAAAAAATTCATACAAACTGTCAACCCTTTTTTTACTTCTATAGAGGTAGATTTCCCGAAAACCAATAAAAGCATCAATTATAAAAGTATTGAAGCAGTCTTGAATATGAATTAATTTATTTTGATAAGGATTAATACCAAAATACAAATAAAGAGCCTTTTCTAGCGGCGGCATTTCAATTAAATTTTAAAATAAAAGAACACCTATTGTGGCATAACTATAATAGTTGGACATATGCTGTCGCGACACTTTTTGTAAATAATGATGTGTTCTGCAAAGTCGTAGTACATTATTTTATTCTATCGTCTATAGTTTTCGCAGCGCACGCGCTGTAAATAATATTTAAGGTATTTTTATACACCTTGGGTTATTGGAGTTTTAGTAAGGATCCCTAATTTTTTTGAAAATCTAATATAGCCTATGGTCACCTGGGGATAGTGTAGCTTCCCAACAGTGAAATTATTTTTCAAATCGGTTTAGTAGTTTCGGAGCCTATTCAATGCAAACAAACAATCAAATCGTTCCTCTTTATAATATTAGTATAGATGAACACCGATAAATAATATCAGAAAATAAATTTAACTATGTTTATTGTAACTATTAACTTATCAATGAAATGTTATGCCATTTTTCCGACAACTCTAAGTCTGGCTGTTGTTACCGTACATGGGGCCATTATAATATTATGTATTTCATCAATTTTTATTGACTGACGCGGAAGGGATTACGGCTCACAGAAGTGGTCGCTACTAATTCGAAATTGTCGAGTGGCGACCTATATAAGATCTTTAAGTCATATGTGTTGTTTTGACCGACATGGTTCGCCTGTTATTAGGCGTCTAGGGGCTGCGTGGTCGTTGCATCATTTTTTTTTTTTAAACACACCATTGCCTTTAGTAATTGTTTTTTCGGTTGTTTCAGCTTACAGGTAGCATAAAGAACTTCGTGAACACCCATGTGGAGAATTTCCTGGACCTGGTGGAGGATACGCTGATGGAGCGGGCGGCGCGCTGCGGGCCGCTCTCCAACGCTTTCAACAGCACCCGCGACGCCTTCTGCCACAAAGTGCTCATGCCCGTGGTAAGTACGTCATACTGGTCACGTCCTCACCAGTACAGGTGCAGCTGTTACACAACAGCACCCGCGACGCCTTCTGCCACAAAGTGCTCATGCCCGTGGTAAGTACGTCATACTGGTCACGTCCTCACCAGTACAGGTGCAGCTGTTACACAACAGCACCCGCGACGCCTTCTGCCACAAAGTGCTCATGCCCGTGGTAAGTACGTCATACTGGTCACGTCCTCACCAGTACAGGTGCAGCTGTTACACAACAGCACCCGCGACGCCTTCTGCCACAAAGTGCTCATGCCCGTGGTAAGTACGTCATACTGGTCACGTCCTCACCAGTACAGGTGCAGCTGTTACACAACAGCACCCGCGACGCCTTCTGCCACAAAGTGCTCATGCCCGTGGTAAGTACGTCATACTGGTCACGTCCTCACCAGTACAGGTGCAGCTGTTACACAACAGCACCCGCGACGCCTTCTGCCACAAAGTGCTCATGCCCGTGGTAAGTACGTCATACTGGTCACGTCCTCACCAGTACAGGTGCAGCTGTTACACAACAGCACCCGCGACGCCTTCTGCCACAAAGTGCTCATGCCCGTGGTAAGTACGTCATACTGGTCACGTCCTCACCAGTACAGGTGCAGCTGTTACACAACAGCACCCGCGACGCCTTCTGCCACAAAGTGCTCATGCCCGTGGTAAGTACGTCATACTGGTCACGTCCTCACCAGTACAGGTGCAGCTGTTACACAACAGCACCCGCGACGCCTTCTGCCACAAAGTGCTCATGCCCGTGGTAAGTACGTCATACTGGTCACGTCCTCACCAGTACAGGTGCAGCTGTTACACAACAGCACCCGCGACGCCTTCTGCCACAAAGTGCTCATGCCCGTGGTAAGTACGTCATACTGGTCACGTCCTCACCAGTACAGGTGCAGCTGTTACACAACAGCACCCGCGACGCCTTCTGCCACAAAGTGCTCATGCCCGTGGTAAGTACGTCATACTGGTCACGTCCTCACCAGTACAGGTGCAGCTGTTACACAACAGCACCCGCGACGCCTTCTGCCACAAAGTGCTCATGCCCGTGGTAAGTACGTCATACTGGTCACGTCCTCACCAGTACAGGTGCAGCTGTTACACAACAGCACCCGCGACGCCTTCTGCCACAAAGTGCTCATGCCCGTGGTAAGTACGTCATACTGGTCACGTCCTCACCAGTACAGGTGCAGCTGTTACACAACAGCACCCGCGACGCCTTCTGCCACAAAGTGCTCATGCCCGTGGTAAGTACGTCATACTGGTCACGTCCTCACCAGTACAGGTGCAGCTGTTACACAACAGCACCCGCGACGCCTTCTGCCACAAAGTGCTCATGCCCGTGGTAAGTACGTCATACTGGTCACGTCCTCACCAGTACAGGTGCAGCTGTTACACAACAGCACCCGCGACGCCTTCTGCCACAAAGTGCTCATGCCCGTGGTAAGTACGTCATACTGGTCACGTCCTCACCAGTACAGGTGCAGCTGTTACACAACAGCACCCGCGACGCCTTCTGCCACAAAGTGCTCATGCCCGTGGTAAGTACGTCATACTGGTCACGTCCTCACCAGTACAGGTGCAGCTGTTACACAACAGCACCCGCGACGCCTTCTGCCACAAAGTGCTCATGCCCGTGGTAAGTACGTCATACTGGTCACGTCCTCACCAGTACAGGTGCAGCTGTTACACAACAGCACCCGCGACGCCTTCTGCCACAAAGTGCTCATGCCCGTGGTAAGTACGTCATACTGGTCACGTCCTCACCAGTACAGGTGCAGCTGTTACACAACAGCACCCGCGACGCCTTCTGCCACAAAGTGCTCATGCCCGTGGTAAGTACGTCATACTGGTCACGTCCTCACCAGTACAGGTGCAGCTGTTACACAACAGCACCCGCGACGCCTTCTGCCACAAAGTGCTCATGCCCGTGGTAAGTACGTCATACTGGTCACGTCCTCACCAGTACAGGTGCAGCTGTTACACAACAGACAACGCTTGGGACGGTCGATGTGGACAGGAGCGGCGACCGCGTACCGGCAGACGCTGCGTTGGAAGGCCTTTCTCTAGGTGATCCGATGACTTGATGATGAGAGATCGGTGGATGTGGCGGCACTTGGGGGAGGCCTATGTTCGGCAGCGAACCTCTTTCGGCTGAAATGATGATGATGATGCACTGAACCGCGGAATGTTTTTCGATGCCATGGTCGTTCTCTTATGAAAAGTTATTCAGACAGACGTTTACAATGATCCGTTGTAAAGAAGTGCTTGTGTAGCGGTGGTACTGTGAGTATTGTCACTGTCACGTTGCAGAACGGCTTCTGGATCTCGCTGGCCTGGTGCGTGCTGCTGCTGCTGCCGCTGCTGCTGGTGGCGCAGCGCCTGGCGCGCCTGTACCGGCGCGCGGAGCCCTACCCTGGCCCGCTCGTGGACGCGTGAGTACTCGTCGCCGCACATTCACACATACAACGCCGCTACAGAATCGACACGTTCTGTTCCAATCAAATCAGCGATTGATTTCATTTCCTGTTAAAATTTTGCCAAACTTTCATTATGATCAAAGTTATTAAAGAATTTTGCGCGATACGGTTAGAAAAAAAAAAAAAACATCCAAAATCTTGGAAATTTATGATCCGGTTTGAATTTAATTAAGTGGTGGTCTAAATATTTGTGACCTCCACGGATATTTTCTTCTATAATTTCAAGAGAAACAGGGAGCGATTATACGTTTTATTCACTCTCTTTTATTCTCATGCCTCATAAACACTAGTGAAACAAATGAATAACTTCTCAATCGCTAACGAATGAACATGTTGATTCTCGCGGGAACAGCGCCAACTGCCTGCGCGTGACGTCACTCGCGCCGCTCGTCGGACGCAGCGGACACTCCCGCACACAATACTACGCGATGGACAACCTTTCTCGTCTATTATGCAGACCGTTGTACAGTTAGGGAAATTATTTGTGAGCAGTGTTCATAACGATTCCTAGTAAACTGAAACATCACGTTAATTTAAAAAAAATACTGCTTAAAAAGCGAACTAAAAAGTCTCAAGAACGCCACAAAAGAACAAACATATATACATAGACTGATAAACACATTATCCTCCTTCGGCAGTCGGGTAAAAATATACCATGTCGCTGTATGACGTATGAGTGACGTTTAACTCTAAGCGATAAACAAATAATTTCCCAGCTGGCACGTGAGTAGGTTGTCTTGCCTGTCAAATCTAGTTCATTTACAAAGCTACGAATGCAAGGAGTGCGTCCATCTGTACATTGTGTGAAGGAGTCATTACATCACAAAAATAAATTTCATATGTTACGGTCAAACTTGACTGTTTTCTGGTGCAGATGGTCTATGTCACAAAGGTCAGTTAGTTGTTGAGTTCTTACCAAATGTGCCAATGTTTGATAACACTAGAAACACATCAAGCTTGAACAGTACAAACGAGGAAATCACATTACCAATAGTGTAATGTGCTTCCCTTGTTTATTTTGGTTATGTACAACCGCGGCGAATGACGGCTTACCATTTTCGACATTATGTAGGTACAATAAGGAAAATGCATTTATGTTTTTCATACTTATCTCATTAAAAACAGTATTATAAAACAAACTCTAAAAAAAAGTCTGTTTCCAGCTAACATTTTGTGTTACTACCTCGCGGCCATGATGTGACGTAGTTTTCCGCAATAACCTTTCCCAAAATCAATAAAGTGCTTGTGTCAAAGAAGGTCAGGTGCCACTGTCCGCGGTTGTACGTCTCATTGTACCTGTCATACGACGTGGTTGAGTGTGTCAGCTGTCTGCGTCTAATGACGTCATATGACACGCGCACTGTACTGCTCCAACCATTCGTATGGCACCTACAACACAACTTATATGTACCGATATTCTTGTTTCTAATGCACATTGTAATCACAATCTTTGATGTCGCATACGTTTAGTTGTACTTTTTTTTTTTTTTTTTTATTATTATCTATAGGCTTGCGCTTGACCACTATCTCACCTGATGGTAAGCGATGATGTGGTCGACGATAGAGCACGCTTGCCTAGAAGAAACCTACTGTTACCCTAACTTGTTGGTAACATAGTCGTTTGAACACGGAGCAATAGATTTAACTCATGATTGTGATTACAATGCGATGTATAATCTAAGAGTCATCCATCGACCATCGTCATGTTGTAGTCGAGTCGTCGGCAGCACGCGCACGTGTGACGTCACGCGCTGCAGACGACTCCCCTTATCTCTCAGTTGTTTTGTTTCGTTTCTGTTTGAGTTCGACTAATTTTCAACGTTTAGTTTGTTGGTTTTGTTTGAGAGCTGTGTTAACATTGATTTCATTATTTAGAATGAGTTTGTCGGTGTGTCTGTCCGTTATGTTTGGGTTTGTTGTGTACTCCGCGGCGCCCCGTGCTACCGCCCGCGCGGTACCGCCAGTAGAACAGTGTATGTTTTAATACAACTTTACCCAACTTTATGTTCTCGAATAATTGACATTGGATCAACTAGTTGTCTGTCACCTGCTAGTGTGATATGCTAAATTTTTATTTACCATAGATCTGGCTCACAGGATGGTATCAATGTGGAATATACTCCCGGTATTCGTATTGTTCAACACGATCCAATTTTAATTATGACATTAACACAAACTGGTAATTTCTTATTTTTCTGTCGCCAAGCAAAAGTGGTTCTTATTTCTTTAGTAGGCAGAGCATAAAGTTTAATATTTTCGTTTGTATAACGGAATACAGAACGAGTGTAGTCACTCAATGAGTAGGAACTGCGGTTGAAGAGCTATCGCTGCGTCGTAGACAAACTGTCACTGAAGAACAAACCTTTCACATAATATTACAAAGAGCAACTATTTAAATAAACACAATGGCGAGTATAGCACCTGCAGGCTTTCCTTACGAGTTACGACATGACGAACGAAACAGTGTACTTAGGGTTTGTTTTTTTTTATTATGTTTTTGTTGGTTTGTTCACTTCACCGCCATCCAGCGTAGTTGACCTCGAGGATGTATTAGCAACCAGCTGTGTAACACAACTAACTGCTCTGTGACAGTGTTAATCACTGCAACTAATTTTCTAACCGAGATGAGATTATTAGAGTTCAGAGAGTGGCCATAGTCGATTCTCTAACTCATTCAAAACAAAATCAGTCGCAATATTGTATAATGAGCTTATTGTTGATAAAGTTTGTCTCGTGGAGAGCTCTCCGCTCGCCGCTAGCGATAGGTTGTGTGAGCTCCTGCTCGAGGCTGACGGTGCGTGTTGTTGGCAGCGAGTATGAGCCGATGTGCGCGGCGCGCGGCTGCTGGCGGTGACCCGCAGCCTCGCCCGGTAACACCCACACACACACACCTCCCCTCCCCCCACACACACACACGCACACACCGCGGCGTGTGCTCTTCGACCGATAGCAGCTTGCACGATGTTCCCCGTAGTCGAGTGGAAATCGCACTGTTCATTGGACTCTAAACACCTGCAACAAACTCCAGATTGGAACTTGTAGAAAATAATTTCAGTTTTTTTATGGAAATATTAATATTACAACAGATGATGTGTATTCTAATGAACCGTGCAGATTATCTGCATCCTCGTCGTGTTATTGTTGTGCGCTATGAGCGGCCTGTGCGCTGTGCGCTGTGCGCTGTGCACTGTGCCCTGTGCACTGTGCCCTGTGCGCTGTGCCGGCTAGTCCGAGCTAGGCATGCATTGCTATCGCATCGTAGCTTGCGGTCGCGGGTACACACGTACGGCTTGAATGTAATCCGCTCAGTAATGGACACGTGTAGCTTACCTTTTTATTTGCAATGTTGTACATAGACTAGTTGTCTTGTTTATGTGTCGTCACGCTTCGATACGTCTCGTCAGTTTGACAGTTCAAGTATTATTGGTCAATATTATATTTAGAGGCAGGCACGTGAAATGTAGCAACTAGCAGGTGACCACACTACCTACATGAAAAAGTTTAACCCAAGCTTAGTAATTGGATGCTTGCTCAACAAATATTTCAAATGATGGAAACTTCAATGAAGTACATATTAGTTATCGGGAGCAGAGTGTGATCGTGATTGGCTGCGAGTGGTCGTTCGGTCGCGTGACGTCAGAGCGTACAGTCGCGAGCCGCCGAACGCACCGCATGATTTTGTCTTTTTAGTTCGTTAGTTTCGGTTTCTTTATTTTCATTACTTTTGTTCTATCATCCAGTCACATCCTTCATAATATTTAGAAATTGTACGTAGAAAGTCGTTTTCATAGTAAATATGAACAACATTAACAGTAGTGCCAACTTAGATATTAGATATTCTAAATACACATGAGTTATAGTTTAAGCAATATCGTGTATAATGTTTTAGAATACTTTAATTTCATGCTAGAGTTATTAGGGGGTTCGCAGTTTCATACTCTCAGGCAGTTTTTGTTTTCCGATTGCCCATCTACCCTCCTAGTTCCCGAAAGTGTAGCAACATCTCGAGCTGGTGGAATGTTGAGCTCACGAGGAGTGGTCGTACCGCCGGTCGGCCGGAGCGCTGTGTCGTAGCGGTAGTTAGCTGACGTGTCTGTTGTCTGTTGCAGCGAGTATTTGTATGACGCGTACGCGGACCGCGATAACGTACCCCTCGCCAAGTAAGTGCCCCGTGTCCTGTGGCCTGTGCCCTGTGCACTGTGCCCCTGTGCCTGCTTGCATGACTACTGCTTTTTATTTTTCGTTTTTATTGACACGTGCATGTATAAATGCCTAACTCCTTTGTAAATACGATATCGTGGTGAATGAACGAGTAACCTAGTTGTAATTTAGATGAATGATAATTTTGTACAAAAATGTAGAAATTTTGAAACAGCATGTGAAAGAAGCGGCTTGACATTGTAACCGTATACTAACAGCTGACACTCTTAGCGAGCTGCATGATCATGTTAAACAGGCTCTGTTAGCGTTCTGTTCAGTTATTTCAGTTTATTTGGTTGTGTTCGTATTATTATTATTTTAACGACGGTCGGTCAGGATCACACTATACAGTCGCGTCGACTCGTCACCGGCTCGAACGTCTAGTTGTATCGGTAGATGAACTGGTACTCGTGTTGCCACGTTACTTTTTCGTTGACGATGAATTAAAAGGATGTTAATTTTAGCGACGCACGATCTCGTTCCTTTATTCGGTCGGTTCATCTGCCGGTAAGCATAAGCAAGCCGGTGGGCGGTACACTAAACATGTCGCCCGCGCGCACAGCGGCTCCAAGCGCAGCACGCTGGACATCGAGGGCAAGATACAGGAGTGGCGCGAGCGCAGCCAGCCCTCTGCGCCGCCCCTGGAGGGGGGGGCCGCCCCCGGGGCCGCCCCCACGCGCCTGCTGCTGGCGGGCGACGACGTGGTGTGCCAGCTGCTGCCGCCCGCCGCGCTGCTGGACGACCTCAAGACGCGCCTCGAGCACAAGGACGAGGACAACGAGTCCGGCATCCACGAGTCCGAGTAACCGCCGCCCCCGCCCCCGCCCCCGCCCCCGCCCCGCCCCCCGACTGATAGCACGTAACTAACGTAAGCGCCCGCGTGTTGCGGCCGCTGTGTTGTAGTTCCGCTACGAGCGGTCGACGAGATCGATTGTTTCAACATTATGTAAGTTTGTTTCGAGGATCCCGCAGGCTTGATTTAGCCGACACACATGAAATTCGACCAATTTTTAGTAGTTGTAAAAAAATGGATTTGTCTTCCGTCGTTAGCGATTTTTATAAAAGTTTTATTGTTCAACTTTCAGACGTCGTTTTTACCATTATTAGTGCATTTTGACAAAATATTTTTAAACTTTAAGGAATTGTAGAGTGTAGGCCAAAATATGTTTAAAACTGTCCATTTTACTAGTTCATTCATATCAATCATAATATCTCTACATAAGTATAAATGTGTAACATTGATATCTCACGACATAGTATAGCATAGCTAAGCTTCGCTTGATCGTTTCGAACGACAACGTCCATTCACTACGTATACAACCGCTTCTGCCTCGCCCGCTGTTTGTGACAAACATTGGCAACACGTTACGCAGGTTGGCGCACTAACTGTACTCAAAAATCTATTGAGACGCACATCATTTTATAAAGCTTTGGAAATGTATTTTTACGTCCAGTTATCTCGTGCACGGTACATGCTATTAACCAAAAATATATTAGAAAATAGTCAATTCATAAACATAACTTGCGGCTCGTAGTTAGTGAAAACTATTTTGTAGCCGCTTTACGGTCGGAAGTAGCCGCCTGTCGAACAAGATCAGCCAATATTTGTCGAAACATACAAACAAACCTGTATACTATATTGCAACGTTGGTACAAGTAACATTGATCTCTCTATTTTGTATATGGTCGTACTGTAGCGTGCGCGTGCGCGTGCGCGTGCCGCACTACTCTAGATAGGTAAGTCCACTTGTTGTGCTTTAACGTGATATCGAATGCGTATGTTTAGGTAGCACTGTATTATAACGTGCTCACAAGCACTAGCTAGGGCATTTGTTCAACTTTACAACGTTTAGGCGAAATAAACTTATTAAAATTACTCGAAACGCTTTTCAAAAAGGCGAGTTTTATATAAGAATAATTAAAAAATCGAATACTTCCTTGAATTTTTGCTAATATTTATTCCCATTTTTATGCATTTAAAATTTTTGATTACTTAAAGTGTTTGGTAGGTAAGTGAACTTCTACAAAACATTGTAATGATAGATTTATCGTGTTTTTCTATTTACTTTGTTTAGTTGCATACTGTCTAATTCGCAAAATGGCACCCGAGTCGCGAAAGGACTAATTCGCGAATAGACAAATTCTCGAAAGGATTCGCGAAAAGGCTAATTCTCAAAAGCACTAAATAGTGAATGAAACGCGTAATTCTCAAAAAATCTAATTCGTGAAAGGACTTTCGGAAAAATACTATTTCCGGCTGTTCTTCTCTACGGGTCGCATTTCTCAACCGATTCTCGTGAAATTTTGTGAGCAGGTTCGATAATTATATGGGTCTTTTTTATAAATATTTGGAGTTTGAGATTCACCACTCTACCAATTTAAGGCGAAACGTTACGTTTGAGGCAGGAATTTTATGAATGAGTAGCCATATAACTCGGTGTGCGTTGGTAAAAGTTGGCCATTTCGCGAATGAGTATTTTTCCGAATATGTCCTTTGACGAATTAGTCCTTTTGAGAATTAGGCGTTTCACGATTTAATCCTTTTGAGAATTAGCCTTTTCGCGAATCAATCCTTTCGAGACTACGATGCCATTTTGCGAATTAGGCACTATGCAACTAAACACAATATTAATATCGGCAACAGTATTCAAGTACAGTACAACTATTTTCTTTATGTCCCTCGGCAATCATCGCATTTCCGAATATTTAATGCTAATTTCCATGTCCATCAATTATTAGATTCAGTGTATAATAATTTGAATTCAGAACTAAATACTTTATGTTGTTTTGTTTTGATTTCCGTGTGTCTATACACACGGAAATCAAAACATAACTGTGTGTTTTGGTAAGGACCACTTGTTTCTATATTTAGAAAAAGTTAAATGAGAGCTACTTCTTTTAACAATCCTAAAAATGGGTTGAATTTTTTCCCAGGAGTAAACATCTAAATGAAAAGTGATGTACTCGTGGTTGATCTTTTCATCTTTAATATCAGAGTACGAGCTGGAGTTGTCCGTTTCAATTTCTTCAATAATATCTTGAACTTCTTTTGTCTCAGAAAAGCTTTTTTTAAATTTTTTAGCTCTATAGCTATAAAACTATTTTCTTTTAGCAGGTCTCCCAATTTTAAAATAAATTACATTAAGTTAAAAGAGTATCAACAACTCTATATACTTTCAAATTGATTAAGAGCGTCCGGTCTGCACCAAGTGCAAAGGGCAACTGATAGAAAGTCGACGACTGACGAAACATGAAGTTTGCCGAGGGACATTAAGAAAATAGTTGTACTGTACTTATATCGTTGAATAATCAATAAAACTAATAATAAGCCGTAATCGGAACGTTTGCACTGCAGTGAATTGACGTAGTTACATTATGACATAATAAAGAGTCAGTATGTACATAGTATTTGCTCACCGAGTGGAGCGGCGCTGACCGTACGTGCTCCTGTAAACAAAGCAGCTCCATAATTCTCTTAGAATGGGAAAATAATTCTTTGTTCACAACTTACTATCAGATACCGGTGATATCATTTTCATTGTCGGTCCTGTCCTGTGGATGATGACTCAATATATACAAGAGCGGTAATGTGACGTCAGCGCCGCCGCCGCCGCCGTGCCAAGAGCTGTGAAACAATCACTATCACGATGAATGTAATCTAATAAACTTATTAATAATTGAATGTATAATGTAAGGTTGTAGTCATATTATTATATCAACATATCGATGTTTTTACATTTATACCTACATTGTAAGGTAACAATATTTATGGTAAGCGTGTCGTAGAGCAACGCGCTCTGTGGCCTGTTGTCTACGACGTGATATGAAGTAGTTATAAGAGTGCGTGTACACTGTCAGTGTGGCAGTTAGCGCGAGTGCGGCGGAGGTTACTCGGACCCGCGGCGCCGCCGATGTCGACGTCAGCGGTAACATTCACCACTGTAACCCGATTTACTGAGTTCGCTTTATATTTGGTGCTCGTCTTTTTGTCTCTTACGTAGTGGGTTCTTGCTTCCATAATGCCCTCTTTCAGCGTAGTAATAATATGAAACGATTGATGTTTCTTTATGTTACGACGTTGTTTCTTTTCATTGTTTTTTATTGGTTTCGCCTTTTATAAAAGTATATAAACGTACCGAATGTGTTATCCGTGTTAGATGTGTAACTTGTCTCTAGTCTTATGTGAATGTGGCGGTAGACGTAGACGTTAGCTGAGTAGAATGCTCGGTGAACCAAACAGTGGTTAATAAGTGTTAGTCAACAATGATACACTGTAAAGCATGTCACTGACAGCAGTCTATATACACGGAGAGTTGTTCAAGTGGGCGTGGATGACCAAATCCGAAACTACTTGATGAGGAATAGTGAAAAACACTCTAAAAGAATCACGTCACGAGGCCGATTTTGATGAAAACTAAAACTGCATCATTGTGTTCTGAAATATCAATATTATATAGCCAGGAATCGATCGATCATCACTTAAGATTGAATAGGCAGGTATAACTGCCCTATCCTATAAACCTTGTTTGAAACGTGACTTTGTCGAGAGTGTTCTTAGCTGTTTGATGAAAATCAGTTCAGCCGTAAAATAGTTATACACATTATACTCTTTGTGAAAATGTTACCTGTTTTTTACTTTTGATTGGATGACGGATTCGACAACTCAGCTATTGTACCACATTCAGCATTACAATCATTTTGATTCCGATTAAAATATTCTCAAAAGATTTTATCATGACATCAATTGCATGATACGAGTCTTCGTAATTGCCTACAATTCCTGATAAAAAAGTATTTTGTGAAATAATAGGTCTTTCCTCAAGTTTCCTCTGAAAATAAAGTGACATTACTTCCCAGAATTTTAACTATTTGCTTATAATTAATGTACACACAGTAAAATACATAGAGACAACACATCAAGACAATAGAGTGCAAAGGTACTGCTTAAAGGTATTTCTGAAGAATTTTCTATCAGAAAGCCCGCGAAAACAAAAAAAATTAAAGAAATTTGGACAATAGTGTGTGAGAACAGGAAGAGAAGAAAAGTGAACGAATTAAACTAAGATATTAAAACATAGGCACCTACACAATGATGTAATGGTGGAAATATACTCATCATCTGCCTAGCCTTTTTCCCAACTATATTGGGGTCGGCTTCTAGTCTTACCGGATTCAGCTAAGTATCAGTGTTTTACATGGAGCGACTGCCTATCTGACCTCCACAACCCAGTAAATGGGTAACACGGTACCCCTTGGCAAGACTGGTGTCAGATCTCATCTTCTGACTACCCGTAACGACTGTCAAAGATCTTCAAATGATAGCCGGGACCAACGGCATAACGTGCTTTCCGAGGCACGGAGGCAACTCGGTATGTTGAAATGGTCACCCATCCACTGATCGAGCTCGTCAAGCGTTGCTTAACCTTGATGATCGACCCGTGCGGCTGTTAAAAATATAAGTACTAGGTAAACATAAAAAAACACATGAAACTGCATGCCCTCAAATATTGAACACAGCATGCCCAATATATGAGCCAGTTAAAAATTATAAATTGGTTAAGTTATTATATATGCATATGATTATAAAGATACTCGAGAGGGAAGATAATTCTTATTAGCGACACTATCGAATCGTGTTATAATTTATGGTGTTTTTTTATTCAAAATCATCGTGTTCGATTCCTGGCTAGGAATATGGATCTTTCAAAAATCCAATGATGCAGTTTTAGTTTACGTCAAAATCGGCCTCGTCATTCCTTTAAATGTTTTTTGCTATTATTCACTGCTTCGCATCCACGTCCACATGAAAAACTCACCTTGTATACATATGGACAGTCCACTCTGCCAGCTGTCATGCGCAGAAGTCTGTCGGGGCTGGGCATGGCTCGGACCGCCATGGATGCTGCGCGTCTGCGTAATGGGACTCGAAAAACATACAGGCGTCGCCGGGATGTTCCCGGCGACGCCTGTGGGTTTTTTGAGTACGCTAGCACTGGCAACTCCAATAGTTTGTGAAACTGATACTTAACTACTATAGACATGACAAACCCGGCGCAACAAGCTTTACCTGTCTGGCTTGATGTGCCATGCTACCTACATACTTACAATATGAACCTTCGTTTGTGGTGAATGTTGCGTAAACTAGCTTCTGAACGTTTTTGGTACGATTGTATGCTAATAAACTTGTGTGATAACTGGTGTGGTTACTAATGATTTGCACCTTATTTTTGATAGCTAAATGGGAAAAGTGTTGCATGACCCTTGTCCTTGCTTTGCTTGTGTGCTCAATTTACTCATGAGTTATTTGTTATTGTGTACTTATCTGATTCAATTTTCCTTTAATTTGATTCAATGAATTGATTTTTTGATAAATTCCCATGTAGTTTTGTTAACAACACTCTTAAAGTTAAAGAAAACACTTGATTTGGACCCTACCTTTAAAATGATTAACTCCCTTAAGAACATTTTACCTTTTGGTATTTTTGACGTATGTCGTTATGTATTTGCTTGCACCACAACGCGGACAGGTGCGGCGACGGTCGCGCCTGTCCGCGTTGTGGTGTCCGCACTCTCTGCTGACTGCTGCGTGTGCGTGTTGCAGCGCCTACGCGGCCGAGAAGCGCGCGTCACGAGCCGCCCGGCCCGCGCGGGAGCGGGAGCGCTCGCCAGCCGGCCCGGGCGGGGGCGCGGGGGGCGCAGGGGGCGCGGGGGGCGCGCTCGAGCCGCGGCGCGCGCGCACGGAGTCAGCCCGCGACGCCGCCGTGGCGCCGCCTCTCGACTCATACCACGCGCGCAGATATAATGATATGGCGCCAAAGTAAGTACTATCACACACTCTCACAGAACAATACATTGTGTTCGGCTGACTTGACTTGTGCCTTTTATAGACGGTGTCGTAAGCGACAAGAATGTCGAACTAGGTTCACGATCAGCATCTATAATTTGTCTCATTATTAATAAATACCCTAGCTAGGCATTACAGTCCAGTTTGTTTTTAACGTTACTTAAGCACTTAGCGCCCCACTTCAGATTCGCAAGGGTGCAAGCTCCTGATAGATAGCCGTCGACATGTGAACACATCAGGATTTCTGTATTCTGTCAAGTTAATTAATTCTTAAGGATATTATTTCTGTGTGTATGACTTTTCTAATCTCGACTACAAGTGAGCGGTTTTTCCTGTTATGCGGAAAAATTTCAGGCCGCGTTACCTCCACAACCGTTACATTTACAGCACCCGTGCAACTGTTCACAGGATTCGCCGGACCGAATTGCAGTCCCTAACTCTAATATACTTTTTAGTCAAACTATGAAACATACAATTTTAATTGTCTCTAAGGTATGAAAACGCGATCAACTTACTGTTACTAAACAACCGCCAGTGCCTGTAAGTACTCCGACTCTCCGGCACGACACGCTTGACACAGTCGCAGCACTGTGCACGCTCGTGTGACGTCACCCGTATTATTGTGTCTAGAGGAAATCGTTTCACACCAGCATTGGCTAGATTTCAATAGGTTTGAAAACGATACAAGCTTTGATACAAGCAAAATATCATCAATATCAAACTATCTCTCATTTAGACCTCACTGATTTCGATCCAAGGGGGTGACCATAAGCTCTTAGAGCGGTATCAATTTGATATCGAGTAAGTGACAGATAATACATGGTAGATACATCTGTCACTTACTCGATATCAAATTGATACCGCTCTAAGAGCTTATGGTCACCCCCAAGTTCATTATATGGCACGTAAATTAACTGGAAGCGCTTTGGAGTTGACTTCAACCATGGTACTGTCAAGAGTTTATTAATATCAAGAGACCTTAGGTTCTTATTACACGTTCTTATTCAACAAAATAGTACATTTCGTGTCGAGCATAAAAAGTCGAGATTTTAACACGAGCGATGTAGGCAATTTCGACGTAAGCCGAAGGCAAACGTCGAAATTCGAAAGCTACATGCTAGTGTTAAAATAAAGCCTTTTTAGGCGAGACACGAACGATTCCTTTTCCACTACCTGATGAGCTTACTTAATTAAATGCAAATAAGTTGCAACAACAATTTATTAGAAACGTTCAGACTATATACATACAATCAACGCGCGCTTTTTCGAGACGTAACAGGTTCAGTATCATTCTGCCAGTTACATAATGATATCAAAACTCCATACAAAAGTCATTTCGTAACTGTTATTATGTAATTTTGTTATTTTTTATAATCTTGTGTCTAAATGTTCATATTTCGAAATGAATTTTTTAGGCAATGTGTTACATAATAGACAAGGTAATGGAAAAAAATATTCATAATTAAAACATTTTTTTTTGTCTATGCTGACTACAATACTTAAATTTATACAGTTCTTTTCACTAAATTCGATGAGCTTCGTCAGTTCCTTATATCCTTCCCGTTCTTTCACAACACGAACCGAATTAAAAGTTTTCGGGTATCTTGTCGACAGATTCGCGACCTTTTCTGCCACAGTGCGCCAACAAAAAACACTTAAACTTGTATAGTCTCTTGCGGTTTAAACTCAAAAATTAAATAAAACAATTTTTTTATTAATTGGGTAATTTATTTTATTTATTTAGTTGCCTTTGATGGCTTAGTTATTTAATTCAGATAAGTGTAATCACTAATTTACCATGCTGGCGAAAAAAAAAGAAAAATAATGCATTGGTTGCGATTATAAATATTATAATTATCATCAATAAGCCTCAAACCCGCTAAAATATTTGATTGGAAGTGTAGTGCATCTGTGGACAATCTCAGTGCACACCCTGCTCAAGACCTGGCCAGTAGGAACCCGGTGAGCCTATTACTCCTTTATCCATTTCCGACGACCGCTCATTGACATGTGTTTTATTTTATTTTGAAATAGCCCGCCAATTTATGTATGTCTACCTTGTCCCCTACGAACGTAACCACTTCATAAGAACACTACATCCATCGTAAAGTTGTACCTGTATAAAATAAGTAGGTAAAATCAACCGCACGTCCACTGCAGCAACTGTAGCGGCTGCTTTTGTAATTCAAAGTGATTACTGACGTGCGGTAGACCGTACCTGTCTGCTCTAAAACCAAACTCGTGTATGAAAAAGTGTAGTCTTGGTTTCTGTTCCCTTAGAGCAGTTGAGTTTGAATCGCTTGTATTACAGTCAGGGAAATTAATTATTTACCATCTGATATGCGACAGTTATAATGTTTAAATTTAGTGATGTTAAAAGTGGTAAACAATGAATTGCCCTGACTTAGCACCGGTATGCAAGCACGTGGTGACGGTGTCGTCTGTTGCAGGCACTGGGAAGAAGGACCCCCCCGCTACCTCGGAACTGAGTACGAGCGACCCCCTCCGTACTACTATCCCGGACCACAGTGAGTATCACGCAGTCACTCTGCGGCACAGTGCAGCATAGCGAACATAAGTTGCTCTCAAAAACAGTGTCCAAACGTCAGACCCAGGACAGGGTGGGTACCTGTTACCGTTGAACTGGCCTCGTCACTCAGACGACGGCATTTCTAAGGCACTTAACAGTATCCCCAAGAGACAAAATCGTGAGTGATCTGAGCAAAGCTGGCTAATTTTTGTCCGTGATATTGTGGAAGGTACTGTCAGTTCGGGTCAGAACCACCCATTGTCCTTTTAGAAGAATGTTTTTTTTTATTTTTAGCTCTAGCGCGGCCGGTTTTAGACCTCTGCTAGCGAGCAGTAGAGAGAATGCTCGGGCTGAGCAGTCCACCGAGCACACGGGCTGGAGCTGGACAAAGTACATTGATAGGTACCCGCGAGTGCTAGTGCTGTCCCGCGTACTTGTGAACGTTTCATCGCTCCCATGTTGCATCACTGTGTGGTAGACTGCAAGAAAGTACTGAGCTACACTCTACGGGCGCGGCCAGCGGTGTTGCCTGCGGTGCTAGACTTTCTATGTGTCGTCCAGTGTACGGTAGCTTGTTTCTGTAGGGGATAAATATAATGACCACTTAAAATTACTTTGTGACCATAACCTCTATTACCTAAAATTGTACTATGAAACCCAAATTTAGTAAATTGATCACCAAATTTAGTAAATTGATCACCAAATTTTAATAGCAAATTATTGCGCTATTTAATGTTGTAAAATAGGTTAGGTTAGGTTAGAACTGTGACCAACCGCGCGCGAGCCGAGCGAGCAAAGCGAGCGGTGCCGCGGCAGCGGCCGGCGAGCGCTACTTCCAAGTTGCTCCCAGAAATTTTATAATCTTTTTGGTCATTGGTTTAATTTTGGTGATCATTTACTACTTTTGGTGATCATTTACTACTTTTGGGTTAACAATGATTTATTTGGAGTCATTTTGCCTAAACAGGATAGCGAGATGTTAAAACTTTGGTTATAATTTTACAATAAGATGCGGGTTTAATTTTGGTGATCATTTACTATTTTTGTCTGTTATATGTTACTATATCTGGTGGTAAGTTAAACATAAGCCGTTTCTGTATGGGTAATGCTATTTGTAGAAGGTACTTCAAGGGCAACGGGGGACAATTTTACTGTAGTTTAGAGAAAGGTTAATTGTGTGCTTTTGTCTGGGTTTTTCATAATATTGTATGGGACTAAGAAGAATTTGGATGCAAACAAGTTCGTTTGCAAGTTTCCTGTGTTAGAAACATCTTTGTGTTATAATCATGGCGTGATACTTGTACTACGAGTATAGAGTGATACAAAACTCGGCGTCAGCACTAACGTTATACTCTTTCCTGTTTCAGTGATAGACAGTAAATTGGCGCTCACGGAACTCGACGAAGACCTGCTCAAGTACTGAGGCGACCCCCCCTCCCCCACACCGCACACACACACACACACACACACACACACAGCTGTGAGCGACTGTGATGTAGCCCTCAGCTGCCTGTGCTGGCTCTACTCATCGTATAGATCTGACATCACTCTACTATTGATCTCAACTGCCTCGTACAGTAAACGACGACTACACCACAGTCGTGTGTAACTTAGCTGCGTTCAGCAGATTACAAATATAGTCGTAGACAAATACTTATATACATATGACAATTTAATAGTATATTTTAAATACCAGATTATCCATTTTATAGAGTTAACTTAGATACAAACTCACGTTCCAGAGTCAGGAGTGTTCCGTAGTCTGTCAAATACGTAGTCTACAAAACTGTTGGTGTACAGCCTAACAAGTTAACGGTTTAAATACACTGCCCGTCTTCAATTTACTGTGTGCGTAATAACTTGGTTGTGTATTACGCTACACTTATAGAGTTATCATCTCTCCTCTCGTACGTAGAGTAGGACACACTGCTTGTGGTGAACAACTCTAGTAATACGCCTAGTTGTAATCCAAGTACTATTGTATCGTAACAGTGTTAGTCTACTATGATATAAGTTAGGTCACAGTTACTGCCATATGTCGCACTGTTCTTGTCGGCTCAACATTATTATAGAATACGTTGGAAGCGATCTCAGGGTCGTGTTGGCTTTAAATGATTTACACAATTATAATACTTTATATGTGTTGTTACACGCGGATCGTCTCGACCGCACTAAATGTGTTTGAGTTTAAAATCTAAGAGATTCAGTTTAAGTTAGATTTTATGTATTATATAATTAGATAAGTAAATTTGTTTCTCTCGTTTTTTCATTCACTTACTGTGCTACAAGTTATTGTAGGTGAAAAGAAAAAGCGACAGAGAACAGTTGCTGGCGACACAGACACGACAGACGCGAACACGCGACTCTGTCTGTGCGGCCAGCAGCCCCTACACCCTAGCCTTAAGTTCACTCGTTCACACGAACACATCACGCAAGAGATTGTAATGCATTTATATTTAAATTGATACCGTCGATATTATCGTAACTTGTGTGACGACGGCCGTGCTCCTGCACAGTCCACGACTGCCAAACTAGTCGCCAGCGGCCACTGGACGCGCGACCTTTTATAGACAATTCTAATTTTTGCGTATATAAGTCAAGTTTATAATTAATTTTACATATTTCGTGCTAGTTCATATTTACGAACAGTAATATATTCTATCCACATTTCTGAGCTCCGGCATTTTATAAAACTGCCCGAGCATTGTACATTGTTCGTAATGTAGTGCTAGCATTATTATCCTATTTAGTATAATTTAGTGATTATTCGACATTTATATTCGATCGGTAAGCTCGGAGTGCGAGATATTCAAATAGATGATTTGTTTAAACTTTTGTGTCATATCGTTAGTAAGTGCCGATATTGTATGTGCGAGTGTGAGTGTGATACCAAATATGTGACGTTTGTGTGGCGGAGCTCCCAGCCGCAGCACTACTGTCGCACGCACGAACTGCCCCAGTGACGTCACAGCGACAGTAGTGCGTGACTCAATACGTCGCTGACGTAGCGGTGACGGCGCCAACATTCAGTATACGTGTAGTCAATTAGCCCTACGTACTCTATATCTCAACTAGAAATTCTTACGATTAATAATGGTACAGATGTGTCGGCTGCGGCCGCTCACCGCTGCGTCGTGTGTCCGCATCTCTAAGTGTGTCGTACACTAAGTGTGTCGTACACTAAGTGTGTCGCACACAAGTGTTACACTGACGCGACACTGTAGCGGTAGCGCCACGCGTTCTCGTTAGGGTAGGATCACTGATGGACTGCTGATGTTTAGGAATATTTTGTACGTAAAGCTCAACGCGAGACCGCTACAGTGTCGCGTGGATGTAACATGTACCCTGTCCTACCCGAGGATGTGTCAAATAAAAGGGAACATGATTCTAAACGTTAACGTTTCCTGCTCACTTTACCGTAGAGGACTTCCTTTTGGAGACAACTTGTGAAAGTATGCTAGTGTTATGTTGTGCCGCTGCTCAAAGTTGTGTCGAGTGGCGCCGGAGCTAGTGCTAGTGCTAGTGCTAGCCCGCGGCGTCGCTCGCGCACAGCACTCTTAGGTATACATTATTTAGCCATTTTGTATTGTTCATTGAAAGAGTGGCGACGTACTGGATAGTGTTAGTGAATGTTAAGTTAAGCTAGAGTTAACGTAATTCCAATGTAATCTTTAACAAGTAGTAATGTAACCAAAAAGAATGGTGGAGTAAGCGCGCGCGCAGCCGCGCCGGACTGTTTCGACGATTGTAAAATAAACAACATTTCATTATCTCTAAAATTATGTTTTTATTCACCAACCTGCGCGCACATTAACCAAGATAAAAAGATCACTTTGTACAAGTAGTAATCCGCAACAAAATAGTGAACCAATAGTGAAGCAGAAAACGCAGGAGAAAGTTCCCGATCGACTGATATTCAGCCTTACTACGATCAGAAGGGTGAAGAGTGGTCGACCGGGAACTTTCTCAGTAGTATTTGCTTACTATTATTATATCTTCATATCACCGTGGAATGAGTGACTGTGGCTGGCACGTGTGGGGAGAAGCAGCCTTATTGCGTAATGAATTCGGCAAGGCAAAGGGAAAAGAGTATGAAAAATCGACCAATCACATAGACGGAAATCCACATCGCATCTTTCATCTCGCATGTTATAGGTAAAATTTTGCTACTTTGAGTTACATTATTGCAATTTTCATAAGGATTTCATTATTTAAAAATTAATTTGTAGCCTAAGAATAATGTAGCTTTAAAGAATTTTTTAAATCGGTTCAGTAGATCCAGAGATTACCCCCTCCAACCTTACAAACTTTACTTCTTTATAATATTAGTATAGATTTTTATAAGACCATAAATGTGAAAACCGACCAAGTGCTAGTCGGACCCGCGCACGAAGGGTTCCGTACCATTATGTAGTAATGGTACGGAACCATTACGTACCAGTATGGGAGCCCCACATAAATACTTATTTTATTCTGTTTTTTGTTGTTATAGCGGCAATAGAAATACATCATCTGTGAAAATTTCAACTGTCTAGCTATCACTACAGAACAGATAAAAGAGGTCACGGTTCATGAGATAGAGCCCGGTGACAGACAGACAGACGGACCGCGGAGTCTTAGTAATAGGGTCCCGTTTTTACCCTTTTGGTACGGAACCCTAAAAACACTTCAATTCAATCTTCTCCTGAAGTTGGCTACAATGGCGGCGCTAGTAAATATCATACTAAGGCCCAGTTTTTTTAAATATGCTAACTAATGGTTTCAAAGAACAATGGCGAAATCTTAGCTGACATAAAGTTGAGCGTCTGAAAGTGAGTTACAGACGAAAGAATTTCTATTAATTGACTACGTTTTTCAAAGTATAACTTTAACTGGTTTACCACGGATAAAAAAAACCATTACAAATGAAATTTAATTGTTTTTTTCGTTAACTCGTATTAGCTTAATATTGCCATTTTACACTTATTCTGCCAAGTGACAAGTAGTGACTATACTTCACAAAAGATAGCTTGATCTCTGCGACAGCTGACAGTATCAATACAGTAACAATAGCGCTTGACAGGCTAACAATAACGTATACATCAGTTTGACATGTCGCAGAGATCAAGCTATCTTTTAAGAAGTATAGTAATTTTAACATTTAACAATACATTATGTCTAAGTGTATGTAGGTGTCCTTGCATGTAGGTAAGAATACTGTAGTGTAGTATAAATAAATGAATTATTTATTTAAAAAAAAGCCAAAAAGACTAGTATCAAGTCAAAAAAAAAAGTTAAACTTCGTTTTTGACGAAGACCTTTTGATGCAAGTCAAAGTCGCTTCATCATCATCATATCAGCCGAAATACGTCCACTGCTGGACATAGGCCTCCCCCAAGTGTCGCCACATTGACCGGTCCCGCGCGTCTTGTAACCAGCGGATCCCCGCAACCTTCACCAGGTCATCGGTCCACCTGGAGGAAGGCCTTCCAACGCAAAGTATTCCGGTTCGCGGTCGGAATACGCCACTCCATTCTGCCCCATTGGCCATCCGTCGCTTAAATAAATAAATATACTCTTCAAAGAGTTTATTTTACATTCATGCTGAAATAATTAGGAAAAGGCAATACTAATGCGATATTGCCCTTTTACTTCCACGAAATTGAATAATATTGCCTATTAAACACATTATCAAAAGTTACCCAGGCATAACCTCATGAAACTTAATTTTCTGGGGGACTTTAACGCCCATCATAAAGAGTGGCTGTACCCGTACCGGAAAACTGACCATGGCGGGTTAGAGGCGCGCAAGTTTTCTCTATCGCTAGATCTAACCCAGCTGGTGAATGTGGCAACGCGGATACCGGATGTTGACGGCCATACACCCAATTGTTTAGACCTTCTCCTGACAACTGATCCGGACAGCCATTCGGTGTCGGTCTCAGCCCCGCTGGGAACGTCTGACCACTGTCTGGTGAAATCCGTATCGACTTGCTCTCCTCCAGATGAGAGCCCTAGAGGCACGAGGCGAGTATGGCAATACGAGTCAGCAGACTGGGACGAGATGCGGCACTTTTTTGCGTCTTATCCTTGGCAGCATGTGTCCTTCTCCTCGAGTGACCCCTCGAGCTGTGCCGACGCGGTTGCGGATGTGATTCGGCAGGGAATGGAGTATTTCATTCCATTTTCCGACATTCCGCTCGGTCACAAATCCCGCCCTTGGTATAATTCAGAATGCGCCCACGCTGAGGCCCGAAAAGAGTCTGCCTACCAAGCCTGGGTCGGGGCCCGTGACCGCAAAGTAAGAGCACGTAGGGTTCGCGCGAGGAAAAGAGCCTTTAATTCTGCCACCAAGTTCTGCAAGCGGGTTATGCGTCGGGCACGTTTTGACCATATTGGACGTATTGGGGCCAAGCTGGCATCGTTCGCATCGCAGCCTCCGGGTAGTAAACAGTTCTGGTCCCTGTCTAAAGCGGTTGAAGCGAATTTCTGTCGACCCACTTTACCTCTAATGCTGAAACCTGATGGGTCGCTGGCTCACTCTGCGAGTGAGAAAGCAAATTTATTTGCATCTCTCTTTGCTAGCAATTCGCGTCTGGAGGCTGGCTCCAAGCAACCACCTACTATACCTCACTGTGACTCTTCGATGCCGGAGATCGCTGTGTACACTAAAGAGGTCCGGAGAGTATTGTCCAGTCTAGACGTGAACAAGGCCAGCGGGCCTGACGGCATTCCAGCGAGAGTGCTGAGGCAGTGTGCGCCTGAACTGTCTCCTGTATTGACACGCTTGTTCCGCCTCTCTCTTGTAAAAAGAACGGTGCCGAAATCCTGGAAGCTTGCAAATGTGCAACCAGTGCCCAAAAAAGGCAACCGTGCAGACCCTGCCCATTACCGTCCGATCGCCATTACCTCCATTCTGTGCAAAGTTATGGAAAGGGTACTGAACAGCAAGTTGCTGACCTACCTTGAAGACAATAATCTCCTCAGTGACTGTCAATATGGCTTTCGCCGGGGACGGTCAACTGGCGATCTTCTTGTGTATGTCACGCACTGCTGGGGCGAAGCCATCGAGAGACACGGCGAAGCACTTGCTGTATCGCTTGATATCTCGAAGGCCTTTGACAGGGTCTGGCACGTGAGTCTGCTTAGTAAGCTTCCTGCATATGGCATCCATGCTGGTTTTTATAGCTGGATATCAGACTTCCTCAGTGAACGGTCGATCCGAGTAGTCATTGACGGCTGCTCCTCTGACCTTATGGCTATTGATGCCGGAGTTCCTCAGGGGTCTGTTCTCTCTCTGCAACTCTTTTCCTGCTGCACATCAATGACCTTCTTCAGCCTGGTATTGTTGGGTACGCAGATGACAGTACTGTTTCAGAGAGATACTTGTCCAGCGCAAAAATCAGCGTGGATGAAGTTCGTTCCTTGAGAGAGGCTATGGTGGAGCGGACAGATTTGACCTTAAGCCTTGTCTCCCAGTGGGGTGATGACAATCTGGTCTCCTTTAACGCCACCAAAACACAGGCGTGTCTTTTTACCGCTAAAAGGAGTCTTTTCGATCAAACTCCTACTTTTCGGGGTGCGTCTGTTCCTGTGACTGATCGGCTCGAGCTCCTAGGCATGGAGTTGACATCCAGTCTCAACTTTGGCGCCTCCATTGAGTACAAAGCCCAAATTGCGGCCAAAAAACTAGGCATCCTAAATAAAGTGAAGCGATACTTTACGCCTGGACAGCTTTTAACCCTATACAAAGCGCAAGTCCGATCCTGCATGGAGTATTGCAGCCACCTTTGGGATGGCTCAGCTAAATATCAGCTTGCCGCGCTTGACTCGGTGGAACGCAGAGCCAGGAGGCTCATTGGCGACGTTGAGCTGGCGGGTGCCAGGCTTCACAGCTTGGCTCATCGCCGCAAGGTTGCCTGCTTGTCGGTCTTCTACAGACTGTACTTCGGTGAGTGTGCTCAAGAACTCCACGACCTCATCCCACCAGCCCCCTTCTACCATCGGACATCTAGACGCACTGCAAGTTATCATCCTTACCTTGTTGCCATTCCACCAATTCGCACCAAACGCTTCCAAACATCCTTCTTAATGCGCACAGCGGATGAATGGAACTCGCTACCTGCGTCAGTGTTTCCGAATGCATTCAACCCGAATCTCTTCAAAGTTAGAGTGAACAGGCTTCTTCTGGGTAAGCTCACTCCATCGTCGACTCTGTCTCTGTCACCTTTGACCTAGACTAGAGTCAAGAGCAAACCCATCACAAATAAAAAAAATAATGAAAACAAAACAAAAAATCATGATTGAATATCTATTATTCTCGGCGTTCTTGAACAAACTTTCTAACACAAACTAATTCAGAATATGACACTGAATTAAACGGCTTATTCGGCTTAGGACAGATTGCAGACCGAACGCAGACTGAAGTAAATTGCGCACGCGGTACAAAAATGCTTATTTAAATTAAAAGACATGAATTGTACGGGTGGACCGTACATGATGTATTGCCGTTACGTTACTAAAAACAGAATAAAATAAATATTTAAGTGGGGCTCCCATACACACAAACGTGTTTTTTTGCGATAATGGTACGGAACTCTTCGTGCGCGAGTCCGACTCGCACTTGGCCGGTTTTGTTATTTTGATTTTGTATTTTGTTTTCTTAATGATTTTAATTATTTTTATTTTGGCTTTATTATTTTGATTAATGAAATTATGATTTTGATTCTTGTATTTTTATTTTTAATATTTTTGTATTGTTTTGTTTTATTAATATATTTTAATTATTATGATGATTTGACCAGTATTTTAAATTATTACTCATAATTTTATTGAATTGAATTGTGACTATGTAGTTAGAGGCGGCAATGTTATCATGATGTGTGCTATGTATGTACGCCGTACTTGTCATGTGCATTGGTTCTGTAATTGTATTTTTTTTCTGTCGATGTAATTAATGTATGTGATGTGGCTGTACTGATTTAAATAAATAAATAAATAGGCAGAAAACAAAGTGATAAATAACCAAGACGTTTATTTGACTGCGCCCACTGGGCCGCCAACACTTAGGCTACTTAACAATTACTAGGCTAGTATAAATACATAGGCATAACTAATGAATACTGTCTCGTGTGTCAAGGTATCAATGTACAAGCTCGACGTGTTCATGGTACAAGCACGACGAGGGGGAAGTCGAAGATGACGACGATTTTGAGGACGATGACGATGATGAGGGAAAGTATGATGTCTGCTGCTGCCACAAATCCACGCTCAGCCGGTGTTCTGCGGAAATCAAACATATATATAAAAATATGTACAGAAAAGTCTAAGCACGCTGGGTCAGGGAATCACACCCAAGCGAAGAGAGCCAAAATAAATAACGTTGTACCAACAAACAACATTCAAAAGGCCGTCAAGTCGCATAACTAAGAGGTCAAATTACATGAACTTGCAAAATTTTACCTCAAGTTCTGCCAGTGTTGTTTTACTATGTATACTTCTCTCAACACACAAACATAGGTTTTAATACAAACATAGGTACCTACCTCATTCGTTTAAATCAATCAATTTCTAGCAATTTTTGTCCTTTTCTATTTTTGTTTCTAAAATATGTAGGTACAATGTAGTAAATAGTTGATTAATAATAACTAATTAATGATTTATACACTTTTGTACTGTTTTTTTTAGTAAAAGTATCGTATTCCAAATTTAATAGATTATTCAATTTCAGGTGTCATGACTGTTAGACACTTGGATAAAGTTCCGTACTCATTATCCTTTCGCCAGTTAATTTAATTATACCTTGTATAACCAGTTTTCTTATCTAGTTTTTTATTTTATGTTTGTAAATGACCTGTTTTTTTATATTTTTTTAATTTTTTGTTCTTCTACATAACATTAGATACGAAAATGTTTATCAAGATCCGAAAAATCTATTAAGCTTTTTGTAATATTTTGATTTTTTTAATCAATTAATAAATAAGCAATAAAACAATCGGTTTTTTTGCATATCGAACGAAAATAAATGTATGGTCTCAAAACTTGTGTAGATAGTTTTTATATATCTACCTATCTATATAAAACTATACTGACTGACTGACTTATCGATCATCGCACAGCCAAAACCGCTAGGCCTAGAAGCATGAAATTTGGCAGGAAGGTTGAGGAACCTTCATTTCTAATCCATTTCCATTTCAAATCCTTTCTTAGTGCTCACTTACGTCACTTGAGGAAGTGACGTAAGTGAGCACTAAGAAAGGATTTTTGGAAATGCCACCCCTAACGGGGTTGAAAGTTTGTATGGAAAATCTAATTCTTGAAACTTGGCACAAATATTAATCTAAGTAAATGATGTCATTATTAGTTTTTCGAAACTACCCCCAAAACATGTATTTTTTTTTTTTAGTTTGTTTGGAAGTATCTGATTTCTTGGGTCTAATAAATTTGAAACTTGGCACAAATTCTAACCTAAATGAATAATAAAGGTTGTTATTATTGTGTTTTGAAACCACCCCCAAAAGACGATTTAGGGTCCCCGCACACGGGGCCACCGGCCACAACCACAAAACGTCGCCACTGGCATATTTCCTGTAGTTTTCATACATTTTGTATGGACTCGCCGCACACGGTTGACGCTGGTGGCCGCCACACGCTACACGCTTCTAGCTTCTCGTGGCGGTGTTTGTGGCTGTCGCGTGTGGCCCATGTGCGGCGACACTTAGGAGTGTTAAAGTTTTTTGAAGAATCTTATTACTTAATTTAATAAACTTAACATAAATACCACAGATAATATAATACTAGCATACAGATGCCTCGTTCCATACAAAAAATCCGCCGACATATCTAGCGTTTTTCGTCTGATTAGGATGATTATTTTTATAAGTACTTCAATCACGTTTGGTGTTTGTTTTGCGATTGTGTTGTACGATTTAGCGGGTGTTAAAGTTTTTTTGAGGAATTTTATGTCTTGGGTAAATAATGTTGAAACTTGACATATGTACCAACCTGTGTAAACAATAAAGGTTGTCATTATAAGATTTTCGAAACTAACCCCAAGCTAAGAATTTTACTGGACAGGGTTTCGTTTTTGTCGTAGGATTCTAGGGGAGCACTAAGCAGGCATATTCGGCAATTCAACCTTTATGGGGGTAAAAAGGTGCAAAATTTGCTTGTATGAAAAATGTAATTCCATGCGAATAAAATAAATAATCAAAATTTTCATAAAACTTTTTTTTAACTAACCCCCAGATCTGAATCTTACTGCGCAATCTGACATATTTGGGTAGTTCAAAACTCGATCCTCAAGATCGAGTTTTATCAGAGCAAAAAGGGGTTATTAAGTTTTTTGGGGAGGATTTTACTTTGTGGCGGCAACATAAAACTTATTATTCTTTAAGTCAAATAACGAATCGTCCCAAACCAATAAACCCTGTATATCTACGATACCTACCCCATTTTTATTGATTTAATAATATCTAATATTCGGTCGCCTTCACTAACTGGACTTAAGAAAGTAATTTATAGGATACTAGCTTCTGCCCGCGGCTTCGCCCGCGTTAAAAGTGTTTTATCATCTCAAGGGAATACAAACTATCCTATGTCCTTCCCAGGGTCTCAAACTATCTCCATGCCAAATTTCATCTAAATCAGTTCAGTAGATTACTCCCTACAACCTCACAAACTTTACCTCTTTATAATATTACTAGCTGTTGCCCGCGGCTTCGCTCCCATGGACCACCCCACAGGACCCGTTTCCGGGAATAAAAAATAGTTTTGGAACCTATTCGGTACAAACAAACAAAAAAACAAAAAAATCTTTCCTCTTTATAATATTAGTATAGATTATAGTATAGGTAAACGAAATCACGCGAACGAAGTCGCGGGCGGAGTGCTAGTTTCTCATAATGAGGCTAGAGCGTTTAAGGTCCGTTTATATCTACAGACACTGAGCGTGCCAGACATGTGCCGTGGCAGACAAAATCATATTCTTTTCTACAGTGTCTATTAACGTATTTATATCTATCGTTACACGGCCGCGCAGACACCAACAGACATGGGCCGTGCGCGGCCAATATTCGCGGAAAGAATATTTTGTCTGTACGGATCATGTTTGTACGTGTCTGTAGAGCTACCTACCGGGCAGTGTGAACAGAGTATCGGAACCGGGCAGACGACTTTTGTTTTATTTACCTGTCGCAATCGCGCAACAACAACGCAATTATGAATAAATCTTCCTCAGAGAAGTGTCTGAACATTGTGAAAGCTGTTCATAAACTGCTTATAGAGCGGTCCCGACACGGCACGCTCAGATGTAAATAAACGGTGTCTGTCGGTGTCTGCCCTGGCACGTGTCTGACACGTGTTTGATACGCTCAATATCTGTAAATATAAACGGACCTTTACGCGCGCCATCCGATCCGAATTTGAATTAAAGTTCTGAGTTCTAATCAAATTGTAAGAACCTACGTATACAAGTGACCCCCAAACTAGAGATATGCCTGTAGTTGTGGGTCAGAGTAGCGCCATGCTGGTAGTTACAGGATTGTGTATTACGGGCACCATTGTTCGGTTCGAGTTCTATCCGAAGGTCGAGTTAGCTTGGAGTGTGGCTGTGTGTGTACGTACAGAGGCGGGGCCGCTGCTCGTGCTGGCGCGCGGCAGCTAGCAGCAGGCGGTCGAGCTCGGCGCGGCACGAGCAGTGCAGGAACTCTCGCGGCCGCACGCCGCGGAACACCTCCGCGATGGACGGCTTCACGTTGTAGAAGATGATCGTCTGCCCGCGCAAGTGGAAGTCGTCTATCAAAGCCTTTATGCCCTGTAAATTGACAAATGTTTTGGGATTAGGATTTTACTTGTATGCAATTATTAAAATGTTATTTGAAGACTGTTAGAACGATTACTGCCCACTGCGAAATTAATGATAAGTTATGTCAGAACAAGCTAGCTTAGTGTCCAGGGGCGACAAATTCGATTGAGGCCCCGACGCACGGGTGGAACACACACAACACTTCTGCGTGTCTAGACGGAGGAGATAAAGAAGAAGCAGGTTTACCTTGGCGGCGGTGAAGTCGGCGGCCTGCACGTGCGTGGCGTCCAGCACGAGCGGCGTGTCGGTGTGGTGCCGCTCGGCCGCCTTGCGCAGCGCGCGCCGCACGAACTCCGCCGACGGGAACGACAGCGAGCGGTCCACCACCGCCACCAGGTGCGCGATGCCGTCGCTGGACTGGGGGGAGGGACGGCCATTAGTAATACTCTTCACCTAATCTCGGTTCGACCAGTATCAACAGAAGCCAGCTAGCAACAGTATAGTACACAATTGCGGACTTGGGATTCGAACCCCGGGTCCCGTGATGTGCAGCCGCTAATCTTTAAAGCAGTCGAAAGGCCAGCCAAGACAATGTGTAATTTAGGCTATAAACCCTATAAACAAATTTGGATCAATGCAAGCTCTAGACAAGTGTCATTCGATGTTAGCTATGGCGTTGGTCCAAATGCCAACATGTAAGCGATTGATCAAAAAAAACTTTTTACAAACAAAATCCCACCAACTTCCAAATAAGAAAACTACAAAGTGAAAAATAACTTTATTTTTGGAAGTCGGTGTCTTTCGAAGGTCTGTACCATTTTTTTGCGTTATGGACACCGACTTCCAAAAATAAAGTTATTTTTCACTTTGTAGTTTTCTTATTTGGAAGTCGGTGGTATTTTTTTGTAAAAAGTTTTTTTATTTTTCACTTTTTAGTTATACCTACCTAATAGGCAAGTTGTTTAGTAAGTTTCCTATAACGCCAGAATAGATTACCCGAATATCATGAAACTTGAAGAAAACCGATCAAATGAGAGATCTGCTTACCCCTTAAGACCGTACTGGCGTGATGTTATGTTATGAAATGGTATAAACAATAAACAGACATGCGATTGCAGCAGTCCCGAGAGATTTGCCGTTATTTATTGAAGAGTTCTGTTGTATATCTTCGAAGTTCTTCATCAGATCTCCACCAAATCAAAATGGGACCAATTTCGGAACATATTTTTTCAAACAAAAAAAGATTTTTCAAAATCGGTCCACAATTGACGGAGATATCGGTGAACATACATAAAAAACATACAAGAAGTTAACATAGAACCTCCTCCTTTTTCGAAAGTCGGTTAAAAATCAAAATCAGGTAAGCTAATAACGTTACTTCCTACCCTGTAATCTCCTACCCTGTGTCGGAACCGTTAAAATTGACAATGCATATGCATCATTCATGGATAAACATGACCATGGGTAGGTAGATCACTCCCTCGACGTAATAGCTATCGGTACATCGATAGCGTTGTACTCACGACGGCAGTGGTGACCTTGACGGAGGGCCGGGCGGACGCGTACAGCAGGAACACGAGGTTGACGGCGATGCCGATGACGATGCCCAGCTCCAGCCGCAGCATCAGGCACGTCACGAACGTCACTACCGCCGGGATCAAGTCTAGCTCTGCACAAACAAATAAATAATTTTAATTGCTGATATTCAAGGTATTCCTGGGATGGTCTCGCGTTAACTGGAATAGTAACGGATACAATATCTTTCGGCTTCAAGATTATTCTGCCATCGTAAACCATTACGGTATGCTGAGAGAATGAAGAGCTAGAATGCAGGTGACTTCAGTAATGACGGCTTATGACATGTATCTATGAAACAAGATATATGCTTGATGTTTTTATGACCACCCGAAATCATTCCAGACATTAAGTTTCAATCAAGACACGATTTGTTCAAAATTCAACTTTCAAAAAAAGGAAATTGTTAAAACTGTTCTGGACAACATTTTTAACTCGACAAATGTAGGTACTGAGATAAAGCCCAGAGGATTATAGTTGATGACATAGGGCCAATTTAAAAACATATTTAAATAATTTTCCAAAAATTAACTTCATGTAAATAAAGACGTTTAACCACAGAACCAGGCTAAAGATGCAGAAGAAAAAGCATGTATGGAGTATAATTTACTTTTAGTCCTCCAGATAGGCTTGAAGACGTGCAGCTCCATCATGAAGACCACGGCGGCGATGATGACAGCTGCCAGCGACGCCTTCGGAATGTAGTAGAAGTACGGCGTGAAGTACTGGAACAAGAATGACCATATATCTGACAGTTGTAGATAAATGTAGTAGGATAGCCTACGAGTCGTCAGGCCCCATCCCGATCGTGTTGCGCTCGCAAACGCAAATGCTAAGGGATCAATGTTTAATTCTCAAATTGAACAAAGTGTGGATAATAGATTTCTCATAGGCAGCCGTGATACCCCAATGCCGCGGCAAGCGTGTGGCTCCTGTGCATGACGTCTGAGTAGTGTCGGATTGCCGTCCCATACTCCAATCGGACTAAGGGGAGATAGTCACTATGCACACGCTTGTGCTCTATGTATTCAATATCTCCGCGTCCAATCGAATGTCCGAGAATTGGTCTGGAGGATTATTTAATTAAGATACGTCACCTGCAAGGACAGCAGCACCAGCGCACCCGTGTAGAGTCCGCCGGCGGTGGTGGCGACGCCGCTGGCGTGGTTGACGGCGCCCCGCGACAGCGCGCCCGACACCGGCATGGAGTGCACCAGCGCCGACGCCATGTTGCACACGCCCAGCGCCACCATCTCCTGTGTTGCGTCCACGTACTTGCCCTCTGCTATAAATCATTCGTCCTTTGTTTAAAACTTAATTTTTGACTTCATCTCAACGTGTCGCTATAGAATGTAAGTAAATACACAAGCCAGTTTGATTAGCCCGCTGCATTAATACAGCAACCAACTTTTTCTTTGACTACTTACAAACTTGATCCGCACAAAAAAAAACAAATATTAGACAGTATGACACTTACAGAAGACTTTGGCGAGTGCGATGTTCTCGAGTATGGACAGCAGCGGCACCACGAAGATGGCGGAGCCTAGCGTGGAGGCCATCTCCGAGAAGGTGTAGGTATGGTTGCCCACCGTGGCCGAGAAAGGCGGCAGCGACAGCTCCGGGAGACCAGGCTTCACCTCTCCTGGAGACATATGACAGCTGTTAGAAATGTCTCAGTAGCAGCCTACAGTTTGGATTTGTGGCAGGGTGGCTAATGGGAATAGTTAGTGAAGTATTGATTACATATCCCATTTCGAGTGGGGTTTAATAGCTGACAATCCGAATCGCAATCCTTGAAGTTTTACAAAGTAAATACTCCGGCAAGACTGTTCCGGATGTCCACTGAATACTCTATGTTGATTATGTTCACCTGTGAGCACGAAGGGCGCCTTCCTCTGTGTGTCGAAGTAGTAAGCGAGCGCGGCGCACACCAGCACGACGAGGATGTTGCGCGTGGTGGACAGGAACCACAGCGCGTGCGCCACACCGCGCCGCGCCAGAGAGCCGCCGGCTGCGCCACCCGCGCCTTCCGCGCCCGGGGACTCCGGCTCCGGTTTCGGGTTCACTTTTATGTCTTTTACTTTCTGGAAGAAGCACAACTCATCAGTTTTCCAATATAAATGTCTATACATTAGCGACGGAAGAAGATACAGACAACATTCTACCAATATAAATGGGCTCTAGTCTTGGGCTCTTTTTGAATGCCAAAATTACATTAGGGTCTCGTCAAAACGCCCGCTCTTGTCAAGTTTTTAGTATTACAGCTGGGAAGTAGAAGTGGGTCATACCAAAGCCCTTGTTCAAGCTGCAGAGCCAGATTGTAAGCTATATGCCAATACTAAGTCAGTCCCGCAGTAGGCTGCGACCTGCGAGGTACGTACCCTGAGCAGCAGCAGCACCACGATGCAGGAGATGCCGAGCACGGAGTCCCACAGGCGCGTCTCGCCGATATGTTCGTACAGCCCGGTCCACACCTGCAACACCCGCATTTTTTTACAAACTTTCTGTGACATACACACATGGAAACGGACTGCCGCATTGTCACAGTAAAAATATACAAACAGTATGGAAACTACCTGCAAACGCTCGAAACGGCACACTCACACAAACATACGCACCGACGAGACCGCTCGGGGCGCTCGGGTACTTCTGCGGTGCTGTCAGTACCTACTGAGCACCGCGACGCGACGAGTGGTCACGTATGTTTGTGTGAGTGTGCCGTTTCGAGTGTTTGTAGGTAGTTTCCATACTGTTTGTATATTTTTACTGTGGCATTGTCGCGTCGCGCTTGTCTGTAGGAGCGATAAGATGATGACTCGTAGAAAAAACAAAAAAAAAACTTCTAATGCCTAAACCTGTGAGAATTTGATAAAGTCTCTTAGTAGTTACAACATATCTGCCTATCAAGAAGAAGATTGTAAATAAGTAAGTATGATGAGATTAATGTGACTATTTAGATGAACTTAAGTATTTCTGTAGCACTAAGTATTTATACATAGAGGCAACAAAAGTCGAAGGCATGTCGTCGTTGTAAACGAAGGTCGATAGAAACCGCTGTCAAATCGAGACATGCAAAAAGTTTCTAATGATGTTAACAAAAAGTGCTCCTAATTATTTATTAACTGCGCAAAATCGTGCCAGCCTCGTTATAAACGCTTTTTACATCACCTGCCACTGTACACACGTTTTATAGACGGACAAACCTACTGAGTGATTGATGGATTGGTACATGTTCTGCGACATTATCATTACATGGTACTTTTTAAACAAAAATACAGGATATAGATCTAGTTAAGTTCATAAAGGCGAATTCATTAAAATCTTAATTATACCTAGATAAAGAGATTAATATATTTTTCTGCTTTTTTTTCATATACCTACACAAATCTAATTACCGAGATACAGAACTCGTCCTAGTTCGGCTACAGATGCTCCCATGTTGCATAATTTTAAGTACTGGCCTGTAATACTTTATGAAATTTGTTGTATTACTTCAGTCTACCGATAAGGAACTGGTATTTAGAATGCAAAAGAGATGTATAAGGTCAATGTTAGGTCTAAAAACAACAGATAGTTGTCTTTCCCTTCTTATTTATTTTGGAAACAGCTTTGTTTGTAAAAAACAATCCAAAATTATTTAAAAAACTGTCGGAAGTTCGAAGAAATCCAATACGGACTCAATATCATAACCAGGTGTGTCATGTGAAATGTAAAACTGCGCTAATGCAGAAAAGTTTTTTTGGTATTGCCCCGCGCATTTATAATAAAGTACCTATATAATAAAAAATATGACTGTAATAAAATTTAAAAGGGCGCTAACCGAAATATTAATTGACAATTGTTATTACAAAGTTGACGACTTCCTTAAGGCCGTGCCCTGACCAAAAAATCAGTATGAGATATGAGCATTCCTATTGGCCTAGCGGCACTGGTGGCGCATGAATTACGGTAGTGAATACGCCCAGATTTTGGAATAAAATCTTTATAAAATCGAATATTGGTCTTTTGAAAAAAATTAAACTTACAAAATGTTCGTTATAAAATTGTCTATCCATTAGTGTTGGAATAAAAAATAATTAATGAATACTTTACGAGAAGATGCATGCTATCAATAATTATTTCACATTTTTATGGTTTTGTTGGAAAGGGATTAGTGACACGTATACATCTTTAAAAAAAAAAGTGTACTACAATTTTAGAATCAACATTATGTAGAAATTTAATGTATTTTATTAATTGATATTTCTTTTTAAATAGAGAGTAGATAGCTCTTAAAAACTGCACAAAATTCGACTAGCGACGCGTTTTGCTCGGGGACGCGCCTTAATGACGAATCGTTGACTGTTTGACTTCTTTTATTATTATTGTTATAGATGCTACCAAATATCCTTTTTTTTTTTTTTTTTTTTTTTTTTGTGGGAAATCATCCAATGACTTCTCCCGCTCTATCCTCAATATCCTGATTGACATATTTTGATCATATTTTGTTTTGACATCATTGTGATAATTTTTACTAGCGTAACCAGTCCGACATTTATGCATAACATTTTATTTAACTAAACTTGACATGTATAATTTTTTATGATTTGACATTTATCTTTATTCGTATTTTATTTTTTTAATTTGATTTAATTTTAAAATTGAATAATATTTGCATGCCCACGCGACGGTAGAATATGGAGGACCGTATTATGTAAAAAGGAACATCTATGTATCAATTACCCATATTTGCAAAGAAATAAATGATTTATTTATGATTTACTTTGGTGAAATTAATATTATATAATAATTGCTTGAGTAGTAGGCAAATTTAAATGAAACTTTATACTGCAGCGGACTCTAAATGATCCGTGTCAAACTTTGCAACCAGGGATTCGGGCTATATTTGGACCGCACCCACCTTCAGAATAAAACACGACGTGAAAGTTGTGTGTGGCTTTTAAAACTAAGAGCTTACCTGTAAGAACTTGCCTCCTGGGAAGCTGAGGCCGAGGATGTCCTTGACCTGCGTGGTGGCGATGATGATGGCGGCCGCCGACGTGAAGCCTACGGACACCGGCCCGCTGATAAAGTCGATCAGGAACCCTGAGCGCAAGGAACGAGGAGTATTACTTGATGGCCCAATTGCATCAGGTGCTGTTCCATGTAAGTGATGACTGACACAAGACATCTTCGATAAGCAGTCTATTACCGTAACTCTTTTAAACTGCGTCAAGAGCTAAGTTTCAGTGTATGACTAAATGGGTAACAATCTGATAAGGAACGCATGAATAATTGCATGTAACATCATTAAAATAACAGAGCTGCATTGGTGCGGCTGCCCGGCTGGTATCACACATACTGTGTTGCTGAAGTGGTCATCCACATAGTTAGTATAGTATGCGGCTGTTGACATTCCGTTGCAATCACCTCATGAAATGTAAAGTAGTTGTAGAATTAGACGTTTGAAGTAGAATAGCTTATTAGCATCATCATCGTTACAGCTTGGAATTAACCACTGCTGCCTCTTTATAACCCCCGATGGAATAAGAGGGATGTTATAAGTTTGACGTGTGTACCTGTGTGTTTGTTTATTTGTGTATATGTCTGTGGCATCATAGCTCCTAAACGAATGAACCGATTTTCATTTAGTTTGTTTTTGTTTGAAAGGTGTCATTACCGGGCGTGTTTTTAACTATGTTTAATGAAAATCAGTTCACCCGTTCAAAAGTTATAGGCGTCTTACTGTTTAAATCGGAGTATTTTCGCAAGATCAATCAATCTGCCTAGCCTTTTCCCAACTATATTGGGGTCGGCTTCCAGTCTTACCGGATTCAGCTGAGTACCAGTGTTTTACATGGAGCGACTGCCTATCTGACCTCCACAACCCAGTAACTGGGTAACACGGTACCCCTTGGCTAGACTGGTGTCAGATCTCAGGCTTCTGTCTACCCGTAACGACTGTCAAAGATCTTCAAATGACAGCCGGGACCAACGGCTTAACGTACTTTTTGAGGCACGGGCGAAACTCGGTATGTTCAAATGGTCACCCATCCCCGGACCGACCTCGTCATTATCGACCAGTGCAGCGGTTATTATTTAGCCACGAGCTATAAGATTTCGTGTCAAAATTACGTGTTCGATAGATTGTCGATCGAAGCGTGTCTACTACAAGATAAATTAGGTAGTTTAAAAAGTATGAAATAAAAAAAAATGTCGGAGGTTTTGGGAATTTTTACTTGTTTTTACAGAGAGAACACCACAGAACATAATATTTCCTAAAGAGGAGAACAGTTTGTTACCAAAGCCGCGCGGCGCCGCGTCCGTCGGCGTGGCTCAGGCTATTGTTACTGAGAACTGTAGGGACTGGACCACAGAACAGATAGTAGGCGTTTTTATTGTTCTTTTGACTGGACTGTCGGCACATGTGCAATATGTGCATGTCAGCTGCATGTGTTATTATAACGCAATTTGTTTTGGAATGTTTCATTAGCATCCTGACGTGCGAGCAGGGGGGTGACCATAAGCTCTTAGAGCGGTATCAATTTGAGATCTAATAAGGGACAGATGTATCTGACGTGTATACATCTGTCACTTACTCGATCTCAAATTGGTACCGCTCTAAGAGCTTATGGTCACCCCCCAGCTCTGCTCTGAGGCGCCAGCAGTGAACAACAACATCACAGAGGAGCGTTAGAAATGCTTTTTGCAAAAAAATCTGTTCTTTGCTACTTTTCTGTTTTTAGTTACCTGAATTATTCGGTTGGTTGGTCAAAGTTTTATAAGCAGCATATGCAGGCATAACAATAATAAGATATGCTGCGCCGATACTAAATGAATAAGAGAAAGGCCCAATAATGTTGATGATGTAGTTAGATTATCCTAGGGCATATATTAATCCTGTGGTTGAAATTATTCTGAAAATGTTTGTTTTTTTTTTGTTGTTATTTGAAATTGCTGAGCGTGTCCAGTCACAGTGTTTCAAAGGTAAAGTAAAGAATTTAAATAACTAAGTACCGTTTAAAACCCACCAGTCTCTGAATAACAATGACCTGTAAATGATCTGTTTGGCTTCTATTTAGTAAATTAACAACAAAATGCTGACAATAGAGAGAAACCCGCGCACACAGGTATTGTACAATTGTGCTCAATTGTTGCGACTACAAACGGCTTTGAAAAAACGCTTCTCATTTCACAGTTGGATCGGTCTACGCGAGCGTCGGTCTCTGTTACGTCATACGAATGACACCTGTCACATGTCACGTGTGGGTCACTACAGGGACCTTGTTGTGACATATCATCGAAAGCGTGGCGATAGCGATTGAATTTCAAAACCCCCGACACATTTTTATTTCATGCTACATAATTTATCTAGTAGTAGACATGCTTCGATCGACAATCTATTGAACACTCAATTATGATACGATATCTTGCGAATACAACCCCAATTCAAACAGTAAAACTTTTGAACGGCTGAACTGATTCTCATCAAAAGAATACTTGCTCCAAACAGAGCTGTTACAGATAGTGACGACAAGAACTCACCAAGCTGCAGTATCCCCATGAGCAGCTCAACGCAGCCGGAGAGGAAGGCCAGCAGCACGGCGAACTCGGGGCCCAGCCCGTGCAGGTTCTCCCTCGTGAGGATGGCAGCGATGGCTGTGGGGCCGATGGCGGAGTCCTTCACGCTACCGAACACCGTGTACACGAAGCACGCCATGAAGGACGAGTACAGGCCGTACTGCGGCGGCAGCCCCGCCACGCCCGCGTACGCTATCGCCTGCGGGATCACCGTCAGGCCCACGGTGATACCTGTGGAACGAGACCACGATACATGTTATTTTTAAAACAGATAGAACAGATGGAAAAGATAAATTTGATAATGCTAATAGATTTAAAAATACCGCATGCTGAATGCCAAACAATCAGAATATAAAAAGCTTATCATTACTTCTTCCAAAAATGGATGTTCTATGGATGGTCTCCACTTCTATCGTTGATTATCATCATTTCTTAAAGTTATTTTACTAGAAATTGACTGACGCACGATATAACCTTAGACTATAGTGTAGATCACTCGGCGCGTTCTCAGTTTTCAGCGCGCACGCAGTTCGGCCCGAGGATGGAACCGACACTTTAATATAGTCGTATGTTACTTGGCACGATTAGCTATAGCTAGCTGCTAGTATTCACTCTTTAACTTTTCTTGTGTCACTGGGTGATATGGGGCATATCTTTGCCACAGTACGCTATGTATCTGTCGTAGGCTGCTACGCTGGTACTACGCCGGTGCTACGCCGCTGCTACGGCTACGAGTCTACGAGATACATCGAGATAATAGTACATTATGGTAAGTACAAGTGTGAGAGCCGAGGACGGTAATCATCAATACACACGTGTATCATACGACGTTTTTCAACACACTTGTGAATAAAATAATACATAAAATAATTTTCAACAGTGAAAACTAGTTGTGAAAAATAGTTCGCAATGGCGGGAAAAAAATATAAGCTTTCCTATGCGCGCGCATCTATGGCGATCGGCCATAGACTAAAATAATGTTTCTTTTTTTTGCCTTTTCGCCGATAGCGTTTTAGCCACGTACAAAATGGGGAATTTCATGCAACTTCGTATTGAAATTATCTATTTAAATACGAAGTTGCATGAAATGAGCAATCAATAGGTACATTAATTTATTTGTACTATTGAGCACCATCTTTTTTGTATCGAAACGTTTTTAGGAACAAAGCAACTCAACAACAGTTTGATTACAGGTATCATTATGTGCCTTTATGGTTAGTATCATCTGAGTAAAGTGATCTCCTGATCAGACCTGAAATAGTTTCTTCATGAATTAAATTAATTATATGAAAAACGTTTCAATTTCGATGCACCGCGCCTGATTCCTAGCGCGTGACATTTAATTTATTCGCCTTTTTCTCGGCGAAGGCGTTGTCGCAGATAAATTAGATCGGTACAGTTTTTACGATGAGTGAACAATCGCAGAGTCGACGAAAGTGGGTAATTGTCGCCTCGCAAAAACGTTGAGCCGACTGTAAAGTGCTTCAGTGTTTAATACATCAATTATAAACCAAGGTTTGTTAGTGAAGGGGATCCTGAGAAACTACTGAAGATTTGAATATTCGCTACAGTTTGGATAAAGTGATCCTAAATCATGCCTCCGTATTGATATGCGTAGGTTGCTGACTGTACCGATTGTTAGTTTTTCACTTAGTGTTGATTGAAGGGTTTTAGTTAAAGTGAAAGCAATCATCATAATTTCAATCGAAAGACGTCCACTGCTGGACATAGGCCTCCCCCAGGCGTCACCACATTGACTGGTCCCGTATGTCTCGCATCCAGCGGATTCCCGCAGCCGCAAAACGAACCAAGTCAACGGTCAACATAGTGGGAGGCCTTCTTACGCAGCGTCTTCCGGTTCACGGTCGCCACTCCAGAACTTTTCGGCGTCATCGACCATCCATTCTGTGAGCAATGTACCCTGCTCGCTGCCACTTTAGCTTCGCAATTCTTCGGTGAAAGCACTATTTATATAATTTGTCTCATAGGCAACATGATTACCAACAGCTTATGTACAGCAGTTCTTAAGGACATGCACCAAGCATAAATCTTATAAGTTGTCAATTACAAATAGCTTTGAAATATAACAGTATACTAACGATAATTATTTTAATAAAGTGACTAATCAAGGACTACAGTTCTTTTATTTCAATTAATTATCTTTGTTAATTGGTCATATTACGAAATTATAATTAGTATTGCACAAGAAAGACTTGATAATGAGGACCGTTATTATTTATTTTTCATTGCTTATTCATGATCCTTTGTACAGAGTCAGTCGTTCCTTAAGAGTTAAATTATTATCAAAGTGTAAGCAGGCTAACGTGATCTCGAGCAGGTTTAATTGTCATACGTGATTAGGTACCTATGGGTAGTGGATTTTAGGCCAGTACCGAGTCGTCAAGTACCTGTAAAGTTCTGATACAGAGGTAGTAACAATTAGAAAACGTTGATTGCCTCCGTTAGCTCTGGGTGACAACACCAGACAGGTATTGCAGTTTTATTTTATTTTTATCTATCCGTTTATGCACACACACATAATACACAGACATGAAGTAGGATCAGAAAAATAGGTATAGAGGTTTACTGGGCAAACTAATTTGTGTGTCGTTTGTCAGGATTCTTAAAATATTTTAGATTTATCAGATTCCCAATTGCCAACATCACACAGGGTCACACAAGGCTATTTTTTCCAAGCTAATATAGCAAAGTTGTGCTTGTGGATTTTCAAGCTAGTAACTCTGGCCTGCACAAGTCGTGGTAAAAACTATCATAAAGAGCTCCGTATTTGTTTGTGCCAGGCCATTACTTGCTTGCTACCATTTCTTTAAAATGTTGCTTCGATCCTAGCCAGGTATTTAGGCTGGAACATTATGGCTTGAAGTGCGTGTGTGTACCTATTTATTGACTAGAAAAAAGGTTACTAAAACTGTTTTATTATTAACTTTAAAACTTTCGCGTTTCATAATTGAAAAACAATATATAACCGGTGATCCGTGGTGAAATAGGTAAATAAATAATCGAAATCATCGCGTTAAACGCCCGTGATATATTGTTTTATCATCCCAAGGGAATATTATACTCCTAATTCAGGTTTGTCTATCCATATGCCAAGTTTCAGCCAAATCAGTTCAGACATTAAGGCGTGTTAGCGTAACAAACTCACATTCGCAGTTATAATATTACAGTTAGGAGCTGAAACAAGTTTTTTTTTGTATTTTTAAACGCAGAGGCATAGTTCATAGTTTACGAAACTAGTCTAGATTTAAATTAAAAGAAATCGGCTATTGTAGAGGCAATGCTTGCGACACACTGCACCGACCACCGCCACACAAAGCCTGTGACGACACCCGCCATTACACGCTCCACCGAGCTTCAATACATCTGCTCTCAAAACACTTTTTGCACGGTATTGCAAGGACGTAGAGTTCATAGTCCCTTGTTTTTTTACGATATTGCAATGCATTCCTGCGATAATAGTGCAATTTTAAAATAATGTTATTGAGGTCAATGCACTCGGTTCGATTATCTGTTGCTTGTAATTCTAGATAAGTTTTCTTTATATAATGTTTTGTAGGTAGTCTTCGAAAAAAAACATCAAGGACTGTATAATAAGTTCATACTGCATGGTTTATAAATTTACATGAACATTAACCTGCATGATCTGATGAACTTCCAATAGTTTTATTATATCACAACATATTGCTATTTTATCAAATAATATACTTTACAAATTAATTGAATAATTAATTAATTAATTTTAATCAATTAATTATTACTTTACATATATATTTTTTTTCTTTGTACCAAGTATTAGATACTGACATATTCCAATATATAGCGTGAAACATAAGCGTCCTGGCCACTGAAGCGTATCGTTATAATTCTTTTGACACAGCGTCGGGTGTTCAGACAAGTGCATTAAATGCACAAGCACTTGTCGGTTGATGTTGTTATAAGAATCGTCTGTGATGCGGCGACAACGTTACGCTCTAGTAGGCAGGTGCCTTTAGAATTGATATGAAACGGATAAGTTGTTGTAAAAAAATGTTTTCTTACAATATGGTTGTACTGTTGTATTTTTTTTAAACACAGCTATTACGAGCCATGGTTATAAGAATTACCTTTGTTTAATTTTGCTTTGGTACGCCCACTTTGAAAATAGAGCATTCTAAAAAACTGATTTTTTTTCAGTCTTTTTTAAACGTTCTGAGGAACGTGGTTTAAAATATTGTGTGGCACAGTTATTTTTATAAGTCGAATTTATCTAAAACACCATAGTTCGAATGATGCTTTATGCATTGCATATTCACACAATCTGTAGCGAGAGTGTAATAACAAATAGAACCTGGGCCGGATCTACCTAATGGCTATATAACTCACTATACTCTTATTAATGGTCAATCGGGTCAGTCGTGAAGATGGGTTCTTTAATACTAAAGTTCAAATTAATGTGATTTATCCAGTTCAGGGTGGTAAAATTTTGAGCTCACTTCGCTCGCTCTCTTGAAGCCCACCTTCTCTTTATTCTTCAACTTTTTCTGCATAAGAAGACTAATAAAAACAAACTTAACGTAGACGCAAAATTTACTGAAACTTCGGCGCTAGCTTCGCTCGCTCTTGCACCCTACAATAATTGATTCTGACGTTTTTCTGCAGAAGGCAACAAGTTATTACACTGCCGAGCAATGAAAAAGTTCCTCCCACAAAATGCCGACAAACACCTTAATATCTCCTAACACATAGAACCTAGCTTCATAAATTAAAAAGTATAATGAAATATGTTTTATTATGCGAACTTAAACTCTTTTAAATACTGGTATTTTTGAAGCCATTGATAAAAAAGGAAGAAAAACAAAATTTTAGGGTTTGAAAATTTCGGAATACTTTTGTTTTGCTTTTGATTTCATCCTTGTTTTCGCCGTTGTGAAAGAATTCTTAAATTGTAAAGTCTTACGGCTCTCATACCCATAAATGATGCCTCTATCACCCGAAGATTGTACGAGAATCATCACTATGGTGGAATTGGGGAATTGCTCTGAGACGTGGTTGCTTACAATGAGCCTCAACAGAAAGCTTAAAGTCACCCAAAGGGCAATGGAGAGGGCTATGCTCGGAGTGTCCTGGCGTGATCGAATCAGAAATTTAGAGATTCGCAAGAGATCCAGGGTTACCGACATAGCCCGAAGAATTGCCAAACTTAAGTGGCAGTGGGCAGGGCACATTGCTCGCAGAATGGATGGCCGATGGGGCAGAAAGGTTCTGGAGTGGCGATCGCGAACCGCAAGACGTTGCGTTGGAAGGCCTCCACCAGGTGGACTGATGACCTGGTGGAGGTTGCGGGGATCCGCTGGTTGCGGGACGCACGAGACCGGTCAATGTGGCGACGCTTGGGGAAGGCCGATGTCCAGCAGTGGACGTCTCTCGGCTGATATGATGATGACATGACACTAGTCGAAAATTATTCCATACAAACGTAGTCTAGGGATTCTTCCACTGTTTGACGATGTACGTTCAAAATAAAAAGTGATATCAATTTGTCTCATCATTATCTAGCCCTGTATGGAAGCAAAAAAGTAAAAAAATAAAATATTTGAAAGTTATGAGCGTCGAAAGTTCCACATTCCAACACTAATTTTAATGGAGTTTTGGGCGCAAATAAATACCAAAAGGAGACGGAAAATTGCAAAACGGCCTCCATGCAGGGATAGATTAGTAGTTCAACAATGCATATAATTTTATTTTGAACAGATAGATTTAGTCGTTTTTTCATGATATCTAGACTGCCAAAGGTCTGTTTATAAAATTTCGCGCGCTCGGTTCCGTCCTAAATCATTATCCATTTCGCTACAAATTTGCAAAAGTGTGTATTCGTGCGCGAACTAGCTTCCTACTGCTCATCACAGCATCTATCTCTTCCGCAATTGTTGTCGGTTGATATAAAATGCATTTTAACTCCGCGCACAAGATAGTTCGTGCCGTCGACTAGTGTACCCTTAATTAGGTAGTTTAGACCATTTCGGTACTTTAGAAAATACTGGTCGGCCCCCAAGTAGTGATAGCCCAGGCTCCACACATTTTGGTACTTTAGAAAATAGTAGTAGGCCCCCAAGTAGTGATAGCCCGGGCTCCACACATTTCGTTACTTTAGAAAATAGTAGTAGGCCCCCAAGTAGTGATAGCCCAGGCTCCACACACTTCGGTACTTTAGAAAATAGTGGTAGGCCCCCAAGTAGTGATAGCCCAGGCTCCACAAATTCACGGTCCACCCCTGACTAGGAACAATCGAAGTTGTGAACTATATATATACACCTTAACTTTAACTATAAACCTTACTATAGCTACCTATTAGCTACCTAGGCAATACCGAGCACTAGCTGCTTGGTAGTTTTTATGGAACTCACTTTACTAACATTAACATTAAAAGCGGGATATTTACCATGTTTACTGTTTGTTGCGAGTTCCCGATATTTCGGTGCTGTTGCAAGCACCATGATCACGGATAAACTGAAAGTCATTGCGGGTGGGTGTTTATGAGGAGACAAAACGGTCTACCCTCTTTCTTGTTCGTTTTTTGCACTCAGTACCGCTACCATTGTCACTCACAACTCGATTCTGTTCCTCATAAACACCCACCCGCAATGACTTTCAGTTTATCCGTGATCATGGTGCTTGCAACAGCACCGAAATATCGGGAACTCGCAACAAACAGTAAACATGGTAAATATCCCGCTTTTAATGTTAATGTTAGTGTTAGTGACCATGACAGTTTAAAAACTTATAACTCACTTTACTGGCGACGATTCCCTATGCATGGGAACAAACTTAAGGAAAGGATAAAATGCGTCCCGTTTATGTAGGAGTCTTGTTCTATTACATAGCTCATTATTACAATTAATCTTAACAGCTTCAATGTCCACATAGCAAAAACAATAGTTAAAACAATCACAAATGCCATAATATGTTCGTCATGGGACTGTGAACCTATTAAGTAGGTACTTTTAGAAATCCTGCAAAGCGTGTGACTATGTTGATTAATGAGCCTTGCAATTATATCATGATGGCCATTTAAATTTGCCCTTGAAGCAACACATTTTCAGATGTGGCTGTTTTCAATAAAATTACATGACTGATCGCAGCCGTATCACCCAGTAACTAATATAAGTCATGTAGTGCGCGCTAGTCGCAGTCTCTGAGTGCGCACAATTTCACACGGCCACATAACGCGCATAATTAAATCGCTACCCAAGCGCATCGCCGCGCATTCTTTACAGTTTTTCAAGATAAATGCTTCATGAAAACATATGCAAGTACTTTTAAGCTGCAATTTTCTAATACGTTAAACGCTACTTCATAGAATCAGGGCAGAACTAGGCAATGTTATGCATGGCTTTTGGTATACTGATCGATTCCCTGATCGGGCAGTATTATTGGGTCTGGTCCAATATGAATTTTACTCTATGAAGTAGCTGCCGAGAGTCTGGTATTGCGCCTTCGATTTTAATATTCGACAGATATGGTTGGCGAAATATATGTTCTCCTCTACACCTCTGCCCAACACTTCGGGGAACAACGCCGTGATGGTTACATTATGTTAACAAGTATATCTTCTGTTATTAGTTCACTTATCGCTACTTGAAGGCGGTTGTTATCTAACTTAGCTCTATTTCTAGGCAGAAGTCCCGCTATAAGAGATTGTTCTGGTAGACTCATCAGCAATGATACCCACCAACTCAGTAACTGGGTTGTGTTTAGTCAAAGAGGTTATTTGGCAGTGGCTCCATCTACAATACTGGTATTAAGTAGGATCTTGTTAAACTGGAAGCTGACTCCAAAATATTTGAGTCAGCTTCCAGTTGCACAAGACTAGGAGATGATTTATTTATTAAAACATGCAATATACAGATACATAGGCGGACTTAATGCCTGAGGCATTTTCTACCAGTCAACCAAGAGAGATGGTAGACGCATTTATTGTATATGGCAGGTGCATAAAAAATTGTTTTTTTTTTTTTTAAGTAAAATTGATTAAAAATATATACAGTTAAATTGAACATACATATGTATTTACTATTATATATATATTATATATATATGCATATATAAAGTAATAGAAAGGTGATTGAGATGACTCTGTAACTAGTGTAGAAAATAAAACCGGAACTGCCACTTTAATGCATACTGACTGGTGGCCGTCCTGAGAACTAGAGGTAGCGCATTTCAGAAAAGAATGGACTGAATACCTATGAAAGGAAGAATGAATAAAATCAGACGTATGAGAAGGGCAAAGCAACAGAAGATTGTTAGACGATTGCAGATTCCTAACTTGTGAAGTAGACAGATATTGAAAGTGAGGTATGAGATAAGAAGGATGGGTGGCAGAGTTGAGTAGAGAGAAAAGCGTGGTCAAAGCGCGCAAATTTCGCCTCTGCCTCATGGACTGCATCCATTTGAGCTTCTTCAGATCTGCAGCTCGACACATGGTCATATTACCTTAGGTTGAATATGAACCGGATGCAGTTGTTTAGGAGCTTATCAAGCTTGTCCAGGAATACCACGTTCAGGTCAAAGTAGCACACGTAACCATAGTCGATTATAGGGCAGATTAAGTCTGCACAAGTACAGTCTTTGTTTTTGCTGGCAGAAAGTTTCTCAGACGGTACAGGCAACGCAAGGTTGAATTTTTGACTGACGATATCGACACTGATGATATTCTCCTTAGCGTGTCGATGGTAATCTAAATTGTTTCGACTACGAGTTTGTCATTGTAACTTAAGTGGCAGTGGGCAGGGTACATTGCTCGCAGAACGGATAATATTAATGGGTCGAAAAGTTCTGGAGTGGCTACCGCGAACCGAAAGACGATGCGTAGAAAGGCGGAGGCCTACTATGTGGAGCGATGACACACTGATCTGTAAATTACAACACTACGGAAATCGAGGACAAGCTGCTGATCTTGTGCTTTCCTATTTATCAAACAGACAGCAAAAAGTAAATGTTAATGGGGTGATGTCCTCCGGGTCTCTAGTCAAAATGGGCGTGCCCCAAGGTTCTATTCTCGGCCCTTTCCTTTTTCTTGTTTACAATAATGATCTCCCTTTTATGATGGCCAAATTATCGGATATAATTCTATTTGCTGATGATACTTCGCTAATTTTTAAAATAGATAGGAAAGATACGGATGTCTTACATGTCAACGAAAGTCTGATTGTTCTCTCGGAATGGTTCGCAGCTAACAATCTTTTACTGAATGCGAAAAAAACAAAATGTCTAAAGTTCTCTTTACCAAATGTACCTCAACGTGACCTAAATCTAAATCTTGACGGCAAAAATCTTGAAATTATAACGGAAACTGTATTCTTGGGGATTACTATCGATTCAAAATTGCAGTGGGGCGCGCACATTAGAACTCTTTCGGGTAGGTTAAGTTCGGCTGCCTATGCAGTAAGGAAGATAAGGCAGTTAACCGATGTAGCCACAGCTAGACTATACTATGCTTATTTCCACAGTATTATGTCTTATGGCATTCTGATGTGGGGATCAGCAGCAGACGTTGACTCAATTTTTATCTTACAAAAGAGGGCAATCCGCGCAATCTATAAAATGGGTCCTCGCGAGTCCCTCAGAGAAAAATTTAAAGAGATCGATATACTGACTCTACCTTCATTTTATATTTTGGAATGTATGATGTATGTCCGCAAAAATCAAGGGGTTTTCAAAACTAGAAGTGACTTCCATAATTTAAATACACGCAGTAAGCACGAAATTGTAATACCCAAATTCAGATTAACGAAAACTAGCAAGTCATTTCTTATAAACAGTTATACGCTTTTATAACAAATTGCCAAAGTCAGTTATAGAACTGACCGATGGAAAGTTCAAAAACTACATCAAACGTGTCCTTATTAAAAAAGCATATTATAAAATCAAGGACTTCGTTGAAGATAAAAAATTTGGCTTTAGCTCCTTCTGCGCATGCGGCTTCCCTAGTAACTCATAAACGGCACAAATATATGGATGTCTCTAACTATTCTCAATCTCATTTTTTTTTTTTTTAAATTAGACTTATTACAATGTTTTTCAATCATCTTTATAGCCCTTTACTAAGAATAGTAGTTACCGATTGTTTTGTGAATGTGTGAACATTGTAGGCCTCCTAGATTTCTAGATAATTGTTAACACTTGTTAACTTTTTATTTCGTTTTACATTTTTTTTTGTTTTTTTAATTTCGTACTACTTATTGTCGGGCCTACGTTGGAAATATTGTAAAACCAAACTTTTAAAAGAGTAACCATGGCGTTTCTTGCCAGTTCTTCTCCATAGGAAACGACTAACCCGAACCGTGCACCTTTTGTCGACGTTATATAAGTAAGTAAGTAATAATAACTGCCCATGTAGGCCTATGTAAAATAAAATAAAATATATTGATTTTTTTGATTTTGATGACCTGGACAAAGCAGGTCGAAGCGAATCTGGATGCGAGACCCACAGGATCCATGGAGGTGGCGACACTTGGGGCAGGCCTATGCCCAGCTGTGGATGTCCTTCGGCTGAAATGATTATGATGAGTTTGGTGATCAGTATCGTCAGGGGAGATGACTCACCAGCGATGATGTCCGCGAGGCCGTTCCTGGGGGTGTACTTGGGCAGCCAGGTGAGGATGGGCAGGCGGCGCAGCAGTGTCTTGGTGGAACAGCAGGAGCGCGCGCGCCGCGCCGCATCCCGCCGCCACCCGCGCCCCGCGCTCTCCGCGCCGTCCGCGCCCCCCTCCTTGTGCGGCAGTTCCCCGTTGTACGTGCCGTTTGAATCTGGAATTACGGAGGAAAATTTAAAACAACCAGCAGTGACAAATGGCGTGCGATTGGAGAGGTATATGTCCGAATATGGACTGATGATCATAAAATTGGTACTTAAGGAACAATCGATGTTTTATCTTTCGAAGAGTTAGCCCAGGGGCAGAAGGTGCGTCAGTTTTTTTTATGTATCTAAAACGATTGTAATAAAGTCACGAGTGAATAGGTTTTTCTACGCAAGCATACCTCACCGTCGACCTCATTATCGCTTACCATCAGGTGAAATAGTGGTTAAACGCGAGGCTATCGTTAGAAAAAAGAAAACTGTTTTTTTTTATGGATGTTGCTACTTACTCGGGTGATCTGATTTCTATCCTCTTTCAGCAAAATGAGTAGCTGACTATGTCCAACTGTGGACGTCTTTAGGCTGATGAGGATTATTTACCAACACGGCTGTGTAGAAAGTCTATTAAGAGTACAATTGCGCAGATTGTTTTACCTAATTGCATTGCATCGTTCGTAGCTGCATTCTGTGACATATTTGTTTCAGTAAGGCACAATGTAGCTGCACCTACGATGATACAAGTGATGATGCGATGTCGCGGGGACGTCCTATCCCGTGCGATAAGATGCAATGAGTCCGATGACTCCGTGCGATACGCTCCAGAGTGTGGCGTGATATGGTGGACAGCGACTCAAACATCACGTAAATTGCCGACATTTGATCTGTGGTTTCGAAGTGCAGTCACAGTTAGCAATCGCTGTAAACCCACAGTACTTGGTGATATCAGCGTCATCATATTTTGATAAAATGCACGAATGAAGGCTCCAGTTTTACATGCTTACCAGAAACGCACCTAATATAGAGGGGCTACCGAAAAAGAATAGAATGAAAAACGAATTCTAGGGTTAATCTAATAAGGCAGTCGTTGTCGTATTGTCGCCGTCCTATTTTACATTTTTGTATTGGCAAAGTAAGGTAAAGGCAGACTTTAACTTACTTTGCCAATACAAAAATGTAATATAACCTTTTTTCTTATGATTTCTACTTCTCGACGGAAGATTACCGCACAAACTAAACAACTCAAATTAAAAAATTAGATAAGCACATTAAGGCACGAGTAACAGTTCGCTGTATTGAGGGTCAGGGTCAGACAGCGGGTGTCAATACTACGAGCATTATCAGTCAGAAGTACAGTATAGTGCTCGAACTTGTCTTACTGTTCATGGTGCTGTGGCGCGGGAAAATAGGTCAACTAAGGTCCAGTTTTTTTTTTTTTTTTTTTTAAAGATAAAATTGGAGAGGAAGCGAGATGCCTTATAGAAACCAGGAAGACTCTTTTAGAAAATAAAAAACAGAATAGAAGTCAAATAACGCAAATAAGCAAACAGATAAATGAAAAAATCAGGACACACAGGAAACGGTAACGGTAAGTTTGTCAGCGTTTCGATGACAAACTTACTAGTTATATTTAAACGTAGTGTTACATACTCTTTGACTTTGGTTTTGTAAGTTAAAGTTTATTTTAATAGTTCTACACCGGCAACGGTAGTGTATGTGAAACTGTTTAATATTAAGATCTTAATGTACCGTATACTCAGAAATAAATATATCTAATCTAAACAAATAAGAAACAAGACTATCCAATACCACATTGAAAAATCAGGAGGAATAAAGAAAGCCCTAAAAGAGTTGAAAGAGCACACCCCCTGGATCCCATGCATAAAGAATAGAATAGCTGAGAAGATAGAAACAAAAAGGCATGAAATCGTAGAAGTAGCAACAGAATTCTATAGTAAACTATATAATGACATAGACTATACAAACACACAATACCTAGAAGAAGACAATGAAGAGGATATCCTTCCAATACTGGAAACCGAAGTAAGAAAGGCCATACTATCTCAAGGAAACTTTAAAGCAGCCGGGGAAGATGGAATAACAAATGAAATCCTCAAAGGCTGCCTAGACTATGTTACAGAGGCCATTACAAAATTATTCAATGATATCCTAAGTAAAGAAATAATACCACAACAATGGACAATATCAACTATCATATTGCTCCATAAGAAAGGCGACAAAGCAGAAATAAACAACTACAGACCGATCAGCCTCATCTCCAATCTATACAAAGTATTTGCAAAGGTGATATTAAACAGAATTAGCTCAATACTGGACGAAAATCAGCCAAGAGAACAGGCGGGGTTTCGAAGTGATTTCTCGACAATGGATCATATCCATGTCGTAAAACAGGTTATCCAAAAAAGTAACGAGTATGGGAAAATATACTATTTGGCATTTGTGGACTACAGCAAGGCGTTCGACTCTCTGAGGCACACACACATTTGGGAAGCCCTGCGATCACAAGGAATACACCCAAAGTATATTAAGGTAATAAAGGAACTATATAAAGAATCAACATCAAAAATCCAGTTAGAAATGAAAGGCCCATCGTTCAGAATAAAAAAGGGAGTACGACAAGGGGACCCCCTATCACCTGAATTGTTTTCGGCGGTATTAGAACACATATTCAGAAAAATTAACTGGGATACATTTGGAATAAATATAAATGGCGAAAAGCTTAACCATTTAAGATTCGCAGACGACCTTATTCTGCTCAATGAAAACCAAGAAGGCTTAGAAATAATGCTAACCCAGTTAGAAAGAGAAAGCAAAACTGTAGGACTGACTATGAATCTAGACAAAACAAAACTAATGACAAACCACATAAAAACACCTATCTCTTTAAATGCCAATCAAATATAGTATGTCGACGAATATATATATTTGGGACAAATTTTTGCACCGGAAAATCAGATGCAGAAAGAAATAAATGTCAGGATAAGTAAGGCTTGGAAAAGATTCTGGTCCCTCAAGGAAGTTATGAAGAACCCACACATACCCCTAAAAGACAAAACTACAGTATTCAATTCATGCATACTACCATGTTTAACTTATGGAGCACAAACCTGGGCTCTCACTAAGAGACAGAGTAGAGCAATAAGAGTGTGCCAAAACAAAATGGAAAGAAGCATTCTAAACATCAAGCTACGGGATAAAATCAAACTAACAAATATAAGAAGCAAGACAAAAGTTACAGATGCCATGAAGTATACACAGTGAAAAAACTTAAATGGAAGTGGGCAGGCCATATGATAAGAAACAGGAGGAAAAAATGGACAAAAGATGTTACTGTATGGTACCCCAGAGATGGAAAAAGACGGAAAGGACGTCAAAAATTAAGATGGGAGGATGACATCAAGCAAACTGCTACAACCACATGGCAAAGAAAAACTGCAAACAGAGAAATATGGAAAACCCTAGGGGAGGCCTATGCCAAAGGGCAAGCTGATAATAGTATTAACGATGTCGAAGATTAATTTATTATTGTAAAATGTAATTAAACTTATTAATACCTATATTATTCTAAAATTGGATATAAAACTATTGTTATATAATAATTACTAATAATTTGAAGCATCGTTAAAAAATAATAATAAAGATACATATATATAAGAACAAATAAAATATAATTGAAATTATAGGAATGAAATTGAACTAAATAAAATATAATTAAATCTAGTCATCAATAATATTAAGTAATATTTTTTTAAATTTTAAACTATTAGCATGATGCATGAAGGTAATATGAAATGATATTATATAGCATGTATATTAAGTTAGAAAAGGAAGTAATAATAATAATTGTTAAAATTTATTTATATTATCAGAAATAAAGGCTATTTGAATTTGAATTTGAAGGTCCAGTTTTTTATCCCAAGTTAAAAGCGCCAGCATATTGAAGAAAATTAAAAGAAAAACCCAACTAATGATCAAAAAAATGATAACCAATGGTTTCAAATTTCGGTTAAATGCGTTTCATCATCAATTGCTAGACTAACAAATGGTCAAATAAGTTGGAGAGTAAATTATTTAATCAAAAAACTGGGCGGTATGTACGAGTAAGCGCTAAGTTTACTATAGAACTTGATGACAAATGACGATGATCATTTACCTTTGCGTCAAAAGTTTGTTAAAATAGTTAAACTTTTTGTTTTATTTCATCATTTCTGCCTTTGTTTTTAGGGTTCCGTAGTCAACAAGGAACCCTTATACAATAGGTACACCATGTCCGTCTGTCCGCAGCTTAGCTCAGATGCTGTCAGTACAAGAAAGCTATAATTTGGCATGGATATACATATTAATCACGCCGACAAAGTGGTAAAATAATAAATTGAAAAAAGCTAAAAAAAAGTAACCTTATTGTTTTAGTCTATGGCCGATCGCCATTGTTAGATGCGCGCGCATAGGATAACTGATTAATTTACCCCGCCATTGCGAAATATTTTTCACAACTCGTTTTCACTGTTGAAAATGATTTTTTTTGTATTATTTTCTTCACAAGTGTGTTGAAAAACGTCGTATGATACACGTGTGTATTGATCATTACCGTCCTCGGCTCTCTTAAGACCCTCACCTAAAGGCTCGGGTCTCAATGGCGCCTCAGCGGTAATCACCAACATTACGCACTTGTACCATAATGTACTATTACACATTTTGTAAAGTGGGGATGTTTTTTTTCTCGTCCCATGGTATGGGGTATCGTAGGACAGGCATTTAAAAAAGAAAAAACTTTTCTGTAAAAACCATTTTTCGATTCAAGTTAATTTTGACCCTTCGCTAAAGCAATGTTCGGTGCATTGTTTATAAACGTTAGTAATGTTACCTACGTATTTTGGTGAAAGTAGTTGTTTAAACGGAACCTATGTGCGCGAGTCAGATTCGCACTTTTTTTTAACAGTTACCAAGTTTATTTATTACAAAGGAATCAATTCTGTAGCTTATAAAAACATGATTTAATTTACCATTATGTTGTTAAATGCATTAAACCTAAATTGAGTAATTTAAGCTACTTCTTCTCAATGTGTGTAAACAGTTGAACTTATCATAATAGATAATGTTTTGGTTAATTGCCGCGACGTCAAGATAATGGTGTATATTTTTATCGCTTTTCCGCATTTATAACATTCAGAAGACATAATTGACAGTTGGTTAATTAATTTAATGTTATAATTTCAGATTTTCAGTATGACAAGGAATTCAGCCCATAGCTAGCGACACGTGTTCGACAGCATGTGGTCATTTAGACACACTCATAATTTGTATTGGTTTATTTTCATATTGATTTTGGTTGCCCATTTAAGAAGCAGCTGTACAAACAAACATACGTGTAGGTACTTAATCAATGTTGCTTCATTTAAATAGCACAGTATTGAAGAGTAGTTTTTTCAATCAGTTGAGTAATCAATAGATTTTAGTGGAAACTTCCGCGGTAGGCAGTTGGAAACTAAAGGTGTTTACAAGTTCTTTTCATATACATTTTCCTGGCCTTAGAACACAGAATATTTTTATCTACTGTCTACGCAGTAGTTTAACACACGCGGTAAAATTTATGAGATTTTTGACAAGCTTTTAGTCAACTTATCTTGTTACCTCGTCATGGTGGTGTTAGTCAAATCTTGCAACTGAATTTTATAGTAAATTATGGTACAAGTGTGTAATTTTGGTGATTACCGCTGAGGTGCCATTGTGACCCGAGTCGTTAGGTGAGGGTCCTAAGAGAGCCGAGGACGTTAATCATTGTTGAGTCGTATGATACACACGTGTATCATACGACGTTTTTCAAAACTCTTGTGAAGAAAATAATACTAAAAAAACATTTTATTTAGTAGATAATAGATATTTTTTGGAGTTTTCAGGTAGTAAACTTGGGCTTCACATGTTATATCGGGCGGTGTACAACATTAATCATTTTCTTCATAATTAGTACTTGTAGACATTTTAATTAAAAAAATTAAAAATTTAATTAAATTAATTTCAACAGTGAAAACGAGTTGTGAAAAATGTTTCGCATTGGCGGGCAAATTTAATCAGTTTTCCTATGCACGCGCATCTAACAATGGCGATCGGCCATAGACTAAAAGAATGAGGTTTCTTTTTTTTGGCTTTTCGCGGATAGCGTTTTAGCCACGTACAAAATGGGGAATTTTAAGCTTTAGAAGACAAAAGTATAACTTTTTGAGTGAAAGTTTTAATTATTAAACCGTACAAGTTGAAATTATCTATTTAAATACGAATTTGCATGAAATGAGCAAGCAATAGGTACATTAATTTATTTGTACTATTGAGAACGATCTTTTTTGCATCGAACCTTTTTTAAGAACAAAGCAACTCAACCAATAAAATAAAATAAAAATCTTTAACTCACTTGTGAATACCAATGTAAAAGTCACAATTTGATTATAGGTATCATTATGTGCCTAATTGTGGTGAAATTAGAGCCACTTTATGAGGAAGTGTGTTGAAAAATAGCTATCCCCAATCGATTGAACTGTAGTTTTCATCGACTATACAGCCTCTAGACGCCTAACAACAGGCGAGCGATGTCTGTCAACACATATGACTAAAATAATCATATACTGGTAATATAGGACGCCACTCGACAATTTCGAATTAGTAGCGACCACTTCCGTGAGCCGTAAACACTGCCGCGTTAGGCAATTACAAATTGGTAAAATAAATATTATAATGGCCCCTTGAACCGTACGTTGGTGTGGTAACAACAGCCAGAACTCGAGTTTCCCGAAAAATGGCATAACATTTCATCGGTAAGTTAATAGTTACATAATCATAATCAGATTAATTTTCTGATATTATTTATCGGAGTTCATTTTGTACTGGTCATTATTGTAGGTGTAAACTGCAACAGCACAAATTTTGTCGCGCTCGTTGATGTCTTTTGTGTTTTCGTCTCTTTCTTTTTAATGTACTTTTTTATCTATCTCTTTTCCTCTATAATTTGGTACGCAAAACTAGTGATGCACCATATTCTATGACCAAATCTGTTATGGATAAAACTAGGAACCTACATACAATTATACAAAAAAAGACATTAAATTAAATAGTTTATTATTTGTTAAATTAATTGTGAAACGAATATTGATTTGTATAGTGGTTGAAAATGATTAGTATAGTGGTGATTTTTATTGCACAAAAAATAGGTGAATTCTCTTAGAAATTTTTTCTCCTACGGAGAAAAGGCCTCTGTTCCAGCAGTGGAAATATTGTAGACTGATTTTTGTATTTTATAGAGAATTATTTTGATTTTAGAATTTAGGTATTTTTTCTATTGATTGTTTTTTTTTACTAATATTTAATATTATGAAACAACCTCCGAAAATATATATTATCTTTAGAATTTTGTTTTTAGTTTTTGCATTTTATGTTATTACTGTATAATTAATAGTAAAAGTAGCTAACAATAATAAATAAAAATATTAAGTACAAAAAATATTGATACCTTCGTGGTTTTATTTAAACCTCTCCCATCCCTAGTTCGGTGAAATGACGTTGGTAAGGACCAATCAGAGCGCAGCCGTCCCGTGCCTCATACCTCAGCTAGTTGACAGAATTATTTTGATGTATTCGATCAAGCATTCGGCGTCTAGAGGCTGGATGGTCGATGGTAGTTTTGCATAGGTACCTACACGTTTGATTTGGGTGACAATGCATGGTAAGCAAAATAAGTTTGTTTAAAAAATATATTTATTGGAATAAATTATTAAATAATGTATAGGTAGCACGAGCCGGAATGTAAGTTGGATTATTATAAATAAATAACATGCAAAGTGTTACCGCACACACCTTGTTATTAAACTAATTAGGTTGTTGTTACTGTTTTGTGTTTATGATGTAAACAATATAAAAATCCTATTATCTGAGCGTTGTTGAGTGATTAGTAATTTTCCTTCTTTGCGGTTTTGTAAGGGTCACAGTAAACTTCATTCATATTGATGGATGATGTTCGCGTATAAAAGCCGAGCGTACACGGGCAATTGACGACACGGTTGGCGAAGTGGTTGAACGATCGGCTGCTGCGTTGCCTGTCGCGGTTTCCATACCCGCACAGAACAAATATTTGTATCATCTAAAACCGTTGCGCAGCTTGCAGCAACCGTGCACTAGTCTCTAGACTCCTGGGTAGCACCGAAACAGCTGCATCAATTGTGACCTCCTCATTGACAGCTGTTGGCAACAAATAAATGCATATCGACAGAAGCTTGTGGATTTGTGTGCGTACAAAGGGACATGTGTTTCAGTCAGTGGAGGCATTCGATACGCTGCTCTTTTCAAGAGAAACTAGTTTGAGGCAATAATGCGTATTTGTTTTGCTCAATAATAATGAGTTGCCACTTGACAGTGATATTATATTCTGTAATTGTTATAAAACTTCTTCTTATTCGTATTCTTCATTTCTGAAGGTCGTGCCCGTCTTGAAAAGCTTTGACGGAGTCAACGACGAGCTGCTTCCAAGCCACCCTGTCTTCGGCTCTTCTCATAGCAGTGGTCACCGTGAGCCCCGTAATGACCCTGATCTGGTCAGACCAGCGAGTAGGTGAACGTCCGCGTGGTCTTTTTCCATCCACCTTGCCCACTACAATCAGTTTTTCCAGGTTGTCTGGCTGTCTCCGGGCGATGTAACTAAAGTAACTTAGGACTCGTTGGTAGCAGATCGTGGAGAGTCTGGTTTTGATGTTCAACTGGTGGAGAATGGACTTATTCGTGCGCTTGGCTGTCCATGGTATGCGCAACATCCTTCTCCAGCACCACATTTCAAACGCCTCTATCTTTTTCCGATCCACCATGCGAATTGCCCAAGACTCGGAGCCGTAAAGAAATATCGAGAATACCAGAGTTCTCACGAGACTCTTCTTAGTGTTATTGGAGACATTTCTGTTCTACCATATCCTCGACATCTTGCTTATGCCTTGCCTTGGCCATCTGCGCACCTCCGGATCTTCCCTTCGCAGCCTCCCTGATCATTGATCATGGAGCCCAGGTACACAAATTCACTCACGAACTCCAGATCCACAAGTTCTCCCGTGCGTGCGATTAGTCTAGCTCGGTCGATGATTATATGTTGTATGTTATAAACAAGCACGTATTAATTCATATTATGTAATCATTAGAGAGTACCTTACTCTCTATCTATTACATGGGACTTAAACATAACTGGTGCAATGTAGGTGTCCTGTAGGTGCACCTCTGCCCACCCTTCGGAGAATAGAATGCATGATATGTTATGTTATTAAGGTAAAATCTTCGTATTACTTTACTCTTACAAGACATCTCATCATTTTTAATTTTTTGTTGCGAAAAATGTATTTATCAAGCAATATTTTAATTTCTATTCTTTTTACATTAAATGTAAAAGTAAACAATGTTAATTTTATTCTTATACATAGTACTGGTATCAACCAGTTCAAGGAAAAAGTCCACGAGATGACGACAATTGTTACGTACCTATTATTTCGTGTTAGACGCCATCTTTTTAATCGAGTCGTAAGTGGTTCTTCTTAAACTCTTTTAAAACCTAATTAGGGTACCGTATAAAAAACATCGATGAATAATGAATCTCTGATAGCAATCATGTAATCAAGGACATCACGAGCTGAGCGGGAATCGTGATCAACCTGTTTAAGTTAAATTCGGCTTTCTTTTGTTACTTAAGAGAGACGATTATTTTTTTGTAGGAATTTGTATAATAACAATCTGAAATTTGCTGATAGACAACACATAGCTCGCATAGCTCTAAAGCTTAATGTACAAGAGTTTCTTACTTTCTTATGTAACGAAGGCACTAAGGAAGGACTTTTTGTAAATTCATCCCAGGAGCAGGGGATATGATATCCCAGGGGGCTGGATATATGGAATGAAAAGTTAGTACGGATTTTTGTCATTGATGTAGAAAAGTCCTCGACATCATAGTCATCAGTAGGCATTAGGTAGTACCGGTACTGAGGCACACTAATTGATGTGTATCTAGTGATCGTGTTCAGGCGTTTGTCGGTTCATCGGCAGTTTACGCACAGTTGGTGCGTGGTACTGGTATAAGCGACGAGCGATTCATTGGCCAAGCGAAATTATTGTTCTAAACCACTGTTGGTTTTGAGATAAATCATTTTGTGGGGCTTATTTAATAAAACGTATTAAACAATTCCAACAAGACAGTCAATCAATTCCATTACGCAATAGGTCGTGAGCTCACCGCGTGAACAGTAGTCATAAACATACCTAAATAAATGTTTAAATTATTTGGGCTTAGATACCGATAGAGCTGCTCCAAAAAAATACTCACACGTTTTTAAAATGATAATGGAAGTAGCTAGACTAAATATTTACGGGGTTTTTTTCTTGTCGAAAAGGTGAAGGTTGTCAGGTCAAAAGTTACGAAGATAATATGGCGAAGAGAACAGATAAAAATATTAATTAGATACGTATAAAAAACAATTTGCTATGATACCACGTAGTGAACCGGATTTTAGACCAAGTTTTGAAAGTAATAGAAATACTAGTAATTAAATTAGAACGTGTAATTCCTACTGCAATATCGATTTATTGAAAAAAATATCTATTTATTGATAAAATCGTTTTTCAGTTTGCCTACTGGCTCATAGCATTGCCAAAATAAATAATGAGGTAATGTAAAGAATTATGCAATAACTTCGCGGTTCGCACATAAGAAAACGTAACTTGTTGTTTACCTTTAGCGATTTTAGTTGAACCAGAGAAGTATTCGCCAAGCTTATTGCCCGATGTTGGCTTATTAACAGTGACTTTTTCAGTTTAGCATCGAGTTAGATCTGAGCTAGAAATGAAATTAAGCTAAAATTTATAACAAACTCAGAAAAAGAAATAATTATGTCACTGTGTTTGTTGTTCTTACAAAAAAACTGGAGGGCATTTTTTCGGGAAAGTATTATAACTGAATCACACATTTTATTATAAGCGATCCTGGACCTAATTAACTCATAATCTACAAAAAAATAGGGAATAAACTGCCAATCCCTAAATAGGCTGCGAAGCCAAGTGGGCCGCTGTAGGTACAACCTGGTCAGATGGGGGTACTCCAATCAGCCACAATGTGATTGTGGAACCACACCGCAAACGATGCCTCATCTTTTGTCCTGCTCTATGTGCACAAACATCTGCACCATGAGGGATCTGTGCGAGGCCAACGCTAGGGCTGTGGACGTGGCTGAGTTCTGGTCGAAGAACAACATCTAAATTAAAATTTAAAAATGTAATCATCGACACGATGAAGAAGAAGATAATCTACAAAAGCAATTACGAATTTTGTTGTTAACCAACCCCCAATTTTCTCCGACATTGCTCCTGTCACGCATGATCGCCGCGGTGCGACCGGCGCGCGCGCAGCCGGATGTTGCTCACTATTGTCAACAAGGCTTTGTTCAGACACACAATACGCTTTAGGAAGTGATTGCGTTTGCGCAAATGTAAGTAAGGGAATGGAAGGGTGACTCTTTAGTATATAGCATGTATCTGTAGTTCCTGTCAAAATTCGCGACGTTCATTGTGGGGATTTTGCACTTAACGAGCTAATAAAATTCACAGTCGAGATGCCGTGGAAGGGACAGCGTTCCATTATTTAAATAATAATTTCAAGACCCTGAGCAGGCAATTGCCATTAAAATAATATTCAAATTCATATACATATTATGTACATGATTACTTTTTTCGTGGCTTTTACCTTGGTCGGAGAATAAGCATTGCCATACAACGTGGCAATGCTGCCATCCATTACCAGTGGACAACGATGTGGAGGAGTTTTTCGACAAAACAAAAAATAACATCATTTAGAACACTATTTTTCAAGCAAAACGACTCTACAATTTCTTTTGGCTAGGTTAAAATAATTGTATTTCGGTTAGTCCTGCACTATGAAACCTACATTGATTTAATTAGCCTGCGACCTATTTTCCCCACTCACATCTAGTCAGTCCCTACAATTAACTTAAGTAATTGAGTCTCCTAATGCATGTACTGGTCCCTCGAGAATACCTGATGCACTTTACGGAAGACAGATTGCCAGTAGAAAGTAATAAGCAAGGTTTTTTCCTAATTAGACGGCTACATTTTACAGCACTCGGCTGTGACTCCTTAAGTACCTGAAATCACTAAGTTAAATCAGTGTATGTGTCTGTGTCATATTTGCACGCCGTAGTATGTGGCAAACATATTTGAGCCATTTCTTTTATTTTAATCCTGCATGCACTTATTATTATTTGTTGTATTTATACACATGTTTATGCAAATAAATATATATGTGAGTGCAGTCTTTTATTATGAATATTATTATAAAATCTTGTTTTTTTCGAGGTAGATTCTGTACATAATTTCGGCTGAAAGACGTCCACGGCTGGACAAATTATCTTCCCCAAGCGTCGCAATATCGACTGGTCATGTGCATGTCTTTAAAAAAAGTCTGTTTCAGTTCAGCTGAACACTTGACTACAACTTATAAAAAACGGATTTGCAACTTATAAAAAACGGATTTGCGTCTCAACCTTTTGTACGTGTATATATGTGTACTCAGCGTGTAGTAGTTTTATAAATACATATTTAATTAACCATAGGTACATAATTAACGCGCTTAAGGAATTCTCAATCATAAGTTTATTAGGTAAACGCGACGATACTACCTGTCCTATCCACGTGCCTGGCAACAATGGCAACACGAGGAAGTCAGGTTGTTATCAATATTTATAAGCAGAATAGTATGTTAAGAGGTACACGTATAGCAAGCAACATCGCAGTAATTAATTAATGATTGTTTCTGAATCAACTATGTTTTACAAATTTTGTTAATTTGTGAATAAAAGTAAATAACCGGCGAGATGATTAATAACATGACGCCAAATTAGATGTAGGGATCGCATCAAGTGGCGTTCCGTAGTTTCTGACTACTCATATGGGACAAAGGCGTGAGTTTATGTATTTATGTAAAAACAATAAAGACGTTGTCTAAAAATGCTCGTTTAGTATTTCTGTTTACAAAAACCACCAAACGATCCTTGCACACAATAAATAACTATCAAGCAATGTTTTAAATCTATAAATTATATTACAACAACGATAATTCTAATTCAATTCAAAACAGATGCACAGAATAAATTATGTTGTTGTTGTAAAAACAGATGTTGCGTTTGACCTCCATGTGAAAGTAAATAAAAGTTTGATCGGTATTTTACAAGTTTTTACTTTTCTAACTCATTCAACCCTGAATAATAACCCTGAATAAAAAAGCCACTGTGAGCCGAGTAAATCTTTGTCAACTATTTAATTAAAATCACTCGTTAAAAATGACCTGATGTTGTTTATGCTAATGACATAGTTACTTTGTTCGTTTTTCATTTATTGGAGATCTCTGGCAGTGCTTATCCAATAACGAAAATGCTACTGATACAAAGCTATGGCTGAATACTAAAATCCCAGAGGCTGCGTTTCGTCTCGGCAATAAACGGTTTCTGGGGTTAGAACAGGGGAGGCCAAAAACCCTGTCATTGAACTGTTATTTTTGTACTGAAGTATGTTAAATAAATAAATTGAAAATAAGTAGCACAAGCCTTCTGTTACAAACAGTCGTTCTTTATTGTTTGAATTGGCAATTTATTATTATTAATTAACAATAGCAAAACAAACAGTCTAAAGAAACGACTTGATTATAAAGCATCGCTCCCCATATGTTGTCGCCGCAAACATTCCGATGAGCTTAATGCAAACAAACAGCTCTAATGAATGCATTGGGTGCGTGTACTGAAAGTTTTCCACTAATTACAGCGCACCAAGCGATGGACAGTGCGCAGCGTGATCAGTGGTCAGCGGTCAGTACACAAACCTGACTTACACGCTATTAACATAGCGAAAGTTTTCCTTGTGAACCAATGTGGAGAGAAGAAGCGAAAGCGAAAAAATATTATTTGTGTATTGTGTGTGCACAAGTTTATTAAGCTAAAATTATTTAAAGTGAAAGTTTTTTTTTTTCAAAATGTTGAATGAACTTTTTTTCGGGCGACTAAGTTATTGCAAGCGTATTTTTTTGTAAAAGGCCAAAAAAAATCGCAAAAAGATTTTAGATTTTGCAAAAAGATGTCGTTTATCGGCGGTATGGGTTAGATATTATTATTATGTCGTTTATTCATCTTCTTTCTTATTTTATTACATTTTTAAATATTAAAAAAAAAGAAAACTTAAAAAACATTTAAAAATATAAAAAATAGTAGCCCACCGGTATCGGGAACAGGGTCATTATTATTATTATTTGCGAATTCATTTCGGTATAGTCAGTAAAATATTTTGAAGTAATCCGTCCAATTCCATACGTGAAATTATACTTTGTTGCTAATGCATCAAAAGTTGTGATTATTACAATAATATTAATCAGCCCTTTATTCTGAACTACGCATACACAAACATAATAACAAGATGGTTTGGTCTAAATAATGTCCCGCAGTTCAGCGTGCCTTTTGGCATAGGCCTCCTCTAACAACTTCCACTGGCTTCTGTCTCGCGCCACCCTTCTCCAGTGGCGACCAGCCATCAGCTTCAGATCATCCTCCCATCTTGCATGCTGGCGTCGTCTTTTGCGGTGCCCGTCTCTGGGATACCAGTCGGAGACAGTTTTGCTCCATGCATCTTGGGTCTCGCGGATCATGTGACCGGCCCATCTCCAGTTCTGCATGTCTATTCGGCTGATTATGTCTGTTACCTTAGTTTTCTGTCTTATTTCGCAACTTCTTACTTTATCTTGCTTCCTTATTGCTGTCATGCTTCTCTCCATGGCTCTCTGGCATCGCTCCAACTTTTCTCTGTGGTGTTTAGTGAGGGACCAAGTTTTGCATCCATAGGTAATGACTGGAAGTACACAGGAATCAAAGACTTTCCTTTTTATTGACATGCTTAGCTCCTTGGATTTTAAGACTTCTATCAGTGACCAGTACTGCTTTCATCCTTTCGCTATTCTTCTACTGATTTAAGATTTAAATAAAAGGTGTGATTAAAGGCAATCTAAATAAAAATATCCTTACTCAAATTCAATATCGCTCCGCTTAAGTCTTGCGCCGCAGCACAGAAAGGCGGCTCTGTCACTACATCATGCGTTATAGGCGATGCTAGAACGCATGCGCGGAGAAATTCGCGCCAACACGCGCACGTGCCAGCTTTCTATGCAAAGCGAAGGGAGCGCGTTACGCGTGCAAAGAGCTTACACTTGACAGGACGTGCGTTTAATTGCTTGAACGCATTATTTTCTTATCTACCTACTAGTTACAGGTTATATTTCTTTTCTTTGTTAGTATTGTCAGTTCTTAAATGGTTTGATAGAGAAAAAGCTTCGTACAAGTCGTAAGAAGCGATCGCCCAAGTGCTTGTTCTTATTCGATGGCAAATAAAGTTGTTAAATGTTATGTTTGGCCCAGTTTTCAGCTACGGCGGCATAACCATTCACTGATGCAGCTATAAAATCCTCACATGTGCAGGTCACAGGACGAAAGGTGGACCATGGTCTGAACCTGAAGCCGCACAAGCACAGGACATCGGCACCATTTGTGAGCCCCATCGGTGGAGGTTGTCTTTGCTGCGGCCGACCCGGTTAGGGAGTCTATTTAGAGCTAAAGTGCTGGGTGGTAGTGTTGGAATGACATGGTATTGTGAGGAGGTTTCTTACTCCCTTACTCTGAGAATCCAGACCAGTGACATTCTATCAACGAAAGTGTCACGATAGCGATAGGAGAAAAGTAACCCATACGCACAAAGCGTTTTGGGAACACTTTCATTATGCGTACAGCTAAGGAGTGAAATTCCCTGCCGGAGTCTATGTTTCCCGGCAGCTACAATCTAGGATAAATTTGAAACAGAGTTACCGCGGCCCTGGCACAAGCAACTGAAGGAACACGGGTGGGTTTTAGTCAGTAGAAGTCTGACACGCCCTCCCGCTTCACCCAGAGCGGGCGAACTCATTGGAAGATTTCACAAACAAAAAAAAAAGTTCTTTATGTCAAGGGTGAATAGGTTACACACATCATCGCTTACCATCCGGTGAAATGGCGGTCAAGCGCAAGCTTATAGAATATTTAAAAATAAAATATGGAAATGACAACCGCTATCGAAATGTCATGCGCCCGATCCCTTACATTTTGGCATTTAATATTAATTGTAATGATTATTTATTGATTGAAAAGATCTACCTACTCTTGCGAATGTGTAACTATAGCTTCATCTTTTGGTCTGATCGACTGCTTGACAATTCAGAAATTTTTCTATATGGTTTAATTGAAATAAATGATTTGAATTGGTGTTTGAATGTCACGATAACATCCGACCTGAATAACGGTTAATCAAGCTGAAACCTTCACGCCTTTCGATTTGCCTTTGATTGCTATTAATCTAGTGGCTTTACCTACCTACTACCAGCACGATTGTTCTACGAATTCAGTCACCAACCCATAAGCCTGACGTGTGCATCTCATGCTTTAATTGCCTTGTTGTGTTGATACTGTCGCGTCAGTAAGCAGCCGGTGAGCTGAGTGGTCGATGACGTCATAGCATGCACCGCTGAACGCACAGGTCACATGTCATTAGGTACCTACGGCTATGTGCTCTAATTGAAACCTAATGCTTGCACTGTTAAACTATCTCATTAATGTTTTGACGATAGAATGGAGCAGTCTTTGATTGTTTTGACATTCGATCTTACGAGTTTTTTTTTATGCTTCGTTTAAAAGTGTATTTTGACCTCTGAATTCACATACTATGTGAAAACAATCTCCTAGAATTCCTATAGATTACAATCGGTTTTGTAGGAATTTACATAGTGTGCAGTTTTGTTTTTGTAATAAATGATGTAGGTAAACCAATGATATCATCATTTCGATTATTTCTGACTTCTTAAAAGAAAATTATGAATATTTAAAAACGCAATCATACAACTGTTTATCAGTAAGATGTAACTTGCAGGTTTCGGACTATTCACATTCAAGATGTCGTGCTGGCCCACATGCGAGATGAAACACGCGATTTGGATTTCCGTCTATGTGATTTGGCGATTGATGGCGGTAAACCCTTTGCCTTGCTGAATTCACTTACGCAATTAGGCTACTGGATTTACAGTGAATATTTGCAAGTTTATGCTCCTTTGGTGTAATTACTGCAAGTGTTCCAGTGCGAGGGTAAACAGACAAAATTAAATTAAATGAAGATGGTCTGCCAACACATTTATTGTATTCAAGTTCCGCTGAAAGACTACAATTCTATCTGTCGCCGTTTTCCATCTATGTTAGGGTCAGCTGCCAGTCTAACCAGATTCAGCTGACTACCAGTATTTTATATGGAGCAACTGCCTATCTGACCAACACGTTACCCCTTGGCAAGACTATAAGTGTCAAGATTTCCTGGCCTCTGATTATCCGTAACGTATACAGCTGACAGCCGGGACCAACAGCTTAACGTGCTCCTCGTTCAGAAATCTCGTTATGAAAAGATGGTCACCCAGTATTTTATCTTTGAAGTTCGACCCGTGCGGCTGTTATTATTTAGTTGAAAGAATATAGCCTATCAATTATTTTCAATTATTCAACAATGAAATTCTTTTAAGCACTTACTCGTAAATAGGTTTCCAGTGTGTATTCAAAATCATTTGTCATGTAGGTAAAGATTTTTTAACAAATCATAACTACTTGTATAGATTGTCTAGACAAAACATTAAAATAGTCTCTATTATGACACAATAGTTCATAATCTTGTGCTATTGTTATTCTCATTATGTTCTTTTATGTAACAAATTAGCAGCTCTATGAAAACACTTGTGAAGTTTTGGAGAAGAATACTCATAAATCTGGTCTATTTTTACGTAAACTCATGTGAATATAAATATTTACAGATACGTACATACACCAGCGTGTTTTGTAAGCTGTTAGTATTTTATAGGCCGCGAAAAAAGTAATATTGTAATTGGTGGTAATAAGTGTCGCCGCTATGGAAAGTCAAGTTATGAATTGAGTGATTGGGAAACGAACTGTTTACTGTTTGGGTGGTCATCTGGTATCCCCGAAGTGAAATATTTAAAGATAATTTTGATAATTTTCAGATTTACACTGCTGAAATATAATGACAGGTCGTCTGATTGATCTAACTGATGCAAGCTAGAGGTCACGAATGCTCAGCATGAGGTCCTGAATTTAATTTCCAGGTTATGAAAAAGGTTATTCGATTTTCCGTAAGTTGAATCAGTACCTACCAGTCTCTAGTCCACCTCATATAGGTTTCTTGGGACTTTATCTTTAACTGGCGTCCCGCCCTGGCTTGGCCTAGGTTATAATTATAATGTATAGCCCATCTGGAATTATGTACCTTTCAAGTGGTGAAAGATTTGTTCAAAGGTTTACCTAGTTGTTCCAGAAATTACCTTACAAATCAGTACAAACTCACAAAATCCTTAAGACTAGTCAAATGTGAGTGTAGAACCCGCTACGCGTCACCTCTTCGAATCCCTTCTCTTACACGTTTCAATTTGTCCAGTTAGTATATCCTATTCACGATTGTAATAACATCGATCATACCAGTTCAGCCTAGTTGGTTGGCTAGCGCACCCTTCGCAGATCCGCGTCGGCTCGTGTCAGGGTCACCGGCAATGACCGTCATCTTCCTCGGATCATTGTTGTACGAATGACTCACAGACATACATGCTAGTGTCTATGTCGCAGCCAGCTGCTTAAATTAGCCAGCTAATTGGAAGCCTAGGCCGTTCAATAAAGGTTAGCAATTGGATACCTAGGCAGATAGTTAATTGAACTGGAATCATTCAACGTTTAACAACTTGGCGTATTGAAAAGCAGCCCTATATAGATGACTGCAAAGACTGAGCCAAGTGATTAAAAAGCGGTGCTGGTAGTCACCAAAACAAATATTTTTATATGGCGTCAACAGCGCAAACCGTGAATTTTATTGTTCGTTCTTATGTGCAATTTTAAGTGAAATTAAAGTGTGATATTGTCAAAATAGTATGAGCATGGATGTGCCAAATCCACGCCACGCCACGCACGCAAGTGTGCTACGTCTTCTGCAAGTTTCCGCGAAATATTTTAACCTAGACTATCTAGTCACCCTAACCATGGTTGGGCGCTTGAATCTGTCGTGGAAGGCAGTCTACGAGTGGGGCAATGCCAATCTGGTCAGGTTCCAATGCTGCTAAGAACCAGGCGTGTCTTTTTTCCGATAAAAGGAGTCAATTCCTCCTGGCTCCTACCTTCCGTGGTGTGACCGTGCCGATAATGGACCATCTCTAGCTTCTTGGCGTTACGTTGACATCGACCTTCAATTTCGTTCCATTCATTGAGGCAAAAGCTCGACTACCTGCCAAAAATTTGGGGATCCTTGCAAAGGTGAGACGGTACTTCACGCCAGAACAGTTGCTCAACTTGTATCAAGCGCAGGTTCGGTCATGCATGGAGTACTGCTATCATCTCCGGGGCGGATCTGCCAAGTAACAGCTGGATGCACTAGAGTCGATTGAAAAGCGGGCCAAGAGGCTCATCGGCAATGAGATACTGGTCGAATCTAGGCTCCAGAGCCTTGAACATCGGCGCCAAGTTGCCAGTCTGTCGGTTTTTATCGGTTAAATTTCGGGGAGTGTGCGATGAAATTGCATGAACTAATTCCTCCTAGCCCTTTCCATCATCGGACTACAAGACGTACGGTGATGCGTCATCGTTACATGGTGGACGTCCCACCCATAGGCACCAAACGTTTTGGGAATACTTTCATTATGCGTACAGCTAAGGAGTGGAATTTCCTGCCGGAGTATATATTTCCTGAGAGCTACAACCTGAGAGTCTTTAAGTCAAGAGTGAATAGGTAAGCGTGCTACATCGTCGACCACATCATCGCTTATCATCAGGTGAGATAGTGGTGAAGCGCGAGCCTATCTATAATAAAAAAAAAAAAAAACCAATCATTACAAATTCATCAATATCCAATTTAACTAAATGACTACACGAAAGAAAGAAAGAAAAGTAAGAATTTATTATGTATGTATGGTGTTTATGTGTGTATGTTTATTATGTAGTATGTATTGTGTTATGTGTCTGTATGTTGTGCATTTGAGTTGTTGTGTTGTGTTTTGTATATATTTGTCTATATAGATTATATTATAGAATGGTACACACACGACATACAGCCATCATCTTTATGGTTAAACGATGCATTCAATGACTTGGCTATGATCTATCCTTCAGCCATATAATTGGATGGCGGCATTTAATGAACGGCCTAGGCGTCTGATTAACTGGCTAATTTCATCATCGCTTACCATCAGGTGAGATGGTGGTCAAGCGCGAGCCTATATAAGAAAAAAAAAAAAAAAAAAAACTAGATGACTGCAACATGAAGATCAATAATTGTGCACTTTGTTTGGTGACCTTTTAGTCCATAAACGGCTCTAGACGTGACATTCTTCAATCAGCCCTGGCGTGGCGATGGTGCTCGAAATGTCAAAATGTAAGGATTTGATCACGTGACGTTTCGATAGCGGTTGGCATGATCATTGATTTTTGACTTTTTTGCGCTTTCGTTGGTAGACTGTCCTAACCTAAACCTAAAGGTTAGTTTTCTCAAGGTCTAATTAATATAATATATTGGGCGTAATTGATATTATGCAAAATTGTATGCTTATGTCTCTTACAATCTTATCTCTCTGACCACCGGCAATTTTATTTAAACTGAGGCCCTAGACAATGAACTGACATTCTTACATCGAAAGCATAGCGATAGCCGTTGCAAAAATCTCTGGAAATGTCAAACGCTAGCGAAATGTCACGTGATCAATCCCTTACATTTTGGCATTTCGACCATCGTCATCGTCATCGTTGATATCGAACACAGAACAAAAAAAACGCCCACAGATATCGAATGACACTTGTGTAGAGCCTCTTGTGGATACGTATGTACCTAGAGCATGGGCAAGCGCATGCGCATGTACTACAACTTTAGACTGTTATTTACATAATAATTCTGTTAGAGTTTCTGATCTTAAACATTTGACCTATCTTACTTCATTGTTTGATAATGAGGCCCGTTTCTTAGGGCGATTCAATAAATTTATCGTTATAGCCACTGATTTACAACGTAGACAGAGTTTAATATAAACGAGAAAATATTTGGCAGTCGGTTAAATTTTTTTGTTAATAAGTTTAATATTTTTCTCTTTTTAGTTTTGGTACCTTATATGTATTATTTCTATGATAATCATATATAGGACTTCTTATTACAATTCAAAAATAATAAAAATAAAATAAATAAAATTGTTTATTTCAATTACATAAAGCATTAACATACGTGATATGGAGATCACCTTTTAAGCAAGAAGATGCTTGTGACAGGTGACTCCGCTCTTCCACTTAACATTATACAGTGTATGCAATTGTAAACAGAATTGCAATTGAAAAAGCTTAATATAATATAATTTATTTCAAGTTGCACAAACTCATTAAATTAAACATTCACACACACATAGTCTCATTAAATAATCAAATACATAGTTCATTATAATATTAATAGAAATTATGAAATAATTCAAACAATAACTAATACATTTGTTGCAGTATTTCCAAATGCCCTGCGCTCAATGTGTAACCTACAGCAGTGATTAATGCAGGCGCAATCGACCATTGTTTTACTACGGAGTTCCGGCGCCTACCTTTCGGCTTTACTCGTATCACCAAGTCTGTTCGGGTATCATTTCCATTAGAACCATTTAAATAAATTTTCTTCATTATAGTCATTTAACTATTCGAGATAGGTATCTCTTGCGCAAAACATACTTAATATTAAGAAGTTCCAGTGGTCATCGGTGGTCTTTTTCATCAGTTCCACTTCACCAAATGAGACTTTCTGAATGCAAAAGCTTACTATGTTGATGAAAATAACAAAATCGCTATACACCTATGAAATTTGAGGAGTTCCCTCGATTTCCATGGGATCCCCTCATCAGATCCGGACTTGGTGACAATGGGACCGGTTTTTGTCGTTCCATAATTGACGGAGTAATCGGTGAAAATAAACAAAAGAAAAATTACAAACATACAGCCGAATATATAACGTTCTCCTTTTTGGAAAGTCACCTATAAATACATCCGCTATCGTATTAAAAAAAACCGGCCAAGTGCGAGTCGGACTCGCGCACGAAGGGTTCCGTACCATTATCGCAAAAAACGGTAAAAAAAACACGTTTGTTGTATGGGAGCCCCACTTAAATATTTATTTTATTCTGTTTTTAGTATTTGTTGTTATAGCGGCAACAGAAATACATCATCTGTGAAAATTTCAACTCTCTAGCTATCACGGTTCATGAGATACAGCCTGGTGACAGACAGACAGACAGACGGATCGCGGAGTCTTAGTAATAGGGTTCTGTATTTACCCTTTGGGTACTTTGGACAAAGTAGACAAATCACGAATTGATCAGTTCTTAGACTTCGCATCGCTTCTGCAAAGGCCACAGTTTGTTGTCAATAGCGACGTGTTCTGATACCACACCACATGCTACCCTTACCACTCACATCCGTCTGGGTTCTCGTGCTTGAGATTAGGGGTCATGGTTTTCTTGTCGATCCCTTCGGATTACGATACCCTGTGTAGCAAACAGATATCAGTCGAACGCGTGTTCTCGGATAAATCATGTTTGCATCCGCAGCCTGTATGTGTTGGTTAATAGTGTGTTAAGTTTCGGTGTACAGTAAAGAACCCTATCTCTTGTCTACTTCCCAGTTCCCCTGGACAAAAGTCAAGTATAGGAGTGCAGTTCTGCAGTTCAGGCGTGCGACAGCCGTCAGTCGTGAAGTTCCGCGTACGAATGTGTCAACAAACACTCCTTACAATAACACTCTGAGCCGCACAATGCTGCTCTGCAACCGGACCCGGCTAATGCTACAGACTATTGTTTTTCGTGAAAATGGAACACATTCCTCAGCCTTTGACGCATATCACTGATGCTGAATTTACCATGTTTTCAGAAGAATTATGAGCCTGATTAACGAACTGTTTTCAGGAATATTTTTATTTCCAACATCTGTTAGTCTAACCGTTCTTTGAAATTGGTAAATATTTACCTTTCTGAAAATCGCTAGCGACTAAGGTCTACTTGAAACATCGACGACGAGTGAAACTGCAAGTATGGATGGCCATCAACCGAGGCGAGGCATGCCGATTTTTTGCTATTTCTGAATTGTGTATGTTCACGGTGTACCTACACTTTCGGCGAGTAAAAACCTAAAATGAGCAAACCTCACATGCCTCTACATAAGACACTCATCGGTACATTTTATAGGATCACTTACACTTATTACCTAGTGTTGGTACCGCATGAGTTCAGTTACTGATCGATTGGCTGCTCATCGAGATCACGTGGATTCTATCACGTTGTTATTGTAGACAAGGTATTATGGGGTGTGTCTGTGAATATGTTTACTGATCATCGATTGACGTAAATGCAGTTTCAAACTGAACTTATATTTAAGGAGTAGTTTTCACCCGCGGCTCCACACGCGTAGGATGCCGCAATAACTTTATAAATGAGCCTGTCTCTAATATAGTAATAAAATTGATAATTAAATTGATAATTGATGATTATAATTGATCATCAAAATCCGTTCAGCGGTTTTAGTATGAATGAGTAACAAATATCCATAGTCACAAACTTACACACATCACACATCATCAGCCTATTAATGTTCCCACTGCTGGGACACAGGCATAATTTACACAAAGTAAAGCGCCTACCTGGGCTCGAACACACGACCTACAACTTGTAAGTCGCGGCCGATGCCACTGGGCCACCACTGCTCTCACAAACTTACACACTTATATTATTAGTCGGAAGTAGGATAGGTAGGATTTTTAAGCGCCAGCCACCAGGTTCTGACGACAAAATACATCTTTGGTAATAATAGTAATATGATGATTTATCTGCTGAATGTGGAAGTCTACGGCGCGGGCTTTTCAATGTAAGGTCACAGAGAATAATTGCCATCATCATCAAGCTTGATAGATGTACTTATTCAAAAGATTTGTATCATCAAGATAGTAACGATGTGATGCCGAATTGGAATAAATCGTCATCCGTCTTTAAAGCGTTCACTGACCTCGATGAGCAAGATCGTAAAGAAAGATAAAACTTACTGTATCTAGTAGGAAGCTGGTGTCCCGACGTGTCACGTCCCGTACCCTAAGGAACTAATCCGTCACGGCCGGGCGCACCGCAGTTCCGTCAGCACAGAACTCGCCTGCTACCGGTGCGCACCGCGCCGCTCGAGCACGCACTTACTCATATGACACGACGTTACAAGGTGGGGAACGGTCATCAATTCATCTTGACAATACTGTCGTGGTGCCCAGTGGCTAGAACCTCGCCTCTCCTGCTAGGTCGTGGGTTCAAATCCGGGCAAGTGTTAATGTGACTTTATCAATTAATCATGTACTATATTTTACGTTAGGGGGTTTGGTTTCCGCACTTAGTCCTTCAGGTGGACCATTGTGCGTGGGCCATGGCGGCCGTTTGGTAGTTATTCAAACCAGCCCACCTCCCTCCAGAAGTTATTTAGAGCTTCTGATTTCCTCAGATCACCTGTTTAAGATCTGGGTGACCCGAGGGTTTGTGTTCTTATTTGGGTGACCCTTGTGCATTCAAAGAGAACGTGCGCAACGGTTTCCTCAGCCTCCTTGCATGCCCTGCATAGAGGACTGTCCGTTATGCCTATTGTGTGGAAGTGTTTGTTAAGTGAGCAGTGTCCCGTGATGGTCCCCGTCACAAGGCGCAAGCCATTCCTATCCAGGCGTAGTAGACGCTTGGTCAGCCTACTATCCAAGGATGGTAAAGCTATTTTGGACTGCCTACAGCCCTGTGTTGAAGTTGAAGTGGATGGGTACAATAGGTTCGGGTCCATAGACCGCCGTACTGGATCCGCATCTCGCAAGCTCGTCAGCCGCGTCGTTTCCCAGCGATCCACTGTGTCCCTTAATCCGTTGCAGTGTCACTGTGTTAAGACTAGATACAGTTATCTGTTCGAGTGCGTTGTGACATTCTAGTATTAGTTTCGATCTAATATATTTTTTCCGTAAGACTTGGAGGACTGTCGGAGAGTATACGTATACGTGTCTGCATCTAGGGCGTGGACCGCTTGTATGATGAACCCTCCTAGCGGTCTGGACATATTTATATTGAAACGTGTGAGAAGACTCCGACTCCAGTACCGGAGTTAAACAAGTACTTTTCAAGTTTATCTTGGACATCGCTGACAACGGTGAAGGAACACATCTATAATTGGCGCGAGACGTTCCAGTGCGAGGATAAACGAATAAATAAAAAAACGACTGAGCATGGTATTGGAGGAAAGATGGAGGAGTATTCGCTGAGATGGTTTACAAGCCGTGCGCACAATAGGACTTCCGTTCAATAAAAATGACAAACTTAAATACAAACTTTGAAGCCCTAATGAATTGCTTTTTAGGGTTCCCAAAGGCTAAAAACGGGACCCTATTACTAAGACGCCGCGATCCGTCTGTCTGTCTGTCTGTCTGTCCGTCTGTCACCAGGCTGTATCTCATGAACCGTGATAGCAAGACAGTTCAAATTTTCACAGATGATGTATTACTATTGCCGCTATAACAACAAATACTAAAAACATAATGAAATAAATATTTGATAAGGGCTCCCATATATCAAACGTGATTTTTTTGCCGGTTTTTGCGATAATTGTACGGAACCCTTCGTGCGCGAGTCGGACTCGCGCACGAATGGTTCCACCGGTTTTTATTTTTAGCTTCTAGACCTAGTGATTTTTTTGGGCACTGTCTGAAAGTGAATGAAAGAAATTATGAAGAAGATCACGTTGCTATTCTTAGAGAAGAATCAGATCGGATTTAGGAGACGCTTTAAAAGTGCAAATAAAATGTGTGCTAATTGGTTAAAACGACAGTTCTGCTACCTATTCATTCCTTCTTGTTTCGTTAACAACTTTCTATTTACTCCCAAGCCCACAGAATGCTCTCATATTTTACAGACTAACTCAGTTTTAGTACTTCTCCAGTCTGCCTAAACAAAAAGCACCACAAAAACGGCGCGAACGTGTAAAAGGAAGCCGCACTTCACTGCCTGCCTTGACACACCAATTAGATGAAAAACTTAATTACACTCTCCAATCTCAGGAAATTGACTTGACATATAAAAACTTATTGCTTCGACTGTTTGGGGCTAATATTTTGGTTCCGAACTGATTTTCTGTGACGATCCGAGATTTGTTGAATTTCGGTCAGTGACCAACATTTTGTTATGGTCTAACTTACGGTGTCAATGTCAAAGTCAAGTGTCTAGTTTGCGAACTTAACGATCTTTGGCCCATAAAACTGACATAAGATTATTTAAAACATCAAGGTAGAGATTAGCACGACAGTTCATTGGCCCTTCAATTGACTGGCGAAAACGGATCATGTTTGGTCCCACACACTCTTCGCCTATGACCCTATTCGAGTCATATGCTATGGTTGCCCAACGGTCGCGGTCGAGGTCAAGTTCTGCGCCTCGTCCAGGGTTGACGCCTTTCATTGACGTATAATATGGGCCGTGACCTTACGCCCTGTGCCCTGCGATTCGGTTCCGCAATTCTTAAACTAAAGACCTTACTTATCTTATAATTAGATTTATTAAAACGTAGAGTGCCTTTTTTTCAGTGGTCAACTTTAATCAAAACGGGGACACGTTCTATTAAGAAAGTAACCGACAGAGCTAACACTAAGCTTCTTATCATGATTACTGCTGTAGCATGACTTTAAATTAAACGTTAAGCAACTTACCAATTAATGTAATATCAGCACGATTTAAACATCGCCCTTAATCACTGGTTTCGCAGTAATCACCGCTTGAAACCCCTTATTTTCTCCACACCCCCTGTTAGTAAGTAAGTGCACCTTGCTTGCAGTGTAAACTGCTAATTATCAGACAATCAGTTGATTCTAGGTGTATGTACGCAGGTGTATGCTTGACACGTGTAGTGTAGAGGCGTCGTTTTCCTGCTCATTGTGGTTTGCGGAGTTTTCCTAGGAAGTGATTGAGTTGTTATGTCTGGAGTAGTTCTGAGTGTCGGGGAATGTGCTGACGGCTGATGTCTCCTAGTTTCCTGGTATTTACTTAGTAACATTTTAACACATTTGCTCGTAAAGTGAACCTTATTACATCGCTTTTAGGGCCATAAACTGAGCTATACCACACACGTGCGTAATAATATTACACACTAGTGCGTAATAGAATTATCCCAACAAAGTTCAATTAGTACCTTTCTGCAAGTTATATGCGATTAAACAGAGCATTTTCAATTTAACCGGGTAATACAGTATTTTTTTAGAAACAACAAAGGGGTTTTATGCCGCTTAAAATGCATACACATTTTTGGAATAAATAAATGTGTACATCCTTAATTAAGTCAAACGAACATTTATTATTATCGAATTATTCATAATTCACAATAATTTATTATAAAATATTAAAATTGTAGGCGACAAGAGCTTTATAATATTACAACAAAGGATGTGAAAACCCGAAATCAGACTCTATTCATAACATCAGTGACAAAATAACGCAAGCCATTAATTTGGAGCCAAAGGAGAAATAGTTTTGCTCCTGTAACGGACGCATGGCTTTGTACGTTGCGTGGTGATTTTTTAGCATAAGGGCTTCCCACGTAGACCTATAACGGTGTTTATGGCGAACATGTGTTTGGGTCTTTTTAACGAATCTTTGAATGAAGCAATAACCCTGACCGTTGTCGGCATTTTGTAAAAATAAAGAAACAATCCATGTTTAATGGCTCCGTAACGGTGAACGCCTTGTTTGTCAAAGGTTTACCGCTTTGAAAAATAAATAACTATAAATGCTTATTGTCTGCAGACCCGTACGCCGCCTTAATAAAACCTTGAATGGACTATTGTTGTTATCCCAAAACACATTACCGGGGTCTGCGTGAGAAAATATGATATCCCGTTAGTTAGTGTAAATTTCTCTTTTCGTGGTACTAAAAATAACACGTGAATGTTAAAATATAATTGATGTAGGTTCCATGTGAGTTTAAAAGTATGAGTACAAAACATATGAGAACTACTGTAATATACGAGAACTAGAGGAAAGGTAGACAATTAGGTAAGATTATGCATGTTTTGATAGCTCATAAGTAGGGAGGAATCTAGGTTAGATAAGATTTCTGTGTTAACCTTTTTACAGTTTATATGTTTCCTAGGTAGAATTAAGTATGTAGATTAAGGAAATGTATAATTTGTGTAGATTTAAGTAAGATAATATTGATGATTACGGCATTTCTATGACGCCATACCCGAGCGCCATTGAGAGAGAGGGGCGCCATTGTTCGCGCCTAGCGGTTCTTGTATAAATAACGGACCGTTTGGAGGCTGAGGCACAGTCGGACACAGTCAGTCTTCAGCTCTACAATTGTAATAACATACAGTTGTAATAACAATAAGGAATAAAATTGAAGATACGAATCACGACAGTATTTTCATTCTTCCAACGAACAACCAAATACAGTCCACTTCAGTCTGGTCCTACGAGCTCGGATAAAGAACCAAGAACCAGCGGCAACCAGGCCCACTACAGTCTGGTCCATCAAGCAGCGGATACAAGAACGAAGAACCCGCTGCAACCAGAACCACTGAGCTGCAGACGAAGTACGAAGATCTGCGGCAAGAGCGAAGAAAGGAACCCGGCTGTCACCGAGCCGCAGACGAAGTAAGAAGATCTGCGGTAAGAACAAAGCTGTACGGAACAGGACCGGTTTCGAACCTAACCGGTCTTGAACCTGACCGGCTTCAACACAACTGAACCCGACCGGCTTACCGAACCGAGCCGACCGGTTTCACCTGAAGTACCGAACCGAAGAGGTACTAACCCGCCTTGCCAAACTGAACGTGCGGCTATACTCAAGATGGTGTTCACAAGGAGCCAGGGAGACGCAACCGAGATAGAAGAACAGCTACGCATCCAAGAACAGGAAGCGCGACGCGTCCAAGAAGAGGAGGCGCGCCGCCAGGAAGCGGAGCTGATCGAACGGGAGCGAAGAAGAAGACTCTCACCGGACCCACCAGCATCACCATTTCCGAGAATGGCACACAACAGCGCAGCGGGGCCTTCCAGTGCACAGACGACAAACACCGCGATCCGACAGCGAATGACGTCACCGACCAGGACAATGAGGTCGCAACGGTCGACGACAAGCGTCACAACAAGGCTACGGATAGCGGAACTGGAGGCTGCAGAGAAGCTAGCAGCCATCCGGACCCAGCAACTGGCACTGGAAGAAGAGCTAGTCAAGAAGAGACTAGCAGTGGAGGTATCAGCGATCAACGATGAAGAAAGCGTACAAGAGGAACAAGAGCCCTCTCGTCCACGCGAAGAGCCTCATCGAATGGTGGATGAATGGCTGAGGACGAACCCCCTCAACTCACGGGGGGAGGAGGGACCAAGAGAATCCAAACAGATACGCTTCGTGTCTAGAACGAGATCGCCGACCCCCATAAGAGCAAAGGACAGCATTGAGCACTTGGCAGCAACACTAGAAAAAATGGCCCGACCTAGGCCTAGGCACACGGAGCTACCTACATTCTCCGGAGTGGCCAACGAGTGGCTGCCATTCAAGGCGGCTGTACGAGATTCGACAGATATGTACCAGGTTACAGCAGCCGAGAACGTACAAAGGCTGAGAAGCTGCCTCAAAGGAGAAGCAAGAGACGCCGTGGCCGCCCTTCTACATACGGCCACTGATCCAGGCGTCATTATGAAGACTCTTGAGCAGTGCTTCGGTCGACCGGAAGTCATCATCGACCGGGCACTGGATGACCTCAAGAAGCTTCCAAAACCTGGTACATCGGCCACAGAACTCAACAGTTTCGCTGTCAAGCTACAGAACATAATTTGCGTACTGCAAACAATCGATCGAAGAGGTTACTTGTTCAACCCTTTTATGACCCGGGAAGTACTGGACAAGCTCAGCCCGCATCTCCGATCCCGCTGGTGTGACTACGCCTACGATCAAGAAGGGACAGCGGATCCGGAAATCGTCGTGATGTCACGGTTTCTAATGCGAGAGGCGGACCGAGCGTTACGATATACGTACGCTCCGTCTACAAGCGCCGCCGCACCGAGAAAGGAAACTCGACCCATCGTGACACTCAAGAAGAAGGCGAGCGTGTTCACTACGACCGAGGGAAGGGAAGAAGAAAAGGACAAGTGCCCTAAGTGCGAGCAAGCCCACCTGTTGACGCGGTGTCCGCAGTACAAGGCGCTAACGGTAGAGCAGCGATGGAGCTTTCTTAAATCTAATAAGATTTGCTTCAAATGCGCCCAGAAGCAACACAGGCGCATAAGTTGCAAGGCGCAGCTGTGCGGCGTGGATCAATGTCGCCGCCCGCATCACGCGACGCTCCATCAAGCGGTACGCGAAGCGCAGACGGAAGACATGGGGAAGGCTGAACCACGGAAGGAGGAAGCGGTCCTGTCTGTGGCTACCCAACCCGCTACCGGGCCACGGGCAGTCTTGCTCAAGATGTGCCCTGTCATCGTGTCCGGACCACGGGGGGAGGTCAAGACCTACGCACTCCTAGACGAAGGGGCCACGATCACCCTAGTGGACGAAGCACTGGCGGCGAGCGTCGGGGCAGAAGGGCCATCACGGCCGCTCCACCTGAGCGGGGTCAACATGTCGCAGCGAGATATGGGCAGCCAAGTAGTGAATATCAACGTGAAGGGACTGAAGAGTGACGAAAGCTACAGGGTCAGAGCGAGGACCATGAAGGATCTCCGGCTTCACCAACAGTCCATTCCCGACACGCTGCTGGATTACGAGCACCTGAGGGACCTGACCCCAGAAGAGGTGTGCTACGAACTGGCGCGCCCCGGGCTTCTAGTGGGTACAGACCACTGGGAGTGCATCGTGTCCCGCGAGCTCCGAATCGGCGGCCCTAACCAACCGGCAGCATCAAGAACGCAACTCGGATGGGTGGTACACGGAACCGCACCACGCAAGACCATCATCAAAGAAGGGAACGTGCTGCATGTATACGAGCCCAACCGAACTACGGGTGCGTGCAGCCAGGAACTCCACGACTTAGTCGAAGCCCACTTCAGGATCGACGCGCTCGGCATACAAGGAAGGCCGAGAGTCAAGGCGAGCGATCAACGGGCCATCGACATAGTCGGAAGGACAATCAGGAAGATTGACACCGGGTACGAGGTTGGGCTGCCATGGCGACGAGACGAGGTCACTATGCCGCCTAGCTACAATCAAGCGTTCCGCCGGCTGAAGAAGATCGAGCAGAAGATGGACGCCAACCCACAGTTCGCGGCTGAGTACTCCAAGCAGGTTAACAACCTATTGGACAAAGGGTACGCGACGCCATGCGACGGGTCGGAGCGAGCGAGTGCCATCTGTTGGTATCTGCCACATTTCGCCGTGCAGAACCCGAACAAGCCCGGCAAACATAGGCTAGTGTTCGACGCAGCAGCGAAGAGCAACGGCGTCTGCCTAAACGACGAACTGTTGGAGGGACCCGACCTACTGCTGTCGCTGCCAGGAATCCTATTTAGGTTCCGAGAGAAGGTGGTAGCGATTACAGCAGACGTGCAGGAGATGTTCCTGAGAATCAGGATAAGGCCGGAGGACCAACCAGCGCAACAGTTCCTGTGGAGAGGTGACGACCGACAAGAGCCACCGAGGAAATACAAGATGACCAGTATGCTATTCGGCGCCGCGAGCTCCCCGTACATGGCCCATTACGTTCGCAACCACAACGCAGACGTACATGGGCAGGAGTACCCGCGGGCGCTGGAGGCCATCAAAGGAAGTCACTATATGGACGATTTGGTGGCCAGCTATGAAGACGCTGAAGAAGCACGGAAAGCAGTAGAGGAAACGAGAGCAGTGCACGCGCACGCAGGGTTCACGCTGCGAGGTTGGAGCTCCAGCAACAAGACGGTGCTACGCGACGTGCCCACCGAGCTGCACGCCACCTCTCCTACACAATTGGGGGGTGAGCAGCCTGAGAGCAAGATTCTGGGGCTGCATTGGGACGCGGAGCGCGATGAGCTGGGGTTCAACACATCTATGAACCGAGTCCCGGCTGAAGTACGAGCGAGAACGCGCGCCCCGACTAAGCGTGAAGCCCTCAGCGCCGTGATGTCCATATACGACCCGCTTGGGTTGCTGAGCCACTACACAATACGATCGAAGATCATACTGCAGAGCTTGTGGCGCCTTCAGACGACGTGGGACGAGCAAATCCCCGAGGAAGAGAACGAGCTCTTCGCCTCCTGGCTCGCTCGCCTGACTGAACTCGCTCAGCTGCGACTACCGCGCTGTTACGTGACGCAAAAGTATGAACGCGTCGACTTACACATACTGTGCGACGCCAGCGAGCAAGCCTACGCAGCTGTGGCCTATTGGCGAATAAGAAACGTCGATGGGAGCCTGAACGTCGTGTTGGTGGCCGCCAAAGCTAAGGTGGCGCCTCGTCGGGCGCAAACTATACCGCGCCTGGAGCTACAAGCCGCAGTGATTGGAGCAAGACTCGCTGAGACGATAAGAAGGGAGCACCGAGTCATCATCGGCCAGACGACCTACTGGACCGATTCATCTACCGTGGTGCACTGGATCCATCACGACGTGCGACGCTACACGCCATTCGTTGCGCATCGGCTGGGAGAGATCGCAGAGTTGACCCAGAAAGAAGAGTGGCGTTGGCTGCCTACTGCAAGCAACGTAGCGGACGACGCCACTCGGCTCATCGACACGCCCATCTGCGCCACGGATAGATGGTTTCAAGGACCGGACTTCTTGCTCCTGCCAGAAGAGCAGTGGCCCACGACGTCGACGGATGACAAGGAGGACGAGGAGGTCCTTCACACGAGAGAAGAAACGGAGCGAGACAGCTGGCTACCAAACCCGGCCCGCTTCTCGAAGTATGAGGACGTACGACCCATGCGAGTTGGCGACGGTGGCTACGTGAGTATCCGCCCACACGGGTACCTCGCGGCTGCCACGGAACACATGGCCGATGGGAATCGTCGAGCGCACGCATCGCGGACCGGATGGCGGCATCAGAGTCGTCGAGGTGCGCACCAGGACTGGCACCTTCCGACGCCCCGTGAGCAAGCTCGTCGTCGTGTCAACAAAGGAGGCTACGCGAGCTGCGCCGGGGGGAGAACTGTAACGGACGCATGGCTTTGTACGTTGCGTGGTGATTTTTTAGCATAAGGGCTTCCCACGTAGACCTATAACGGTGTTTATGGCGAACATGTGTTTGGGTCTTTTTAACGAATCTTTGAATGAAGCAATAACCCTGACCGTTGTCGGCATTTTGTAAAAATAAAGAAACAATCCATGTTTAATGGCTCCGTAACGGTGAACGCCTTGTTTGTCAAAGGTTTACCGCTTTGAAAAATAAATAACTATAAATGCTTATTGTCTGCAGACCCGTACGCCGCCTTAATAAAACCTTGAATGGACTATTGTTGTTATCCCAAAACACATTACCGGGGTCTGCGTGAGAAAATATGATATCCCGTTAGTTAGTGTAAATTTCTCTTTTCGTGGTACTAAAAATAACACGTGAATGTTAAAATATAATTGATGTAGGTTCCATGTGAGTTTAAAAGTATGAGTACAAAACATATGAGAACTACTGTAATATACGAGAACTAGAGGAAAGGTAGACAATTAGGTAAGATTATGCATGTTTTGATAGCTCATAAGTAGGGAGGAATCTAGGTTAGATAAGATTTCTGTGTTAACCTTTTTACAGTTTATATGTTTCCTAGGTAGAATTAAGTATGTAGATTAAGGAAATGTATAATTTGTGTAGATTTAAGTAAGATAATATTGATGATTACGGCATTTCTATGACGCCATACCCGAGCGCCATTGAGAGAGAGGGGCGCCATTGTTCGCGCCTAGCGGTTCTTGTATAAATAACGGACCGTTTGGAGGCTGAGGCACAGTCGGACACAGTCAGTCTTCAGCTCTACAATTGTAACAACATACAGTTGTAATAACAATACGGAATAAAATTGAAGATACGAATCACGACAGTATTTTCATTCTTCCAACGAACAACCAAATACAGTCCACTTCAGCTCCGAACCACAACCATGTACATCTCGCAGCATAAGTTATTTGATTCCTACTGTTCTATAGTTTGCCTTTGTCGCCGACATTTACACAAGAAGAAAACGAAAGTATCTACTAAAGAAGTGGCAAGCCCCAATGTAACTCAAACTTTGAAATTGCCATCCAAATTAATCCAATATCACTTTCAAAATTGTACGTTGACCAATTGTTTTAATAATTAAACGATTTATGCAATACATGTTTGTTTTTTCCTCGCAAATGTGTTGAAAAACGTCGTATGAAACTCGTGAGCTCGTGCTCATTATACACGCTCGGCTGAATTACGCCCTAACCTACGGCTCGGGCTGCAACCTACAGCCTCGTGTGTAATGAGCAACTTAGCTCACTTGTATCATAATTTACTATTATCTATTTGTTAATACGTGATTGAAAGTCTCGTTTATAATATTAATTTCAAAGTTAAGTAAACGTTACTAAGGTCCTAGATGATGATTAAGAAGAAGAGATGAGAAGAAGATTTCTGTATGTACTAGCTTCTGCTAGAGGCTTCCTCAGTGTGAAAGTCAAAAAATAAAATAATAATGGCATGAATGATCTGTATCTTGCATGGTCTATACTTATATTTCTATGGTCTCTCCATAAGCCAAATCTATTCAGTGATTGAGGCGTGATCGACTAACGAACACTTATATCCAAATATATCCTAGTCTTTCGCACTTTTAAAATATAGTAGCGAGTAGGAGCAGGAGAACTAAATATTTGCCACCGTTTCACTAAAGTACCACCTATTTATATGTAGGTACATAGAAACACCTCGTCTTATCTAAAATCCGTAAGTACCTACTTGTTGCAGTTCTTGACTGAAACTACGTAGAAGAATGAAATGTAAACTGAATGTTGACTGGAGCAGCTAAGGGTTACAGAGAGGTCAGCCATGTTGATTCAATTGCCATGGGTGCCATGGGTGCGCATCGCTGCCTCGGCCCAGACTAGACCACTTTGCTTTAATGGAACACTGTCTAAATGGTATTGAAGAAGAAAATATTTACGTACGAAATTTTCATGCAAAGTGGTGACATAATTTCGTATGATTTCTCTATTCATGAAAATATAAATACACCGTTGACCGTTAGGTACCTCGCATGCTGATTCAGTAGGTCGTCAGTTTTAGCGTGGTTATTAGCCTAGGACCTAAAAGGAAATAGGATATTTTTATCAACACACCACGGGCAAAAGTTAGTTTCGTATAAACTTTACTGGTGATTTGAATGGCCGTGAGCTATCTAGACGTACTTAGCATAATATTAGGTTGTTTGAGCTGCAAGCACCCGGTCTAGTACTTCAGAAGGTCGCAAACACAATAGAACAAAAAGCGATAGCCATCGGACTGGACTTGTGATAGATATTTGTGTGTGTGTGTCTGCTAACACAATGGTGCGACGAATTCTAATCAAGGGTCTGTTTATTTCATGAAAGTGTGTCAAACAAAAATCTAAAGGAAACATAAAGGATGACATGTCCTCAATTTTATATAGTAAATTTCTGTCTTCATGAGAGCATGAAGAGAGAAATTGACTATCCGTCACAAGCATGGGAAAATATTAAATGGTCTCAGTAAACTAATAACTAAGATTTAGTAATGATATTGATCGCATCTCGATCAACATCGGTTCCAATAAAAATCTAAAAATTCAGACAGAATTCGCACAACATCCCATATTAGATTCCATTTTAGTACGTACACATTATCTTGGTTCTTTGAAGCGACGTGATTGACTGTTACCGTCGCTACTGAATTCTGCAAAATTTATACTTCCCGAGAAATTGTCTGAGCGGCGGCAAACGAGTAACAGTGAAGAAAATTAAGCATTTGCAATTTTCATCAGTTTGAATGCTAGGAGCAAAAGTTAAATATTTAACTTTTGCTTTGCTATAAATTTTACCACTACGTTAACACTTCATTAATTTTAATAAAAGCAAACTTTTGCAAATACGTAAGAATTAGTTTTGTTTTTTTAACTAGAAAGCAAACGCTGCAACCACTCTTCTCGTAATTGATTATTTGTTTAATTCAAATGAGTGTGAAACAACTAACAATAACATAGTTTTAAATAAAAATGTTTATTTGAGGTAGTTCATTGAAGGCGATAGCGCAAATATTTAATGAATGCATGTATGTAACTGATTCGTTGCTTTTCATAGAACGCGCAACAAACTAAATGTAAAATTTACCACTTTACAATTCGCGGAACAAATTGTAAAATGGTAATTTCATCATTAAAATTCCAATCATTAACTACATAAAAATAACAGTTGGAAACTCTTCATGAAAAGGAGTAACCAAGATCGCTATAGAGATGGGTTGTAAATATTTCAAAACCTCATTGACATTGAAATGATAGATGAAAATACCAGTATCCAGATTCCAGATTCTTTTGATGGTCATTCCCATTGGAACCTTGGAGTAATTTAACCTCATCCAGCCCTTATTCTAATTCCAGCAAGTCTTCTTCTTGCATAAATCTCAATGGTCATCTCCTTTCTATCAAAATCATCATTCATTAGTTCAAGGTTTATCATTCGTGAAAGCGGAACCCTCACTCACTCTCATAAAGACAAAAGAATGATGATCGATCCTTTCATTGATCATATAACGTAAGTGAGAGATAATTCAACGTCGCCCGAGTCACGGGAAGCAATACATTGGCAAGCAAGTGCTTAATGCGCCGCCACGCCCAAGACAAGGTGGATACTGTGCAGGTATAATGCAGTAGGACAACGGAAAAGTTTCCAAACATTAAATCAGACTGTTGGTGTAAACGCAAAACAACAGCACAGCTAATCGACCCCTATACACAGACAAAATAATTTTCCTGGACCCATCTATTTCTATACCGTATCTCAAACATCAACGAGTGTGTCATTATTACTTAAAATAAAAGGAGCAATAGTCATTCACTGCTTTATTTAATAACACAGGGGAACCACGATAGTTTTGGCATGTAAGCTTATGGCCCCATGTTCAGACAAAAAGCCAAAATCGGATTGACATGTGCTATAGAAATGTGTCGTTCCTTTTTAGAGCACCAGCAGCCTTGTTGCGTAAGCGAACTCGGCAAGGCAAACGATTTGACTCCATCAATCGAATAATCACGACGGCAATCCACATCGCGGTATTCATCTCGCACGTGATTGATAGGATCAAATCCTTTCCCTTGCCGAGTTCACTTACGCTACAGGGCGACCTGCAGCCCTGTAGCGTAACTGGGCGTTAAGCCCAGTTTTTTGATCCGTAGTTGACTAACCAATGGTTAATTATACGGTAACCAATTATATCAAATATCGGTAAAATGCATTTTTTCATCCATCCAAAAAACTAATAAGCCATGTCCAATAGCGCGAAACGTTTAATGTGCAGTAAGTCTAATTAGCAAAATGCATATTTTAGGATTTGAACGTGGCCAATGAAAGAGCCGTCCACGTAGCTACATACTGGTCCGACTAAATCTGAATATGTCAGACTATAATAATATTTGAGTTAATCGACTCTGAAGAAGAATATGATTTGTTAGGCAGAAGATTCATTCACGGCATGGTTTTACAAGAAAGTGAACACAGTGATGACTGTTGTTGAAACACTTGATGAAAGTTATGATGGTTTGATGGTACAGGTGCAGTGGTTTTCAAAATTCTTTTGTTTAGATAGGACCCCTCTGCTTGGGCAAGGCAGACGAGTAAGGACTAACACCAACATGTGGTAAAATATATTCTAAAGCCATAAACTTGTCACGACGAGGACCGAGGCATGCGCCCTATCAGCTTTCATAAATGCAGTTTAAACAAATGAATCACGATCTTATCAGAATGCAAATGAATGTAATTAGCAAGCTGTCACTTGATTATATAAACAATGCAAAGTTGATGTAGCTAAAGACGATACGATCTGATCTAAGTGGTGTATTATTGCAATTGCAAGGTGTACAATCAACAAACGAGTTAGATATGCAGGAATAGATGTTCATATTTCCACTAAACTACACACGTGCACACTTCATATCTATAACATATGCAAAACGCGAGATGCTCTGTGGCTCATAGCAAAACAATGTCCATATCGGACCTTCACGTGCCCTTTACGCCGAGCTTTTTGCTGCAAAAGTGATGATAAAGACTCGTAGACTTCTCAACACACTGCCCACATTGTGCAAAGGTAGCCGCAAGTTATCTGTTCTTATAGTCTGTAAAATCTACCTGGATACTCCTCGGTCAAAATAATTGTGCAACTGGCGCTGTTACGTCACTTTGGCGTTCAACTCTCGCTGTTGGCGCACGAGGCGAACGCGGGCCGCAGTGCAGGTAGGTGGGAGGGAGGTTGCATTCCGCGCGAGGTGCACAGTTATTTTGTAAGTTGTACCTATGTGTAATTTTGTTTGTCTGTACTAGCCTAGATACAGGAAACCTGCCGTGTCTGTAGCTGGACGGAAACACACAGCTCTTAGATCTACTGATAGGTCTGTTAGTTTGATGTGGCGTGAGAAAACGCGTTAATAGCAGTTACAACAACTAAGTACGTATTGCAGAAATAGCATTGATTTTTAATAGTTTGTTAAAGGTTTTCCTACTAGCTGCCATATTTGAAAAGGCATCTATGGTAAGCCCGTGGGAATGTTGCTATCTAGAAAATGATTCACAATTGTGTTCTAACTATTTCTTAAACCTCTTTATGTGTAATTTTGGATGGATGGCTCTTCTGTCAAACATTAATAAAGTTACAAACTGGACGCTTCTCGTAAAATGCGATCTTAAGGGTACACTAGTCGACGGCACGAACTATTTTGTGCGCGGGGTTAAAATGCGTTTTATATCAACCGACAACACGTGCGGAAGAGATAGATACTGTGATGAGCAGTAGGAAACTAGTTCGCGTACGAATACACACTTTTGCAAATTTGTAGCGAAATGGATTTAGGACGAAACCAAGCGCGCGAAATTTTATAAACAGACCTTTGGCAGTCTAGATATCATGAAAAAACGACTAAATCTATCTGTTCAAAATAAAACTATTTGCATTGTTGAATTACTAACCTATCCCTGTATGGAGGCCGTTTTGCAATTTTCCGTCTTCTTATGGTTTTTATTCGCGCCCAAAAATGCATTAAAATTAGTGTCGAAATGTGGCACTTTCGACGCTCATAACTTTCAAATATTTTCACTTTTTACTTTTTCGCTTCCATACAGGGCTAGATAATGATGAGACAAATTGATATCACTTTTTATTTTGAACGTACATTGTCAAACAATGGATTTTCGACTAGTGTAACCTTAATAATATAAGAGACGTCTGGACTAAAGAAAACCTTGACCTTTGAGTTAATTTTTCGGTGTTGCCAGAGGTAGTCAGGTAGGAAACAACGATCACAAAGCATAACATCATCATTGCCATAGACAGCCTGATTGACTAACAAAACATTAAATATATCTGGCTGATTTAGCGAAATAATCAATTCGTCATCTCAGCGGATTTCATGAGCAATAGATCCACGTACGCTATCATACTCAGTGGCACTACTGCGCCCCACGTTCAACGTGGCGTGTCAACCTGTCAGCCGTCCACGAGATACACCACGTGAACCATGGTCCCTCAGACCTACCTGTCTGTACCATAATGTATAAAATGTTCTAGGCAACTATCTTTGCGAATGGACAGTAGAACCTTATTATTAATTCTTTATTTAATTATTATTTTTAATTCTTTCATTCCCTCTCACAGTGAGGAGGCCTGTGTCCCAGCAGTGGGAACAATAATAGGCTGATGATGTGATATTATGTGATGTGATTAATTATTTATTTAATTCCTTTATTTATTTACATTCTTATTTAATTCGTTTTTTTTCAGACACTATATTACATTCATCATTGTAAAAATAAAAAGTAAAAACTGCAACATAAGATCCAATTCCAAATTAAATTGGCAATAACTCTATTATAACAATAATGAACATTGTCATACAAATATAATATAATAATGAAAACTATAAAATTATGTTAAAAAGTTAAATAAAAAAATATCTTTATAATTATATTTATGTCATTCTAAAGTGCTGAAGAGGGCCGACGTGACCTGGGGGGTGACCATAAGCTCGCGGTATCAATTTGAGATCGAATAAGGGACAGATGTATCTGACGTGTATACATCTGTCACTTACTCGATCTCAAATTGATACCGCCCTAAGAGCTTATAGAAACAAATGATTTGACTTGGACTTTATAGCTTTATAGTTATTCTTTATTTAACGGAAAAATACTTTTTATTTATTATCTATAGTAGTTATGCTAGTATTATATTATAATACTAGCATAACTCTACACTTTAAACAGGTATTGTTAACACTTTTAATTAAAAAAAAAACTAGTGGTTGAAGCCAATTCCGATATAAGGTGAAATGGGAATAAAAATACCAGAAGATCAGCAGAGGGGCTAACTTTCAATATATGGTAATATTTCGTAGTTAGAGAAATAATAATAAAATTCAATGTAAAGATGGACATAGAATGGTCATTCATGGACGAGAGTGGTTTGCTCAGACGGGTTTCGCTAATCCGTAATCCCGTTACTTTGCAAATCTTGCACTTATACAATAACATGGAAATCCGGAGGGTTGGAATAAGACCTCAGTTACTATATCAGTTGTAAAGTTTAGAAGTGTATTTGAAAGTAAATATAGAAAAACATCTGTCAGTAAAACAGTCCCTTTATTACGATTTCAATATGAAGAAGTTAGGATAAAAAAAGTCTTGTATCTTTAAATTATTTTGAGATTTCATAAAAGTGAGCTTAAAAGTAATATGTACTAGTTTTTCGAGAAATTTCAAATTACACACACACATACATACACCATACCATGAGGGTAAGCAGAAATCACAGAACCCCACCTGCTGCGATCCTGACATAATCGTTTAGCTTCATTTACGTTCAGACATCTATTCAAGCACGCGAGTTTGCTTGCTAATAACTTCAATAGTTAGGAAACTTTTAAAGTTATTAGCAAGTCTTTGTTGTAATTCTTAACAATATTCTATTTTGTAAATTTCGGTCCCTGATGTGAGTAATAAGTTTCTAAACTTATTCTATTTTTATCTCCTAGTATAAATATTCTGTCCCTCTCAAAGAGAGGAGATCTGTGTCCCATCACAGCAGATGATGATAATGATTGATGGTGATAAATTATTTTACTTGAATTCGGGTTTCGTTGCAGAGAAACGAAACTTTCCATTTTTTTTGTCATATAACTAAGGATCCCCGATGCGATCAACTTTAAAGAAAGCTTACTGAAAAACGTAATTCCAATAACAATATTTGCTCGTGCATTCAGATTATGTATTTTTTATCATTATTACCGTGTTTAGTTAACATATTAATATGCAATACATTAACCTTTTATAGAAGTCGTTAAATAATCTAGTCCTAATTTTAGTATTTATAGGTTTTCCTCATAAAAAACTGAGTCTGGTTATAGTCAGGTTTCCAAAATAATTAAAATTTTATTATTCAACAATTCTATTACCTGCGGTCCGTTACGTAACTAAATGCAAACATCTTGAATCTGTGAATTCTGTGTGTTGATTTCCTGGTCTATGAACTTTGTACGAGTATTATATGTTTTACTTATTAATTTCGCATCTGTTGCTTGATTGGCCACCAACATCATTTAAGTAAGTAAGTATTGCTGAATTTCAGCGGATTCATGGTTCTAAACCTCGATAAGTGCCATTTTAAAATGTTCAGATTTAGAACATAATTATAGAAAATAATATCAACGACACCCAAGCGAAAGACAGACACAGCCGCAGGCACCTCGGCTCTTGTTGGTACTTGTGATCATATAAATTCTGGTTTTTGAACTGTTTGCCTCAAATATTGTCACGATGGCGCAATAGCCAAGATTCCACTTTCTGCGCCGGTCGACGGATTCAATTCCTGCCTCAGGAGTATATTTGTATGACCTACAGATTTCACGTGATATTTGCACTGAGTCTATATACATATGTTTGTGTACATTTATATCTATTAACACCGACGGCTGTGAGTCAAGGAATAGCGGGGCTGTGACTGTCGACAGTTTGTTTAATAAAGTGGCATCGATTTACTAATAAATAACAGGAGAGGTTACTACGAGATCGCGGCTTCTATGGTATCTAACGGCTTCTAAGTCTAACGACCAGGTAGCGGTTCACGAGATCAAACAATACGTGCTTCAAATGCAACCTAGCAAACTAAGTAATTTAGTAATCATGACAAAATAATCAAAGGAAAGATGTGATCATATTTTCAAAATTGGTTCTGCCCATGTAAATTAACACTTTTTCGAAGGAAGTCTTAGTCGATCAATTCCCAAAAAATAGTTTCGTTTTTCCATACAGTGTTGTGTTCCGCTGACTAATATGAGTATGGGAGATTCAATTCCTTTTTAGGGACCCATAGGGTCCAAACGGAGCCCTATTGCTGTCACTCACGTGTCTGTTTGTCTGTCCGTCTGTTTGTTGTCCGTTGTCTGTCACACAGGTTTTATAGCCAAACGATTGGAGCTACAGTCTTAAAATTTTCACAGTATAAACATCTTTTTTCCCAGTGGCTCTGCCCGTATGATAGTCGAATATATTCCCCTGCAACCTGCAAGATAACTACCGGGATAAATATTCTATTTCTACTGTGTGTATCTGTGTGCCAAGTTTTTGTTCAAATCCATTCTGCTGTTTAGACTTGGTTGAATAATAAACATCCAAATATTTAGACTTGCATTTATATGAGGAGGAGTACTTCGACGCCTAGGTCCGTGCCTAGGTGTACCTCTCTTTTGTATAATTATATATGTAAGTTGTTAGGTATAAGTTAGCATAGTTTAGTTTTGTTTAGTTGTTAAGTATGTACCTACCTACATATATTGTCAATTGGAAATAAATATATTATCTCTATAATTACTGAAAACGACCAAAGGATGTACTAACAAGTGTTGCATCAAACTAGGGTTAAGTTGTAGAACACTCCTATTATTATTGTAAATAATAAGCATGTTAGGGCTCTAAACCATGAAGGAAAACATTTAAAAGAAGAAGGATAGAGTCATGAAGTTATTGAACAACTGAAATACATACTTACCATTATGTTACACAAGATTATCATTGTTACGAGTACCATATAGTTGTACTAAGAGTGTTAGAAAATAAAACTAGGTTCCTTATCGATGGTTTACAGCAAACATATTTGAGAATTTATTACAAATTGTTTGGTTTTGCTAGTTATATCGAATATGTTAGCTAGTGTTGCAAGCACGTTATAAATTGTATTATATAAGAGTAACGGGTAACGGCTCGATGTGTGTGTAATTTGTGTCAAAGTCAGGTTACCGTTACAAATATGATTAGCATAATCAAACTGATAAAAAGGACCAAACTATTGAGGTTTTATAAACACTTGAAATTGGTATGTTTTCATTTTATGTAAACTGATTGTTTACCGATTTATATTTCTTTCTAGCTTACTTATATATCACATTCTCTAACAATGGCAAATTCTTGAGTAAATATTATGTTGTCTGGTACGTTGTTTCTACACGTGAAATTGTTATGAAATATGACAAATTATGTATTGGATCGAAATCGAATCGTTGTATCGATAGATGTATACCTTAATGAAGTAAGTGTTCATTTATGGTTGTTTATGATGAATTTAGTGCTTTCATCATCAGCCTACATCACATAGCTCATTGAAGATCGAATAGACTAGTTTAAACAGGCTACTTTGAACATAGTTAGAGTACTCACTGGTATATATGGTGGCGCAGGTGGAGCGGTGGCAGGCCAGACACGCCTCCCTGCCGTCCAGGCTCAGCGTGAGCGTGGGCGCCAGGCTTGGCCGCGGGCACAGCTTGCAGCCGCCGTTGTATTTCTCGCACAAGCACACGTTCTTGTCCAGCCCGTCCACGCGCAGCTCGTTCAGCCCGAACTTGTCGCACTCCTGCTTGGCCAGCGACGCTGCCAGCTTGTCCGACTCCTTCAGAAACTCACACGAGTGCGGACACACGGTACACCTCTTCGCTTCCAGGTTCCTGTTAGACTCAGAGTTCATATTGTCGTTCTGGTTAGTGTCCAGAGCAGGCATCTGGTAGCGGTCGTCCTTCTTGTTCGTGCTGTCGGTGCTGCCCGTCATGTACGACGTCAGCGTCACCTCGGACGCGGAGCGCACTGTATTGTTCATCTTATACTTCGTCATTTTTCAGTCTAGTGTCAAACAAAATTAAAATACGGTCTTGAACGCCGAGGCACGAGACATTTTATTTCGACGCCCGCATTTGAATTTATTTACTAATATCTAGTAATCACAACACTGGTAAATTAAATTTGTTTTGTGTTCATTATTATCACAGATGGCGTAGGAATGTTTGCTTGTCACAATGTTGTCGTTGTTGACGCGGATTGTTTTTGTTTTTAATATAGTTGAATATATCGACGCTTGTATTTATTTAGATTGTTCGTGCGAGTGTCGGCCGCCGCGCTCTGCCGAGTGTGGCGAGCGAATGACGAGAGCTGTGGCGAAATGGCGCGAAATCACCAGCGTCGCCCAGCCAGTCGGCGACGACGGCTGAAAAAAGGGGTTGTCGTTAGCATAGAACTTGAACATGTTTCATAGGACCTTGCAGTTGACAGGTGTGGGGCTAGCGGCTAGCAGTACTTCGCTCGCGCTCGTGTCGTCGTTGCATTATGACTTGTGAGCAAGTTCACAGTTCACGACTCAAGGACGGCGCAGGGATTCCTCGCGTGACGACACACACAACTTTCCAATGTTTTGTATTCAAGCTATCGGGGGCGACCACTACTACGACTAGTGACAAGAATACTTTTCCTAAGTGCAGCTTTTTTACGGCTAAAAACTTTTTCCTGAAGGACCTAATTAAGAAGTTTATTCTTTGCCGAACCCAGAAGTCCAGAACTGTTTACTTAGTTTGTTCGACAACTGACATCATATCATATTATGACCATACACACATACCTATTTTGTTAATTAATTTAAATAATTGATGTCTTCTTCCAAATAAATTACCGTAATTAAAATGTTTTCATACCTATTATTGTATTGTCTCGAAGCTGTAAAGAATTTTGTTTTAATGATTTATTTTTTCAATGTATATTAAAATAACATAATAGAATTTAATTATAATATTTTTTTATTAATAATAATAATGTTTATTTCCAATAATTACTTAACAAAGGTTAAAGGTACAGTAATATGATACAAAATAATGTGCACTTATGTAGAGTTTTTTTAATAGCTATTTTTAGGAATGTGCAATTTTTATATCTTTTTGTATATATTTTTTTAATTTATTCACATTTTTAATTATTATTTTAATGCGTTGTTTTGATGTCTGTTCTTGACAATTTAATTTTAAGAGCAGATGACAATTTAAATGTATGTAATTGGAATGCATCAATATTATTTTGGGTTCTTATCTGTTCTTTTTTATATATTTTTTTGTTTATGATTGTAATACATATGATTATGGACTCGTTAAGTCTGAAAATAAATAAATTATATATCAAATGTAATGACTGTATTATAAACCTACTTATGTACCTACTTGAGATAGAACTACTAAGGAAGACAAACTGTAATATAATATTGCCGATGCCTATATATATAATAAAAATAGTCCTCCAGACCGAATTTCAGCCACGGTGGCCATCTCAATCTCAACGCAGACTTGCCATGCGGACCCCGACAGTACCCGCTGTCCACAAGCGGCTAAGGTGGCCGCGAATCGGCATGCGACTCCTGACGCCCAGGGCGTCAAGAGTCCAAGTGTTGGATACAGGCCTTTGGATCACAAGCCAATAGACAACACTGGGGAACATAGCAATGCTGCGACTCTTGGATCCTACAAGGTCTATACCGGCGAAACCGTGATACGCGGCAGCGGTAAACTAGGGGTCTGTTCTTTGAGATACTGATTCCTGTCAGACAGGTGGAAAGTGATACAAAGGTACACAAATTACAACTAGTACTCACATTGATTCCCGCGAGGGACTCCTGGGCTCGTTCAATCCCGTGTGTGGCCGGGAGTTATTGTGGGAAGATATAAATATAATATTAGAGGGATAAGGGACAATCGACGTTTTCTGGACCGAAGATCCGGCAGCCACCAGACACGTATCCGACACAAAAATACTTCGCTGTGCGCGAAATATATACACAAATGAATGCACGGGCGATTCCTAGTACTTGAAGGCGTCTCCGTTGCATCACCCTCACGCGTTCCGTCTCGTACTTCGCGTGCATTACTGTTTCGCAGGAGGAGGTGACAGCCCTCTCGCTCCGTATCATGGCCTGGACCAAGGCCGGACGCGAGAGCTCGCAACCGCCGATCGCCTCCACGAGGACACGATGGTGCTCCGCCCAAGCGGGGCAGACCCCTACCGTATGCTTCAGCGTGTCCTCCGGGCGATCCACATAAAGCAGTGTCCCCGTCCCTGACGGAACACGGAAAATCGGAAAATTACATACGATTTGTATGAACGATCCGGATCCCCCTGATACGGAGAATTTGTGTGAACAAGTTCGTACAAATCGTATGTAACCGATTTTACTCAATTGCAATGTGTGGTAACACACAGTGCTTCATCGTGACACCCGGGCGTTTTCGCCCGCCTTATTCTTAACGGGAACCAGCAGCCGAATTGCGTAAGTATATTATCCAAAGCAAAAGAATCGATTCTTTCCCAAAACCGACTTTACGTAGTGCATATTGATACGAAAAGTCGTTTTTGGGAAGGAATCGATTTATTTTGCTTTGGATAATATAATTACGCAATTCGGCTGCAGGTGAGGACGTTGTTGCAAATCTCAAGCCTCTCCTCTCCGCCTTAGCGTCGCAATTGTGGTGTGCCCAGCGCTGGCCACAATTACGAGTGTGTCATGTTATCTCTAATTTCTCTCTGATGGTGGCACATGTGTTGGATCATTCGGTTCTCTGTATGATGGTTGAGCTGAGTGGTGCCGATCTATGTATCATGTTCGTGAACGGGCGCCATCAGATGGGATTGGTCATAACTTAGCTGCTTCGGCCTGTTTTTAATTACCTATGTATTGTTATTTTTAATTGTTTGTTTTACTCTAGACGCTTTTACGTGCACGTATTTTTACATCGTTCTCACATAAATGTATTTTTCCAACAAGAAATGATGTAACCAAATACTTGTAAAACACTTTTTATTTTAAAAGAGTAAGTGTGGAGTTTCTTGTCCATTCTTCTCCATAACAAGCTACATTGCCGAATGAACGGTAGAATGAATTATTGTTACTTTTAAATTATTATTTTTTTGACTTGGCTTAATTGAATAAAGAAATTTTGATTTGATTTTATTTGAGTCAGCAGTCGCTCTCTCCATGTCTCCTGCCGGAACTCTGTCCGCCGACCCATGATTTGTCGGAGACTCTCTGTTCCCTCACTCTCATTCATAGTCCGAAGGGGTGGCAATCCGACACGACCAGGCGTAGGACCAATAGCCTAGCGTGCTTTCCGAGGCAAGAGCGGATTAACACTGCCAACTCACGCCAACTTCCAAACACCGGGCTGCATATAAATATAAAAACAATGAAACGTAGTTCTCAATTCGGATGATTCCCTTTTTTATGTATATTCGGGCATAACTCCGTCATATATAGACAGATATGCAAAATTTTCTTTTTGTTTGAAAGGGTATACTCTAGAAGTGGTCCCATTGTCACCAAATCAGAATCTGATGATGGGATCCCAAGGAAATCGGAGGCACTCCTCAAATATTATAGGTAGACATATAGCGATTTTGGTATTTTCAATAACATAGCAAGCATTTGCACTCAGAAAGTATCATTTGGTGAAGTGGAACTGATGAAGAAGACCACAGATGACTAATGGAACTCCTTAATAAGTACGTCATGGGTATAAGATATTCCGAATAGTTAAGCGACTATGATGAAGCAAATAGATATAAATAAATGGTAGAGATGACTGGTTCGATGGCACAATTTTCGGTACCATCAAACCGATTTGATGATGAAGCAGGAAAGTAGGTAATGGAACTTCGTAATAAAACAATGTATCCTAGTCGTGTTTGGGCTTAATGGAATTAAAATCAGATGTACTCTGGCTATAAATAATTTTCATGGTAATATAAGGTACCAACACTAATAAGAGTAAAATCAAAAACTTATTAACAAAAGAATTAAACCGACTTCTAAAGCAAAACACTACAAAGCGAAAAATGACTTTGTTTTCCGAAATCGGTGTCATTGTGTTGTTCTTCACTTTATATTGTTTTGCTTTAGAAGTCGGTTTAATTCTTTTGTTACCAAGTTTTAAAGAGATCAAAAGAATTAAGAGCATATGTCTTGAAATGACGCTACATCGCGTCTGAACGTAGGTAGAATAGAATAGTAGATAAGTAAACTTCGATTTTGCCGCTTATGTTGACACATTTGGAGGGAGTAAACATTTTGTAGCAGATAATGTTTCCAAATTATTTCAGTTGTACGACAATAATGGTCGACGTTCCAAAACGTAGCATTTTTTTCTCTCACCACTTTTTGCAGTGTTATTATTTAATGTATTGTCATTTGACACAATCTACAATTTCCTGTGTTGTATAAAAAAGTAATAGTATCTAATTCCTCTACATGATGTAGCATTTAATAGTGTGCTTTATGTATGTATTTACTATAATTATATGTATATTAAACTAGCTTCAGCCCGCGGCTTCGCCCGCGTGAATAGTGTTTTATTATCCCATGGGATCATTATACCAGGTTTATGGGAATATAAAGTATCCTATTCATTAATTCAGGTTATAAACTACTAGTGGCCCGGCCCGGCTTTGCCTGGGTCTAAATAATTTACAGCTTATTTACTATCTGGCAAATTAGTACCTTTCAAATTGTGAAAGATTTTTTCAAATAGGTGAAGTGATTCCAGAGGATTAAGATTTACTTCACACTATGCTAGTATTATATTATCTGTGTCTACACGTAGGACCAAACTCACAAAATTAGGACTCTCTATCTTTATAATATTAGTCAAGATTTCATACAAATCCGTTTTGCCTTTTTTGAGTGATTGAAACAAAAACATACAAACTGTCACATTTATAATATTAGTAAGATCTATATATTAAATGGTTGGTCACATACATGTAATTTTGTGTCTTGTAGCAATGATAAGACAAATAATAAAGAACTGTAATCATAAGCTGAAATTGCTGAACAAAACGACGAGTACCAAGTAGTACGAGAAAATTAGCGTTTTTTTTGAGGCGGAGAACTAATAAAACAGTTTTTTATAGCAGTAGTATTGGCTCTATTTGATGGATAATTTATTGACATTATTGATTTGGGGCATGTGGCCACAGCGAAACACCCATTATTAGGTAAGTACTATAACTAGTCACGGAAGGAGTGGGAGTAACATGACATTTTCAACGATGTGGGGATGGACTTTTTATTTTTTTTTGATTTGGGAATTCATCCAATGACATCTCCCGTTCTGGGTTTGCTTGTGCCAGGGCCGCGGTAACTCACTTTCCAATTTATCCGCGACCCAGACAGGCATCGGCCACAAGGGCGTCGCCAAGGGGGGGACAGGTAGGGGCAGCTGCCCGCGCCCCCCCCTCCTCCCTAGAGATTAAAACATAAGTAGCCAAATGGAAAGCAATTAAATTCCTAAGTCAACATAAACCCAACTCAACAAATCTAGCCATTCGGTTGGTCTTCCAAAATCAATCAAACTAAAAACTTGGTTAAGAAAGTATGGGGGAAAATCACCTCAATGGTCTGGCACATACACAATGTATGTGCACAGAAAACTTATTAATAAAACTTATAAGATTTACATAATCACGTGGTCGAGAAGTTTACCCAAATACCCCGATGATTGAGCTCGTGGATTGGCTCGCGTCGTTACCCATATTGGACTTTATACTGCTCTTATAACAATCGCCGTAGGTGTACTACCAGTTTAAAGCTTCATATGCTTTTGACTGCACCGTATTTATAATTCATACTTTATGCCACCCTCCATATATCAACTTGCACCCCCCTGGTCCATCGTCTGCCGACGCCCTTGATCGGCTCTAGCGGGCCCCGTAATTTTTGCTGTCATCTCTTTGAGGCGCGTGTGGAACACTACGCGCTGTCAACTCGGCCCTGGTCCTTATCAGACGGCGAGCTACGCATTACTTGCCTTCCGCAAGCCCGCCGGGCGATTTATACAATGGTGACATCCGGGCGTTTCCTCCCGCCTTATCCTGAACAGGAACCTGCCGAAACAGCTGTGTCCGGTGAGGATCTGCGAAGGCGGAAGGTGAGGACGCCGTGACGCCTCTCAAGCCACTCCACAAAGAGGGGCCTTACTGCCACAATTGTGGCATGCCCAATGCGGGGATGATCGTAAGTCACAGACGAAAACATGACGGAGGCGTTTCCTGTTACCGCAATAAAAAATATTCTCTGTAGGAGGCTAGGAGCCACTTATTTAGCCAGGTGTTCAGGTAGTTTTAATTTAATTTATTCATGTAACCAGCTATTATAACTTTTTTGTGTACTTTATTAGTAAGAATAAAATACTTAATAATTAATTACGATCCAGCCTTAAAGACTTCAACAATTTAACTCTAACTTAATATGTTACGTGATACATTATGTTAAAACTAAGAATAGTGTCCATTTGCACTGTTACACAAGTCCGTAGCGCTTTCTTAGACTCTGATATAATTTATAAAACACTATGTTCATGTGTCATATGTATAGCACAGCGTTGTCACTGTTATTCATTCACTTATTACACTAATTCTATATGTTTAGTAAGTTTTAGCCTACGCACTAAGTCTGTGTTGTCTAGCAGCTCGATAGCCTCAACATTCACGTGTCGACGAAGTCTGTGTTCGTGGGCTTCAGCAAAATTTTGGATGATGGTGGTGACGAATTCCATTTTAAAGTCACGGTGGAGGTCATCATTTCTTATGTACCAGGGTGCATTTACAGCATCCCTGAGGACTTTATTTTGGAATTGTTGGATTATTTTGATGTTGCTTTGTTTAGTAAGCCCCCAAAGTTGGATACCTACTATACATCCAAATTGGCATCAGTATATGCTTGTATATGGTTATTTTATTATGTATTGATAGACAGGATTTCCTTTCGAGTAACCAATACATACTTTTATAACGTACTAGCTGTTCCCCGCGACTTCGCTCCCGTGGACCACCCCACAGGACCCGTTTTTGGGATAAAAAATAGCCTGTTACACAGGAATAATGTACCTTTCTATTGGTGAAAGAATTTTTTAAATCGGTCCAGTAGTTTCCGAGTCTATTCGGTAGAGACAAACAAACAAATAAACAAACAAATCTTTCCTCTTTATAATATTAGTAAATATATCGAGAGCCAGTCGTTTTTAGGTTTCCGTACCCAAAGGGTAAAAACGGGACCCTATTACTAAGACTTCACGATCCGTCTGTCTGTATGTCTGTCCGTCTGTCACCAGGCTGTATCTCATGAACCGTGATAGCTAGACAGTTGAAATTTTCACAGATTATGTATTCCTATTGCCGCTATAACAAAAAATACTAAAAACAGAATTAAATTAATATTTAAGGGGGACTGCCATACAACAAACGTGTTTTTTTTTGCCGTTTTTTGCTCGATATTAATAACGGCAACAAATATTTCAAGCGTCTACCGCTTGAAATATTCACAGAATATTTAATTGTATATTCACTTCAAAAAATAATTATTATTAAATTAAAATAAAATAAATTAAGGGGGGCTCCCATACAACAAACGTGATTTTTTTGCCGTTTTTTGCGATAATGGTGCGTAACCCTTCGTGCGCGAGTCCGACTCGCACTTGGCCAGTTTTTTTTGACATGAGCTTTCCAACGCAACTGGGCGTCAATAGTTATGCCAAGGTATTTGGCTGTATTAGCATAAGTCTATAATAAAAAATAAAAAAGGCACTTGCATCACTTGCATTCCATTTATGTAGATAGGGTGATAGTCCAAGTGTTTGTTTGTAAAGTCAATGTCAATTGATTTTGACTCATTCAGTTTGATCTTCCATTTTTGTGTCCAGTCATAAAGTTTGTTCACAACTAGTTGAACTTTTTCTACTGCTTCTCTGTGGCTAGATCCGGTAGCCATAATTGCAGTATCATCTGCAAAGGTCGCAATGGTGTTGTTTTCCAGTTCTGGGGTACATGTGTATAACAAGTAAAAATTGGGCCTAGCACACTTCCACACTTGAGCTACCCCAGCTTTTATAGCTTTTAGCTCGAAATATGCGCCCTCTTGTCTTATTCTAAACATTCTATTAGTTATATACGACTCTAGAATATCTGCGAATTCTGGTACCATGCGTCTGAGCTTGAATATAAGACCCATTATGCCAAACTTAGTCAAAAGCTTGCGCGATATCGAAAAACGTTTTTTCAATGGTTATTGAATGTACCTGGTCTATTTTTGACTGTTTTTCCCTGAAGCCAAATTGATGATTTGTAATAAGGAAATATTTAATTTTAATGAAGTCGAAATATAAATTTTAATAACATTCTAAAATTTATGTAAAATAAATTTGAATAGCTGTTAAAAGCGTGGGAAACACCTATATATAAAAAAAAATAGAAATAAAAATGATTTATTATTGATAAACGTTAAAAACATCGACAAAAAGATAACCGCCCGAACAGGGACTTGAACCCTGGACCCTTGGATTAAAAGTCCAATGCTCTACCGACTGAGCTATCCGGGCTCTGCATGAGTGGCCGAAATATCGTGTCGCTATCTAAACAGACGTCCAAGTCAAAGCACGACGTGATGACCTCATATTTTTTGTTATTGATCTATATGCGATGTTAATGAATAATAATGAAATCACATGCGTGAATGAAATCGTTAAACACAGTTAAAACTATCTATTCTGGTGACGCACGCATTAACTCGTAAGCACCTAATAATATTCTGAAAGGGCTACAAATGGCTTTGACGTAACACGAACTAATCTATATTTATAACATCAATAAAAATGATCATATTATTCAGCCGCTTCAAGCAAAATAAGCGCTGCATTATGGAAAAAAAAAGCTAGCGTAGGTACCTACCTATAACTTTTAGGGTAATGTCTTCACTGTCAATGAAAGGTAAATTAGGTATCTACTATCTAAGATAAGTGATCATCAAACATGTCTATTTTACGAGTAGCCTGATCAAACAATAGGGGCGGCAATAAGTATAGCTTTTTTACGACGCTTACTGAGTACCGTTGCCGTAAGTTTAGCACAGCGGGGTCACTCAAGGCCATCGATCACCCGAGGCCATGGCCTGTGCTCCGGGGATCGCAAACACGGCCATGAGTCAATGAGGGTTATCTCAGGTAGATGGGGCCAGGATAGGACTGGGCAACTGTTTTTTTTTTTTAAAGATAATAGGTAGTTTGTCATTTAAAGTTAAAGCAAACTTTTATGTGGCTCATAAAGAGATTCTCACGCCTTATAACAGTTTTTTAAACGTTTAGTTGTCTTTTTCAGCAACGTTTATATTTATCTAGTCACGATCTACGACACAAAATTAGCAATTTAAAAAAAAATCTAGAACGTATTACGACTTTAATAAAGTTCTGAGCGTATTTCCTAGACGTCGAAGGTCGCAGGACGGCTAGGAATCACAATCTTTGTCGTGATAGTTACTAAGCATTTTGTTTGGTTCAGACGGGACGGGCATATTTTGTGCTGTACCTATTGTAAGTTGGTATATTAAAGTCGGGTTGCACCTGTATTTCTCTAAGAGTTGGGTACAAGTGAACTGTAAGTGTACGCCTGTATGGCTTCGGAGACAGGCGCAACGCGACAACATGTTTTTAGGGCCGAAACACATAACCGTGTTGCGGCGCCGTAACGCCGAAATCGGCGTTGTGTTTCGGCCTGAAAATGCATAGAAATGGATAGTGAACCCCAGAATTTCCAATGCCGATTTCGGCGTTGGAAATTCCGGCCCTTAGGGTTCCGTACCCGAAGGTTCCAAACGGAGCTCTATTGCTGTCACTCAGATGTCCGTCTCTCTATCTGTCTGTACGTTGTTTGTCACACAGGTTTTACAGCTAAACGGTTGGATCTACAGTCTTAAAATTTTACACTCTTTTGTGTATTGTGCTGTGTCTTTTGTGTGCACTAAATAAATGTTTCATCTATCTATCTATTTAAGCATCGTGTTGACCCAAAGCCATACCGCCAAAGGGGCGAAAAAAAGTTTTGGGAAGCTCTATCAAGTGGGGTAACTTTGTTTAGAGCTCGTTGTGTAGATAAATACTGTATGTTTGGTTGTAAAAAAAATGGATAGCAAGGGAATGACAAGCCACCAAAGTCAACTTTTAACAAAATTTTTGTAACTGCCCTATTAAAACTAAAATATTAAATTTGGTCCTATTAAAACCAACGTGATTTTGCAGTTTGGTACGGAACCCTAAATGTGCGAAGTCCGACACGCACTTGGGCGGCTTTTTATAGTTTTAGTTTTCCGTACCCAAAGGGTAAAAACGGGACCCTATTACTAAGACTCCAAAGTCCGTCTGTCTGTCTGTCTGTCACCAGGCTGTATCTCATGAACCGTGATAGCTAGACAGTTGGAATTTTCACAGATGATGTATTTCTGTTGCCGCTATAACACCAAATACTAAAAACAGAATAAATTAAATATTTAAGTGGGGCTCCCGTACAACAAATGTGATGGTTTTGCCGTTTTTTGCGAAAATGGTATGGAACTTTTCGTGCGCGATTCCGAGTCACACTTGGCCGTTTTTTTATTATTCATCAACTGCAGAATAATTTCTATGAAAACGCGTGGTCACGTCGCGCCTGTCTCGGAGAGCCTTTACATTTTAACGTCTAATAATAATATACTGGCCTGTCCCACTGCTGGATAAACAACTCTTCTCATACAGAGAAGGAACGAGCATTATCTAATCACTACGCTTGCTCAAGGCAAGTTGCCGGTTCCGTATTTATATTAACTATAAGTCCAGGTTTCCGCACGATGTCAGCGATGTCCGAGATAAACCTTAGAACCTATATACATCATCATCATCTGCCTAGCCTTTTCCCAACTATATTGGGGTCGGCTTCCAGTCTTACCGGATTCAGCTAAGTACCAGTGTTTTTTTAAACCTTAGAACCTACATATGAACTGAAAAAGTCACATTGGTTGGTCAGATTTGAATCCGCGACCTCAACAAGCTCGAGAGAACAGGGGGGTGACCATAACCTCTTAGAGCAGTATCAATTTGAGATCGAGTAAGTGATAGATGTATACACGTCAGATACATCTGTCTCTTATTCGATCTCAAATTGATACCGCTCTAAGAGCTTATGGTCACCCCGCTGGTCTCGTCACTGGGTCACGACTATTTCATGCAAAAGGGATTTAAAATAATAAAAAAGTTTTCAGTCCATTGTGGAAAATACGTAATAAGTTGTCTTCGTTTTTCTAGTATATACTTAGGTATTATAGTTTATTCCTTTTTGATTGCATATTTGTTACACTTTATATGGTTTGTTGTAGCTCTATTTTCAAAGAGTATGTAGGTTCAGCCTGAGTTTAGTATTAACATAATTCATCGATGATCGCTATAGCTAAGTCGATGTAATAAAGCTGGTTTGTTCATCAGAGCTTGGAATTTAATTGCTCTAACTTTTAACAAGCTAAGAGCAGCCGATCACATGGAAATGTGGGCTGCTGTACCTAATCAACTAATTAGTAATAAAAATCTCTGAACTGTGAAACATGTTAAACAAGGGATTATAGAGAATTTGAATGAAAAAGCTTTAACTGAAGAGGTGATAACAATTCATAGATTTTTATGCAGACTGCAGCAGCGACTTGCAAGTAAAAGGGTTTCCGTAATACCTGCTATTGTAGATACTAATAAATATTATAATTAATCTGTCTGTATCTTTGTTTCCTTTTCACGCCTCTACGGCTAAACGGATTGGATGAATCCTGGTCCTGGCACACGCATAGACAAGGACATCGGACACTTTAATCCCGGTAGTATGTCCCCTTGGGATAATAGAACACTCAAACGGCCGCAGCCGCGAGCAGAAGCTAGTCGTCCTACTAAAAAACCTTAATTTAGGTATTGTGCGGTGGTAATGTAGGTACCTATATATCATTATGTTTTAATGATTACATAAACTTTGGTTTCCTGGACTCCATGTTTATAATAATGTCTTTATTGCTCCCATTATGTACATAATGTCCCATGTGTGTATGTATTGTAATGTAACAAATTTGCAATAATTTACATTAAAATTACACGACAATCTTGTAATTTTCTCAAAATGGTTGAATTGAACATGTTCAATGACATAGCATGGCTCATTACTATAATGAGGCCTTATACCTAGTACCTACATTATATACACATCTTGTTAAACATAGGCTTCTCCGTAGCTCAGAAGTGATAAAATATCATGATTTTTAGGGGAATATAAGAAAAAGTTACCGTTAGGATTCTAAGTGAGTGTGTCTGTGTACGTTCTGGATCAGATAGGAAAGTGTTCCAATCAAATACGTGGAAATAAATTACATACTGGCCAGCAGCTTCGCCCGGATGAATGTCGTAAATTATCCCGGTTGAGACGTTATCAACACCCAAACATACAGACTTTCACATCAAGGAAGGATATTATATAGAGGAGCTCAGGAGGTCCGTGGATGGGTGACCACCTTTACATAGCGAGTTACCTCTGTGTTTCAGAAAGCACGTTAAGCCGTTGGTCCCGGATGTCATTTGAAGATCTGTGACAGTCGTTACGGGTAGTCAGAAGATGAGATCTGACACCAATCTTGCCAAGGGGTACCGTGTTACCCAGTTACTGTGTTGTGGAGGTCAGATAGGCAGTCGCTCCATGTAAAACACTGGTATAATAGAATAGAATACACGGCACATAATTTGGCAATGTCGTTAGATGCGCAGAAGTCGTTTTTTAGGTATTTTTGGTAGTGAAGGGGGGCGCGGGAAACATTTAGGACAGTTCCGAGCGCGCGATTGGTTGTTCCGTTGACACAAGGATCGATTGACGAATCGTGTCGCGTCCACGTTCCGTTCGCTCTATATGGTATTTGGTCAGTTCGCGGCATATGCGCGAAGTTACCCCCACTACGCGAAAACCTTGCCAGCTTACGTGCCGGGCACAATACTCAGCTGAATCCGGTTAGACTGCTGGGAGCCGACCCCAACATTATGTTGGTTTACATTATGTTGTTACAAAATATGTTGGCAACATATTATGTAGTTGGGCAAAGGCTAGGCAGATTGTGACAGGAAGGACATTGAAACAGTTGGTAACCCACTTGTGTTGTTGAGCGTAGATGATACTTTGCTGACCATTCTATTATAGTCAACTTATACAGATAGAATATCTAATAATTTCCACTAATATCATCAATCCATTAACATAAGTTGTTCTAATAGTGGTTAAAACAAAGTCGCTTTCCGCTCTCTGTCTGTCCCTATGTATGCTTAGATTGCAACTGATTTTATGTGTTTTTTTTTAATAGATAGAGTGATTCAAGAAGAAGGTTTACATTTATAATACACGCGGGCGAGGCAGCTGGCAGAAGCTAGTAACTAATAAGACAATAATGATAACAGGAAATGCGGTCGCAGACTGAATATCCTAAGTCCAAGACCCTCAAAAAATGCTCAAAATTGCGCTGTCAACAAAGGCCTTTTTTTTTGTTTACGTGGGAAACCTTCAAAAGACGCTTGGAATTTTGCGGAAAAGTCCAGGGAGTGTGGGATTTTTACCTCACTAAAACCACCCCGGTGATCACAATCAGCACGTAGAAGGGACCCCGTGACCTCTCAAAAGACCACCCCGGAAACCCCTCTGTGCAACGCCTGTTAGGGCACATCCCTGGGGAGATAATTATGCACCTCCCCTGAGCCTCGCTGTGCACGGCAGCACGTGACCACTGTGCCACCGTCTTTCCTGGAGTCACTTGGTAGGCGAAAAGAGTCCCCAATTTGACCGCCCATGACCCCGGAGTCTCGGCGTTTTAGGCATTGAGGCGGTTGCCTCAACGATACCTTCTTCACCGAGTGGGATCTTGAATCTTGAATCTCGAGTGGGATCAGCCCTCTCACGATCCCGCTCGGCTGTAACATCACGGTCTCACAGAAGGAGGCCATTTCCCTCCAGTTTTCTGTCTCTGCCAGCACGGCCCTCACAACTGCTGGCAGAGACAGGTCTCGCCCGATCCTGGCGACCATGACCTGCCGCCCTGAGGCCCACCCAAGGCACTCCTCGAGCGTGTGCTGTGCAGAGTCAAGGTCGCCTCCGCAGTGGTGGCAATTTGCCGTGGTCTCTCGCCCAATCCTATTAAGGGTACTCACCGAAGCAACCGTGCCCGGTGAGTAGTGAGTACCTGAGTGAGCCTGTAGGAGATGCCCCCTCTCTCTTCAGCCAGGCTTCGAAATGCGACAGGACAGCGTCGACAACGCGCCTAATGTACAAATTTGACAATTATAAATGAAGAATAAAGAAGACATTATAAATTATCGCAAAAAAACGGCAATAAAATCACGTTTGTTGTATGGGAGCCCCACTTATAAATATTGATGTTATTCTTTTTTAGTATGAGTTGTTATAGCGGCCACAGAAATACATCATCTGTGAAAATTTCAACTGTCTAGCTGTCACGGTTCATGAGATACAGCCTGGTGACAGACAGACTGACTGTGGAGTCTTTATAATAGGGTCCCGTTTTTACCATTTGTGTACGGTACTCCCGGCAATTCTTTGTCCATGTTTTGAGGCGGCATAAAGACTCCATTGCGCGCCTGGTGGTGCAGGGCAGATTGGACGGTAACGCCACGCGGGAGGTAAACAGTTGGACTGATCAAATTAAATCTGCGGTTGGAGGTCCTGTAAATAAGTGCACCAAAGTTTCATCTAACCGAATCAAATGGAGAGAGATCGAGAGGTGAGTTACAAAAACACCAGCAATTGGACAAAATTCATCGTGACCACGAGAAGAAGAGAAGAGTCAGTTTTATGAAATAGGGCAGCCCTATGACCTCAGAGTGTAATTGCGCGAGTTCTATCTCGATTTAACATAAATGCAATGTGTCTGAGTCTAATCAGGTATTTATATAATGATTGCAATTAGAATTAATTGACATCCCACTCTAATCTCTGCCAATTGCATTGTTTCTCTTAATTTAATGTAATGTGGCCAATTAGGAATTTATTTATAGTGTTGTTATTCGTTCGTTCACGATATATTGTTTATTTACACGTTAAACAAAAACAACAATAATAAGATAAGCGGCAACTAAAGAACAGAAATCAGTAAAAAGACTGTCAAAACAAGGAAGGTACAATATTAAGGTTCCCTATCCATTTGCATAAAAACTTTAGACATAATATAACATGGCATACTTTTGTTTATCCTAATTATATTTACGCATAATATTATTTTCGCATAACAGCTTACGCATATATTTTTTTAGCATAATTACTCTAATCATAATAATGTTTAAGCATAACATTCTGAAGAATAAATTTGTTTACGCATAATGATATTCAAACATATTTTTTTAAGCATTACAAATAAGCATAATAATTGATTCCTAAAATGCAAGACACTAATACACATTTTTATACAATATAAATAAATAATGCTCATTCTATGATTATATGGTTTTTTTTCTGGCTCCTCGCTGCGCTCGCTTCGCTCGCATTTTCATTTGTCTCTCGTTTTCTATCAAAAATGTCGTCGCTCGCGCTATACTGCGCTCGCTCCTTTCTGTCAGCTAGGTTCTTGATACCCTGGGAGCCAGGTTCTTTTTATCAGGTAAAAAAATAATATACTTTGAAACTTGCTTGCGTACAAGCAATTGCTAAAAATATACAACTCAAATAAAAGCCTTAATAAAACCAAATATCTTACCTTTTCTATTACAAAATCAGGAGCGCCAGCAACAGATAGAATAAAAATAAGAGCCCACACCTGCCATAGTAACAACAGCACTCTGTGCCACTGTACTCAGCTCGATCGAGTTGATAGGCTTAAATATCTGAGTGTCTGGGTTGATGAAAACCTTAACTGGCATCACCATATTGAACTTCTGACAAATAGAATTCGGAAACTAATGCCCATTTTTAAAAAGCTACGCCATATTGAGGATTTGAATGTTTTGAAAATAATTTATTATTCACTTTGTCAGTCAGTGTTGGGATACTGTATTTCTGTCTGGGGAGGGTCTCACAAGACATTTCTTATCAAGCTTGAAAGAGCACAAAGAGCGGCAATCAAAGTAATTATGTCCAAACCAAGGCTATATCCGACTGCAAGACTTTACAGGGAATTTGATGTCCTCACTGTGCGTCAATTATTTTTATTACGCAATCTTATTTATGCTCACACCCATTTACCAAATAACAGCTCTCAAATAGATAATAGAAGAAGAAAAGATATTGTATTCAAAACCATTCCACACAAAACAATTTTTGCAAAAAGATTCCCTTATATAATAGCTCCCTACATTTACAATAAAATTAGTAAAAATGTTTCCCTAAAGAAAATACGGCATTTTAAATTTAAAAAAGTAGTTAAAACCTTGCTGGTTGTATTGAATTACCAAGAAACTGAAAACCTCTTAAGTGTTCCTGGGTAACCTTCAACACAAGCACATGCCTATATATCTACCTACAATCACACATATTTACATTCCAAAACACGCAGGCACGCACACACACACACACACGTCTCATCCAAATATTCTACTTTTAGTTACTTTTATTCTACTTTTTTTTTTAAATTGTATAACTGTAAAGTTGATTATGTCGAAATACCTAATTAACTAATTTTTAATAATTTATGATAATAACGGATTGTTGCACAATTAATATTTTTAAGCAAATAGATCAACCACGAATTGTTACTGTTGCTTATAGCACAGGTACCTTAACCTAGTTTAAGTGACAGTGTTCATATTGTTAACATAATTTATTTGAACCAATAAACGTTATTTAAAAAAAAAAAAAACACGCTGACCTTGTCAAAAAGTGATTTTTGTCAGATGCATGACTATTAATTAATTAATGATTTGTAATGCATGACAGTTACATAACATTATATATAATGAATCATTTGCATGAAAATTCAAAATTCCTATTCATTTTTATGCCTTAATACTATTAGTCATTAATACTATTAGGGCTAGTAACATTATGCGAACTAATATTATGCCAAAACAAATTAGCCTTGTAGATAATTATGCCAACATAAACTGTATGCCAAAAAAAAATATGGCAAAGAATTATTATGGCATAACAAATTATGCCAAAACAGTTATGTAGTATATTAGGAAAAAGAACATTATGTTAAAAAAAGGGATCCCCAATATTAAATATGTAAGTACTTACTGATCTCACCTTAGTCTCCTACTTGTGCCTACGTACCTACTTAATAATAATATTGCCCTTTATTTCCTTAATAAATATTTACATAAATTTCTTTATCATTGTTTTCAATAGAATTTAAATAATTTAATATATCATTTGGGATTTAAAAATCTTTTGATACAATTCACTATCATTTGCAAAACTATAAATTAACATTAATTGATTATCTTTAAAAATATCATTGAAATAAAAATGTTATCGCCAAAAAATCAAAGCCAAATATAATCATAGTGAAATTATTGTTAAAATACATTAAAATAAAAATAATATCATAGTTCATCATAATCGAATTTCATTATAGTCAAATGTCATTTTAGTCGAATTTCATTATAGTCAAATATGTCAAATAAATCATAAAAAAAATCTCATTTTTGTTAAGAACCTCAAATTTTTACACTTTGCCCTATGGCAAATCAGTCATCTCCTGCAATCTTTTTAATTTCATCAGTTTCTCTCTCTAGCCACCTCCCTCTTTTGCGTTTTCCAAGAGGGCCACCCCCGGTAATCTCGTACGTGCGACATGGCCCACCCATTTCTATTTTAATTTCTGTCCATGTAATAGAGCATGTCATCTATGACCTTTGTCCGTTTCCTTATACATCAGTGTTTCTTATTTCACCTTTAAGTTTCAGATTCTGAATACTCCTTTTTATGTTTCTCTGTCAAGTTTAAATTTTCTCGCACTTGGCCGGTTTATTTTACACCAATATTATAAAGAGGAAAGATTTGTTTGTTCGTTTGTACCGATTTAAAAAATAAGTTTAACTCGACTTATGCTATTCTTATATATAAGTATATATCTTGCAGGAGTTCAATCGTTTCAGTTGGTATTTTGCAGTCTTCCAAAGCTTTCCAGATACTGCTGTGAGAAATTAAGTCGAAAGCCTTTGCATAAATCGAAGAAAACCACGTGTGCTCTTCGAATTTCTCTATCACTTGTGCCAGAGTGTATAATATGTGGTCTATAGTTGAGAAACACTTTCTTAAGCTTGCTTATTCGACTGATTGATATGCTTCTGTAAAAGTAGAGATGCGTTATTCAAATAAGGGCGATTATAAGCTGATAGGACGGGACGGAAATGGGTGATAGTATGGATTTGGTTTCTTCTAATTAAAATTAGTACCTGGGCGACCAAGCTCTGCTCGGGTGAAATAAGAGAAAACGACGTTTTCTAAAAATTAAAATTAGCTAAATCGATTTATCGCCCCCGAAAGGCCCTGCATACTAAATTTCATGAAAATAGTTGGAGCCGTTGCCGAGATTCAGATTATACATATTTACAAGAATTGCTCGTTTGAAGGTATTAGATTTCGTTGGGGACTGGAGGGAAGACTCTATATGTAGGTACTAATTCAACTTGTTTTTTACCCTCAGTCGCGAGCCTAACACAATAAAAAAATTAAAGCTTTCCTATCCAAAACCCATAAAAAATGCTTGCATCATTACGTCACCTCAATATTCTGCTCTAAGTTCGAATTCCATAGATGCAGTAGCAAACGTTTATAACGGTAGTTCAGCATGTAACCTACCTATGAACGTAGGTCTTGTATCACGGCATGGCAGTTAGCGCAGAAGTCACGTGCCCGAGCGCGTGCGGGCCCGTGACGTCACCGAGACAGCAAGTTGCCACAAGCACAGAAGGCTCACTCATTCTTCCTAGAATTGTCGTAAATATGTTGGTCGGCTTCCTGGCTAACTGAATGCAGCTATATTTACATGGAGTGACTGCCTATCTGACCTCCACTACCCAGTAACGTGGTAACATGGGTCCAAGAACATACTGTACAAGTAAAGAAGGCTAACTTACCAGCGTTTTAGGCGTCGGTCGAGACGGTAACCCCTCCGATGCCTTTTTCTCCGAGTGGGATTTACCCCGTCACGATCCCACTCGGCGGCCTCCATCTGGACTGTTGGGATTTGAACCCAATACTAGCGGCGGCCGGCGCGCAACGTCTGCGCTGCAAACACAGCTGCGCGCTCGACACGGTATCAGCACGTGAGTGCGCAGCACGACGCTCGGCGGGTGGCAACAGCGGGCACTCACTTCAACAGACTCCTCTGCGACAGTCGACACCTCTTCCTAAATTCTTATTTGTTTGTCCGGGACAGTTTATATTTTGTAAAGAAATGAAATTAAACTATTCGCCTACAACCCACTGTATTTCGACCACGAACTAAGATGGTCCATCACAAAAGGAGCCCATTTACCTCCAGTTTTCTGTCTCTGCCAGGATGGATGCAATAGCTTTGCCCAGAATCATGCTTTCCAATTTATAACTGAGGCAAATACTCTATCCAGCGTAGCAGAAAGTGAAGCCAACCAGTTTCGTTTCTCCTGTTCCCTCAAGGTGGACCTTCCTCGACTGGTTTCTATTACGAGGCACATAAAAAGTTACTTTCCGAGAACACATAACATGAGTCCCATAGTTATGATTGTATTAGCGATGTTACCATTTGTCTTATCTGTCGGACGATAATCACTTGTAATTTGATCAGTTAATTACTATGGGTAAATTAATAGGCACAGGAAAGTAAAACAAAAGAGTTACAAATGGAAATGGCAACACAAGTGTACACAGACTGACACTGACATATTTTTTGTGATTGATTATCTCGCGTTTGACCACTATCGCACCTGATGGTAAGCGATGATGTGGTCGACGATGGACTACTCTTGCCTAGAAGTAGCCTAGGACAGGATAGGATAGATGGACCCCTTTTCCGCACTTAGACTTCTATTTGGTCCGTTGTGCGTGCAGGCCTCCGATCTGTGATGGGGAATGGGCCACGTCATCCACCACTTGGGCCCAGTGCGGGTTGGTGGATGTTACATGTCTTCAATTTTTTGGTTCTAAGACACGCCGGTTTCCTCACGATGTTTTTCTTCGCCGTTTTGTGAGCAGTGGTGATGAAATAATTTACACAAAGTAAAGGCGCCTGGGTTCGAACCCACGACCTGCAACTTGTAAGTCGCGACCGTTACCACTGGGCCACCACTTTACTTTCTTTAGAAGTAGCCTATTCACTCTTGACTTAAAGACCGCCGGAGAGGTTGTAGCCATCAGGAAACACAGACTCCGTCAGGGAATTCCACTCCTTAGCTGTACGCACAATGAAAGTAAATCGAAATCCAGCGGTGGGCAAAGTCAGGCTGCGGATGATGATGATGAACCTGGTGTCAGGCAGTAAAGTGCCAGCTGCATACAGATTTCAAGCCACGAGATAACCCGTCTACCGAGAACAATTAATACATAGGCTGCAAGTACGAAGACCAACCCATGCCGGTAATTGTGCGCTTCCTATGACCTACTGATCGGATCGGTAACATCGGGATCTCGTTTCGTATTGTAGAATAGAGACTGTATGCCAAATCTTGTACGACGTGCCTATGGCTTGGAAGGTCCTACTTTTATGTAGATCATCATCATCATCAGCCTTTTAACCGGATACCGGCCGGTTTATCTTCACGATGTCTTCCTTAACCGGTTATTTTAACACTGTGGTGATGAAATCATTTACACAAAGTAAAGTGCCTGCCTGGGTTCGAACACACGACCCCAGATTACTTGTTGTGTGGGCAATCCACATGGATACCCATGACGGCATTGTCCTCTGCTGGAGATGGGTGCTCGCGTGTCGATCGTCAGCCCATCTACTGCTGCACCTACATCTTGGAAGACCTGGTGATCGACACGCGAGCACCCATCTCCAGCAGAGGACAATGCCGTCAGGGGATTGCTAGACGATGGGGAAAAAGTTGTGATCGCTGTATAGGCCTTATTCCACTAAATCGACCCACCTACCGAGCTAGACTTTTTTATAAATTATAAATGTTCCGAATTTTCTACCTACTTGTTTTTTTTATTTGTTATCCTCCTAGGAACCTATGCCTAGGTTAGGTGAAAAAGGCAGGGGTAGTTCTTGAGACCGGGACACTGGCGCCCAACGTGGGCTTGGCATACATGGGTATCCCCATCTTGGGATAATGGAGGGCTATCGCTATATACAAATATATCTAGATCTATCTCGATGGAAAATGTTTCGCGAAGCTGTTTCGTTACCTATATGAAAAACTCTAAAGCCGAGAGCTAAGCTAGCCAGAATGATAAGTTTTTTCTTAATAATCTATCTATACCATATAAATATCTACATCTATGATCCAAATATACTTAACATTAACATTAAAAGCGGGATATTTACCACGTTTACTGTTTGTTGTTTGTTTGTTTGTTTGTTTACCATATATACTTATCCTACTTAAACGTGAAAGTTTGTGAGGATGGATGGAAGGATGGATGTTTATTACTATGTTTATTACTCTTTCACGCAAAAACTACTGAATGGATTTTGATAAAACTTTACAAAAATATGGCATATCTTCAGAATAACACATAGACTATAATTTATAACTTATTTCTACTTAATACTACACTGCTGTAATATTAAGTAGAAATAAGTTAAAATATTAACTGTAAGATTGTTAATAAAGGCTTTTTATTATTTATTGTAGTACCTAGTACCTAATCTGTAAAGGACATGGCTTAACATCTACCCTTAGCATGTATAGAAATATCTCACTAGCTCGTAAAATTCAAATATTCATTTAATATTTATTTATTATTCTCCAACTTTCGTAAATTAATGAAATAGTATTTTAAATATTTTTGTTTGTCAAGGAGAACATAACATTATAGTGTTGTATCTGGCTGAGTTCCCTTTCGTGTTATACGTGCGTGATCACATCACACATCAGAAGCCTATTAATATTCCCACTGCTGGGACACAGGCCTCCTCTCTGTGAGAGGGAATGGGCCGTAATCCACAACGCGGGCCCAGTGCGGGTTGGTGGATGTCACATGTCTTCGAATTTTCGGTTCTAGGACATGCCGGTTTCCTCACGATGTTTTCCTTCACCGTTTTAAGAGCAGTGGTGATGCAATAATTTACACAAAGTAAAGCGCCTGCCTGGGCTCGAACCCACGACCTACAACCTATAAGTCGCGGCTGATACCACCGGGCCACCACTGCTCACGTGCGTGATATTTTACTAATATTATAATGCGAAAGTTTTTATGGATGGATGTATGATTGTTACTCAATCACGCCAGAACGGCTGAACGGATCTGGATGAAATTTGGAACAGATATAGGTACTAGTCTGGAATAGTATATAGGCATTTTACCCCTGTATAATGTTCCCTTGGGATAGTAAGACACTTTTCACGCGGGCGAAGCCGCTGGCCGAATCTAATATAAGTTAAACCTCAGTTTAAACTGCAAGGCATAGCATGTGAAGAACTTTATAAAGATATATATAATAACGTTTTATTTTATTATCTTTTTTATTTAACTGTTATTATTATTTATTTCAGGTGATGTGTGGTTTCAGACAACATTAAAATTTTCTCACAGTTTCCAACACGAACGGAAAATTGCACGAAAATAATTGTCGTAAAAATAGGCCAATTTGTAAGTAATTACTGTCAAATCCTGCACGACGTACGATTTCGGTGGGTATAGCAATTTCCGAAGCGTGAGTAAATCGCTTCCCAAAGTACTTCTAAGTCCAAAACTATTTAATTGTGGTTCAATTATTTGCTTCAATTTGACAAAAAAAAACTCTATTATTGAAATAATCGTTACCAACCGAGTACTTGAAATGGCGCTGTCTGTGACTACGCAATTACAACATACAGTTGCCACCATTGTAGCTGACTTCAGGGCGGCCAAGAAGTTTGGCGAAAACTATACTATTACCTGCGGTAGAAACACAAATGGTATTCAAATGTAGAAATCATATCATGATTCGATTGGCAAGAAGCTTCTAGCTAGAGAACTAGACAGCGACATTTTATCAGCGATGGCGACGCAATGGTCGAAATGCCAAAATGCATGGGCTTGTTCACGTGACGATAGCCTAAGGCCGCGTGTCCACGGCAAGAAAAATCGCCGAGTATATGCAAGAATTCGTGTCGTTTCTACACACGACTAGTTTTCAGGTGTTCACTGCGTCGGCGCCAGACACGACGCGATCTGTAGGGGGTGGGGTAATCACCATTTTTTTTTGCTTGGTAGGTAACATTATTTCACACAATTAAACGACACCCTACAATGTCTTAACCATGACTGCTGAACGAATTAATTTGTACCGTGATACTAGATTTTTTCTTGTCTGCAACAGACACAACATTCTTTCGTGCACAGACCCGACAAAATTCTTCTCATGTACATGAATATTTTCATCTTGTCTGTAGCCGACACGACATATTTCTTGCCGTGGACATGCGGCCTAAGGCATTAAGTCCACCTCTGTACGTTTGTGTGCATAAAGTAATACATAAATAGCGCTTGGCATTCTCATACATTTTTGCGCTTTTGTTGATATAGTGTCACTTGTCAAGATACATTATTCTGTGGCAGCTCGTGGCTTCATGAGTATCAGTAATATATTAACTAACTTGCTCCTAATGCTAATAGTATTGTTACCTAGTTTTTGTTTACCTATACAAACATTTAAAGGCTCCGTCTCTCCCTCACAGTGGAACCATGATGGTCTTGACACGTCATGGTTCCCTGGGGCCTTACCATAAGCTCTTAGAGCAAGGTTCTTAATTATTTATTGTACACCAAAACAATACATTTACACTAAATGAAATTAATGTTCATGTACAAAGGCGAGCTTAACTCCAAAATGGAGTTTAGGTTATATCCAGTATGAGACGTATCTGACTTGTATTTATCTGTTCCTTACGCACGATGGAAATAAGATTGCTCTAAGAGCTCATGGTACGGGCATTGGATTGTGTTTTGGTTATATTTAATAAGCAAGGCTACATTGTCACAGCCCTGTGTCATGTCGGTGTAGTAGTGTGTCAGCCACAGTTGGCGTGTCCGAGCAGCTGTCAGCATTGGCGGCGAAATTTTCGGGCTGGCGACATTGACTGGCGTGTACTGTAGTAACAACTAGCATTAATACCTGGTTTACACAGTGCGATCCATCGCCCTACCGACTTGCATTGCAGCAACTTATACTGTGCGGACTGAACACCGCGTTACTCGCACAGTCGCACCAAATCCTAAAGTTGTTTTCACTCGCCTTGTTCCAACGCGTTCGACTGTCGCGTGTAAGTGAATCCTGTAGGTTGGCGTGTGCATGTAACTCGCATGAGACTAGTAATGAAAACAGCCAAAGCAAGTCGAGCTACTTCAATACGAGTACACAATGTGAGCAGCTGTCTACTGTCTAGTTAGCAGCTCGCACTGTGTGAACTAGGTATAAGCGGCCTTTAGACTATCTATGCGTTTTTTTGTACCTGCCTCGTAAGTTGGTGTCTGCGTTCGATGACCGACAAGGTTGTCAACCATTACTGGTACGTTACATGTTTAAAAATGTTTCACGTTTGAGGGGTTTGGATCTATCGAGAATCAGCACTCGTTAGTCCTACATCCTTCCACTGTCTCCGACGATACCGACGTGCCAGTGACACGATAAGAAGCCCCTTAGAGAGGACTCGTATTGTTTGGACATTTCTAATTGGATTATCTTCTTGAAAATCACTGAGGCATAGTCCGCCTTTGTACCATTGTGCATGAAGTCTAAATAAATAAATGAACTCTTCTCAAAACCGAATAACTACCTACCTATACATTAGGTATCCTATGCAGTCCTACACAGGAAGCCACGTAAAGACTATAATAACTAGTTTAACAAAATTCTGTTGAAACACGTCTTGCATCTGGCATGTCATGTTGAGACGTCTCATTAGAGTTGCGCCAGCCCTGCCCTCCGACCTTGCGATCTGACGACCAGTGGGTGCCGCAAAAACTAGTCTAACACTAATTAGTAATTTAATTCATTAGCGCCGGTTTCGAAACTGTTCTTGTGTCCTTTACATCTTGGAAGATCTAGACTATGCAGTAAGGTCAAGATTCCTAAGACCTTAGGTTAAGTGGCCAGGCTGTGGTGAGTTTACTTTGGTTAATATAGAGAGTTAAACCACATAGGCCAGAATATATCAAAAGCATCACAGAAACAAAAATTATGACCCTGTCAGCATTGCGAGTTAGCCGGCATTCATCAAAGAAAAAAAGGAAATCATGTTTCAAAGTAGCAATGAAAAAATATTCAAGCACTGTCCCAAAACAGAATATGAGTGATATCTGCGGCTCGCAGCTAGGGATCACGTCTGTGTTGGAAGGGCCATGGAGCTCCATACACAGTCCGAATGAATTGTGAAACCTAGAAACACCAGTGCACAGTAATTTATAATATTTATCTGTGGCTGGTTCAACTTGGCACGGTCGCGTCGGCGCGCGACTTGTCGGACACTCACTGTACTTGGCATTTCTTTCCACATTCTTTTTTTAAACGCTGTTTACTTTTAAAATTGTAGTTGACGCCGCTCTATTTGAGCTGTTTTGAAATTGGATTAATTAATTGTTGGATGCTTTGTCGAGTCTTTCATTTTACTGTTTTCATAATATAGTCCGGTCAAAATAAACCAAAAAATAGGATTAGGTTTACAGTAATCCGCATACAGCTGAAAATTTATACGAATGTTCGGAACACCATTATAAATGAAATGTAAAAAGTCCCCATCGATCCCACACTTGCAAAAATTTTTATTCAAGGTCAAAGGTCACAAATATGGGTTTTTTTGCGCTTTTTAGCCGAACGGTAAGTTTTATGATAAAAGTAGGTTAGACAAAATTGTAGATTATGCAATTATCTATAAAAATAGACTCAACAATTTTTCTCCTAAACGTCACCGTTTCTGAGATATAATGGTTGAAAAGATGAAATAGTTGTATTCTACATAATATACACATGTTTCCACGCCACCTGGAAGGTAGTGTACTTGGCGCGTCTTTTTAGCGTGGTTTCCCCGATAGGCCTATTCAATAATCTATTGTGATCCTGTTTAATTCAATACTATTCAAAATTATGTAAAAACTGGTACTACTGGACATGATAAAAGCCGTGTGAATTCTAAAAAAACATGGTAAAATTATCCTTCTCATTCATATAATCATCTGATAATTCTTCTTCCTCTTCTTGTTCGTCTTCTTGTACTTACTTTTCTCCCTGTTCTTCTTCTTCTTCCTGCTGGGTGTAAGTAACTTGTTCTAACAGCGATGTATCAGATGTCTCCTCACTGATATCGTACGAATCCTCTTCTGATGGCGATTCAAAATTAGAGCACGACTGATCTTGACAACTCCTACATGCTAAAGAACAAAACTATCCAACTTTTTTGCAGCCGCATTTAGCATTACATACTGTTCTTACATTGCAAAAAATTGTGTTTGTGGGGACTTGTATATTTTATTTATAATGTGTTCCAAACATTCGTACCAATTTTCAGCTCTATGCGAATTAATCCAATTTGATATGTCTAATTTGACCGGACGAATAATTCGATTTAGAATTGTAGATTAATATGACTGAGCCTATGAGGTGTCACACTAACAGAGACGAGCTACAGAACATCTCATTTAACTACGATTTGGGTCGATATCACTTAGGTTCCGGGCTTAGGACCTCCAGGACCTATTAACTGGTTAACATGATGTTATGACTTCTGAGTGATTCTGACTACTCGTAACGACTTTAAAAAAATACAAAATGACAGTTTAACGTGCTTGCCGGGGCACATTTTCGACGTTCTAATGTTCCGCCAAAGGGCGAAAATCAAAAGAAAAATTACTTTGTTTTTGAAAAAGGAAGGTTTCGTGAAATAATGGATGATCCAGATCCACTACATACATAATAATAACCTATATTTAAAAATCAAATCAAAACTTTATATTGTGGTAAATTACAGTTCCATTATGTCCTGCCTAATAGGCATACAATAATGAAGTCAACATGCAAAATAATCATAGGCAAACTAATAATAATGCAGCGTTACGCTTGCGCTCAGAGTCCTGAGTCAGAGTTGTGTGCTTGTCCTTAAGAGCGAAAATAAAATTGCGCAAGTAGTTTGCATGCCTTTTAAGTACCATTCACCAATCAGGTATATATTTTTATTTACGCTAAACTTGCGTTTGACCTCTATCACACCTCATGGAAATCGATGATGTGCTCGACGGTGAAGCACGCATGCCTAGAAGTAACTTACCTAACCTTTAGTATCGTACTTTTGGCATGCAAGCCACTTGCACACTTTTATGCAAGTTACAAGCTCATATTATAGTCGCCCATACATAAGCAACAGTTATCTGTGCTAAACCTACGTGCTCCACTGACCAACACGCAGATTTGTTGACACGCACTTATCGTCTACCGAACGTGATTAACCGCAGAATGAATCAATGTGATTGTTTGGCACTTTCTAGTAGTTCATTATTTGATATTGTATTCGAAAGTGATCGAAACGGACGAAACTTGATATGTTTCAGAAGCTAGATATTACTCTAGCTTCTGCAATATATATAATTTCGTCTCGATGTAGCTATTAAAGCTACATACACGCTAATCCATATTATAAATGCGAAAGTAGCTCTGTCTGTCTGTCTATTTGCCTTTATGTCTGTCTGTTACCTTTTCACACTTAAACATCTGAACCGATTTAGATGAAATTTGGTATGGAGATAGTTTGAGACCCTGGGAAGGACATAGGATAGTTTTTCTCCTGGTAGTATGTTCCCTTGGGGTGATAAAACACTTTTTAGCCGAGCGAAGCCGCCGGCAGAAGCTGGTTGTAGTAATATGTATACATTTGCTTCGCCCGCGTGAGAGTCGAAAATTATCCTGAGGAAACATATTCCCGGGATAAAACCTGTCCTGTTTGCTGTTCTTGACTATAATCTATCTCTATGCTAAATTTTATCCAAATCCATCCAGCCGTTTGAACGTGAAGAAGTTACAAACACAATCACAAACTTTCGCCTTTATAATATTAGTGTGATAATAATTATGATTAATTATTAGTTCAACTGACTGGTACTCGTAGGGGTGCATTTAAGATGACCTGACTAGACATAGGTAATCTGTTACATTGTGGGTATAGTGTTGATCGCAATATTAAAAAAGAAACCAACTTGTATATTGTTTTGGTAAAGATCGATGAGTTGTACCGTTCCGTCAAAAAATATTACTTCAGTTTATTCAGATAGTGTTTGTAAGTATCCAAACTGAATGACTATGTAGCAATCAAAAAAAAATAGCGGAACTTTAAAATAAGACTTTATTCAGAAGAAGATCTGACAAATACTTTCTTACATCTTTCGCTCTTTCTTTCAAATTAAAAAAAAAACTAAAAACGTTTATCACTTACCAAACTGGAACGAATTGACACAGAACAACATTGAACACAGAACAAGTTGAGCACCGTTCCGGTTTCACTTCCGAGTGCGAGCAACCGCGACTGGTTGTGACTTGCGACGGTTGCGACTGCAGCGCGTGCGACCGTGCGACATGCAGGAGACGCGGTGGTGCTGCGGCGACCGACGCGACGCAGTGACGTTTTGTTGCACCTTCGAAGATCAGTCGACAACAGAATTTCAACTAAACTATATTACAAAGAGTCTGATATGTTTGTTTGTTTGCATATTCGTAGGAGGTAACTTCTTGAAGTACTGATTCGGTTACAAAGATTTTTCACTGATACAAAAAGGATACAAAGCTACAATATCGCTGAGTACCACGGGAGCGTAGCTAGTGAAACATAAACTTACACAAACCTAAACGATCTAAGAGTGTGTACACTTGTTTTTTTGTCACAGCTCTTTTTTTTTTTTTATAGTCTATAGGCTCGCGTTTGACCACTAGCTCTTTATCAAAGGTCACACTCACACACCACTCGCGCCATCGTCCAGTCGGTAACTCGGTAGATTGCAAGGAGAAGCTGAAATCTGGAATTCACAATAATCCACTAGGTAGGTATAGCAACAATCATTTCTAGAAATACACAGTGGACGATTTTTTCTGATTTCTCTCCAAAACTTCTTCAAACTATCTTTAACTGATTACTCTTTGGGGGTTTTAATTCCTATAATAATAAAAATGACAGCCTGCAACTGTGTGCCTTTGAAATGCAGTAGGAGCAAGACAAAGGCCTCTTCTCATACAGAGAAGGCACGAGGTTAACCACTGTTAAACCTTCTTGGTTACTTTGGTTACAATGCCAACACCCTGGCCATAGAAAGTATTATTTGATGTAAGGTTCAAACTACTGTCACCTTGTTAAAAAGAAAAAAAGAGAAACAGCTGATTACATGTCACTAACATTAAACACTGCGTTTTACTTAAATCTACAAAATGAGTATATAATAAGTGGTTATGGGCGACTCAGCGATGGAAAAATCAACATCTAGTTCGTTAACGTTCAAAAAGTTGACGGGGAACAATTTCCCTAACTGGATCTTCAGCGTTGAATGCATGTTGAACTCGACTTATGGGACGTGGTCATCAGCAAGGAGCTAGACCTCACGGATCCTATCATCAAGCGGAAAGATGAAAGAGCAAAAGCAAAAATTTGCCTAGCGTGCGACGAGTCGGTTTATCCAGTAATCAGATCTGCGAAAACAGCTTATGAAACTATGAATTGCTTAAAAACAGCGTATGCTAATAGTGGTTTGATGAGAAGACTTACGCTTATGAAAAAGCTTCTTAGCAATGAACTAAATAAGTCATCAGGTATGCAAGAGTACGTCAACAATACCCTGGCCATTCAACAACAGTTGACTGCTATTGGAGCAGGAGTGGAAGACGAGTTTGTGGCGATCATATTACTCACTGGACTACCTGATAAGTACAACTCGTTAGTTATGGCACTAGAACATTCCCCTGAAGCAAAATTGACCACAGAGTCAGTCGTAGCAGCCTTATTGAAGGAAGATCTTCGTACCTCAGGACCTATATCTTCCGTGAACACGGCGCTTTACAATAAGAACTCGATTAAGAAGTTTTGCTCATATTGTAAAAAGTTAGGACATTTAGTCTCAGAATGTAGAAACAAAAAGAAAGTTTCGGCAAAGAACCCAAAAAATGTTTTGACTGAAAATAATTGTACAAATTATACATCACAGTTCACACTTTCATCATGTTTCATTAATGTCCTTCCTCCTTACAGTTCACATGAGTGGTTCATAGACTCTGGTGCAAGTTGCCACATGAGCAACAGGAATGAAGTATGAGAATATGTATTCCTACGTCTCGCTGATAACAGTTGCTAATAAAGAGCAGCTGTTGAGTGAAGGCAAAGGTACTGTTCATGTAAATATTTCTGATAGTGTCAATAAAATCAGCGATGTACTATACGTTCCAAACCTAGCTACCAACCTATTATCTGTTAGCAATATGGTAAAAAAAGGCTTCGATGTTTTATTTACATCGAAAGGTGCTCAAATCTTTGAAAGCAGCGGTTGTCAAGTGATAGGAAATGTCATTGCTACAGCTTCAAACCATAAAGGCATTTTTTTTTTTTTATTTTTTTTTTTTACTTCTTTTCCCTTTCGGGAAGGCAAAGGGATCTAGCCCATACAGCCTAGTCATCAGTATTTTTCTTGAATTCATTAGTAACATTAGAATGCGGATGTAACATATTCTAATGTTTTTTGGAGTATTTGGAAGCAAATTGTATCGAGTCAGCCTTCCCAGTAAGCTTTGCGGAGGTAGTCAATACTACAATAAAATTCTCCGCTCCACTATCCCGAGATCGCTACTGTCAATGATTTCACATATTGTCCAGTTGCGTAGACAGTTGAGACACAAAACTACACCACTTTTATATCACAATATCCACTAGGAATCAATTTGCAAATAATATTAACAGCCGCTGAAGTTCACTCGAAAAAATCCCGCCAAAAACTCTTTTTTTTTTTTTTTTTTGTTTGTTCCTTACGGAACAGGCTAAGGTCTGAGACCATGCTGCCTAGTCATCAGTATTTTTCTTGAATTCATTAGTAACATTAGAATGCGGATGTAACATATTCTAATGTTTTTTGGAGTATTTGGCAGCAAATTGTAACGAGTCAGCCTTCCCAGTAAGCTTTGCGGAGGTAGTCAATACTACAATAAAATTCTCCGCTCCACTATCCCGAGATCGCTACTGTCACTAATTTCACATATTGTCCAGTTGCGTAGACAGTTGAGACACAAAACTACACCAATTTTATATCACAATATCCACTAGGAATCAATTTGCAAATAATATTAACAGCCGCTGAACTTCACTCGAAAAAATCCCGCCAAAAACTCTTCCCATAAAGGCATGTATAGACTTGACATGAGTTCACATGCCCTGTGTACAACCACTAAAGAGTCTGCTATGCTATGGCATAGGCGCCTTGGCCATCTAAATGCAAAAAGTATGCATATCCTTAAAAATAAAGGTATAGGAATAGATGTCAGTGCCTCTTACACTGAAACTTGCGTACCATGTTTACAAGGCAAACTTGCGAGAAAACCTTTTGTAAAATCGAAAAGTAGATCGAGTCAAGTCTTAGAATTAATTCATTCGGACTTATGCGTACCTATGAGTACGCACTCGTGGGGTGGAGCTCTTTATTTACTTACTTTTACAGACGATTTTAGTCGAAAAACTTTTGGATATCTTTTAAAATCAAAGGCCGATGTTTTTACAAAGTTTGTTGAATTTAAGCATTTAGTTGAAAATCAAACGGGCAAACGGATAAAAATCTTACGTTCCGATAATGGTCGCGAATATGTAAACAGAGACATGACTACATTTCTCAAGGAAAACGGTATAATCCACCAAACTACGATTCCGTACACACCCCAGCAGAATGGAGTTTCTGAACGCGCAAACCGTACTATTATTGAAAAAGCCAGATCAATGCTTAAAGACTCACAACTTCCTTTAGCATATTGGGGAGAAGCCGTAAATACAGCAATTTATTTAAAGAATCGTGTACCGACACAATCTTTAAATAACAAGATTCCAGAGGAACTGTGGACCAAGCAAAAAATCGACCTCTCACATTTAAGAGTGTTTGGTTGTCAAGCTCACGTTCTTTTGCCTAAAGAAAAACGGACAAAACTAGAATCAAAAACCCAGTCATGCATTTTTGTGGGCTATGCTACTGAAAGTAAAGGATATCGCCTTATAGATCCAAAAAATCCTCGGACAATTATAATTGCGAGAGATGTTGTCTTCATAGAAGACAAAATGCATACAGAATCTAAGAATTCTGATAGTAGCACGCAAGACTCACTTCTAGATGAAGTAGTTATACCATTTGTTGACGAGCAACCATCTTCATTGGATCAAGAACTTGTTTCACAACAGCAACGTCAGCCACCACTGGACACTTCTGAGATACCACAAACATCGTCAACGGAGTATTTATCAGCTTCTGAAGATATTGTGATACCGGAAGTATCTCCTTCTGATTCTGAACCAACTGTAGAGCCATCTCATGAACCGAATACGAGATATCCTACTCGATCGAGGCGTCCTCCTCAGAGACTAGAATATTCGAACATGGTAGAACTGGAACCAGAATCATATAAAGAAGTAACTGTCCACCCAAATAAAGAAAAGTGGATCGAGGCAATGCAAGCGGAATATAATTCATTGTCGAAACATGGAACTTGGGTTCTCGTTGACAGGCCTGCTGGCAGAAAAACAACAAAATGTAAATGGGTCTTCAAGATCAAAAAGGACACAAGTGGTCTAGTTACCAAGTATAAGGCTAGATTAGTAGCTAAAGGCTTCACCCAGGTAGCAGGAGTTGATTACGGGGAAACTTTCTCACCAGTTGCTAGACTATCTTCAGTACGTCTTTTGATAGCTTTTGCTGCGCATCGAGGGTTACAGGTTGACCATCTTGATGTAGAAACCGCATTCCTAAATGGAGATCTTGAAGAAGAAATCTACATGGAGCAACCAGAGGGTTTCTCTACTGACCCAAAGAACAAAGTGTGTCTGCTCAAAAAGGCTCTTTACGGCCTCAAACAGGCTCCACGACAGTGGAATATTAAGGTGTGCAATGCTATGCGCAAACTGTCGTTAACACAAACAGCAACCGAACATTGTCTCTATTTTAGACGAGAAGCAAATGATCTGCTTCTGGTAGCTGTATTTGTAGATGATTTTTACATCGTAAGCACAAACGACACGTTAAAGAGAAACTTCAAAAAGGAACTCCAGAAACAATTTATTGTAAAAGACCTTGGCATTCTAAAGGATTGTCTAGGAATGAGAGTTACACATAATGACGACTCCATTTCTCTCGATCAAACTAAATACATAGAGAAACTTTTACACAAATATAACATGACAGACGCAATTACTGTCTCAACACCCCTGGAACCAGGACTAAAGCTTTCTCTTCCTGAAAAAGAAGAACCGAAAGCTGAAGTTCCTTATCAAGAACTTATCGGCTCTTTAATTTACATTGCCATTTGTACAAGACCTGACATTGCTCACTCGGTCTCGTACCTTTCCCAGTTCAATGCACATTACGGGGAGGTACACTGGAGGGCCGCTAAGCGAGTTCTTCGCTACCTGAAAGGTACTAAGGAACTTAAACTTAGTTACAATAAGACAAGTCTGTTTTATCCTACTTGTTACGTAGATGCAGACTATGGAAACAATATGGTGGATCGGAAATCATTTACTGGATACGTTTTCATAATGAGCGGAGGACCTATTTCGTGGGAAGCTCGCAAGCAGCGAACAGTTGCTCTTTCCACAACGGAAGCTGAATACATGGCTCTAGCTGAAGCTTGCAAAGAAGCCATTTATCTAAGAACCCTCATTAATGAACTCCTTCTCATCCCCACTCATTCCATAGTCATATACTCAGACAATCAAAGCTCCATAAAATTAGCTCATAATGACACGTATCATTAGCTCATAATGACACGTATCATTAGCTCATAATGACACGTATCATTCACGCACTAAACATATAGATATAAAGCATCACTTCATACGAGATACAGTAACACATCAACACATTGAAATTAAATTTATATCTACACAGTCAATGATTGCTGATGTTCTAACTAAGCCTTTGGCGAAACTTAAGCACGCAAAATGTGTGCAATCCTTAGGTTTAATTTAGATGTTATTTGATCGTTTTTTTTTTTTTATACAACCTTGTTAGTGATGGACTTTTGTGTGTTTGTGTGTGTTGTTATAGTTATTTTAATTACTTTGATAATATATACTTTTGTCTTATACAGGATGTTCGCATTGCGGGGAGGTGTTAAACCTTCTTGGTTACTTTGGTTACAATGCCAACACCCTGGCCATAGAAAGTATTATTTGATGTAAGGTTCAAACTACTGTCACCTTGTTAAAAAAAAAAAAAGAGCAACAGCTGATTACATGTCACTAACATCAAACACTGCGTTTTACTTAAATCTACAAATTGAGTATATAATAAGTACCACCACGTTTGTACAGTAACACATCAACACATTGAAATTAAATTTATATCTACACAGTCAATGATTGCTGATGTTCTAACTAAGCCTTTGGCGAAACTTAAGCACGCAAAATGTGTGCAATCCTTAGGTTTAATTTAGATGTTATTTGATCGTTTTTTTTTTTTTATACAACCTTGTTAGTGATGGACTTTTGTGTGTTTGTGTGTGTTGTTATAGTTATTTTAATTACTTTGATAATATATACTTTTGTCTTATACAGGATGTTCGCATTGCGGGGAGGTGTTAAACCTTCTTGGTTACTTTGGTTACAATGCCAACACCCTGGCCATAGAAAGTATTATTTGATGTAAGGTTCAAACTACTGTCACCTTGTTAAAAAAAAAAAAAGAGCAACAGCTGATTACATGTCACTAACATCAAACACTGCGTTTTACTTAAATCTACAAATTTAGTATAATAAGTACCACCACGTTTGCTCAAGGCGGGTTGACGATTTGTGACTTATCTAAAAGTCTAGGTTTCCTCACGATGTTTCCCATACTTGACTTTATTTTTGTCTAAGATGTCCAAAGGCGCACAGCATCTGAGTGTGATCTGAGTTAGTAGGGCGCGCGTGGCTCTTGAAGGCGCGCGTGCGCTGCCCCGAGCGAGCGGACCTTACCTGCGGTCAAGGTGACAGCTGGTGGCATTATGTTAATATTAGCGCCTGCCCGCGGATTCCCTCGCGAGAGACGTACCAATAGCACTGTAATTGTTGACTGCAGTCGTGGCAACTCTGACACTTATAGATAGTGTACAGTGTGAGTTACAAGGGTTGCGCCGTGTTGCGGCTTTTGCAGAATTTTATTTAGTTACTAGCTTATGCCAGCGGCTTCGCCCGCGTCAAAGTCGAAAATAATCCTGAGGGAACATATTCCCGGGATAAAAAGTGTCCTATGTGCTATTCCAGACTATAATCTATCTCTGTTCCAAATTTCGTCCAGCCGTTTGAGCGTGAAGAAGTAACAAACATACAAACACACTCACAAACTTCCGCCTTTTGTGATTATATTATAGGCAACCAAATCAAAACCAGAGTCATCGCTTCGATGTCTCAACTTTAAATTCTGACTTTAACTAAATAAGGTACAGAATAGAATAATCTTTATTCAAGTACTTACAAACATAGTTGTAAGTTTACTAACCATTTTTGAGTCTTGAACTCAAAAATGGTTAGTAAACTTACAACTATGTTTGTAAGCAAAACCCAAAAGCATGATACGAACTTGTTTGGTGGTTGATTTATAGATATTTGCGAAATAATTGACTTGAAATTTCACGCAACATGAAAATGGATTGATCAGGTTAACTTTTTGGAGAGATGGCCGATAGGGGCGAAAAGTCCTGGAGTGGCGATCGCGTACGATGCGTTGGAACTACTCTTACTAAGTGGACCGATGACCTGGTTAGGATTGCGGGAATCGGCTGGATACGCGACGCATGGGATCGGTCCATGTGACACTTGGGGGAGGCCTATGTTCAGCCGTGGACGTCTTTCAGCTGAAATGATGATGATGATGATCTTTTTGCAGCTTATCCCAAAACACGTGGAACAAAATCCCAAAATATTTAATACCTTAATCATGGATGACGAGGATTGAAGAAAGTTTATAAAGAAAACTACTTACATTGGTATTAATATATATATATCTTCGCAGAATTTAAATAATCCTAAAAGGATTTAAGACATAAACCTTGACACAGTATTTGTGTACTGACTTCTTATGCTAGTTCATCATTTAGCACTTCTGGTGTTAAAAGAGTTGCATCTAGGTGTTTAATGACAGCCTTGACGAGGTGTGCTGACCTTCCGGCTGGGGCTAGGAAATGGGTTTCTTCTTCAGTTATCTGTCTTACGGATTTCCTTATCATGTCCTGCTCAACTTTTGATTGGTGGTCATAATGAAGTCTGTTAACTAGGAACCTACGCGATTGGTTCACTGATGTTGGAGTTTTGTTCTTAACAAACTATGAAAATGACATGAGATTTCGTAGAGTGGATACTTTGATCACTAAAATTATTATAAATCGAAGTGCGGAAACAATATTTTTTGTAACAAATAAAAGGTTTCAGCTATTCTTGACAACCTGGTAGGTATCTACTATACTGATAAATAATGACTTGGACCATGACGCAGTAGCAGTAATCTAATAGTAGTTTATGATACTGTTGCATAATGAGGGGTATTAAAACATGAGTGTGAGTTTAAAAACCGAGCCGTAGGCGAGGTTTTTAATAGTATTCACACGAATGTTTTAATACCTAGTTATGTGCAGTTTCATACACTACTTTATCTACACTCATACATTTTGGGATTGAACCTACTTAATCTTATTTTTTGTATTTTCCATGCCATAAAGTCGTGATAAATGCATCATATAATAATCTCGACTTTGCTGGTAAGAGATTATGAGTAATTTCCTTCGCCGCATATATTTGGCGACGTCAATTGTTCTTCACATTCACTAATATTAGACATTTTAAGCAAGAATTTTAAAAAGTCATGAAATTCAGTACAACGAAACCTGCAAAAAGTATGAATGGCGCCAAATCCCAGCACATCACCGCATTAAATTGCGGTAAAAAAATCGTACGGCAATAATACCGCATGAAATCCGTGTTTTGCAACAGAATCCACCGCATCGCAGCGCGAATCTAATTCGCGCGAATATTTTGAGCTCCATGAACAGGTGGAAAGAGACAAAAGTTCGCGCAAATAAAAATGGCAGTGCGTAATATGCCTAAAGCGGGCATTGTTACAGACAAGTTAAAATTGGAATCAATTTTTTTTTTATTAGGTATAAGAATGGCATTTCAAAACATTTAAATAATTGATGGAATCTCCTTAGTGATTAACTTCTTGGATTTGTCCTGTATCATAATAGAAAAAAAGTTATTTTTCAACACACTTGCTCATAAAGTGGCTCTTATTTCACCGCAATTAGGCATATAATGATACCTGTTATCAAACTGTGACTTTTTCATTACTATTATTCACAAGTGAGTTATAGTTTTTTTTATGGTTTCCTGCCTTCATTTTAAATACTTTTAAATTAAACTAATTTTTGAAAGTGTCACAAATCAATCCAATGAAAATTAATAAAATAAGTCATTAATTCCAATCCAGTTAAAATTGAAGTATTTTCAATACAATAAAATGTAACGCTGTTATTCAATTAAAAGTGTCCCATTCGACATTAATCTCTTTCTATTCCTGTCATGGAAGTAGTACTTACTATATCCATAACATGATATGGGTAGTAATTACTATTTCCATGATATCCATTAAATACATAAAATGTGGCATAGCTTCTAGTCAAACAATTCAGCAAAATGCTAGAACCTAACATATTGCTTGCTCATTTCATGCAACTTCGTATTAAACTAGATAATTTCAACTTGTACGTGTTAAATAAATAAAATTTCCCCTTAAATATAACTTTTGTTTCTCTGCAATAAAGAAAACTTGAAATTCCCCATTTTGTACGTGGCTAAAACGCTATCCGCGAAAAGCTAAAAAAAGAAAGTAACCTCATTGTTTTAGTCTATGGCCGATCGCCATTGTTAGATGCGCGCGCATAGGAAAACTGATTAATTTACCCCGCCATTGCGAAAAAAAAATCACAACTTGTTTTCACTATTGAAAATGATTTTTTAGTATATTTTCTTCACAAGTGTGTTGAAAAACGTCGTATGATACACGTGTGTATTGATGATTACCGTCCTCGGCTCTCTTAAGACCCTCACCTAAAGGCTCGGGTCTCAATGGCGCCTCAGCGGTAATCACCAACATTACGCACTTGTACCATAATGTACTATTATGATGCAGTTGTTTGAAAATCGAAGGAAAATGTTGAACTATAATGGTTTTTGTTTTTAATTTTACCTATCCACGAATATAAAGTACGTGTTTATGCAATATTTTTTGAATTCATAATTGGAACATTACGTTGTGAGTGTAGATAAAACATATTATAAAATAACAGTTCCTATAAAAAAACTCACAGTACATTCCTGAAAACCTTCCACAGTTCCATGAGCTGTCAGTCTAAGGTGTGCTCTCCGTGAGTCACTGGGTGCAGTTATATTTAGTCACCGAGCTACCCGCAATTAGGTACCCATTGTCAATTATCCACGAGTCCCAGGACGGCGCGCGCGCGGCGGTGGCGCGGCGTGGTGGCTTTGTTTTTGTGTGGAGCGCGGAAGACGCGAGGTCAGCGCTGCGTTTCCGCGTTTCCCGCCGAATTATCCGTGAAATGTCCGCCGAGCGGCGCGCGTGCAGTCGCCGTGACCACAAAATGGCCGGTTCTTGGGTGCGCGAGCGCAACCGTCACATTATTACTTAGTTTCGAGAGAAGTGGTAGCCCAGTGGTAACGGCCGCGACTTACAAAGGTCGTGGTATAGCAGTGGTGTTGGGTTCGAACCAGGGTTCACTCACTATCCAACACCACTGCTCTCAAAACGGTGAAGGAAAAAATCTTGAGGAAACCGGCATGTCTTAGAACCAAATATTAGAAGATATGTGACATCCACCAACACGCACTGTGCCCGCGTGGTGGATTACGTTACGGCCCATTCCCTCTCACAGAGGTCTGTGTCCCAGAAGTTGGAACATTAAATTAAATTTCAGCAATCTTTTCGACACCGGAAGGTTAGTTAAATACGTTAAATACTATTACAAAAATGAGGATTCGTGTTCCACTGCATCTACGTCGATAGTTGGATAGTTAATGAATTTCTTATTTCTGAAAACTCAGTGTAGTTAGGATTGCAAATTAAATAGGTTGGATATAATTTATGTATTTTGCAGCGCTGATTTTTTTTTCGCTTGACACAGTCACGTCACGGCTGTCCAATGTTCCAAGAAAAACAATGATTCTGTTAAGCAGTGTAAAAGTGTATCTTATTAACAGAGACTTAACAGTCTCTGTTAATAAGTTAATTAAGTCCTTTCTTAGTACTCGTAGCTAACCGTGGTCTAAATTAGTAAACAACTAATTTCAATGAAATATCCAAGAACAATCATTATGTTTTGTAATTGTAAGATTTAAAAAAGAAAATGTTGAATAATTTAGCGAATAAAACGGAGCAAGGTGTTCGACTGTCAAGCTATTTGGCACGCAATGTAAGATGCTCCTGCCAGTACCCGAGCGGCAAAAAAGGTTGTCCGCGATGTATTATCATGCCATTCTTTGACACAGGCGTTATTTTGTGTCCATAATTATTTCAAATGCCGCTGGTCAGGATTAGTCCGTAAGAAAAAAAAAATGCTCTTTCCTTAAGTTGGCCGTATGTTATGTGTTATTACAGCCGAGAATTTAATAGTTATTGGCGACACTATCGAATGGTGTAATCACTACATATTATAAAACAAAGCCGCACTCCACGTGCCGCGTCTTTGCGCGATAAGCTTTTTTTTTGATCGCAGCAGCCACTGCGCCAACCGTGTCATCAAACTCAAATACTACTAAACGGATATTCATGCAGTTTTCACCAATAGAAAGAGTGAGAAACGAGGAAGGTTTTTGTACATAATTTATCACGGGCAAAGCCGGGGTGGGTCGCTAGTATTCTATTGTTCTTTTTTTTAATCATCTGGTTCTATTCCTGGCTAGTAGTAATATTGATTTTATAAAAATCCAATGATGCAGTTTTAGTTTTCGTCAAAAAATGCGGCCCGACACTTTTTTGAGTACTTTACGCTATTCTTCATTTGGCTAATTTTGGATTTATTTATCCATGTCTACTTGGAAAAATCAATAGATAAAATCGCATGATACAAATTTACAACCAGGCAACCTGATGACAACCGAGAACGTTTCCATCTATTATCATTGGTGTCTAAATATAAGGAAATAAATAAATAAATAAATAAAAATAAAAAATAAAAATAAATAAATTCAACAAAATTAGGCGGGAAAATAAGAAAGCGCAGTTGAACTCGCAGCTCATCAACCTTCCAGGCACACCTGTCACTCTATACATCTCAGAGTACCTAACTTCTAAAGCCAGACGACTTTTCTATCTTGCTCGCTTGAATGTTAAGAATAAAGAGCTCCATGCGGCTTGGACTTCCCATGGGAAGATCTATGTCAAGAGAGAAGAGAATGCATCACCAATCCGTATTGATGACGACGCTGATCTTCAGAAACTGTTCTTGTGACTGGTTTCAGACGTTGATTGTTCACATTTTTCAATATTTTTAGCATGTTTTAATGTGTTTTTACTACTTATCTGTTTATATTTAAAATTTTTGTTCTATGTTACACTCCTAGGTCATTCTCATTGTTATTGCAGAACTATATGTGTAAACACTTTAACCAATCACTACACTTACAACTACTCACCCACACTCAACACACCCGAGCGATATGTAGACACCTTTGCATTCTGTCGTATTTTGATAGTTAAAGCTAACAGTGTTCCGGATTTAAGTTTAAATAAAATAATTCTTCTTTTTATTAAGCTAATCTTCAGCTGCAACTCTCATGCAAAATATTGAAATAGGCTTGGATCTGGACACTTTTCGGGTGGCTAAGACTGTCTCATGCGACATAGAAGATGCAAAAAAACACATAACTCGCCACAGGCATAGTATCAATATCCTATCCCAAAATATTCGTAGCATCAATCGTAATATTCCAAACTTCGTCACACTTCTTCAAAGATCCAAAATATCTTGGGACATTTTGGTCCTCTCTGAATGCTGGCTCCCATCTGCAAAGTACATACCTTCCCTCGACAACTATAACCATGTAGTGTCGCTACATGGTTATAGTTGTCGAGGGAAGGTATGTACCTCAAACAAAACCCAAAACGAAGGTGTTGTAATTTATTACAAAAAACACCTTCAAGTCACTGTCGAAGAACCTCCAATTCTCGACGCTAACTGTTTACTCTTAAAATTAAATCGAGATGTTTGCATACTAGGGTCATATCGCCCACCAAGCCAAACTAACATTACTAAATTTGTTGATTCCCTAAACCTAATTCTCACTAACCTGAAAACTTATAAGAATATTTTCCTTTGTGGTGACATAAATATTAACATTGTTCCAAATAGTGCTGATAAACGATCTCACGACTATCTAAACTTACTGGTTAGCCATGGTATGCTCCCAGGTCACACTCTACCAACGCACGGACTAACATGTCTAGACCACATGATGCTAAAGACAAATATGGACGTATCTTGTTTTGTTTTTGAAACCTCCATTACCGATCACGAAAGTGTAGCCATTAGCTGTTTACCCAAATCCCGCCCCAATTACATCAACGAAACATATAGCTCAGTCAACTACGAGAATCTCGATAAAGATATATTAACCACTAATTTTCAGCCTATTATTGACTCCCAGGACGCAAATGTCTCAACCGAGCTTCTTGTTACTTGCTTGTCTGCGGCAATCAGGAACAATAGCCAGGATAGTGAAAACAAACAAAAAAAAGTTGATTACGAAACCGTGGATTACTAAAGGGCTATTACGTTGTATGAGAAACCGGGACAGTTTGCACAAAAAACTAAAACGGAATCCTGATGACGAGATTATTAAAACCACATACAAACGTTACCGTAACTATTGCAACTCCCTACTCAAAAAAGCAAAAAAGATGTACGACAAACAGGAGATTTATAACGCTAAGGGCAACAAAAAACAGCTTTGGGATGTTATAAAGAGAATAAGTGGCTCCAATATAAAAACAGAGCATTCGTCGTCCCTCTTGACATCCAAAAATCCCGATATTGATTTAAACAACGTCAACCACTTTTTTGCAAACGTAGGTGCAAACCTAGCTGAGAAGATCTCCACTGATAAAAGAGCTCCATCCACCTACTGCAATGATCACTTACCGAACTCTCCCCGACGAGCAAGAGATTTTCACACTTATCAATGGGTTAAAGGATAAATGCGCAGTGGGTGTCGACCTTATAAGTGGTAAAATTGTCAAGAGATACGCAAATCTCCTTACCTCTCCCATGACTCATATTTGTAACCTGTCAATATCTACAGGGGTCTTCCCAGAGCTTTTTAAAATAGCTCTTATCAAGCCAGTCCACAAAGCCGGGAAAATTGACTCTGTGAACAACTACCGACCCATTTCCATTCTTCCGGCACTTTCCAAGATCCTGGAGCGCCTAATAAATAAACGGTTGATCAGGTTTCTGGAAACCAATAATCTGCTCTACCAACGATGCTGTCCATGAGCTGGTTAACTCTATCGTTGGCTGTTTGGACGATAGGATGAAATGTCTAACGGTGTTCTTGGACCTTGCCAAGGCGTTCGACACAGTCTCAATCCCGCATCTTCTAAAAAAGCAGGATCGGCTTGGCGTAAGTGGAATTCCACTTAAATTATTGGAGGACTATCTCACTGGGAGAAAACAAAGAGTAAAAATTAATGATAGCTTGAGTGACGAGCTGACTGTCAATTTTGGTGTACCCCAAGGTAGTATAATCGGGCCAACGCTCTTCTTGGTGTATATCAATGGCCTCTGCCAGCTTCCTCTCTTGAAAGGAAAAATCGTCACATTTGCAGATGACACGGCACTGTTCTTCAGTGGAGATGGTTGGGAGGAGGTCTTTGCTACTGCTCAATTGGGCGTTAACACAGTCAGTGAATGGTTGCAAAATAATTTATTGACACTAAACGTGACGAAAACTAAATATGTAACCTTTGCTCATAGATCTAACCTTCTTCCCCCGTCAACCCTTTCTATTTCGGTGCATACGTGTGGCTCTCCAAACCCCGGGTGTACTTGTCCTTCCCTCGAAAGGACTGTTAATATAAAGTACCTAGGAATCATTATTGACTCTCACCTTTCTTTTAAATCTCATTTTGATGCACTTGTTCCGAGGATCCGCAAACTTATTTATATATTTAAATCATTAAGACACACTGCGGATCGAAAGACCATTATAATGGTTTACTTTGCCTTATGCCAGCCGTTAATTGAGTACTGTATCGCAACGTGGGGTGGTGCCTCCAAAACTCATCTTATCGAGGTAGAGAGGGCACAGCACGCTATACTTAAGGTTGGTGCTGGTCTCCCTTTTCGTTTCCCAACTCTTGATTTATACAAGGAATGGGAGATCCTTACGGTCAGACAAACGTTTATACTGCTTACGGTAGCTAAAAAGCACTCCGAGCTACAGTTTGACCCCAAATTAATTAATAACCAACGACGAAAGGGAAGAGTCTGCCCCTCACTGCAGTTCAAAACTTCACTACCTCAGAAATTCTTTTGCTTCCTTGGTCAATTTTTGTACAACAAATTAAATATTACACTTAATCTATATCCCAAAACCATCTCAAATTGTCACGAATCACTTAAAACCCTTGACTACCAAAAAACTGAGAACCTTTTGACGGTTCTCAAATAGATTTCCTTCTGTCCTTTCTCCCGTGGCTGATTTACACCTCATACTCGCTCTCGAACACTCTAACATACATTCATACACTCCAACATACATTCTAACACTCCAACATACCTTCAAACACTCGTAACATACATGTATACAGAACGCTACAAAAAAACTAGTTTCGTATGAATAGTTGTCAATTTATTTTTAATATTTTAATTTTAAGTTTTTAATTTTGTCCTTATAACTTTTGATATTATTTTTAACTTTCAACAGGCTATTGATTGGTCTTCTTGGTAGGTACTATTAATTATGTTCACATCCTTTTGATTTTTTTTACTTTATTTTTTGCTATGGGGGGGCCCTGGTGACCTGTAACACAGGCTTTTTCAAAAACCTATTTCAGGCACCAGTCTCTTACAGTGGTATGGAATATATCATTAGCCAAAAAACATTGTTAATTTTAAGGTAACCTATTATTGTAAAGAGAGAACAAATAAATGAATTGAATTGAATCTATGCTGCTGGACGCACGAGGGATAGGTATTTCTATAGGCAAACATAGCTAGCCACAAGCTAGTGGTGATTCTGGAATATAATATCTGTAGGTACAGGCTGTATGACGCATGATCTCCCGTGGCTTCGCTCGTTGTCCTGACGTTATTCCGTGTTAACTAATAAGGCCTCGGCGACTGAACCGCATTATACTGTCGTAAAACTAAAGAACGCGATTACATCGTAGGTTTTACCGTTGTGTCTTTGTTTATCACTCATGTAGGAACAAGACTGTAGAAAAAAGACTCGAGAAAATGAGCATCTGTGGCCATCCAGACACAGCATTTTTATTAATTACTAGCTGTTACCCGCAGCTTCGCCCGCGTTAACATAAGTTGTGTTAATCAATTCTGGTTGTCGACATACAGGGGAGAAAATCCATTGTTGCAGTTTTAGTTTTAATCAAAATCGGCCCCGTGACTCCTTTGATTGTTTTGTGCTATTCTTCATAGTGATGATTTGGCCATCCACGCACACTTGGCAAACTCAGCCTGTATACTGTATAGGTACAGGAAGCATTAACTTAAAAACGATTAACTTATTTACTTGAATAAAATTGTATCTACAGTTAATTTACATTACTTTATTATTCCGTTAATCATAGGTATAACATCTTATGACGCTGCTATATACTATGTTGTATGTCCTTTCATTTGATGCTAAATACATACACATTCTGGGCCTTGGACACAGGAATATCAGCAGGTACATGTAACTGGTCGTGGGTACAGCACGGCTTTTCCAAATGCTATCCTTGAGGTTTGTTAATAGTAATAGCAAAACTAAGTTTGATTGGAAACCGGAGTCTATTGAATTGAAATGACAGGTCAGTGGCGATTATTGGGATGCGATGACGCTTTCCTCTTTTCTCATACCTGTTAATATATTGGCACCTATGTGTAAAATGAAACCTCATCCCATTACATAATCTTAATTTATATGCAGATCTCAATCATTTGTTATCAAAAACATGCCTGCAAATTTTCAAACAAATCGGAAACCCGCAATAAAAAGTTTCATACAAAGTTCAGCTTTCCCCATTTACGCCCTTAAAATTCGAATTTACAAAAATCCTTTCTTAACTAACGTTTTCCGTCTTTATAACTACCACCTGCTGAAATTCAGCTTCATGAAGAATATTTGTAAATTTTATCTTTACATCCACAACTCCCTTTTAGAGGAGGTTAAAAAAAATACACCAGTTAAAACAAAATACATTTAAATTATTTGTTACGGAAGTATTTCCGCAAAGTATGAAGTGAATCGATCTCTATAATAAGAAGTTTTATACAAAAATAATCGCTCCCATTTCTCCCCCTTCGGTTTTTATGCACAAAGAAGTAGCTTATGACCTTCTGAGAGTCTCAAAGTATCTCCATACTAAATTTCATCTAAATCGGTTCATAATAAGAAGAACTTGCAGGCAGACCGGCCTGATGCGCGCTGTTAGGGATGTATCGGGAGACTGGTCGCGGAGGGTAGCGGGATCCGAGGCACGGTGCGCCGCTGGCCGACCGCAGGTAGTTGGGGGCCCAAGTAGTGTGCCAGCCACACACGAAAGGCTGCCCTGCCAACTGACGAAAAATCCCGGAATGCGCCATCGTGCTGGTTGGCGACCAGAAGACAGTGCCCGATGGACATTTCCGGGGGGGCTCGGGCGTCCCCGCAGTCTCCAGACCAGTCCCCCAATGATGGCGTCCTGCCGGCGCGTGTCTGTGGGATGCCAGCGTGGAACCTCATCTCACTTCCTTCTCCTCTCCTATCCTCTCAACTATGACAATTAGGAACAAAAGAAAAAAAGCTGTACAGCGGCAGCACTCACTGTCTCATAAGGTTCACCTCTGTAACATCAGAGGTATACACTCTAACCTTGATGCAGTCCACTATCATCTGGAGACTGATAAACCAGCGCTTTTGTTCCTTTCGGAGACGCAGATCGGATGTCCGTCAGACGTGGCGTATCTTTCTTACCCAGGGTTTACCCTGGAGCACAGGTTCAAGCCACGCGCGGGTGTATGCATGTACGCCCGTGACGACATCTGTTATCGGCGTCTTCGAAACCTTGAAGATTCCCGATACTCAGTGCTTTGGGTCCTGGTGGACACAGGTCTGGATAAAATTATCTATGCCTGTGTCTACAGGTCGCACAGCGGAGATCTGGAGACAACCGGGCTTACACAATACCTTAGTGAGGCGGCTGACGAGGCTCAGCAGCGGTACCCGTCCGCCCAACTGGTGATACTGGGGGACTTTAATGCCCACCACCAGGAGTGGCTCTTCCCGTACCAGTACACTGACCATGTTGGGCGAGAGACGCGAAAGCTTGCGCTAGCGTTAAATCTCACTCAGCTGGTCCAGGGGGCAACGAGGGTGCCGGATGTTGATTCGCATACTGCTAATTGCTTGGACCTTCTGCTGACCACAGATCCAGACCGTTACTCGGTGTCGGTATCTCCACCTTTGGGTAGTTCCGACCACTGTCTGGTGAAGTCTGTATCCGTCTACTCCCTTCCCAATCCCAGCCCAAGAGGCACCCGGCGGGTATGGCGGTACAAGTCAGCAGATTGGGATGGGATGCGATCTTTCTTCGCATCCTATCCTTGGCAGCCTACTTGCTTTTTTTCATCAGATCCTACGTCGTGCGCGGACGCCGTGACGGATTTGTTGCGTCGGGGAATGGAGTACTACATTCCGTTCTCTGACGTAACAATGTCTAGCCAAGACCGACCTTGGTTTGGCGCCGAGTGTAACCGCGCCGATGCGCGTAAACATGAAGCGTACCATGCCTGGGTCGACGCTCGAACGCGCAAGGCAAGTGACGTTGGTCAGAGGAAGAAAGCCTACAACAGGGCTGCCAAGTCCTGCAAGAAAGTGTTGCGAAGGGCTCGGTTCGACCACATTAGCCGGATAGGGATAAAACTTGCTTCCTACCCAGCAGGTAGTAAGGCGTTCTGGTCCCTGGCTAAATCGGTTGAATCGAACTTCTGCCGTCCCTCACTACCACCACTGCTGAAACCCGATGGGTCGCTGGCCCACTCCGCTGAGGAGAAAGCAAACTTGTTTGCCTCTCTTTTTGCGGAATCTTCGCGTCTGAATCCTGGTGGCGCACGCCCCCCTCCTTCTCCTGATGGATGCGGAACGAGTATGTCGGACATTCGCATCCATCAAAAGGACGTACGTAGGGTACTGCGCAACCTCGATGTGAATAAGGCTAGCGGACCCGACGGTATACCAGCAATTGTTCTCAGAACCTGTGCGCCTGAATTGTCTCCGATCTTGACACGCCTGTTTCGCCTTTCTTATCAGACTGGAAAAGTGCCGAATGCATGGAAGCAAGCCAACGTACAGCCCGTGCCCAAAAAGGGCAGTCGTGCTGACCCGGCCAACTACAGACCCATCTCTGTAACGTCCATACTCTGTAAGAGTATGGAACGCGTACTTAATAGTAAGCTCCTGGCATACCTAGAAGTCAACGACATCCTTAGCGACCGCCAATACGGCTTCCGCCGAAATCGGTCCACTGGGGATCTTCTAGCGTATGCCATTCACATCTGGAGTGAGGCCATCGAGAGACATGGGGAAGCGCTTGCCGTCTCTCTCGACATCTCGAAGGCTTTTGATAGGGTCTGGCACGAAAGCCTTATTGGTAAGCTTCCTTCATTCGGTCTGCCCGGTGGTCTGTGTGACTGGATTGCAGACTTTCTGAGGGGTCGGTCCATTCGAGTAGTTATCGATGGCTGCTCTTCGGACCTATTGGATATTAATGCCGGGGTCCCTCAGGGGTCGGTACTCTCCGCGACATTGTTCTTGCTGCACATAAATGATCTGCTAAAACCCGGCACCTTTGGGTATGCAGATGACAGCACTGTTGCTGAGAGATACTTGTCCAACGCACGAGCCACTGGGCCTCAGGTCCGGTCTCTCCGTGAGGCCATGGTGGAGCGCTTGAGCTTGTCCTTGGAAGCAGTCTCCGAATGGGGCGATGCCAATCTGGTCAAGTTCAATGCCGCAAAAACACAGGCGTGTCTCTTCTCCGCGAAAAAGAGCCAATTTCACCCGGCTCCATCTTTCCGAGGTGTAACCGTACCGATAACGGACCATCTTGAGCTTCTTGGCGTAACGTTGACATCGTCACTCAATTTTGGCCCATACATTGAGGCAAAAGCTCAACTGGCTGCCAAAAAGTTGGGGATCCATGCGAAGGTGGGACGGTACTTCACGCCAGAGCAGCTGCTTAAGTTGTATCAAGCGCAAGTTCGATCTTGCATGGAACACTGTTCTCATCTCTGGGACGGATCTGCCAAATACCAGCTTGATGCACTAGAGTCGATCGAAAAACGGGCCAAGAGGCTCATCGGCAATGAGGCATTAGTCGAGTCAAAGCTCCAAAGCCTTGAACATCGTCGTCGAGTTGCCAGCTTGTCGGTTTTTTATCGGTTGCATTTCGGGGAGTGTGCGATGGAATTGCTTATCTAATTCCGCCTAGCCCGTTTCATCATCGAACTACAAGACGTACGGCGATGCGCCATCGGTACATGGTGGACATCCCACCCATACGCACTAAACGTTTTGGAAATACTTTCATTATGCGTACAGCTAAGTAGTGGAATTCCCTGCCGGAGTCTGTGTTTCCAGATAGCTACAACCTCGGGGTCTTTAAGTCAAGAGTGAATAGGTTACTTCTAGGCAAGCGTGTTACACCGTCGACCACATCATCGCTTACCATCAGGTGAGATAGTGGTCAAGCGCGAGCCTATTGAGCCTATGAAATGTGAAAAGTCCCCATCGATCCCACACTTGCGATCATTTTTATTCAAGGTCAAAGGTCACAAATGTGTTTTTTTTTTTCGTTTTTTAGCCGAACGGTAAGTTTTATGATAAAAATAGGTTGGACAAAATTGTAGATTATGCAATTATCTATAAAAATGGTGCCTAAATTTTTCTCCTAAACGTCACCGTTTCTGAGATGTAATGGTTGAAAAAGTTGTATTCTTCATAATATACGCACGTTTCCACGCCACCTGGCAGGTAGTGTACTTGGCGCGTCTTTTTTAACGTGGTTTCCCCGATAGGCCAATTCCTCAATCTATTGTGATCCTGTTTAATTCAATACTACTCAAAATTATGTAAAATTGTTGTTATTGGAAATGATGAAAGCCGTGTGAATTCTAAAAAAAATGTTCTTCTCATTCATAATCAACTGATAATTCTGCTTCCTCTTCTTTTGTTTCTGTTCGTCTTCTTGTACCCTTCTTCTCCTTGTTCTTCTTCTTCCTGCTGGGTGTTTGTACATTTTTCTAACACCGATGTATCAGATGTCTCCTCACTGATATCGTACGAATCCTCTTCTAATGGCGATTCAACATTAGAGCACGACTGATCTTGACAACTGGTACATGCTAAAGATCAAAACAATCCAACTTTTTGTAGCCGCAATTAGCATTACATCCATTTTTTTTAATTGCATAAAATTGTGTTGACTCGTAACAAAAAGTGAGTGCAATTAGTTGGTCTTCCTCCAACCTCTGCTTCTGCTCATCAACATCTATTTCAAGTGTGGCTTGGTAATCAATTGGACCCAAAAGACTGGGTTGGAAGTTAATCAACAATACTTTGGAACCAATTCAGACTTTATTTCCACCTGCACTGGAAAAACTCTTCAACACAACTTTTTGCAATTATAAAAAAGGATGTAATGCTAAATGCGGCTGCAAAAAAATTGGATCGTTTTGTTCTTTAGCATGTAGGAGTTGTCAAGGTCAGTCGTGCTCCAATGTTGAATCGCCATCAGAAGAGGATTCTTACGATATCAGTGAGGACACATCTGATACATCGCTGTTAGAACAATTTACTTACACCCTTATATATAGCTCATGATCTGACTTGGCTAGTTTTCACAAACTCAAGATTTGACTTGGCTTGGTCTGAAAAAAATATTTGCTTAACAAACAACAACAACAACGAACAACTGTAACAAAAACAATAACGTTTGCTAATCAGTTTGTGGTAGTCAGTAGTAATCTGTGGAAAATGTAGTGGGTAGTATATTTGTTAAGTCATATGTAAGACAATTTGTATATTTTTAGTATACTATTGTTTGTTTTTCCTATAATAATAAATAAAACCGGCCAAGTCAAATCTTGAGCTACAATTTATTCTAAGTTATCTGCTTTATGTAAATAATTCGACTATTCAAATTTAAGAAGTTATATTTTAAAACATCAAATATTGTTGTAGCAGAAAAAGCATGAAATTGCGTTTTTAAATTTATTTTAGAATGTTTTATATTCTTGTAAATAAATTTCAGTTTAGAGTACTTGGCACCCATTTAGATCTCAATTATTTTATCGGCGTTATCAACAACCGCGCAAATTCTTAGTATTAAACTTGGCTCCCTTTTTCACATTTTTGTTTTTGATTAATTATTGCTAGAATAGAAACTATGAAGAAATGATATTCTTCATAGTTACTATTCTAGCAACAAGTATTTTTTTTTCATTGTAATTTTCATTAAAAAACAAAAAAACATCCATAGAAACTCTCCAGACATAGATTCTACAGATGTTACAGTCGCGGGAATACATAAATAATTTTGGGACATGATATAGAATTCACTGCACCTATAGATACGATTAAACTGTGCCCAAACTTGATAAGGGTCTTCCTCTGGCTCGGAGTCGGGTATCCCCACATAGTGCTCCACCACAGTTTTGACGCGAGCACACCTAACGTCACATTCAGAATTACCAGGTCGAATATTATTATAATTGACTAAAAAGTAGTAGTCACAGTCATAGTTTTCCTCCTTGTCCTATTTTTTGTAGGAAATCGATGGAACTGCATTTTGTCGATTACATAAACTCTTTTTTTTCAAAAAGTTTAACATTTCCAAGAATTGACTGAATTGTGGCACTGGAACTTCCTTAAAAAGGTCTAAAATGTCTTCTGGATTTGGAGCCTCATTCTGAATAACCTCATAGGAGATTTTTTCAATCTTATCCTTTAATCTGTTATATTGGAACCAATTGAACGGTTCGTCTTTTATGTTCTTACAATATTTCTTCAAGATCGGGTGATCGGAAAAATAATCAAAAAGTTCTTGCATAAGTAAGTTCAATTGAGATCCTACACAGTCTCTCTGTGTTCCTTCCAAACATCTCGCTACATACCTTGTTGAAAGAGGACACTTTTCTGTTTCTGGATTTGTAACAAAACACACCACTTTTTGTGAGATACCGCAATAGTCAATTCACGCCTTATTTTTTCTACTAAATTTTCTTCTTTTGTCCAGAAAGATATTAGACGTTTTATGAATAAAATCTGAGATACGAGTTTACCTTCATGAACAAAATGTATAGTCACAGTCAAAATATGCCGAACAATACCTAAGCTCCGTCACTCCCAGCTGCCAGGAGTACATCGTGACTGCAACGTGGTGAATCTTGTTTCTTTACATTTACGAATCCTTTCATTAGCTTCTGTTTTCGTAAAAGGAATGGTGAAATATGATGTGTATTTAATACATTTTTGAATGCTATTTCCTTGCAATAAGTTATGAGGTAATGAATCTGGGTTTACTGCTTGTTTCCGAATGTCATATCACCGATGGCTTATCCCCCGAAGTCATCAGATCGAACGTCTGAATCGCCGAAAATCCATAGCATCGATTTACCACAATTTCGAATAGCCATTAGACCGAGCGTCCGTATAGCCGAAAAGCCATTACAACGATAGTTGTATGCATCGAATGTCTATTGGCTCGACGTACCATTAAGTCGAAAGCTATTCAACCTAAAATATTCAAGAAGACTAAAATAATGAATAATGGGATGAAAACAAATCAGCAGGGTTTCATCAACATAATAAAATATGTTATAGGCAATTTGTGAAAACCAGGCATTGTATAGAATTCCTAGGTTATCTATAGAATTCTGTTGATTAAACCCTGCTGGTTTGTTTTCTTATTCTATTTTATGTTCCTTCTTTTAGTCTTCTTGATCATTTTAAGTTGAATAGCTTTCAACTTACTGGCACGTCAAGCCAATAGACATTCGATGGATAGGCCTAATATCGTTGCAATGGCTTTTCGGCGAAACGGACGCTCGATCTAATGGCAATTCGAAATTGTGGTACATCCATAGATTTAGATATTTTTTTGCTACTGTACATACTATATCTAAGGGTACATCGATGCTATGGAATTGCCATCGGGGATATGACATTCGGAATCAAGCAGTAAAGCCTTATTGGGTTTACTGCTTGATTCCGAATATCCACACAAATCGTTCTCATCAAGTGCGTGTCGTCGTTCCGTTTCTTCTGTGCTGAAGCCGCATTTGTATGAATTCATGGCCGCATAGCCGGGCATGGCTCATTCTCACTGTTTTGTTGCATGATGTGCCTCAGCAAATCTTCAAGAGATGATATCGTTCACGGAGATGTTTAGAGTTTAATTGTTATTGTATTAGTAGCACCTAGTGCCAAATATTTTGACTATTGCACAAAATATTTGACTATCGTTAGGACAGAACGTTTAGTAACTGTGATGAGTCAGTCACGACGGATTATGTGGTGAATACTGAACCAACATGTACCGTGTCTTATCATCGGGTACTCCCCTTGAAATCGAAGGGCGTTAGCTGAAGGGCTTTAGTTTCTTTATTTTTGACTTCGACTTCCGAAATTGAAGTTACTTTTCGTTTTGTAGAGTGTTTTATTTGGAAGTAGGTTGTGTTTTTTTGTTAAAAAGTTTTTTTTGCTAATCAACTTAGCTCTTGATTATAAACCTATTGTTAGTAGTAAAGTCGGTAAAAAAGAACAGTAAAGCAGTTCTGAAAATTTTATCCACTGGTGCTTGGAGGTTTTTGTTTGAGATTCAGATTTAGATGCATCAAACGAGGCAGTAAATTAGTGTTTGCGCTCTTTGGGTATCGCGTTCAAGTATTTAAGGTTACACTAGTCGAAAATTCTTCCATACAAACGTAGTCTAGGGATTATTCCACTGTTTGACGATGTACGTTCAAAATAAAAAGTGATACCAATTTGTCTCATCATTATCTAGCCCCGTATGGAAGCAAAAAAGTAAAAAAAGAAAACATTTGAAAGTTATGAGCGTCGAAAGTTCCACATTTCGGCACTAATTTTAACGCATCTTTGGGCGCGAATAAATACCACAAGAAGACGGAAAATTGCAAAAGGGCCTCCATACAGGGATAGATTAGTAGTTCAACAATGCAAATAATTTTATTTTGAACAGATAAATTTAGTAGATTTTTCATGATATCTAGACTGCCAAAGGTCTGTTTATAAAATTTCGCGCGCTCGGTTTCGTCTTAAATCATTATCCATTTCGCTACAAATTTGCAAAAGTGTGTATTCGTACGCGAACTTTTCTTTCTTTTCTTTTCTTTTTAAAAAAAACGTTGCCCCACACTAGGAATTTCTTCCTGTATCGTGGGTGCGTTTACAAACATATAAACTCACATACACAACACCCAGAGCCGGAACAACTATCTGTAGGTCATACAAATTTTTGTTCCGTGCGGGAATCGAACCCGCGTCACGCAGCGCTGCAGTCAATCGCTCAACCACTGCTCATCACAGCATCTATCTCTTCCGCACGTGTTGTCGGTTGATATAAAATGCATTTTAACCCCGCGCACAAAATAGTTCGTGCCGTCGACTAGTGTACCCTTAATTGGCTTCATCAAACTAACGCTTTCTAGCGTTTCTGTAAAGCAGAGGACGGAGGGGACCCCTTATCTTATCATAGTAAGTACCAAGAGCTATACTTTAGGTTAAATACGTACATATTATATTGACCTGCAGTTTAAGTATCAAATAAAATATCTACATGACTAAATAAATTTATAAAAAAAAAGTATAGGTATATATTTATTTACAACAGAATTTAAGTAATCTACTAAAATATTATGAACTATGTATACAAAATAAGAATACTAAAGTAATTAATTAGAGACCAGATAATAATGGGATCATAATATCGTTAATTTATGAAGCGCCATCTATATGCAATTTTACAAACTACCACATTACTGCCATCTTGTATTGAATAGCAAAACTACTACTATGATTAGTAAACTTGTTAACTGAATGTTCATATTGTTTACCTACTCGCCGCTAGGTGACTCTTTATAAAATAGCCACAGTTGCAAGAAAAATATACCTACGAATTGAATTAGACAGCGTGGGTTTAGCAAAATAGGGCCACGTAAACTGCTATTGACACTCTTGTACTCCAAGGTACCTATATCAATAGAACCCGTAACCTCTAACAATCAAAAGCCCGCATAATATAATAATATCATGTTTCATTATTTGAGATTTATCGCATCACTTATCTTCAGTTAGTTCCTGGCCTCGTTGACTCCATTATCAAGAAAGGTACCAGTACCTGAACTAGAGTTTTTCTATCCGTCTTGCCGAGACTGGTAGGTACTTGAGAGTTGGGTAGGAGTGTAATAGTAGACTTTGTTTAAGTCCCATGTCATTGTAGGCGATTGATTGCCGTCAACCGGCAATAGGCCGGTGCTTATAAGAAAAATCGATAAGGGAAAATTTCAGAATTTGTCCGGGATTCGAACTCAGGGTATCACGCTTACAGTTGCGCTTGCGTGCACTAGAGCAGCGGGTCCCGTACTTACGTAAGTTCTGCGGCGGCGCTGCTCACAGCCAAGTTCATGACATCACGAGCCCTGAGCTTCCCTCGCTCAGCTCGCGACTAACATACTAAGTACTTCGTGTTAGGGCTGATAGATGACACAATTGACTTAATCATTTCACTGAAAGGTTGACTTAATCATTTCTGGTTAACTTCAAGAAAGATGTCAATCGTCGAATCCGACTCGGATGGGCAGAGTTCGGGATGTTGCGCGGTATCTTCTCGTCTAACCTACCACAGTCACTCGAAGGGCAATGGAGAGGGCCATGCTCGGAGTGTCCTTGCGTGATCGAATCAGAAATGTAGAGATCCGCAAGAGAACCAGGGTTACCGACATAGCCCGAAGAAATGCCAAACTTAAGTGGCAGTGGGCAGGGCACATTGCTCGCAGAACGGATGGCCGTTGGGGCTGAAAAGTTCTAGAGTGGCGACCGCGAACCGGAAGACGTTACGTTGAAAGGCCTTCCCACCAGGTGGACCGATGACCTGGTGAAGGTTGCGGGGATCCGCTGGATGCGAGAAGCACGGAACCGGTCAATGTGGCGACGCTTGAGGGAGGCCTATGTCTAGCAGTAGACGTCGTTCGGCTTATATGATCAGGTGACAAGTTCAACTTTATTTACGGTAAAATATAGGTCATTAGTTTGCGATGATTTTGCGAAATTATTTAATTGTTTAAACTACACTAACTACAATACTCTCCCACCCCACCTTCTTATCTTATGTCTCACTTTCAATATTTAAGTACTTCTCACACTAGGAATCTTCCAACAATCTTCTCCTACTCTGTCCTTCGCATACTACTGAGTTTGTTCATTCTTCCTTTCATATTCAGTCTATTCTTCTTTGGAACGCTCTTCCTCTCGAAATCGAAATCGAATCAGGACGGCCACCAGTCGGAATGCTTTCAAGCAGAAATTACGGTTTTATTATCAGCGGGGGGAGGGTCATCCCGGTAACTTATTTTTATTGGTTTATTAAATATATATTTATATAGGTATTTATTAAATAAAATATGTATTTATGTGTATTTAAAGCATTATTTAAATTATTATTATTTTTTGTTGCCACGTTTTAAACAATGCACCTGCCATGTTGTCTCTCCACCACTCTTGGTTAACTGGTAGAGCATGCCTAAGGCATTAAGTCCGCCATTGCACTTTTGTGCATGAAGTTTAAATAAATAAATAAATACTATGTTACATTATGTACATAAATATCAAAATGCCTACTTACGTACTTATTAATATTTTCATGTTGTTTAAAAGTGGGTGGTTATTGGGATTTTCCATATGGCATTCCTCAGGAGCAGGCTGGAGTATGGACTCGTGCCCGGTTGATGGCAATAGGCTCACCCATTATTACATGGAACTTAAACATATCTGGTGAAATGTGTGTGTATCTACTATACAGGTGCATATCTGCCCATCCCTTTTGGGGATACTGGCGTGATGTTATGATATATTAAGTGTTAACAGTGGGTTTCCACAACCATTGAATATGACGTTAAACAAAACATTTGCCTACAGCCGTTGTTATTAGGTATACCTAGGCTGAGTTACACATATGAAGTCAACTCGTGGATTGTTTTTAGACGAATATTAATTCATGTTGCCTAAAATTTGCGGTAAAAATTAGTTATATAAGCCGATCTAAAATAAATCGATATGATAAATATCCACATATCTAAAAGGTAGGTAGTTCTAGTTGTCAATCTACATTGTAGTTTAGGTAATTAATAACTAGTCACTTCTAAATATATAGTTGCAGTCAGAGTATTCAGACCTACTTACTGGCTAAGTTTCCAGATAGGACTGAAGCTACGTGTAACTGTCATTTGCATGTCCCTATAAAACATTGTCGTAGCTGCTGCCCGCGACTTTGTTCGCGTCAAACCCGTAAAACTAAAAAAAAAAAACAAATGTTTCATTTTCTTATACGGCACCATAATTATTAAAAAAAGTAAGCGTAAGTTACTTCTTGTAACATCAGCTGCCTGCCAGAGAAAGTTCCGTCAAAATAGGTTGGGAACAAAGGAGCAGACAGACAAAAATGTGATATTTTATTTTTACCCGACTGCGGGAGGGTGTATCTTTTCCGAGCGTATGTATATTTGTCCATTTCTATAGCACGCTCTACAGCCCAAACGGCTTGACGGATTATGACGTAGGAGGTGTCGTTGGATTCGTCTCAATTGTGGGAGTGACATACGAGTACATATATTTTTTAAATAGCGCCCTCCTGCCTAAAAAAGAAGGGAGTGATACAATATTTTTTTCGTTATCCTAACAATATGGGTTTCAAATGACAGCTATTAAATAGGCCATTCGATAAATATATACATTGGAACATTTTTATGTTCCTACTCGTATTTTGGCACAAATTCAAGATAAGCGTAACTTTGATAGCAAAATATATAATCTTTTACCACATAACTTATTTGGAGAACTCGTTCATTACTAAAACTAAAAAGGCTGAAATAAAACAAATTATCATAAAAACAAAAAACCCGACTGCTAAAAGTTAATCAACTGAAAAGGGAAAAACAAGTACTAGATATTATGAGGTGCAGCAGGCGGGACAAACCAAAAATAGAAAACCGACCAAAACTTCGTTTGTCACCGCTGGCAGCACCTTTTTGTCTTTATAAACAGACATAATATTATTTATTTGTAGTCCTACTATAGTATAATGTACAATATATTTAACCAATCCAGTGTATTGTGTAGGTATGGACGACATGGAAAAAGCCACAACAGCCCAACCAAAGCGTGGTGACCTGCTGAGTGGTAGGCAATGAGCTCAAAACCTGCTCGTTGTACAAACACAAATAATGTATGTACCCCATGGATTTGGTGTTCTTTCGCTCGTTATAATCTATCCGCATTCAGTTAGTTTCGTTCCATACATTTCGGACCATCTCCTTTATTCAATTTTGACTAGACTTTAGAATTAATGAGTGTCTTAAAATCATGGTTGGCAACCCTGCGCTCGCGCCGCCCGCGGTCGCGTGAAGAGTCGCTCACGCATGTATTGATCGTCGTGGTCAGTGTCGCGCGGCGACCATGGCTGTAGGGGTCACAAGGCAGCTCTTAAATGGAACCGACTATGTGTTGAATACTAAGATGTGGCAGTAGGATAGAATCGTTGTACCTACCTTGGTTATTTGCTCTTATTGCAATTACTGCAGATGGACAATACAGTTTTATACTTATAGCCTCTAATTCTAAGAAAAGCAAGACTCCTAGAATGCCCTAGGGATGTACCCTAGGCGACAGGCGTTGCAGAGGATCTGTGGTTTTTCATAAGACCCGGTGTCATATGTCATATGCATTCAAAGTTTTGATGGTAAGTTTAGTTGGTTAGAAAGTCAGTTAAAAATAAATAAACGTTGCCCAGCCTAGTTACAAATGTAGATCGGTTACCGACCGATATCACCCATTAGAAACAAAGTCTACGACAGTTGAAGCCCTCAAATGATTCACAGACACACCGCAAACTAACTGATATCAGTGACTCAAGATATGGCCCATATGGGTGCATTCACTGTTCCAATGAGTCAAGAAAAATAGCTCCATGACCATTATATGACCCATTCAATCTTTTCGTGATAAACAATGGAATTATTTGAACTTGTATTCATGTATTTCTTCTTATTTATTTGAGTAATGTTTTGAAGCGGATTTGTTGTCAGTTTTGGCTGTCTTCTTTCACGTTTATTCGCTGACCAAAATTTTTTACAGGTTTAACTTAATTGAATAAATCTTATTTTAATAACTAAAAAAACTTAATTCGATTGCGTAGATATCTGAGTATTACTTAGCAACTAGTTTGTTGGTCAGGTTGTCCTTCTGTGACAAAGGCGGCCCCACGAACTGATCTTCTCCATCCTTTTGTTAGGTCATTTATCTTCCCATCTTTTTATTTGACCGTCTTTAGATCTAGACAATTCCAATGACGATGGTTGAAATGCCAAAATGTAACGGATTTATTACATGACATTTCGATAGCGCTTGCCAATGATACTCGTAAATTTTTGACTTTTTTGAATCACTATCGCGACGCTTTCGTTACTAAAATGTTACTTGTCACTATGTGCGTACGCACTAATTTCTATAGACGCGTACGCACATGCAAATGATTGCCTAGGTTTGAATAATGAGCGTGGGGTCTCGAGTTCGATTCCCAGGTCGGGCAATTTTGTATTGAGTTTGTCATGTTTATTTATTCATTTACACATACAATATGTTTATTTATGTTCTCAGTAGCCTTGAGTTTAGAAGTTGGCGTCAATATTCCTGTGCTTTTTCATTTGATCTCTGGTCGTGTAGTGTCTGCGCACACGTTTATGATCTAGTCGAAAATTACCGCGAGGGAACATATTCGGGGATTAAAAGATTCCTGTGTGCTATTCCTGACTATAATCTATCTTTGTGCCAAATTTCATCCAGATCCGTCCAGCCGTTGGAGCGTGAAGAAGTAACAAACATACACACTCAAAAACTTTCGTCTTTATAATATTATATTAATGTGACAATACTGCCACAGCGATAGCTGGTCTCCGCAGGGATTGGCCACTGTGGCTGAAATTCGGTCTGGAGGGTTGTTATTATTACCTATGTGTAGCATCATCAAAACACGCCAGAGAAGAGTAAAGTTGGGAGTTACGCGCTTACATTGCGCACTATTAAGGTTACACTGGTCGAAAATTCTTCCATACAAACGTAGTCTAGGGATTATGCCACTGTTTGACGATGTACGTTCAAAATAAAAAGTGATATCAATTTGTCTCGTCATTATCTAGCACTGTATGGAAGCGAAAAAGTAAAAAAAGAAAATATTTGAAAGTTATGAGCGTCGAAAGTTCCACATTTTGACACTAATTTTAACGCATTTTTGGGCGCAAAAAAATACCATAAGAAGACGGAAAATTGCAAAACGGCCTCCATAAAGGGATAGATTAGTAGTTCAACAATGCATATAATTTTATTTTGAACAGATAGATTTAGTCGTTTTTTCAAAATATCTAGACTGCCAAAGGTCTGTTTATAAAATTTCGCGCGCTCGGTTTCGTCCTAAATCATTATCCATTTCGCTACTAATTTGCAAAAGTGTGTATTCGTACGCGAACTAGCTTCCTACTGCTCATCACAGCATCTATCTTTTCCGCACGTGTTGTCGGTTGAAATAAAATGCATTTTAATCCCGCGCACAAAATAGTTCGTGCCGTTGACTAGTGTACCCTTAAGCGCACTTTACAAATTAGTACATGAACCGAGTCACGCGCGCTGACCACCTCACGACGAAACCGCAGGCACTTGCCATCATCACCTGTCATCGTACTTTGGAAAGCACACTACCTTTACGTTCAATATTACCGATTTTTACGGAAAAGACGCACACTCACCACATGGCATGGGCGTCACAATTTTCAGCCGAATCTCATGGCCCGTTAGTTTAATAATAAAAAGGAACAGGAAAGTCGATGTTTTATTATAACTATATAATACATTAATGTTTTTTAATCATTTATAATAAAACGTTGTATGTATAGCAACCGATATCATACAACTCGCTGGGAAACCCGTACCCAATAATTGTTAGTAAAAATGTGAAAACAGGTGGTTGGACGTGTGTCATGGAGGCTTGCACAGCTTGCACTAAAGTTGATTGTTTGCTTTTGATGAAATACAATAAGGAAAAAACATGACAGTCAAGCAGCGTTTACAAAGTTTTTAAAAGTAGGCTTAAAGCCTTTCAGTAATAGGGAACCTTACTGCCAATTTATATTGCTAGGTGTCTTACTGAATCAAAGAGGACAAAAATACGTCTTCTGTTCTTGATTGCATCAGAAGGATTGCGCATTATGGCAAAAAAGCCAACTTTTAGAAGTAAAAAAAGGGTTTTCAAAGCACGAGGTCCAACCCTGCAGTCACTCTTATTACAACGTTTCGTCATGAAATCTACAAACGGCGAATGACGTTTCGAATTTAACTTAGGTAAGTTTATAGATAACTTAAACCGATTTTTTCAAAGTTTTATAACCTTGCTTGTGTATGTGTCCGGATATCAATAATCAATTTTTCAATCAGTTCCTGGCATCCGATTATGGCGAAACTTGGCATTCTTATGTAACTTTGGAAACAATGAAATAATATAGTATTAAGGAGCTGGTTTCATGGTGGCCATAGCGACTCCATAATTAGACAAGATAGCACCATCGTGTTTGGGTTCATTAGATAGGATATAGGTAACTAAAAGTAACTAAGAGACTCGAGTTATATATAAACTCTGTGAACCTGTCCACCTACGGAAATTTTCAGAGATCTTCTATCCAATTTTTATCGTGTATCCAGTCTCTAGACGCTTTTACGTGTACGTTTTGTTACATCGTTTTCACATATATGTCGCATCAAGGCTGGCCGATAGATGTAAACCATCGGGAAGTCAGGATGTATTCCCTTAGGTTAAGACATCGCGTGTGGGCAGGTCGGTGGGTATAATCGTGCAAATGAAATCACATAAGTTATTCAATACACTGGGTTTATTCAAATAGACACAAGTTACATTCTTGCTTACCAATACTACGGATCGACACTGATTCTACACGTCTTAGCTCTACGGCTGTCAGTACTCAACTGCTCTATTCTGCTGTCCCCACTACGCAAGCGGTTAGGGAAAGCGCACCAATGCGTAGTTGCTCTTGATTGCCGCTAGGGGCGTGCTTGTGATTTGACTTTACGTCCGTACTATTGACTAAACCCGACATATATTTAATACTAGCTGTTGCCCGCGGCTTTGCTCCCGTGGACCACCCCACAGGACCCACTTTCGGGATTAAAAAATAGTCTATGTCACTCAGAAATAATGTAGCTCTCTATAGGTGAAAGAATTTTTAAAATAGATCCAGTAGTTTCGGAGCCTATTCGGTACAAACAAACAAATAAACAAACAAACAAAAAAATCTTTCCTCTTTATAATATTAATAATATATATAGTATAGACTTAACGATAACGACGTAACCAAATACTTGTAATTAAATTTTACTGTTAGAAACGAGTGTCCGTGGAGTTTCTTGCACGTTCATCTTCTTAGAGATCTACTGACGCTTGCGAATGTGCAACTAGCTTCATCTTTTGCTAAATAATTCAAGTCTTAATTTAAGTTTGAGTTAGTTTTTTGAAGCATTCGTTACTATGAATGTACCTACTTTGGCTACATTTTAGCAAAATGTACAAAGCAGTGGAGCGATATCACACAGCACATGTGTATATTAAACTGGAATAAGATGCTATGCTTGTTAGTCCATCAACTTAGGCACTTGGCAGGAGGCCAGGAGGCTGGGCCTACATTTAATAGTTTCATTACGCACCGAAGTTATGACCGGAATGGAAATTGATCATAACGATTAGAGTCCTTTTAAGGTCACGTAGCGATAAATGACTAAAATATAATGTTTTTGTGGTTGGGTGAGTTTATATGGCTTGCGATGAACGTACATACATATACATAACATCAAGCTTGCAGTCCCCGAAGGATTAGGCAGATGTGCACCCGTTTTTTCGCCAGATAAGTTTCAAGTCCCAAGTAAAATGGGGCGATCCTATTACCAAAAAAAAACTTGGCACAAATCCAGGCCCAGCTACTGACAAATTCTATATGGAAAAACCCAGTAACATTTTGACCATCACGGGAATTGAACCCAGGACCTTTTTCTAGGCAGTAGTGCTTGCGACCACTAGACCAGCGAGGCAGTCGCAGTATAAATAAACGTCATGGCGATATTTTCAAAAGGGGTGTAAGAGAAGTGTTGTAGGCGGTAGGCGGCACTATTACACGTCACCGATGGATCACCACTCACCATCAGCCACCGATCATAACAGAGTCCTCATCTTCAGCCTTTTAATGTTTTCACTGCTGGGATACCGGCCTCCTGCCTGTGAGAGGTTATGGGCCATAATCCACCTCGCGGGCCCAGTGTGGGTTAGTGGATGTCACATGTCTTCGATTTTTAGGTTCTAGAACGTTTTCTTACGACGTTTTTCTTCAAGGCCTTCTAGATTTCTAGATGATTGTTAACATTTGTTAACTTTTTATTTCGTTTTACATTTTTTTTTGTTTGTTTTTTTTTTTAATTTCGTACGACTTATTGTCGGGCCTACGTTGTCCCCCCATATCCAAGTACTTATGCTGTTTCATGGAAATATTGTAAACACAAACAAATTTTGAAAAGAGTAACCATGGAGTTTCTTGCCGGTTCTTCTCCATAGGAAACGACTAACCCGAACCGTGCACCTTTTGTCGACGTTTTATAAGTGCCCGTGTAGGCCTATGTAAAATAAAAAATAAAAATTAGATTTTGAACGTTATTAGTGCAGTCGTGAGTTTACTACAGGTAAATAAACTGTTATGTTCAGAAGTTTAACTTGTTGCGTTTATGTTTGTTCGTACTCTTAATCTTTATTGTATCACGGATAACCTAAACATAATAATGTGGTACACAGTGATAGAAGAATTAAAATTCGAAGACATGTGACATCCACCAATTCGCACTGGGCCCGCAAGGTTGATAAAAGCCGTCACACAGAGAGGAACCCTGTGTCCTAGCAGTGGGAACGTTAAGAGGCTGATGTTTATGATGGTGATGGTAGAAGAACTCATGCAGAGGCAAGTTTCTTGTGTAGAGGTGATGTATCTCTTTTTTTACTGATTTAAGATATAGGCGTAACTTTTAGATGTAATTACTGCAATAGAAGCGTAATTCTTGAAACAAGTGGAAATAATCTTAATTATTTCTGACTGCAATGGTCCGAAAACTGAGAATAGCTCAGCTAAACGAGGCGGGGCGTACGATATTACTTGTTACATTTCAGCTGAAGCACACAATATAATAATAAATAATAATGAAGGCACGCTAAAAGCGTCGCTCGATTATTTGACCGCAGAACTAATTAGCACAATCGCCACGCTCCCTGCCAGTGCCCGGTGACGTAATATGTGATAATTTCCCCATAAATAACTATTGTTGTACATGGACACATTAACTGCAGTTAAACCACATTGTTATAGTTAACAGGTAACTGTCAGTACGGTTCAACTGATACCTCTTATCAGCCGCTCAGAATTATAAGGGTTATTTTAGTTAAACAGTAAACAACATGCCTGATTTAGAAGTGGCAACCTTGAGTCAAAGACCTCATTAAAATAAACGTGTTTAAGTAGCGTCTACTTAATCATAATCAGCCTACAGCAGTTCCCTGCTGTTCAGAGTTGTCTCCAGTTCATCATAATTCTCGACCACTCTTATCCAGCTCTCCCCAGACTCATCATCATTTCAACCAAAAGAGGTGCGCTGATGGACACAGGCCTCCCCCAAGCGTCGCCACACTGATCGGTCCTATGCGTTTTGCATCTACTGGACTCCCACAGCCTTGACCAGGTCATCGCTCCACCTAGAGGGACTCCCAGACTATCAGTCACAGTTGTACAAAAAATTTAACTCAGAGTTAGTTGCTAACACGACGTTAAAGTAACCGTTAGCTACTAATTCTGAGTTAAGTTTTTCGTGCAAGTGGCCCTAAGACAGTTAACTATAAACTGCGAACGATCCAGAGGAGTAAACCATTTTTTTAAATGCACGTAGAACCATAATTATTATACGTGTATTCAGTCGTTCCATAATTAATAATGATACAAAGGTTGCATTCAAAGAATCAACTTCTATGTATAGAACATAATCATTACTGGAAATACCTACCTGAAATATTTGTCACGAAGGCACGTCGACCATATTTGTTTCATTGTTTTCATATCGCGACCGCGCTTTTTAGGTTTTCCTGAAAAACGTTCCTGTACAGTCACGTGTCAGTTATCGGAGTGGACAGGCCACGTATTAGGGTAAACCAGATAGGGTGACCTCCTACCTTCTTCAGGACTTAACGTAAAGCTGTGATCATAAAAATTGTCCAATCTCCCATACAAATTTTGGTCAGCTAACGACAACTTTGTTTGGACTTTTTTATTGCTTTTGTCATTCTTGAAGAACGTTGTTAATTTTCAGGGCAGATGCAGTTTTTAAAATGTGATTGCATCTTTTTTTTTCACCCTGTATAATAGTCAGAGTGAAACAATATAGAACAACTAAGACGTATCTGGTTGTTTTCAAATCTTAACTTAATATTATAAATGCGAATGTGATATTGTTTGTTAGTCACGCTTTCACAAGTTACCAGTTGATCGGCTTTGCATGAAACTCTTCATTATAGATAGCCCAGAACCAGCAGCCTTATTGCGTAATGAATTCGGAAAGAGCAAAGGGCAAAGAGTATGAAAAATCGACCAATCACATGCGAGATGAATGACGCAATGTGGCTTTCCAGGACATAGGACATAGGTCTCTCTCATTTTATAAATCATGTTATACAATTAGTAACGGATTGCCTGTACATTTGACTTAAACGCTGTAGTTGTTAAGTAACTCATATAATTATGTTAGGATGAGTGCATTTATCGCATTGGGCGCAATCCTGTTATGATAGATTTGATGAAGATAATAGTACATTATGGTACAAGTGTGCAATGTTGGTGATTGCCGCTGAGGCACCATTGAGACCCGAGCCGTAGGTGAGGGTCTTGAGAGAGCCGAGGACGGTAATCATCAATACACACGTGTATCATACGACGTTTTTCAACACACTTGTGAAGAAAATAATACTAAAAAATCATTTTCAACAGTAAAAACGAGTTGTGAAAATTTTTCACAATGGCGGGTAAAATTAATCAGTTTTCCTATGCGCGCGCATTTAACAATGGCGATCGACCATAGACTAAAAGAATGAGGTTTCTTTTTTTTTGGCTTTTCGTGGATAGTGTTTTAGCCACGTACAAAATAGGGAATTTATTTTTTTCTTAATTACAGAGCAAATAAAATTTATATTTGAGTGAAAGTTTTATTTATAAGTTGAAATTATCTATTTAAATGCGAAGTTGCATGAAATTAGCAAGCAACAGGTACATTAATTTATTTTTACTATTGAGCACGATCTTTTTTGTATCGAAACTTTTTTAAGAACATAGCAACTCGACCAATAAATTAAAAAAAAACTCTATAACTCACTTGTGAATAATAGCAAAGAAAAAGTCACAGTTTGATAACAGGTATCATTATGTGCCTAATTGCGGTGAAATTAGAGCCACTTTATGAGCAAGTGTGTTGAAAAATAAATAAACACCAAACAACACCAACGACCCATGTCATCTAACTACTGCGCAAGAGTGATATTTGATTCCCAAAATCCGCTAACAATTGCCACGAAATATAAGTCATGCTTCGAAATATTAACCATACCCGCCCGGCAAATAACAGAACTAGTTCTAGAGAAAATTCGAGAACCGTCATCACAAAAGAATAAAAAATGCTTTATTTCTGCAGAAATCGAACATATCGCATTACCACAGAATGCTTAACTTAAATCATGTTTTTCAAAACAAAAAATCTGTAATACTATCTACATTTAACAGGCAGCGTAAGAAAGACAGAAGCCAAACAGAAACTATTCCATATGCATGTCGTGGTTGTAGCAAGAAGGCTTCCACTCCGCATGATCCTGTGCCGTGGTGGACCCAAAGCACAGCGTACTCAGTGGTCGCCTAGGAAATGCACACGAAAACCATCCTATGCCATGTAAAATGTATGTGGGTACAAAATATTAAACAAATATCTTAAAATAAACAGTACTTAAAATTTGAATTGTCTTGAATACGAGTCTTGTGACGCAGTTTTTTTTCTAAACTAAATGATTCATTTACGTGCGGACACTGTAACAACCTACCTTATATACGATCAACTAATGTTATTGTTATTACCTAACAGGATAATCAGGAGGATAAGACTTGCACCACTTGTTTCCTGACGACTTGTTCAAAGTTCAACAAACTGAACAGGGAGGGAAAACTTGAGTGTATACCTCTGTGACGTCACAGAGGGAAGGAAGGAGTAAGACTTCTAGGGTTAAAATGGGCATAGTAGGTCAAGGATGTATGCCTGTGTGTGACGAGTGACGACAGCGGACACGCCTTCGATTCAGAGCAGGAAGTCACTAATGCAACTTATATAAAATTGTTTCTAAAGCTGATTGAGGCTAGGCAATGTTCGATTTAAGCACAACTCACAGGAAAATGACTAGTTTTACGCTCGGGATACCACTCGTAGTATCCGACAAAGGAGGACACAGACGTAAATCGAGATAGACATGTCAACGTCAAACAACTATTGTGTCATTCATTATTTTGTCTGTTGGTGAATAAATATGTAAATATAAATATTTTATTACAAGAGCGAGATGATAATTATTTTCATGCAAAACATTTTTTAAGAAGGTGCCATTGCCCCAAAAATTATAAAACGAGGAAGACTTGAAGTCTCTGCTAAAATTCTCAGTCAACCGCTTCGTATGTGTATTGGAATACATCATTGCACCATCGATATAATATCACTAAGCGCTGCTAGTGTAGCATAGTTATTTTTTTTTTTTTTTTTTAAAACGTTGCCCCACACTAGGAATTTCTCCTGTATCGTGGGTGCGTTTACAAACATATAAACTCACATACACAAACACCCAGAGCCGGAACAACTATTTGTAGATCATACAAATATTTGTTCCGTGCGGGAATCGAACCCGCGACACGCAGCGCAGCAGTCAATCGCTCAACCACTGCGCCAACCGTGCGCCCCAAATTGCTGAGATGCTGGCTCCTTAAACCAGTCAAGTAGATGCTAATGGCTTTGCTCTAGTTTAGGGTAAGCAGGATGATCGCGACTACCGCAACAAACACGCACAGCTCCTGCAAGCGAGCATGTTTCAGTCGCAGTAGGCTGCACACACATTAGGGGCGAAGCAAGGTCAAATCAGTGCCGAACGTTGGACGGTGCTGAAGCTGTCGTGGATTGAGTCGAGCAGGTGGACTACTAAAAGTCTTAGGTACTGATTAGCTTCCTTACGGCTCAGATTTTTTCCCGGTGTTGTTGAGTATAAACGTTACAAGAAAACAAGATCAAAAGTTAGCTTCCATATATAGTGAGATAATGCTTTGTGATTTACATTTATTGTGTCACCTATCATATAGGTAGCCTATTTCATATTATAATTATATTACAACAAACCTAAAAGCACCATGTCGAAGTGGTACCTAAAGTTCAAGCTTATAAGCAATCTTTTGAGTTGAAAGATGAAAAAGGATTTAAATGATTATGTTTTATCTTCGTACTACAAATCTAGGTAGGTTATGGTTACGTAGTCGTGAAACTAATAACGTCAGGATCACCCGTATTTTGCATTGTCGAAGTTATTCGTATTTTGCTTTATCGGAGTCATCGCTGTTTAGAGTTAAGCGTGTGATAAATGTTTGTGAATAACATAAACAACACATAAAAAAGTTTAATTGAAAAGTGTAAAAGCAAATGCAGATATTTTTAGTTACAGATTTTCCCACACAATTAATATAAGTGCTGCAACAGCTGCACCGGATCAATTGATGTACCACTTACAATGTTATCTTCTACAATCTAAATCAAATTCTACACGCAACCACAGATAATATAATAGACGCAACCAAATATACTACGCTCCTTCATTCAATACCTCTGGGGTTTTCCTTAAAAGAAAGACGATTAATAATTCAAGGTCTGCATGGTCATCGAGTGTTGAATACAAATCTTGGGCTATCCCCGCATATGAAAGTCTTGTATGTAGTTTTTTTGCAGTAAAAAAATAAAGTTGACCAGTGCTTCGTGCTGTGGTAGTGTGTAATGGTTCTGTCGTCCGTTTTAAAGGCATTTTTATTTGTATAATAAAATAATATGCTGCAGCGATTGGTTTGTGTCTAAGAATAAATCTAGGGCAAATGATGATAACTTAGCCATATAGGTTTGTTTTCCGAGACGTACAAGGACAAAATTACAATAACAACAAAAACACATATGTCTTATTTAATTTTGACTATTAAAAAGCGGTGATTCTCAGAAAAAAAAATATGAACGATTTTTTTGTTTAAGCAAAATTATGTAAGCACCTATAGGTATGTCTTAGCATTGGAAGGCCTCCCTCTAGGTGGAGGGATGGCCTGGTCAAGGTTGTGGGAATCCGATGGATATGAAACGCACAGGACCGACCAGTGTGGCCACGCAGCAGTCAAAATTTCAATGCAAACACAAATACCTTAGAAAAGTAACCGTGTGACTCATACTTATATAGTTTCTTAAGGAAAACGAAATTGCTTTACAAGCTATGAGAGGAACTTTTTGTATTTTCATGGGACCCTAAAAAGCAGTTTAAACTTCTGAGTGATCTGGTCGACCTTGAGACGTACAAGGATAATGGAGATACTACTAAGCGAAGACAGTTATTCGTTCAGAAAGGATTTCCCCTAGTTAGTCGCGTGCGCATGGTGCGGGAATGTTGCGCAATCGCGCTGCAACTGACTGCACCACGTGGTGGGTCAACCTACATACAGGTGCGCTGTGATTGGCTGGCTGCGTCTTTAGTAAATAAGTAGGAGAGCAGGGCTTATTGTGAAACAAGGTTTAAGGTTGCTGTAACGAACTGGAGGAATATAATGAATTATATACTGGCTCTATTTACGCATGAAACTGTTATCTCATTTCAGTGACGTATTTAAATATTTGGTGCCCTGGGTACATAGGTATGTCCGCTCCGTCATCATCAAAAAGGAAAACTCTTTGCTATGATTTAACAGCGACTTAAAAAAATAATTATATACTTTAGCTTGAAAACACGCGATTTGTTCAAAAATTGGTAGTTTAGACTTTCTTATAAGGTACCATTCATACAGATGAAGAAGTTACTTTATCGACTTATACACTAATCCTGAATAATTTAGCCACGGATTTTATTTTGATAGACAAGAAGTTACGGGCGGCAGGCATGAAGAGATTATTAGTGATTGTCTCAAGAAAATACTGCAGGTCGGCCGCATTTTCCTGTTTCCCTATGTCCCAGAGCTGGGCAAATATCGCCAATTCAACATTCTTCTACAATTATCAATGTGTTGGTAACACGCATTCATCTATAAAAGCCGACCAGTACCTCAACCTTTGTTAATTTAATACATAACATAAACAACATACTCATGTATGTGTCATGATCCCCATTAAACTTATATAAGTGCATTATATCAGTATATATATAGTACATAATATATCATCTTAATAACACTTAATAGTAGCCACGAGCTGGTAACACTTAGTAAGATAGTGTCAGCACCAACAACTAAAACCGATAAAATTCATTATTTAATATTAAAATATTAAACATGTTAATATAATATTTAAAAATCAACCATTTTCGAAAACAAAGCTGTATTGAATTTTTTTTTATCATTTTAGAAGTGACAAAGTAACAGTGTTTTTTTTGCCTTTTCTTGTTGACCGTACCGTCCTAATGACCACTACATATAGGATATCGACTAGCATAATATTATGAATAACAAACCTGCAGAAACGTTACGAAGTTGAACGATATAATAAATTATAGTAGTATGCAAATCAAATGCAACGAGATTCAGCGGAACAGCAATGTTTATTGATCACGTTTATTAGCAACCAGCAACCCGCCCCGACTTTGCAGGGGGCGGAGAGCATAAATTTTTTTTTTCGGCTTGTAATTCCGATTAATATCAATTATCTTCATATTTCAACCAATTTACACAAAACCTTAACAAATTAAACACCTAAACCTTCCTCATGAATCACTGTGTATATTGGTAAAAACCGCATTAAAATCCGTTTAGTAATTTTTGAGTTTATCAGAGCAAACAGACAGACAGACAGACGCGGCTGGGGATTTTGTTTTATAATTTATATTGATGTGCACTTTAATTGTGTTCCTGTGAAATCATAATCAATCTGTCTAGCCTCTTTCTGATTTTATTGGGGTTGGCTTTCAGTGTAACCCGATTTAGCTGGATACCAGTATTTTATATGGAGCTACTGCCTAACTGATCTGCACTACCATTAACTGGGTAACACTATATACCCCTTGGTAAGACTGTTATCAGATTTCAGGCTTCTGACGACCTGAAATTTCTGTCAAAGATTTTCTAATGACAACCAGAACCAACGGCCTAACATGCTTGCTGAGGCCCAGATAGTCTCAGAATGCCAAGAATGGTCACCCATCCACGGACCAACCTCGTCAAGCGTTGCTGAACCTCGAAGATGGAACCTTGCTGCTGTTATTATTTAGCCACGAGCTCCTCCCTGTAAAGTCTTAGATAACAAACCAAGGCTGTGTTTTATAGACCAGTCTGATACTCAATGTGAGAGCCTAATGCGAATACCTCTGTGCAGTATTTGACACACATTATACTTCGGCCACATTGCAAGGAAAGACGGTGGCAACCTCGAGAGGCTCATCATCATCATCATCATCATCTGCCTGCCCTGATCATCTGACTTGGCGTCACGCTATCACTGACACCTTTTCTTTCATATCACTCCTCACACAGTCCATCCACCTTTATATTCATAACTCTTTTAGTAACATGCGTTTCATCCCTCCTCATCAGATAACCATACCAAGACATACAGTTTCCTTTCAACTTTTCTGTCACTGGCGCCACTTTCAAACTTCCTCTAATATATCGAGAGGCTCATCGTGACCGGCAAAGTAGATGGGAAAAGGCCTCGTGGACGCAGCCCAATACGTTGGTCTGACTGAGTTTACAACGCCCTCCACACCGCCATATACAGAAACAGATGGAGAAAGACCATTCTAGAGAAGGTGATGCAGAAAGAGGTCATGACCCTCAATACTGAGGCATACGACGCAAGGAGGATACTGGAGCGCCCAAAGTGCCCGAGGCCACATAATATTAAAAAAAAAAACATCGACCCAAAAAGAAGGAGATTGTTGACAGGGGAGAATGAAAGCAGAACACGTGTTGACTCTCAAGGAACATATTATGGGACGCATTCAAGACGATGATGAGGACCGGTGCGTTCGAGAAGTGATTCTGCTGTGTGTGTACGGTACTATTGCATTTAGAGGGTCTGGAGTGTTTCAGATCATTCCGGGATTGTTACCTCCCAGAACTGTTACGGGTTCGTTTGGGGTATAATTTTGGCAGACTAGAGAATCTAGACGAAGTGAGATTGTCAGTCTAAGTACACATCGAGGGTGATTCTAGCAACCCATCCAGTTACCTTCCTAGCATATAACTATAGGTATTGCATCATATTATATCCAGGTAAGCAAATCCTCCAATCGTCCTATCCGGTCACTTATATCGGAAGCCGAATGATTCAGCTGTTAGACGAAGCCATTGATAGCAGGGTTGTCAACGTATGCGTGTGCGCATTGAGTTATGTCTTGAATTTGAATGGCATGCAATCTTTCGTCATGCCTTGTTATGGGTTGTACTGATGAATATCAAGCAGTATAGATTCTTAGTATTTTGTAACATTGAAAAAGCTGTAAATAAATTAAAGTTTGTTAGTTTATTATCTAGAATATTGGATACCGGATATTTTTATAATATTAATAATTAACTTTAGTGCCATCTAGAAAATTTATCTCCGCTGGCGGTGTGAGAGGAAGCGGGGTGAAGTTTCGAACTGAGGCAAGGTTAAAAGGACATTGACAGGTACATTCCGTTTCTGAAACAGTAAAAGCCCCTTCTTTTTTTTTTTGCGTGGAGAAATGCTCATGCATACTGCACTACCACGGGGAGATAGTGCAGTTATGTGGGACTCTAACCCACTAAAACTCCACGGTGTCCTCCAGTGCCGCTTATGGCGGGAAAACGGGCACGCGTTAGCACTCACCGCGAACCCGCCGCGGCTGTCCGTCACCGGGCCCTCCTCGGGGAAGTACCCCCCATCACCGGCGCACCAGAACACACTGTACGCCGTGACCACCCCAGGGACCAATTCAGCACATGGGTGCCAGACGACCCCGTGTATGACACCCTTGGTCCCACTGTGACGGGTCGAGGTCAATGGCCCCGCCACCTACCATTTTGCGGCTGCAGGGGATAGGGAGAGCGGCTAACGCTATACCGACACTCCTCTTCCCCTGCGGCCCCACCGCGTCCACCATCAGACGGTGGCCCGTCCCCCGTCTATGCCGCGGAAGGTAGGGAAAGCGGCGCACCGCAATACCGGCACTCCTCTCCCGCGCGCCTCCCGCCGCGGCCTCCTCAGCCGCGATATCGTATGGGACCTGGGAATCTCCATAAGACATCGCGGCGCGCCTCAGTTGCGATGTCGCCTGTTACCAAGCGGCACCGCAACCTACTAGTTGGCCGCTACGTCGTCGGCTTAATCGGCAAAAGCCCTGACGAGCGGCCCCTCCTCGGGTTCCTCTTCGCTTCACCGTGGGTGACCAAGCCACGGTTACTGAGCCCCCCCGCCTCGACAAAGCGGGAACCCACCGGGGGGACAATAACAGCCCTGACTAACGTGTCGTAGGTTCGAACCCAGGGAAGCACATTTATTTTTGTAAATGATTTTATCACCGCTTAGGACCAAAAAATCGAAGACGATACATGTGACATCCACCAACCCGCACTGGGCCCGCGTTCCCTCTATCACAGAGTGGAGGCATGTGTCCCAGCTTCGGGAACATTAAAAGGCTGATGATGATGCATTTATTAACTCGTTGGTCTAGTGGTCACAAACGCTACAACTGAGTATGAAGTCCCGGGTTCGATCTGGGTCGTACAAAGTGTTATTGGATTTTTCCGTCTGTCGGTGTACCTATATAGGTGCCTCTCTGCCTAAGCTTTCGAGGAATATAGCCGTGAACTTATGTATGTCATTTATTAGATTTTTAATGTAGATATAAAATCTGTTATTTTATTCATTTATGTATATGCGTCAGATCGGTCGAACTATATGCCTATTTCTCTGGCAACGATTGTCGCTAAGGTGCTTGACAGTGTGCTTAATGTACAGCTAGAAAAATATATAACTTTACACGATGCGCAGTTTGGTTTCCGACCTGGCTTACCCACCGAAAGTGCAATCGCGTGCCATATGCCCACTGTCAGATACTACGCTGACAGGAGTACATCAGTTTATGCGGCGTTTCTGGATCTATCTAAAGCTTTCGACCTGGTCTCATACGACATTCTTTGGGATAAATTAAAGGCAACAGGGATACCCAATGAGCTGATGAATGTTTTTAGGTACTGGTACGGCAACCAAACTAACGTAGTAAGGTGGGGGAGTAACTGTTCTCTACCGTACAGGTTGGAGTGTGGAGTGAAGCAAACATAGATCATAAGCCATATTGTTACTAACATCCTAGAATATAGGTACTAACGTAGGTCATAAGATAAATTGTCACTAACAGCCTAGTATATAAGCACTAACACAGGTTATAAGATTTTATATTGTTACTAATACCCTTTTAAGTATTTGTATTTTGTCAGTGTGGCCCTTTTGATGTCTGAAATTAAATAAATTATATTACATCGTAGTAATTAAAAGTAAATATAGGTACTAATAAAGATATTCGTGATAGGTCTGATATTGTAAATGAATTTTAATTGGTTACGTCATTACTGCTGGCACCAGTAAAATGTTGACTGCTGGGCCTGATTGAAAACATCTTCTGTGTTGCGCCTGAGGCTCAAGACAAGTAACATTCGATGTAAGCGATGGCGATATTGATACCGAGATTTTTCGGTATTATTTGTCAATCCTATACAGTTTTTGACAACCGCTATCGCCACACATCGATGTAAGATTTTGACATTTTGACATTTCGACTATCTCCTTCGCTGATTTCGAATGCCACTTGTCTAGAGGCTCGGGTCAGTCTCTGACTCTCGGTTCCATCGGACTATGAGAGTAGGAGAAGAGGAATCTGTGTTTTTGAACAGACTTGTGCTGTATACTTGACGTCTCATTCGTACTTGGCTAGCCTATACTGAGATTAGCTGATGTGACCGAAAGGGCAATCCCATTGGGCCTAATATGGGAACAACACAATAACACATCCTGAATTACGCATTCGTTTAGAAAAATGCGTTTATAGAGCTGTTATAAGTTCACCAGGACATTATTCATCTTGGTAACCAGCTACAAATTAGTTATAACTATAGCTTCTGCCAGCGGGTTCGACCGAAATCATCCAAAGAGAATTATACTCCCGAGATAAAAATATAAAGTGTAAGCCTGTGTGCCAAGTTCTATCCAAATCTTGTATAAATAGGCAAACAAACAGACAGATAGAGTTATTTTCGCATTTATAATTTTAATTATAGTATAGATACATGGATTCTTCAAGAAATGATCATCTTTAGTAGAGGACATTTATGCAATGAGTTTTAATAATTAAGATCTAAAATGTTGATGAAAATCTTAAAAAATCATCAAATAAAACTAAGGTGCCCCAAGTAATAATAACATAAAATATTTTAATAACATATTCACTTTTGATTACATTATTTGAAAAATTTAATGTCAGGTAGTTATAATAAAATACTTAATTCATCTCCAATTATTGTTGTCTTTGTTCCCAAAACTGGTTTCTTTTTTATGAGAAACTCGATTGTACTGTCGGCAAAATGGACGAAAATGACGTTATGAGTTACGAACTATGAAGTATTTTAATTCTTGGTAAATTTATGTAAAGTTTTTGATGGAAAAGAACAATAGCGCCGAGAATCAACGAGTTGCGAGTAAAGCTAGAAACTAAACATGAGTTGGCGAGCAGCGAGAAGCGAGTGAGTAGTTCCGATAGTTTTGTCGCTCATCTATATGCGAGTGTTCTTGCGACGGGCGATTACTCGCACCACTCGCAGACACGGGCTCTTATATATTTTGAGTACATATCCTCAGCGAGAAAATAGTCGATAGCTAATCGCTTACTCTTCGGGCGGTGGACCAGTGCCTTCTCTTATTCGAGTATGTCCTACGCAAAAACTAATGAATGTGGCGATCAACGCCGTAGAATGCAACCAAGAAGTATATTTTCTTGTCAAATTCTTTTGCTGACTATGTCCTGCCGTGACTAACTCTTCCAATTAGACCGTACACATGTATGTATTCAATAAAAGTACATAAATGTACCCGAAAATGTGGGTGAATGCTTTGCAGGCCAAGCGACCGTGACCTTGGATCTGAGTACAAGTCTTACCGGTATAGGTTCGAGGCAAACTTGTTTAGGTCCCAGCATTTTTTACCTTTTAGCGTGTGTTACAGGTAGCCTTACATTTTAGCACGTAGTAGGTATTGTTGTAGGTATATGTACGTAGGTACTAAGTTTATGTTTACAGTTCAGTGTTATTGCTGGCAATGTTAGATTGTTTATTTTGGTTTCTGTTTAGATTGCCTGTTTGAATTCGTCTGTCACACATTTTGTTATGAAGATTTTTTTAACTTTCGATTGACCTATGCAATTGAAATTTGGTGATAATGTTTATTATCTATACTTATACTTATTACTTAGCTGTTCCGCGCGGCTTTTCTCCCGTGGACCACCCTACAGGACCCATTTTCGGGATAAAAAAATAGCCTATGTCACTCAGGAATAATGTAGCTTTCTATTGGTGAAAGAATTTTTCATGTCGGTCCAGATATTAATATTATAAAGAGGAAAGATTTTTTTTGTTTGTACCAAATAGGCTCCGAAACTACTGGACCGAATTGAAAAATTCTTTCACCAATAGAAAGCTACATTATTCCTGAGTGACATAGGCTATTTTTTTATCCCGAAAATGGGTCCTGTGGGGTGGTCCACGGGAGCGAAGCCGCGCGGAACACCTAGTTACTTATAATTTACTAACAAATACCAATTTATTGATAAATTGGTACGGAACCTCACATGTGCGAAGTCCGACACGCACTTGGCCCGTTTTTTACTTTTGGTAATCGTTATTCTTATGAATGTTACTTGTCTATAGACCATCTTTAAGCTGGTGCCGGCTTCCAGGCGCACCGGATTCGAAGTACGTATTTAACATGGAGCGCTGAACCTCGTTGGTCTAATGGTCGTTAGCGCCACTGTGGAGCACGACGGTCTAGGTTTGATTCTCGGGTCAAGCAAAAGTGTTATTGGGTTTTGCCATGAATTTCTCAGTAGCCGTCCGGAGTCTGTAATGGTGCCTGGTTGATGGCAATCGGCTCGCCCTCTATTACGTGCGACTTAAAGGTAACTGGCGAAATATGGGTATATTATAGATGCTCCACTGCCTAACTCTCCAGGGCATACAGTCGTAATGTTATGTTATAGTTTATCTTGTTATTTACACGGAGCGACTGCCATGTTAGGCACCAGTGACTGATCTGCTCTGTTAGTCGTAATACAACGTATGATTTCTTAATAATAATAATAAAGAAAAAAATATCCTTCGTTGCCATTAATAAACCTAGCTTCGTTGTTAATAACATAAACACTATGTAGCCACTGACATTGCATAATTAAGTACATGTCAGAGATGTGGGCGCTAACATAATAATTGGTACCGCCACGTGTGTCGTATATTCACGACCGTATCCATAGGGAGGAACAGAGTTAGTAGATTGTTACGCACCTTTGTCCTGTCTATTATCATCCATAGCCATAGTCTATAGTTCCGCCACATTCTTTTTGCCAGCATATTCTGGTTCGTGTTGCTGCCAAGTTTTGGGCCAAACTTTGAATGACTGTTGAGTCATTCAAAGTTTGGCCCAAAACTTAGCCACTTCCACAGCGTCGTCCGTGGCATACATCAACCTGGTTGCATATTTTGGAGCAGGACACAGAACAGGATATAGGTATACTACTCAGCACCACATACACACTCTGCTGTTGTTCTGTCGAGGAAGCCCCATTTTGCGAGATTGGAGTTACACCTTTCTACTTTCGTCGGTGACAAAAACGAAAAAAAAATAGGTACCAAAAACACCGACTTCCGAAAAGAAAGTTATTTTTCGCTTTGTAGTGTTTTGTTTTGGAAGTTGGTTATTTTTTTTTGTTATTAGTTTTTTTTCCTTGTTAGTATTAGGTATTAGCAACTAAGAAGATGAAAAGCAATATATTTTAAGATTTCCTCATATAGGATTTCTGTATTTATTTTTAGTAAAAGGAAATGATGAATTTAACACAAATAACAAAAGATGTGATGAATGGGTGGAATTTTTTCGAATTTAATTTCGTCATAATTTTAAGTAAAAATCGTTAACAAATTTAACTATAAGGATTCTCCTTGAACTAAGCAAGGAAGGCATTATTCCTGACACAGAGAGAAACATTAAGTGTCCCTACAAGTTTCACGAGCTAAAAACAGAAAACAGCTACTTTTCCAGCGCAAATTTCTCAATAACTCCAAGATATATGATATATGCATACGCAACTTCTTGCGTCACATAGTTATCTAGTAAATGTACATTACATATTTTTGATAACTGCTCAATTTAAATTAGAAAAAATAAATTCCGAGCACACGTTTTTACGTAATCCCGAACATCAGCTTTTTCAATTGCGTTTTCAGCTTACTGGTGTGGACTGGGCATATAGTATAAGTAGTATAGTATAAGTTTATTTACTTTAAATTATTTACTTTAAAAAAATATTGTCCACGCGGAAAAAAGGCAATTTTATCATGTGCGAAAGCGTCGCCTACGTGTAAGAATATGTTGATTAAAAATAACTGGTAAATTATTTAAAATTTTAGGTGTTTATCAATCGAATCCAATTTTTATATTTTATTTTTGAGTACTTATTTTATTTTAATAAATTGTCTAAATATTGCCTTATAAACCGTTGCGCTCGCGCGTGGTATTCAGTTTCGCTCAAGAGAGTACTATATTCCTTGGTTTCGCTCAAGGGCTTGTAGACGACGGACCTGTGTCGTTTTTATTTTTGTCATTATATTTTTTATCATATATCTTGTAGTTATTGAGAAATTTTCGCTGAAAAAGTAGCTGTTTTCTGTTTTTGGCTCGTGAAACTTGTAGGGCTCTTAACAAAAAAAAAGAAAACAAACGTAGTCACGTGCCAGTAATTTATGCGGCACGCTATGACGACGAATCACTATAACTCTAGACCGACTCTTTTGAAAGTTGCTTCCACACACAGCTCTAACTTACTTCTACCCGCGGCTTCGTCCGTGTAAAAAAAATTCCCTAGATTGGGATGATAAAACACTTTTTACACGGACCACTACAGTTACACAAATTCTATGTCCTTTCAGGAGTGTAAAACTATCTCCATACTAAATTTCATCTAAATCGATTTAGTTTAGTCTTGAAAAGATAAGTAACAAACAGTGCTACTTTCGCATTTTAATATAGTATGGACTAAATTGACTAGATGACGCGAATGCACTTTACGTGTCAAAAAAGTGAGTAGAAATGTGAGCAATGCTCTAAGTTTGAGTTGTTTCATTTAGCGTTGTCAACATCGGACATCCACCGAAATCTAGACCAATGCGTAATTATGCTTTATTGAGCTTTAAAAGCTACAAAACAACTAACATTAACATTAGAAACGGGCTGTTTACCATGTATACTGTTTGTTACGAGTTTCCGATATTTACCATGTTTACTGTTTGTTTCGAGTTTCCGATATTTACCATGTTTACTGTTTCTTACGAGTTTCCGATATTTACCATTTTTACTGTTTGTTACGAGTTTCCGATATTTACCATGTTTACTGTTTCTTACGAGTTTCCGATATTTACCATGTTTACTGTTTGTTACGAGTTTCCGATATTTACCATGTTTACTGTTTGTTTAGAGTTTCCGATATTTACCATGTTTACTGTTTGTTACGAGTTTCCGATATTTCACAAACATGGTATATATCCCGTTTCTAATGTTAGTGTTAGTGACCATGACAGTTTAAAAACTTATATCTACAAAACAAGTTAGCAGAGACAGTGGAAACATTTTCTTTCATCGATAAGTAAATTATGTTGTGGTGTGTGCACTACGGACGCGATCCACTCGGTGAAAATACTTATTGAAAAGTATAAGTCTCGCGAACAAGACCTCCACATGGTCTTCATCGACCTCGAAAAGGCGTTCGACCGAGTTCCGCGAGAGCTTATTTGGCAAGCACTGAGAGCACAACTAGTGCCTGAGCATTATATAGAGCTTCTAAAGGATCTGTACCGTGATGTATTCACCAGAGTTGTCAGCACAGCAGGAATAAGTGAAGCATTTGAGGTCAGAGTGGGTATTCATCAGGGATCGACTCTGAGCCCTCTTCTATTCAATCTGGTAATGGACTATATTACTTCAACCATACAAAAACCAGCACCGTGGTCACTACTATATGCCAACGATGTCGTTCTTATAGCCGAATCGTTGGCAGAAGTGCAATTAGATCTGACGGCATGGCAGAAGTCCTTGGAGAGGAGAGATTTGAGAATCAGTAGACAGAAGACCGAATACATGTATTGCGACTTTTCTGGAGCTAATTTGGGTGTCATACCATGTCCAATCATCGATAACAGACCACTCAAGAGAGTTGAAGAATTCAAGTATCTCGGATCCATAGTAGCACCAAAAGCCTGTGTAGAGAGAGACATACACAATAGAATCCAAGCAGCCTGGCTGAAATGGAGATCGCTGTCTGGCATACTATGCGATTCCCGTATGCCGATAAAAGTCAAAGGCAATGTATATAAAAGGGCAGTAAGACCAGCCTTGCTGTATGGTTCTGAGTGCTGGCCGATGAGGAAGACGGATGAACAGAGAATTCACACCACTGAGATGAAGATGCTACGCTGGTCTGGTGGAGTTTAAAAAATGGACAAAATAAGAAACGAGCTTATTCGTGGTACTTTTAAAGTCACTAAAATACACGATAAACTTAGCGAAAACTGCTTGCGCTGGTACGGTCATGTGATGAGGCGAGAGGATGACCATATGACCAAAAGAGTCATGAACATAAATGACGGAAAAAGAAGCCGTGGACGACCACCAATGACCTGGCTACGAACAATCAGGAATGACATGATCAAAAGCAACACAACAGAAGAGACAACCTGCAACCGTACGGTGTGGCGCAGAAGTACTAGGAGGGCTGACCCCAAATAAACTGGGACAACAGTCAGGAGAAAGAAGAAGAAGATAAGTAAATTATGTTCTTAAATTGTGTGTCAAAACGCTTGGTTTTCATACAGAACATCAATTTTACATATATCATACATAATTATCATTACTCATATATCCACTATTGTTATCTAGTTAGATGTATGTCTGTGATTCTACAGTAATTTATGTTTTATAAACTTTCAGTTCTAGACAGTGATATACTATCGTCGACAGCGATTGTCGAAATACTGTTTGGGTTGACCACGTGATATTTCGGAGGCGAATGCCGATCACAGACATTTTTGACTTTCCAATATTTTTATTTGTATATAGACCCCTGCTGCACCGATTATTTTATTTGTATATAGACCCCTGCTGCACCGATTATTTTATTTGTCTATAGACCCCTGCTGCACCGATTATTTTCATTTGTCTATAGACCCCTGCTGCACCGATTATTTTATTTGTCTATAGACCCCTGCTGCACCGATTATTTTCATTTGTCTATAGACCCCTGCTGCACCGATTATTTTATTTGTCTATAGACCCCTGCTGCACCGATTATTTTATTTGTCTATAGACCCCTGCTGCACCGATTATTTTATTTGTCTGTAGACCCCTGCTGCACCGATTATTTTATTTGTCTATAGACCCCTGCTGCACCGATTATTTTATTTGTCTGTAGACCCCTGCTGCACCGATTATTTTATTTGTCTATAGACCCCTGCTGCACCGATTATTTTATTTGTCTATAGACCCCTGCTGCACCGATTATTTTATTTGTCTATAGACCCCTGCTGCACCGATTATTTTATTTGTCTATAGACCCCTGCTGCACCGATTATTTTATTTGTCTGTAGACCCCTGCTGCACCGATTATTTTATTTGTCTATAGACCCCTGCTGCACCGATTATTTTATTTGTCTATAGACCCCTGCTGCACCGATTATTTTATTTGTCTATAGACCCCTGCTGTTAGTTCTTAAAAATGAAATGTCTGTCGAATGAATGAATTAATAAACAAATGTTATCAATATAATTCAGTGCCAAATAATAACGTGAAAAATGTTTTGTCTAGCACTATCCTATATATATATATAAAGTCGGTGCTGGCTCGAATCATTAAATCTTGAAGATAGTCATCGGAAAGCTCATCTTGGGAAACTAGTGGATGCGAGACGCACGGGACCGGTCAATGTGGTGACACTTGGAGAAGGTCTATGTTTAACAGTGGACGTCTTCCGGCTGAAATGATGAAGGAATCTATCTTGGATAGGTCGGCGGATCCGGACCGTGGTCCACCATATAGTGACCCCGGGGCTATAAGCTCTTGTAGTAAGGAATTAATTAAGCTTTTTTTTATTTTAAAGGCAATACAGCATCATTTTACTGTAAAACTACGAACTATTTTTAAACCTAAAACTAAACAAGTCCAAACTGTTTTGTGATAAACGGAAATGGACGGCCTTTAAAAAATGCAGTTGTATTTCCAGTACGAAAAGCTGTCGTGCATTTGAAGAGGTTTTTATCTCGCAGTAGAAACTATATTATACCTCGTGGCTAAATAATAACAGCCGCATTGGTCGATCATCAAGGTTAAGTAACGTTTAACGAGGTCGGTCCGTGGATGGGTGACCATTTCAACATAGCGGGTTTCCTCCGTGCTTCAGCAAGCACGTTAAGCCGTTGGCCCCGAGTGTCATTTGAAGATCTTTGATAGTCGTTACGGGTACTTAGAAGATGAGATCTGACACCAGTCTAGCCAAGGGGTACCGTGTTATCCATTTACTGAGTTGTGGAGGTCAGATAGACAGTCACTCCATGTAAAACACTGGTACTTAGCTGAATCCGGTTAGATTGGAAGCCGACCCCAATATAGTTGGGAAAAGGCTAGGCTGTTTTTTTTTTTTGTAATCCATAGGCTCGCACTTGACCACTATCTCACCTGATGGTAAGCGATGATGTGGTCGACGATGAAGCACGCTTGCCCAGAAAAAAACCATTCACTCTTGACTTGAAGGCTTCTCGATTGTAGCTATCGGGAAACACAGACTCCAGCATGGAATTCCACTCCTTAGCTGTACGCATAATAAAAGTGTCCCAAAAACGTTTTGTGCGTATGGGTGTACCGATGACGCACCGCCGTACGTCTGGTAGTCCGATGATTGAATGGCTGGGCGGAATTAAGGCGCTGATTTCCTTGAGTAGCTGATTTTCAAATGAGAATCACGTCAAAATGGCTAGTCGTCATTTTTTGAAAAAAAAAAAGTTGTATTAGACTATATTCTTAATAATTTGATCTGAGCAAATTTTGAGTTTTATTCGTATAACATAGTCTAATTAATTTGTAAAGTTATGTCTAAAACGGACATAAACATGACAATCACACTAAAACCGCTGGGCGTATTTTAATGAAATCGACACCATCTCAAAGACAATTTAATTATCTACATTTTGATTGAGGCTATTTTTTTTTAAGTCATAGAATAATAAGGAAAGTACAAAACCTACTAAATTTTGGGTCGCGTGGGTGTGAAACGAGTGCGCGTTTTGTTCCCTCAAGGTCGTTGGCGTTAGTCGTCGTCTTAAATCATGCAATTCCATTAAACATATTATAATGATAATCGTGCAAGACTATATCATACTATACTTGTTGTACATTACTATGTAAAGATGCTCAACTCAATCTAGAAGATAAGCAACTCATTAATTATTAGTTACATAACACATATATACATGTGTAGGTATTTTAATACACACAAGCAGTACATACTTATTGAATACCTGTCCTGTTACATATTTATAGGTACTTGGGTTATACATAATGGAGGAAAATACGAATACTGACAGCTCAGAATATAATTAATATTTTAAAACAATAACAATGTATTTGCCCGCGAGTTAGTCGAAAATAAACTAACGAAAACGTGAATGATCCACCAGTTTCTGAAATACGAATCAGATGTTATTTGTCAAAATCTTCTTTAACCTAAAAGCCTGTAAAACTTCGCCATTAAATTAGCGATTTACGTGATCTTAACTCCAAATTCTAACTTCTTCTTTTTTTTTTATTTGATGGTAAACTCTTTAAATAGTTTGGGACCAGTGGCTCTAGAAAAGTAACATTCACACCGAAAGCGTGGCGATAGCGATTGGAAAGATGTAAAAAAATTATGAGGATTTCAAGTGTTATCCAAATGAAATGTTGAAATCCTTAAAATTTTGGAATATTGGACATTCTCATGACAATATTGACAAAATAACTCGTTGTCTATTATTCTAGACGGACAATCGCAGCGTCAGTGACGTTCATTAGGTCTTCCACAAACTGCATGAAAGAGTTCTATTTGCTAATCCAAACTCATCATCATAATTTCAGCCAAAAGATGTCCACTGCTGGACATAGGCCTCTCCCAAGTGTTCCCACATTGACAGGCCCCGTGCATCTCGCATCCAGTGGTTTCCCGCAACCTTCACCAGGTTATCGGCCCATCTAGTGGTAGGCCTTTCAATGCAACGTCTTCCAGTTAGCGGTCGCCACTTCACAACTTTTCTGCCCCATCGACCATCCGTTCTGCCCATGCCCAATTTGCCCTGCCCACAGCCACTTCAGTTTGGCAATTCTTCGGGCTATGTCGGTAATCCTGGTACTCTTCAAAAGTCTACCTGTGTTGCCAAAATTCCACCTGAATCCGTGGACCGTTGAGGCGATCGAAACGTACAGAATTTTACAAGGAATATTCCATGTATGGATTCAATATCCTTTTATTATTATTATGGGTAATGGTGTTTTGATGTAAAATTAACAGGAAAATATTTGTTACCATGGGGCTTATGTGGAGCGGTCAATTCTGTATTGACCATTTTAGCTACGTACCTATTACCTACGTATGTATTATTGGGTCGACGGGTTAAAATAAAATAAAATAGGCAAGTATCAATCATTCTACCTATCCTCTTCTCAACTATGTTGGGGACAGCTTCCAGTATAACCGGAGGCAGTTGAGTACCAGTATTTCACATGGAGTGACTGCCTCTCTGACCTCCACAACCCAGGTACTGGGTAACACGATACCTTTTGGCAAGACTAATATCAGATCTCCTGACTTCTGTGTATCCGTAACGATTGTCAAAGATCTAAAAATGACAGCCAACAGCTTTGTGTACTTTCCGAGGCACGGAGGAATCTCACTATGTAAAGATGGTCACCCATCCACGGACCGATCTCAGCAAGCGTTGCTTAACCTTGAAGACTACCCGTGCGGCTGTTATAATTTAAATAAGCAGGTATTATAAAACAAAAATAAATCATGTCATCGTAGGATGCTGCTAGCTTTGATCTGGTAAAGGTAGATGCTTAATGAGTCGCTTTATATGTAAGGGATGTGGTCATAATACATATGCAACGTCTTCTCAGCATACAAACAGTGTGAACATTAATTAATGTCCATCTAATTAGTATGGAAACCTATTAACTGTCCCGGAACGCGTTGAAGATTCTCTCAGGAAAGCCCTAAACCATGGGCAAAGTTGCCATGCATGCCACAAAGTTAGTAAAAACTTTAGGATTTATGGAAAATAAATACACTTTTATTTATTTATTTAGACTTCATGCACACCAGTCTTCTCTACCAGTCAACCAAGGGTGGTGAAGGGATAACATGGCAGGTGCATAGTTTAATAACTTATATAAACTAGTTATTAACATACTAAAATAGGTAATATACACGAACATAAAATTAACATTTACTTATATATTTATATTTTATATATAATACCGGCCCATAACATTCCTTCCATCTTTGGGCAAACTCCTGGAGCGCCTTATCGTTCCACGTTTGCTACCGGACGGACCAAAGTTTCATAACAATCAATTCGGTTTCACTATGGGAAAATCTACCGTAGTCGCGGCCCTTACTGTTAGGAAAATTGTTAATACATCTGAACATAAGTACGTAATTGGGATTTTTCTAGATATTTCTGGGGCCTTTGATAACGCATGGTGGCCAATGCTATTACTTAAAATGAAAACTCGGGGCTGCTATAGAAATATATACAATTTAGTTTACTCTTACTTTTTAAATGGTTCCGCGAAACTTAAACTCGGTCATCATTCCATGTCGAAGTCTCTCACCATGGGAAGTCCTCAGGGTTCGGTTATTGGTCCACCTTTATGGAACTTAGGCTTTGATGATTTCCTCGCGATTCCGCTTCCAAGCGGCTGTTCATTAACCGGTTACGCGGAAGACGGTCTTCTGCTCATTCCATCAAGTACTCGAGCTGGACTCGAGAACTTGGCTGACACTTGCCTACGATTAATATCTCAGTGGGGTGATCGAAACCGCCTGACCTTTGCTCCGCACAAAACTTATCAACTCATTTTGAAAATCTCAAATCAGATCTCAAATCGTGTCCTACTATTAAAATTTAATAACGTTCCCGTAAAAAGGAAGCAGTCCGTGTGCTATCTTGGTCTAGTGTTAGAGAGGAATTTTGCATTTATAGATCATATTAAAATAGTCGGTGAAAAAGCAAAAAAGAACTTCTATGCCTTAACGAGAATATCTAAATCTACGTGGGGTCTGTCTTTTTAACCTTAAAGACTATTTATGGGGCTACTTACTTGGGTTGTATGTGCTATGGTGCGCCTGTTTGGGCTGATAGGGCCACAATAGGGGCGGTACGACGTAAATTACTTCAAAGCCAGCGTTTGGCTTTGATATTCTTATGCAAAGCATACAGGACGGTCAGTACTGAAGCCTAACCGGTACTTGCTGGCGTACTTCCGGTCGACCTTGAAGTACAGCGACGCACTATTCCGCACGAGAGACCATGGACGCGGACTTTTTATTCTAGGTTATTTAAACCACATATTGACGTCTGGGGGGAACTTTTATCCGAATGGCAATGTAGGTGGGATAATTCCATCAAGGGCCGACACCTCCACCAATTCTTTCCATCCGTTCGCGTGCGGCTAGCCAGAACGTGGCTGGAGGTGGATCACTGTGTTGCCCAATTTCTCACAGGGCATGGCAACTTTAAAAGTAAATTATTTTCCTTCAAGCTCGTTGCCTCACCTTTATGTCAGTGTTCTACGTCTGACTGCGAATATGTACAATCTGCACATGTATCTTATGGGAGTGTATTCTTTGGCAGAATGAGTGCAATTTTATGTTGAATAATGTACAGGCTGCATCTGGAGTTGTTTACTATACGGACCTTGTGGTAACTAGAACAAATTTCCGTGCGTTCAAGCATTTTTGCCATACCTATTATTGGAAACAAATATAGCAGCTCACAATGTAGGACCCCTTAATATTAATGCAAATTTTTATCCGTGGTGCTAGGCAACTGGGCTTATCCCAGTTGTAAACGACCCTTTGTGCCTATTGGCCTTGTTTGTTCTGTCTCCTGCTTGATATGGAGGGAAGTGGAAATTTGTACTTTTTCCTACTCCTCCGTTATTATTTTCTGATTAATTTCGTTGTGGGATCCAAGACAGTTATATTCATTCGCCGGGACTTCGTCGAGCTTCATTGCCTCGGCGCTTTTCTGGTGGTCGCCACTGTTGATTCTGGCTTTCAGGAGTTGCAGTGGTTTGGGAATAGTGCGGTGGGATTGTCCCAACAAAAAAATATATTTATATTTTTTTTATATGGGAATAAATTAATCTGTAGACTCCTGATGGGCAGTTATCAGTGTCTCTCAGAGACTTTATACTTCTTACTACAAATATACGGTCTTTGGTGTCGCTAATGAACATCCGCAATGTCAAGAGACTAATCTGAAATGTCCCTAGTTTCTGTCTGTCTCTCCTTTCATATGGCACGATAGGCGATATCGCGTACGTATTTTCTAAGAAAATTTCAACTGTAAATCGATCGAATACCATCACATTGCGTTTATGTGAACGTACTTGCAATTAGTCTGAGTAAAAACTCGTTTCGGTGTGATATGTATCAAATCGCGTCGAGCCATCAGGTGTCTGTACCTATATATAATGTACTCTGTGCCATCAGGAAGTTCGCTCAGTTATTACTTTTCCACATAATATATATGAATCCCTCATCCACTTATCAAACAGGAACGATGACAAAACTTATGAAAACGGCAGCTATTAAAACCTACTGGTTAAGCTGCCAAGCCAAAGAAATATACAATTTTTAACTAAGTTGGCTTAGCCAAGTTTGACCAATGTCATTTAAATAGAATAGAATTAACAATAGATATTAAAAGATATTATAATTACTAGGATATAGAGACATCACGTAGGCCATTGTTATTCCTTAAATTATTTTGACTCATTCGATTCAAAACCGATCGGGAATCCCCCGCCATAGATTAGTAGACAACCAGCCAATACCAATCGCTTAACTAAGATAAAATTACGCACCCAAAATGCTATTGACGTGGCTGAGTACTGGTCGAAGACAATTTGAATTAAAAATAAGGAATCATCGACGCGAGGCACACATTATATTTTAAGTTGGTATGTAGACCAGGAACTTGGTTATTGGGTTGTGGAAGTCAGATAGGCTGCAGTGAGTCTATGTACTCATTCACATCCAGTTAGACTAAAACCGGCCTTTACATAGTTGGGAACAGGTTACGCAGAATGATCGACTACATAGACGTATACACCAATGAATTGCTATCATTGTTAGCTATTCATACTTCCCATTAGGGTAGTGCGAAACTATAGAAGCCACCTGCTACGATCCTAACATATACGTTTTTTTCTTCATTTACTATTACCTCATAGAGAGGAGGCCGATGCCCCAGCGGTGGGAGCATGAAAAGGCTGATGATGAAGACGTACCACACGTCGTGGTTGATCTCATATTTTGGTAAACACCCGGTCAAGCAGTTTCAGCTGTGGTTTCAGTTTAGGACCTTTTGTCTGTATCCACCGCTTTCATATCATTCATAGGTAACAATAAACTCAGCCCAACGCTGCACACTATTTTTAACCGACGAAAAAAGAGTGTTATTAATTTGAGAAGTATATTTTACTTTTTAAGAATGACCACGTATCATTTTTTATTGAGTGGTCCGATTTTTTTGGAAAAAGCGTACCTCAAAGTTGGTCCCATTTGGTCATAGTTCCATGTACTTTGTGTAATTCCTAAATGGTTCCAAATAAACGTTTATTTAAATTTGAAAAATAAAATCCGTAGTCCGTAAGTAGAAAAAGAGGATTTATTGATTATTTTTCCACTGAATTTTCACTTGTGGACCGATTCTATTGACATTAAGTAAACTCAAAAGCGTAAAAATACTTTTTAACAAAAATAATAACCGACGAATAACTTTAGTCAAGTATTTTGAGGCGGCGCTAAACAAAAACTCAACGAAGATCAACCTAGCAAAAATCATTTTACTCTTTAGGTAATTAATTTGAATGTTTGATGCCAACTCAGTGTCTAGCTATCATTAGGTACATACCTATATACGTTTATATTAGAATACACAATTAACTTACAATAGGTAACCCGCCATAGGTACCGTTCGAATAGATATTCATACTAACAAAATGGTTTTAATTAAGTTGCGTCAGAGTTTCTGGTAGTGTTTACAAAAGGTAACATTCGGTCAGTACCTATGAGTTACGTAGTGACTTCTCTAATCTGTGGTATGAGTCCCACCAAACGCGGTGATCATAGGTCCCTAATGATCTGCTGACTGAAGTAGAATTAAATGTAGGTCCAGTGCGCGACACGTAAGTTGACCCAAAATGTGTTATGTTTCTATTGAAATTAAACCATTTAAACCGAAATAAATCCCTTATCTACGACCTAACCATTTACAATATACAAATTGCCAACGGTTAGGTTTTATAGAAATAGAAAGGATTACTACTTAGGATAGGATAGGATTACTTGACTATTCGCAATCTAATTTAGTTTCTCTTTTAATTAGACTTTTTACAATGTTTTTCAATCATCTATAGTCCTTTGCTAAGAATAGTTACAGCAATGATAACAACATTTGTGCCACATGTTAAATTTAGTGTTGTTAGACATTTTTTAATGTTTTTATTAATTTGTTTTTTTTTACCTTTGTATAGATTGTTTTACCGATTGTTTTGTGAATGTGTGAACAGTAGGCCTTCTAGATTTCGAGATGATTGTTAACATTTGTTACGGTTAAGAATCTTTATTTCTCAAAAGAATTACAATGGCATTCACTTACAAGAGAAACTTACACATCTAAACAATTTAAGTTATGTTGAGCGTACTTACAGAACAACAAAATTAATCACCGCATATGTTTACAATTAGATTGGTCCATTAGTTAACTTTTTAATTTCTTACGACTTATTGTCGGGCCTAAGTTGTCCCCTCATATCCTAGTACTAATGCTGTAACATGGAAATATTGTAAAACCAAACCATTTTTAGAAGAGTAACCATGGAGTTTCTTGCCGGTTCTTCTCCATAGGTATCGACTAATCCGAACCGTGCACCTTTTGTCGACGTTTTATAAGTGCCCAATGTAGGCCTATGTAAAATTTTCTTTTTTTTTATTCATTTCGGTTTAAATCGTTTTATTTCATTAAAACGTTTGGCTCAACTTATGTGTCGCGCACTAAGTATAGGTACGCACGGGATCGGTTTTTTCTTTTTTTGCATGGAGAAATGCTCATGCATACTGCACTACCATGGGGAGATAGTGCAGTTACGTGGGACTCTAACCCACTAAAACTCCACGGTATCCTCCTGTGCCGCTTATGGCGGGAACACGGGCACGCGTTAGCACTCACCGCGAACCCGCCGCGGCTGTCCGTCACCGGACCCATCACCGGCGCACCAGAACACACTGTACGCCGTGATCACCCCAGGGACCAAACCAGCACGAGGGTGCCAGACGACCCCGTGTGTGGCACCCTTGGTCCCCCTGTGACGGTTCAAGGTCAATGACCCCGCCAATTTTTCGGCCGCAGGGGATACGGAAAGCGGCCAACGCTATACCAACACTCCTCCTCCCCTGCGGCCCCACCGCATCCGCCATCAGACGGTGGCGTCCCCGTCCAGGCCGCGGAAGGTAGGGAGAGCGGTGCACCGCAATAACGGCACTCCTCTCCCGCCGCGCCCTCCAACCCTCAGCCGCGAAATCGTATGGGACCTGGGACGCTCCATAAGACATCGTGGCCCGCCTCAGTTGCGATGTCGCCTGTTACCAAGCGGCACAGCAAACCTTTTCCGACCGTGGGTGACCAAGCCACAGCTACTGAGTCCCCTCGCCTCGACAATGCGGGAACTCACCGTGGGGGATTTGGCGACGCCTGGGGGCGGCTTATGTCCAGCATTGAACGTCTTTTAGCTGAAATGATAATAAAGAGCCTAATTATAGCATAATTGTTTTACTTTTATTTTGAACCTGGTTATTTTGGCGGCTTCGTGCCCGTGATTTATTCCACAATTACTGTGCAATTTTCGTTCAGTTTCGACGTTCAGGTTTAGTTTAGCTTTTAATTGTAAATTATGTGCATGCCTGTAAGTGTCTTACTTACACAGGATCGTTTCTAGATGTTTCTTTGTAATGTTGATGTGTAATTGAGTCGTTGGTGTGCCTTGTTAATAAATAAATAAATTGTCGGATATAATAAGTATTGCCAGAGGTTACCTCGTACAAACAAACATATATGATTTCACCCTTTAACCTTCAAGCGGTCGCACTCGACACATTTTCGTTCATAAAATCGAGATTTCTAGTCACAAATATTTCTCATTTCTAGTAGCCTATAATTCATTCACTACGAAAACCACTCCAATCTATTCTTCTTCGCACCTGCCGAGGGGCAGAAAAGCCTTTTTTTCAGTCTCGACGCAGGCGTCGAAAAGGCTACGCGCGCCTGCCCTTTAATTTTACCTTAAAGAGAAGATTGATTTTGTAGTAAACTAGACTTTAATTCATAATACACACTTTGTCTTTTATTTGATTTCAAAAGGTAATTGAACAATAAATCTAAACAATAATTAAAAAAAAAAACAAATAAGAAATTATTTGTTTGAAGTGCAAATTTGGTTAATAATCCAGAGAAAGTAGTTTGATTCTAAGATTTTCTTTTTAAAACAAAAATAAATCATGGCGGGATATAAATTTAATAGTAAACGCACCCACGATACAGGAAGGAATTCCTAGTGTGGAGCTTTTTTTTCTCATAATAATATCTCAAACATTATTTATTTAAATTATTTTTTATTTTTCTATTACTCTTAATCATATTCACTAGCTGCCGCCCGCGGCTCCATGAAATGTCACTAATATAGGATAATTAGCCCAAAGGATAGATTCCCCCTTTAACCTTTTTAACCGACTTCCCAAAAAGGAGGAGGTTTCTCAATTCAACCGTATTTTATTTTATGTGTGTTCGCGGATAACTTCATCATATATGAAAATGATTGAATGATGAATGATTTTTTTAAATCCATCCAAAGGTTGTCTTGAAAAGATCGCTTTTAGCGATAAGGCCGCCCATTGTGTCACCCAGTGTAATGTTTTCTTCGTCTATACTTTCTGTGACTTAGTGTGAGTATTCTATTCTATATGAACCGATTTTGATGATATATTTTTCTTGGAAAGGCGATATCCCAAGGGTGGTACCTGATAATGGGATCCTAGAGAAATCGAGGAAACTCCTCAAATATTATAGGTATACATATAGCGATTCTGGTATTTTCACCAATAATGCAATCATTTGCACTCAGAAAGTATCATTTGGTGAAGTGGAACTGATGGAGATGACCATAATGACCACTGGAACTCCGAAATAAAACAATGTATCCTAGTCGTGTTGGAATCGTCATGTGATGTAGTTTGGCTATAAATGATTTTCTTTTAATTGGAGGTACCTACCAAAACTAAAAAGAGGAAAAAAATAACTTTTTAACAAAAAATCAAACTGACTTCCAAAACAAAACACTTCAAAGCGAAAAAAACTTTCTTTTCCGAAGTCAGGGTCGAATAATGGAAAACAATGGGTACAAAAGACACCGACTTCGGAAAAGAAAGTTATTTTTCGCTTTGAAGTGTTTTGTTTTGGAAGTCAGTTTTTCTATTTATTTAACCTGGACAAAAGTATGCTTTGTTTTATCCAGGTTATAAACTATCTGTGTACCACATTTCATCAAATTTTGTTCAGTAGTTTTTGCGTGAAAGAGTAACAAACATTTCATCAGTACCATTTATTTATAAGTATTTGCTTCAAAATAGTCGGCTAACTAATCGATATATCTTATACCCGTGACATACTAAGCATTGAGGAGTTCCAGTGGCCATCTGTCTTCTTCATGAGTTTCACTTCACCAAATGATTATTTTTATTTAATTAATAGGCTTGCGCTATCTCACCTGATGGTAGCGATGATGGTCGACGGTGAGACACGCTTGCCTAGAAATAACCTATTCACCCTTGACTTAAAGACTCCCAGATTGTAGTTGCGGGAAACACAGACGCCTTTGATGACTTTGATGAGTGCAAATGATTGCATTGTTGAAGAAAATACCAAAATCGCTATATGTATGCCAATAATATTTAAGGAGTTCCCTCGATTTCTCCAGGATCTCATCATCAGATCCTGACCTGGTGACCATGGGACCACATAAGAAGTATACCCTTTCAAACAAAAGAATTACTTTCCAAATCGGTACTGGCGTCTTTGAGTAATCGGGGATACGAGTAATACAAAAAAAAGATTTCACCACGCTTTCGATGATGGAATGTCACTTGTCTAGGGCCTCTCGGATACGATGAGATAGATGGACCCTCTTTTCCAAGTGCGGAAAAGAGGGTCCATCTATCTTCTATAGATACCCATTTGGTTCGTTGAGCGTACAGGGCTGCAGGCCTCCTCTCTGTGAGAGAGAATGGGCCGTAATCCACCACGCGGGCCCGGCGCGGTTTGGTGGACGTCTGTTTCCTTACGATGTTTTCCTCCGTTTCCGTTCCTTTACACAAAGTAAAGCGTCTGGCTGGGTTCGAATCCACGAATTACAACTTGTAAGTTGCGGCCGTTACCACTGGGCCACCACAGCTCTCTAGGGCGTCTTGATCGACCACGTAATATATCAACAATGCATGTCAATCGCATTTGAAAATCGTTATCGCTGGTTGAATGACACTTTAGAGCCTTTTCTTGTCCATTCAAAAACATTTAGACAATTAGCACATAGCACAAACCACAAGCGATATTTTTGACGTAATCGCAGTCACGTTTTAAAACAGCCAAGAAAAGCTTCTTATTAATATTGTTCCAGAAAAGCACGTGCTTTTGTGGATCACAAACAAGTCGAGGGAAAGAATACAAACTGTGGCCAGTTATGTAAGGCTAACAAGAAACTTTGCTGAAGATTGGCCGGTGCTAGGGAAGCCAGAAAAGTGCTTGAAAAACTTTATCGCAACCCCTTTTTTGTAACATAGGTTAGGCACCTGTTTCATGGGGTTTATTTTGTTTTTTTTTTGTTGTTGTGATGGTTGAAAACGAATGCGGTATGAAAATTTCTCTTTGGTATCAAATGGTACTAAAAAGTATTACTGTTGTGTCTCCTCTTCTGTTAATCGGCAACTATGGAGGGATTTAGGAAAACAGAACAGACACAGTTTATGCCAAATAGGTAAATCTTTGGTTTTAACTTCAAATCTTAGGTTTGACATATTTGCAATTCTTCTATACGAATTTGTAGCATAAGAATTCAACTCTCAAGAGCACTGCAGACACATTTAAACATGATTTTCGTAGCATTCATCCCAGAGGTTACTCAAGCTAACTCTTGCATTTTAATTTTTGGTAAAAGTCTCAATAGGAACTACTTGGTAGGCCAATATCATTTGCTGATGTTGATCACCTGGGCGCTTTAGTAAGGTAAAAATACCCTGGTCTTTTCTCCAAAAACCCAGGTGCCTTTTGAAGGCTTCGCAACGATAAAAAAACGGCTTGTACAATTGGCGTAAAGTACATATAGGAGCACCTCTATACGCACAGATACTACGTCTCATACCTGTAAAAAAATTGTAGGAAGAGCCGTATAGCGTCATATAGTTCATAAAAATAAATAGTTTCCTTGGCAGCGCCACCTGGCGTCACGTAGCGGCATTACATTTTATGTAACGTACATGTTAACATGTATTTAGGAACACTTTGTGCCCCGTAATGGGTGCGCTTGGCCCCGAGATTGAGATAAACTATTGTTTGTTTACTAAATCATTGCCTTGACTGTTGTTTTCGTAGATGATGGGTAAAATCGAGCAGATCTTGGTTTCTCAAGGTAAGAATGAAATAAATTTTCACTTAAAAATTCAATATCTGTTTTACGTGATAAATACTTCAGTAGGTACGTAAAAGTTTAAAAACAAAATAATAATAGTGTGGTACCTGTAGGATTATGTAAAGGTACTATTTCGTCAGTTAGTGATTTATTTATTTTCAAAAGACGTAACCTATTTTACATTTAGTTTTAGCCACGCAACAAAAACCTCTCAGGGTTTAACTGAGTGATAGCGAGCCGTTTATTTTAATCTATATTACAAATAGCAAACGATGAGTTATTAAATTACATATAAAAACACTTTCATAATACATATAGTTATTTTTGTAAGTTATTGGTTCCCGTCTTATCTTGTCACAGAAAACTATCTTGGTTGAATCAAGAAGTTTTTACCGTGTGGGAGTAAACTTAAAATAACTCTTGTGTAATAATGAAAAATTCATTAAAAACTAGTATACGAAAAAATGCACATCAAGATAACTCCCGAGGAAAATTAACCAAAATAACAAATGAATGAAACCTCGATTACTAAGACTGGCTCCATAAAGTCAATGCAAGGTACAAACAAAATGCGGCCGAACTAGTTTGTCACTTCAAAACGGCATTATAGCAGAAATTATGTTGATGTCCGAATATATTTACATGTTAATGATGTACGGATTACAACTTAAAGTGCAGAAGGTGAACTCCTAAAAACAATTGTCAACGTTTATTAAATTAAAACCACTTAAGTAGTCTATGAATTGAGCATTATCGTTACAAAATTGACCTAATTAATATAATAATATAAATACCTGTATCTGTAAAAGCATCCTTCCTTTTACAGGTACAGGTATTAGCCGAATATACTCTTTATCAGGACTCAAAGAGTGTGTATGTTCGGCTAATGCTTGTTTCGTCCAATGACCGCTCAGTCTATTCCTTGTCTAGTCTATACTCGTAAGTCTATATCAGCCATGGAAAAGCAAATTCGTCTTCTTAATGCACAGTTCCTGTAAGACAGTCCAAGGGAAAAAGCCGCGAAAAAAATACCAGTTTCTAATATTATTCTGAAGGGGATTTAAACAGGCGAGCGCACAGTTAGGTTTGTGTGACCCGCAACATTTTTAAAAGCTTGCATTTTTTACTAGCAAATATTGTAAGATGAAAATCTTACAATATTTGCTAGTAAAAAATGCAAGCTCTTATGAGTAGCTGAAGCTATCAAAACCCCCCTTTTGGTTTCTGGCCACTATTCAGTCGTATTGCCTGAAAGATGTAAAATGTAGAGCCTGAAAGTGTTTTTTTGTTTTAATTATTTTTTTTTGTATTTTATTGTGATAACAATACAATCTCCTCTAAAATTATTCATACTAGATTTTTTTTTATTGGTTAATGTATATTATGTTAGCATTTTTTTGCCATAAGACAGAATGTATCTTTTGTATTAATGTATGTAACTTTTTAGTAAATTTTCAATAAAAGCATAGTTTGTGATAGTTTAAGTAATTTACACCTCAAAAATGCCTAATTAGCTATTTAAATGATATCAGTCAAAATCCTCTGACTCAACCGTGTACTCGATGTTACAATTTTTCACTGTGCTGTCGCCGGCTTAACGTCACGATATTTCACTTGACAGTCCAACAATTCCCCTACGTAGATTTACTTACTGCGTCCTGTTTCTTCAAACTGTTGTAGCATACAGTGTACCTTCTGTACGCACCACTCTACTTCGTGTTACATGTAAGGCTGGTCATCTGGAAAGGTCCCTCGCCCCTGACCTTCGCAAGCGATGTAATCGTGCCACCGCGACGTGATCGCCATACCAACGCTCTGGATGCGGGGAATCACGTGTGAAGGCTGGTAGCCGGTGATAAACCTCAGGCAAAGGTGATCGGAATATTATAAAGCTATTACCTGGTCCTTGACATAATTTGTGTTGCACATTGTATTGTCTTTACAAAGCCATAACAATCAGGCGTAGGATGTGGCTCTTGGACTATTTTTTGGGCGAAAGATCGCTCTGAATCATTAATCCATTTTCTCCTATCAACAAAGCAATCAATAAAATCAAATTTATTTATTTGAGTTAAATAGAATTAAGTAGCGCTCTCCTCCACATTTATTATGCGTACGGCCAGTTTTTTATTTTTTTGTGATGGGTTTGCTCTTGACTCTAGTCTAGGTCACAGGTGACAGACAGAGTTGACGATGGAGTGAGCTTACCCAGAAGAAGCCTGTTCACTCTAACTTGTTCGAATTGGTGGAATGGCAACAAGGTAAGGATGATAACTTGCAGTGCGTCTAGTTGTCCGATGGTAGAAGAGGGCTGGTGGGATGAGGTCGTGGAGTTCTTGAGCACACTCACCAAAGTACAGTCTGTAGAAGACCGACAAGCAGGCAACTTTGCGGCGATGAGCCAAGCTTTGAAGCTTGGCGTCCACCAGTTCAACGTCACCGATGAGCCTCTTGGCTCTGCGTTCCACTAAGTCAAGCGCGGCAAGCTGATACTTAGAGCCATCCCAAAGGTGGCTGCAATACTCCATGCAGGATCGGACTTGCGCTTTGTATAGGGTTAAAAGCTGTCCAGGCGTAATGTATCGCTTCACTCTATTTAGGATGCCCAGTTTTTTGGCCGCAATTTGGGCTTTATTCTTGATGGAGGCGCCGAAGTTGAGACTGGATGTCAAGTCCATGCCTAGTAGCTCAAGCCGATCAGTCACAGGAACGGACGCACCCCGAAAAGTAGGCGTTTGATTGAACAGACTCCTTTTAGCGGTAAAAAGACACGCCTGTGTTTGAGTGGCGTTAAAAGAGACCAGATTGTCATCACCCCACTGGGAGACTAGGCTTAAGGTCAAATGTGTCCGGTCCACCTTAGCCTCTCTCAAGGAACGAATTTGATCCACGCTGGTTTTTGCTGAAGTAGGTCATTGATGTGCAGCAGGAAAAGAGTTGCAGAGAGAACAGACCCCTGAGTAACTCTGGCATCAATAGCCATAAGGTCAGAGGTGCAGCCGTCAATGACTACTCGGATCGACCGTTCGCTAAGGAAGTCTGATATCCAGCTACAAAAACCAGCGGGGATGCCATAAGCAGGAAGCTTACTGAGCAGGCTCGCGTGCCAGACCCTGTCAAAGGCCTTCGTGATATCAATCGATACAGCAAGTGCTTCGCCGTGTCTCTCGATGGCTTCGCCCCAGCAGTGCGTGACGTACACAAGAAGATCGCCAGTTGACCGTCCCCGGCAAAAGCCATATTGACGGTCGCTGAGGAGATTATTTTAAGAGAGAGATTATTTTTACATTTCTTCAAGGTAGGTCAGCAACCCTTTCCATAACTTTGCACAGAATGAAGATAATGGCGATCGGACGGTAATGGGCAGGGTCTGCACGGTTGCCTTTTTTGGGCACTGGTTGCACATTTGAAAGCTTCCAGGATTTCGGCACCGTTCTTTTAACAAGAGAGAGGTGGAACAAGTGTGTCAACACAGAAGACAGTTCAGGCGCACACAGCCTCAGCACTCGCGCTGGAATGCCCTCAGGCCTACTGGCCTTGTTCACGTCTAGACTGCACAATACTCACCAGACCTCTTTAGTGTGCACTGTTTGGAACTTTTTGCCAGTATCTGTGTTATCTACCCCAGGATAGGTATAGCTATACCTACATACCGTTTTTTTCAAACCTTCCCTTCCCTGTATTCGGGCGAATAAAACAAAAACAAATCGGTAAAGTCATGTACTATGCATCAAAGCAAGGGTGATCAGGGCTTCTGTACTCACTCGTTCGATCATCGATTGCTAACTACCAGTCAGGCTATCAACCGAGATCGAGGTCAAGAGCGGGCTAGTTAGTAAAAGGATTTAACATCACCCCCACAGCCCACACCCCTCCATTCATTGCTGTTGTAACATCCACTCTAAACAACCACAATAAAAAAGAGCAGTGGGTGTGTCTGTGATTTTGTGTTCTCGTACCTATAGTAAGTATTTAGTCTGCGGGGAATCACATGACAAGATAAACAGAATAGTATTTGGTCGTCTGCTCAAATTAAGAAACAACTTAATTATAATTTAGTAAAATGACGCCATAGTATTTTGAGTTTTTGTAACAAAAGAACACGTTATATTTCTTTATTCAAAACTTGTTTTGCAAAAAATCGAATTCCTAGATAAAGTATGAAATAAAGTCTCGTTTATAAAGCGGTTTTTAATTGGCCGTTAAAATTTGGATTTAATCTAGATTAGACCAACGGGTCAACGAGTGCTTGGAGTTTCCTTGCGTGATCGTATAAGAAATGAGGATATCCACATGAGGACCAAAGTTACCCACCTAGCCGAAGAATTGCGAAACTTAAGTGGCAGTGGGCAAGGCAAATTAGTCGCGGAACGGATGGTCGATGGGGCCAAAGAGTTTAGGAGTAGCGACCGCAAACCGGAAGACGTGTTGGAACTGGTGAAGGTAGCGGAAGTCCGCTGGATGCGAGACGCTCGGGACCGATCATCGCTTGGGCGAGGCCTATGTTCAGCAGTGGATGTCTTTGGATTAAAATTATGATGTTGATCAGACCCACGAGGCAGCGAAAGCATCCTGAAACCACTGTATTACAAATTATCTCAGGGACTGGTTAACAACATTTCAAATTCCTTTGACTGAGGTTTATTACTTACTAGTCCAGCTACATAGACAAAATGACACTCTGTCAACGAAAACGGTTGCCAAAAAATCCAAATGCGTAACTTCTCGTGCGGTGCTGACACACGTTAACGGTCTATTCTGTAATAGGTTTACCGGGAAAATGTATGTCAAGTTAGCTTGAAGTGAACTGTGAACTAAAATCTTCAAAATTTAAGAGGAGTGATAGCTCACTTCACCTGAGTTTTCACGGTGAAATTGTTACTGAATAGCATAGAGGCTCAAGACTTTAGTGTCAATCAGCGATGGCGATGGTCGGAATGCCAAAAAGAAATCATTTTCAACATTAAAAACGAGTTGTGAATTTTTTTTCGCAATGGCGGGCAAAATTAATCAGTTTTTATTATGCGCGCAAATTTAACAATGGCGATCGGCCATAGACTAAAAGAATGAGGTTTCTTTTTTTTTGGCTTTTCGTGGATAGTGTTTTAGCCACGAGATCAATGGTGGCCCAGTGGTATCAGCCGCGACTTACAAGTTGTAGGTCGTGGGTTCGAGCCCAGGTAGGCGCTTTACTTTGTGTAAATTATTTCATCACCACTGCTCTCAAAACGGTGAAGGAAAACATCGTGAGGAAACCGGCATGTCCTAGAACCAAAAATTCGAAGACATGTGACATCCACCAACCCGCACTGGGCCCGCGTGGTGGATTACGGCCCATTCCCTCTCACAGAAAGAGGAGGCCTGTGTCCCAGCAGTGGGAACATTAATAGGCTGATGATGTGATGTGATGTGTGTTTTAGCCACGTACAAAATAGGGAATTTTAATTTTTCTTTATTACAGAGCAAATAAAATTTATATTTGAGTGAAAGTTTTTTTATTAGGTACGTACAAGTTGAAATTATCTATTTAAATACTAAGTTGCATGAAATGAGCAAGCAATAGGTACATTAATTTATTTGTACTATTGACCACGATCTTTTTTGAATCGAAACTTTTTTAAGAACAAAGCAACTTAACCAATAAATTAATTAAGAACTCTATAACTCACTTGTGAATAATAGCAATGAAAAAGTCACAGTTTGATAACAGGTATCATTATGTGCCTAATTGCGGTGAAATTAGAGCCACTTTATGAGCAAGTGTTGAAAAAACCTTTAATGATACACATTGTATTATAATTTTTTTGAAATTTTTCAAGCAGTTATCCAACATCACATTATAATTTTTCAACAATTTTATTATTACAATTACAAGTCCCTTTGAAATGATTTCAGATGTATTTTTTTTACATTTACATTAATTGGGTTGTAATACTTTTCCTGTTATGGATAAAAATATATTGAAATTAAAAGAAGAGTTTTGCCGCGTTTGTGATCATTCTAAGTCGTCATTCAATGGGTAATATTTATAGATCAGCGGCACGTACAGCTTTTGACAAGGACACCACTTACCTCTCCCAACATTACATAAAAGCATTTATTTATTTATTTATAATTTTTGACGTAATATTCACTGTACAAATATCATAAATGCGAAAGTAACTCTGTCTGTGTGTTTGTTACCTTTTCACGTCTTAACAGCTGAATGGATTTGAATGAAACTTGGCGCACAGGTAGATCAAGTGTTGGATTAGGACATTCATCCCGGCATAATGTTAAAACACTTTTCACGCGGGCGAAGCCGCGGGCAATGGCTAGTATCTAATAATATAAATGCGGTAGGTATGGTAGGGTAGGTAATAGGTACTCGTAGTTAGGTAGGGTAAGTAGGTAGCTAGTCGACGGGAGCGAAGCCGCGGGCTCAACTAGTCTCTAATATTTAACCATAACATAATTAAGATAATAATAAAACAGGAACAACCTGATTCATCTTGATGGGTACAAGTGCGAATGATGTTTGACTAAAATATAAAACAGGAAAAGATTTACGGGTAGGCCAGAATTTTCTCGACTACTCGGTGGGTCAAGGTAACGAGGCCTGGGTAAGTTATCCTTGTTTCATTGCGTAGTGTGTAGCATGTAATGAGGAACAAGTTAACTTCCTGTTATTCTACAGAATTAAAGAAAGCAAAAAAAGGCAATCCATTACTTTTATAAATAAGGTTTATGAGAATGGATGTTTGTTACATTTGCACGCAAAAACTACTCAACAGATTTTGATGAATCTTTGTAGTAATAAAGCGTACCTATACATCAAAATATCACAGGCTATCTATATGAAAAAACCGGCCAAGTGCGAGTCGGACTCGCGCACGAAGGGTTCCGTACCATTATCGCAAAAAACGTCATAAAAATCACGTTTGTTGTATGGGAGCCCCACTTAAATATTTATTTTATTCTGTTTTTAGTATTTGTTGTAATAGCGGCACCAGAAATACATCATCTGTTAAAATTTCAGCTGTCTAGCTATCACGGTTCATGAGATACAGCCTGGTGACAGACGGACAGACAGACAGACAGACGGATCGCGGAGTCTTAGTAATAGGGTCCCGTTTTTACCCTTTGGGTACGGAACCCTAAAAACGATGTGTGTATGTATGTTCCCTATGAACTCCAATATAGCTTGCAATATGGCTTGCTTGCAGGCAGAATACAATGACTTTAAGGCTGTAAGATCTTCCCTTATAAACTATGTATTTTCTTACAAATAAATATTTTGAATTTGAATTTAGCTGGATCGATTTTGATGAAGTTTCGGTGGGTAGTATTCCGAAAAAAAAATGGCTAGAATTTAAGATAAGGATAGAATAATAACATGCAGGCGGACCCGCGGGTGGTAACTAGTACCTATATAATAAAATAATAAAAAGCAATTGGGCGTGTATTAAAATGCATTTGTAACTGCTTTGCGTTTGGCTGATCTGAATCTGACTCGTATTTGATTTTTGAGACGCTCGACCATAATTGATGCGTCTGTACCTAAATCTTCTCTCACAATCTCATGTTGTGATCGATTGAAAAAATAAAATCAAATTGAAAAAAAGTTTTATGTAAAAAAGTTCAAAATCAAAAATATCATGTTGCGACTGTGAAAAAGGGCCAGATGTATTATACTCGTATAGAAGTAATATACGTTATTTCTATTGTGCGTAAAGGTCAGCTCCTTTACGCACAATGGAAATAACCTTGCTCTAAGAGCTTATGGTAACTCCCTGAGGTCTTATTTTGACGTGTCAAAACTATCATGGTTCTACTACGAGTGAAATATATTTTTTATTTTTATTTGAGTTGCGTTTGCTCTTGATTCTAGTCTAGGTCAGAGGAGACAGATATAGAGTCTACGATGGAGTGAGCTTACCCAGAAGAAGCCTGTTCACTCTAACTTTGAAGAGATCCGGGTTGAATGCGTTCGGAAACACAGACGCAGGTAGTGAGTGAGATGGAACTATACAGGGCGTATACCACTATTCCTTTTTCACAGCAACTTGATTTTGCGGTAAAATGCGTAGCACAGAAGGGGCTTATATTCTACATTTTGGTAAGGAACCCTAAATGTGCGAAGTCCGAAACGCACTTGGCCAGGTTTTACCCGGCTGCAAGGAAAGGGTTATGTTTATCGTGCGTATCTTGTATGTATGTATGTTTGTATATTAGTATGTTTGTATGTATGTATGTAACATTCTTTATTACCTCGTATATTTCAAACCACTTGACGGTTTTTTTTATTAAGAGATCGTTAGATAGGTCTTGGCCGCCCAAGTGTTCTTAGATAAGTGCCGTTAAAAAAAAAAAGAAACATGTCGGATTTTGGGTGCCATATTGTAGGGGTTGCAATTTTTTTTGTCGGTACACTTCGAGTGGGGTATCAAAATTAAGAGTTTGTAGAAGTGATTACAAATGTATATACCATTTATTTTTATATCTGTACCTACTAACGCTAGTTTTTTTTTAAGTAAATTGTTACTAATCCTATGGACTTTGTCAGAAATAAAAGATTTTTATTATTTATATGTTTAAAAGTCATTCGAAAAAAAAACGAAAAGTTGTAAATAAAAGTCAAAGTCAAAGTCAAAGCACTTTATTTCAAGTAGGCCAGTTACAGGCACTTTTGAATTGTCAAAAGACAAAATAAAATATTACAAAATTATGGTGCTACAGTCCCAGTCACAAGACATAATAACTGTGAAAGTACCGTAGATGCCCATTCCAAGGCGTAGATCTCTATGGAGAAGAACGGGCAAGAAACTCCATGGACACTCTTTTTCAATTAGGTAATTATTACAAATCATTTGTTACATCATTCATGTTGAGATTACACATTATGTGAGAACGATGTAGAAAGTTAAAAGTGTCCATAGTAAATATAAAAAGACAATTCAGAAATAAAATTAGAATCAATTAAAATAAACCATGGCAGCTAAGAGATGACCAGTCCCAACCGACAGCGCCCGTTCACGAACATGACACATGTATCAGCACCATTCAGCTCAACCATTTTGAAGGGAGCTAAATTATCCGACACACGCGCCACCATCGGCGAGACATTTGAGTGGGCATGACATACTCTCAACCACCGGAGTCATTCAAGTCAATAGAAGACGTAGGTATCTAGACAATGATAGCTCTGAAGTACATGGTACTCACACAATGCTGGCTATGCTGCTATATAATACTAGAAAGATTAACTCTATATAATGCAAAGATAGTAGCAATCTTCATCAGCTCCGACAATAACAGTAAACGATACCTACGACAGTCTTACCAAAAAATAAAATTTAAAAAATACACATAAAAACGAAATTAAAAAATAATAATATTTAACCTGACAGCAAGCTAATTTTGGTAAAAGAACACGAACATTGTCTTGAGTTCAACACAGCGACCAACTATGCTTATCATCTAAATAATCATTAATAGAATAGTATGCCTTAGAACAGAGATTAGCTTTTACCTTTGCTTTAAATGCGTTAAATGGCAAATCTAGAAAAGAAGACGGTAACTTGTTGTAAAAAGTTATACCAACCCCAACGAATGAACTATGCACCTTATGAAGTCGATGAAAGGGAGCTCGTAATTTGTCCTTATTTCTGGTGTTAAAGTTGTGAATGTTCTGCCTAATATATAAAATGTTGGCGAATATGTACTGTGAAGCCGCTGTGAGAATACCAATCTCTTTAAAAAAATCTCTTAGAGAAACACGCGCACCTAATTGGTAAATGGCACGAACAGCTCGTTTTTGAAGCACAAATATATTTTGAATATCAGCTGCTCTGCCCCACAGTAGAATACCGTAGGACATGATACTGTGAAAATAACTAAAGTAGACCAACCTTGCTGTATCAACGTCAGTGTATTGTCTAACCTTTCTGACGGCGTAGCCGGCCGAGCTAAGCCTACCCGCTAGGCTTGATATATGTGGCCCCCATTGAATTTTTGAGTCTACTGTTATACCCAGAAACACAGCTGAATCAACAGTTTCGAGCTTCTCATTGCCGAGCACAATGTTGGGACCCAGATTTCTAACATTGGGCAAAGCGAACTTTATGCATTTAGTCTTCTTGGCATTAAGAACAAGATTATTTGTTGTGAACCAATCTCTGACCATTGATAGTGCGTTATTCACGTCATCAAAAACCTGTCTATTCCTATCTACTTTAAAGATCAGAGAAGTATCATCCGCAAACAGTACAACGTCGCAAATATCCTTTAAATAGAATGGCAGATCGTTAATATAAACCAGGAATAAAAACGGACCCAGTATTGAGCCTTGAGGTATAAAAAAAAAAGTTAATAAAATATAAAAACCCGACTGCATTTTAGAATTAGATTTTTTTACTCTATTATTGTTCTGTGTATTAATTTTCCTATGAACGTACATAACATTACGCCTGTATGCCTGAACGGATTGGCACATGCGCACCTACAGTACACCTACAGTACACCCACAGTTCACCAGTTATGTTTAAGTCCCATGCAATAGGGGATGAGCCTTTTGCCATCAACCGGCCACAAGCCGGGCTTCTCCTGAAAATTCTAAATGGAAAAACCTAAAGTAAATATATTCTAGAGCATTTACTTGTAACAAAGCATCGGGCATCGGAACATCGCACCGGTAGAACCGGAAAGTATACCAGGGATAACTGTTCACACCTGCGTACACCTTTAGAGCGTACCAGTGTGATATTATATTATGAAATGGTGTAAACAATAAACAGACCAGGGTAAAAACGGGTAGGGTTCCGTACCCAAAGGGTAAAAACGGGACCCTATTACTAAGATTCCGCGATCCGTCTGTCTGTCTGTCTGTCTGTCTGTCCGTCTGTCACCAGGCTGTATCTCGTGAACCGTGATAGCTAGACAGTTGAAATTTTAGAGATAATGTATTTCTGTTGCCGCTATAACAACAAATACTAAAAACAGAAGAAAATACATATTTAAGGGGGGCTCCCATACAACAAACGTGATTTTTTTGCCGTTTTTTGCTCGATATTAATAACGGCAACAGGTAGACGCTTGAAATATTTACGGCATATTTAGTTGACAATTCACTTCAAAAAATAATAATGATTAAATTAAAATAAAATAAATTGAGGGGGGCTCCCATACAACAAACGTGTTTTTTATGCCGGTTTTTGCGATAATGGTACGGAACCCTTCGTGCGCGAGTCCGACTCACACTTGGCCGGTTTTTATTAAAGAGTTCTGATGTATATCTCCGAAGTACTTCATCAGATCTTGATGAAGAAGCATCATCAAAATCGGTTCACCTAATAAAAAGTTCTGAGGTAACAAAAAAAAATACAGTCGAATTGATAACCTCCTCCTTTTTGGAAAGTCTGTTAAAAACATCGAGCATTGGCTGTTTCTAAATTTACTTGAACCACACTTCGAACATGACGATCGATGTTTTGTTACAACCTGATTTTAAAAACCAACGAGCGTTTTGGTGTAACATTTTATCGAGCAAAGGCACGAGCGCGGGTGACGTGGAGTGAGCTCAATAATGAACGCAGCGTCGAATGTTCGTAAGAACGTTACATTACATTGTAATGCTCGCGAAAATGCTCTAGTGCAGGGATGGCGAACCTTTATTAGAAAACGTGCCATAAAATTATATATTTTATAAATGTAAAAATGCCGTGCCGCCAAAGAATCTTGAATTGGTGACTTAACAAAAACAATGTTACTTAATAACTCTTTATTTGCAACCCAAAATTCGTACAGCAATAATATTATTTACAGATTTATGTTTTGTCGATATAAAAGTAGAATACAATGTCATGCCTGCTGTTTCAAATTATCTTGATGCTAACCACAATGTGATGTGAATGTGATGTGATGATGTGGTGTAGAATAAAGTATATAATAAATAAATAAATAATAAATAACCTTATATTGGCGTGGCCGAAATTTTTTGTCGTGTGCCACTTCTAGCACGCGTGTACTCACCTTTATATCACTTTGCCCCATCCGGGAATCTTACCCAGGACGTCATGCTACGCAGTAGTTTTTGCGACTACTAGATCAACAAGACATTTTATATGTTACTAGCTTCTGCCCGCGGCTTCACCTGCGATCAAAGTTAACAAAAAAATGCTCCGATCGCCAGCAAACTTCACAGGATTATCCACTGGGCTAAAGATTGTCTGAAAATTTCAGTAAAATCGGTCTAGCCGTTTTGGAGTCTGGAACATACATACATACTTTCTCTTTTATATATATATAGAAGATAGATAGATAGAAGATATATGCATCTTAAATGTACACATTGGACAGACATGTGACTACACCTTAACATAAACCACTTTTTGCGTTAGTGAGTTGTAGAATTTTCAAAGTGTGACCTTCACGGCGACGGTTTTAAGTGAATCATCATGTATATACGTGTTCTTTTAAGATAATTAATGGACTATTCGGTTTCCTCTTCAACGCGGAAATAAGAAAGAAAAATACAGTACATCCAGGTTTTGTAGTACGCTGAAGAGTGAGTAATTTGAGGAAAGTCTTCAAAATTTTTCTATAGGTACCTACCGGGTTTTATTTATTTATTTAACCATCAATGTACACACACGTAATAAACAGACAAGAAGAAGAAGGAACAGAAAATAGGAACAAAGGGATGCTTATTCCTATAGAAACTTTTCATACCTAACATACCTGCGAGAGGAGAGTTGACAAAAAATAGGGTATATAAATAATAATAAAAAGGGGACATAAAAAAAAGCGCAATTTATTTTTATAAAACGGTGTCTTAGGGATTTCGCCTGTATCGTGGGTACGTTTACAAACATTAAAAGTCTCAATATTTGTTCCGAGCGGGAATCGAACCCGCGACACGCAGGACAGTAGCTGATCGCTAAACCACTGCGACATCCGTGTCGTCAACTTTTGTTATTTCACACAATGTCAAGACTTTATTTATTGCAATGTAACATGCTCTAATAAATCTAAAGCTTATGAAAGGTCAGGATAAATAACTAGTCTACGAGTCAATGTACTACCGGTTATCGAATTAATTAAAGATGCAAAAAGAGACTTACTAAGCAATGCATTGGCACTTGACAGGACCTTATACCACCACCTTATAGCCTTATAGACCTTATAGCACCAACATATCCATTCTTCAAGAACTCCGCAGCACGCAGCGTCTATCGGCTATAGTCCATGCTCAAATAGTCCAGTTCTTTGGTCACGTGTCCCCCCGACGAGGCAACGTGCAACGACTCCATTGATGGACCGACCAGATTAAGTCTGCAGTAGGCAGCCCATTGCACTCATGAGTGCACGAGTGATGGCTGACAGAGACGGATGGCGTTGCATCGTGAGGCGAATTATGGCAGCCCGAAATCTCACTGCAACATAATGACCACGACCAGAGCGGTCAGAGCGTACAATTTGATATAGAAGTCAGATACATCTGTTCCTTATTCGATCTCAAATTGATACCGCTCTAAGAGCTTATGGTCACCCCACAGATGAAGAAGGACCTTTAAAATCTTGATTTAGTCACAGGAGCGAAAAAGTGGCCATATAATCATTGAATGATTCGAAATCAATCTGCCTAGCGTTTTCCCAACTATGTTGGGTCGGCTTCTAGTCTAGCCGAATTTAGCTGTATACCAGCGGTTTTATTTATGCATGGAGCGACTACGTATCTAACCCAGTAACACAACACACGTCAAAAATCTTCATATGACATCCGGGACCAACGGCTTAACGTGCTTTCCTAGGCACGGATCTCGTTATGAATGGATGGTCAACTATCCATGAACCGACCTCAGCCAGCGTTGCGTAACCTTGAAAATCGAGCCGTGTGGCTTTTAGTATGTAGCCACGAGCTTCTCCAAACATTGAATGATTACAATATAATAAGATAAACACCATTAGGTGGACCGATGAACTGGTGAGGGTGAGGGTGGCGGGAGTCTGTTGGATGCGAGACGCACGGGTTCGGTCAATGTATCGACGCTTGAGGGAGGTCTATCTGACGTCTTTCGGCTGAAATTATGATAATGATGATGATAAAAACAGCAAGAAAAGGAAACTAATGATAAGCTCGAAATTGATGAGATTAGAAGTCGAAGCGTAGTGCAACAAACTCAGGGTCGACGGGTTAGTCAGGTCGGACCGGATCGAGATCGTACCTAACATCATAAACTTTACATATGTATACCAATGATATGCCATATCTTTGGCTTGACCTTTACATTTTTGAAAACGTGTGCCTTGATAGCTTAATTGTATTGAGTTTTGAGAACTGAGCCCGTCGTATTTAAAATATTGTAAGTATCGTTTCCTAAAATGTTCATAGCAGAAAAAAATATTCATCTGTGCTGTCAGTAGCTTTGACTGATAATATATTATATTTTTGGGTTTCGTACCCAAAGGGTAAAAACGGGACCCTATTACTAAGACTCCACGATCCGTATGTCTGTCTGTCCGTCTGTCACCAGGCTATATCTCATGAACCGTGATAGCTAGACAGTTGAAATTTTCACAGATGATGTATTTCTGTTGTCGCTATAATAAAAAATACTAAAAACAGAATAAAATAAATATTTAAGTAGGGATCCCACACAACAAACGTGATTTTTTGCCGTTTTTTTGCGATGATGGTACGGAATAACCCTTCGTGCGCGAGTCCGACTCGCACTTGGCCGGTCTTTATTCAACAGGTCACACTACTGGACAGTTATCTAAAAAATATATAAATGCTGGACGTAGTGAACAATATATATGATTGTCTTCATACTGGTTGTGCAGTTTACATAAATTATGAAACGTAGCAAATCATCATTAACCTTAGCCACGCTAATCAGGAAAGTGCATAAATACATTTGATTAGGGATGACCATCACATTAAAATGATCTTGATGCTATTATACAGGACTGGTGATAAGTTTGGTAAACTGTAACCACCGTCACACAGACCGATCTGATTAAGTGCGATTCTGAAAAATTCTCTTTTAATTATCAGACATGATTTGATTGGTTCATCATGGTATCATGAATCTAGAAGGACAAGCTTGAAAAACTGACGTAAGGCTCACTTATAAACTTTTACATAATGCATACTTCGAAAACAACGCAGTGTGCGCAAGTGTATCCGAATCCAATACAATTTCATCGTCACTTTCTTCGTCCCATTCAGCATGCTGATCGACCCATGACCCATCACTTTTACCATTGACGTCCAACTCACCATGGTTCAGAGTATGATACATTACATTGTTTTCTCCCATCCATACATACGCAGTTTCTTCATCGTGTTTACATTATTACAAAAAATACTGCGTAGGAATGTTGTTTCGTTTATTTGAATTAAGAGTTATTATATGTTCGAGTTTTTTTTTTGTGGCAAATGTCTTGAGATAGGTACCTTGATGATTTTGTTACCCTATTGGATAAGTATCTGCGTGACCCGTCTGTGTTTTGTTTCACCTCGTGGCTCGTGGGTGATTGAAGTCAATTGAGTAAGCTAACAGAATTGACTTGATACCGTTACAATTATCAAATCGTAATCGGAATCTTATATGCTTGTATTTTGAAATTGCATTATTAATCGTCATCCTTTTACCTTCGTTTGTCTAGTCTTCACAACTAGCGCATCTGCCGAGTTCCAGGTCAGCAATCGGGGTTTCGTATTACTGCCCGGGTGATGGCAATGGTTCGGCCCCCATCGTATAGGACTCGACCGTAACTGGTGACATGAGGGTGTACAATATACCACTGCCTGACCCTTCGGGGTGTCGCTCAATCCAAAACCAGGTATCCAATGCCAAAACGCAATCAAAATCCAAAAGAGGATCGCTATAATCGCCAGTCGAGTTTGAAGGTCGTCATTAACAAAAACAATAAAAAATTGTTCGTGGCAAAAACCCAAAAGTCGAATTAAGTTTTTTGACAAACCGGTCTTTTATTAGGTTTTGATTTCCACCGTCTAAGACCCCTTTAATTTATTATTAATATTGATGTCTGGTACACAAAGGATTTGTTGAAACTGCGTAGCGGCTTTTTCTAAGCTTAAAGCAAATTTTTATCCTGCACTTTGAAGATAAAGTATAAACTTTCATTGTGAGTACAGCTAAAAAGTTCCCTGCTGGAGTCTTTGTATCCTGATAACTAAAACCTAGGAGTCTTTAAGTCAAGAGTGAATAGTTTACTTCAAGACATGCGTGCTTCACCGTCAACCACGTCATATAGCTTACCATCATGTGAGATAGTGGTCAAACGTGAGCTTATCGATAATAAAAAAGTACAATAAAGTATATTCTATCTATTTTCTACATAGAGAGGTCCAAATTTCGCGGATTAGTTTCCTTAAAGTATATTTACTTTTTAAGGAAAATCTGCCGCGAACTTTTGGATGTGCCCTCGTATCTGTTCATTGGAAAGACAACGATGAAAACAAAAAGAAATGGATCGTTCCAGCGAAACTGTAGGTTTGCGGCAAGATTAAATCAATTTGAGATCGAGTAAGTGATAGATGTATACAAGTTATATACATCTGTCCCTTAGTCGATCTCAAATTGATACCGCTCTAAGAGCTTATGGTCACCCTCCTGAGGCTCTCAACAAGTGACATTCTATTAACAAAAGAGCCCCCTGGTCATATGAGTCCATTTATGGGATTGCCAAACATTGTAATGCTGCTGTGGCCGAATACTAGGCCAAGCAAGGGATTTAACTAAGGTGTTCGTCGTCGACACGCTAACAAGAAGAACATTTTAATCTTTTATCTTCGAAATTTGTTGTAGTAAAAGCCCAGTCTACGCCAGCAGTAGTAGGTAGTAGGTACCGCAACAGCTATTCATCACGGTCTTCACATGCGTCAGATCTTCTCGGACTTTTACTCACGTCACGAAAATAAAAGGTAAAAGTAAAATTCGCTCGCGTTTCCTTCTAAGGCATAATCGTCATTTAACATCAACACACAAGGAAAGGAAGGAGTAATGGTCATCAGCCACGTCAGCGGTTTTAGTCTAAACAATTTTTACTGATGTTGTAATTGTATGAAGCTGATTTAGCTAGTAAAGTGGTTACCATTGAGATGACGTTTGATACGACGACGATGTATGGATGAAGAAGACATGCAGCGCTGACGAAAACAAAATTGAGATGCAATGAAATGCCTATGCATTCCACTACATTCTTGGATAAATACTGTCCAGGCTGCTCGTTTGTGGAATGTATTGCCTGACCCAATAAAACGCCCCTTTGTTTTAGCTGTATTGTTTTCTTGTTTGTACATTTAGATGTATTTATTTGTATCTATTTTAGTAGTTTGTTTTTAGTACCTGATTTTACTTAGTAAAACTAATTTATGATTTGAAACTTGCACCAAGTGCAACCCCATGGCGTGTCCAGGCTATCTCTGTCCATTCAAGGTTGCCTGGAAGAGGTCGCAAAACGCGATAAGGCCACTTGTTGTATGTTTGTTCTAATTTTAATTTTTGTATTGACCCGCACAAGAGGTGATAAAAATAATCCTACTTCTAATAATAAACGTGACAGTTTGTGAGGATAGATAGACCGATGGTTTTTGTTATTCTTTCACGCAAAAAAAACGGATTTTGATAAAACTTTACAGAAATATAGCTTATATACATCAGAATAACACAAAGGCTATACATTATAAAGACATTGGGAGAAGTACTAATATCACGGCAGCTAGTCAAAAAACAATAAAAAAATAGAAAACTTTGTGAGACCAAAAAGGAATTCCAGAAAGACAGAAAGGATTGCATAAATTCTGGTGATTGCTTTTGTACAGTTTAAGTCAGATTGAATATAACTGGATTGTAGACAGGCATACATCCAGGTTTACTTTAAAAAGCGAGTATGTCCCCAAAATGTCCCCATATCAAACACTTTATTACTGCCAGCATTTCCGAGTAGTTTCCTTACCCAAGTATCGTCAGTGGTGTACTGATGACGCTCGTGTTCAGTTAATTATTTTAATCTAACATATCAATCATCGACATAGATTCTAACTTACGGTACTCAGGGAAGGAAAACGGATGTGTCACGTTATCGGATCTTATCGTTTTGCGTAAAAACTTTAATTAAGTTCAAAAACTTCATATATTACGTATCAAACCTGTTGATAGGTTTATGTAAAGCTTTGACCACACTGGACACAAATTTTCGGGTAAAACTGTATTGGTAGACACTATTTCCATTGGATTTTGTTCATCATTCGTTATCATTTAAGCTGAAAGATCGCTCAGCTTGATCTCCCCTAATTGTCACCACATCGACCGTATTTGTGTTTGTCGCACCTAGCTTGCGACTTTGTACGATACCTTCCAAACCTGTGTCTTCTGGCACGTGGTCGATACTCCAGAACCACAGTTTGTTCTCCAACTATGTGCCCCGCACACTGCTACTAAAGTTTGGCAAATTTAAGTGCTATATCGGTTACCTTCGTTCTGTTGCGTTTCTCTTTCTAATTCAAAGATGAAGAGGGAAGATAGTTAGTATTATCATTCTGCCTACGTAACTGGTAATGTTAGAGGCCCTTTTTGCTGTAGGTATATTCAAAACTAAACTGCGGTCATTAATCCGTCCGCTTAGTGTTAATGACAAATTATAGGGTTTTAGCCTAAACTTTGATCTTGCCTACGTCAGTTGTAACTATGACTAATAAATTAATTAATATATCTGACTATCAGCACGTAGCCTTTCGATTCTGGTTTTCCTTTATTTTAAATACCAATTTAAACAAGTTAAACTCATGATTATTTAAATTAACTTCCCAACGGATAAATTATAGCAGCCGGGGTCCGGATAGCGGTCGCTACGTCGCAGTTATGTATGATTGTCATCGAAATTTCTGATAGCAACAAAGTACTCTTAGATTTGGTCTTAAAAGCAATCGAGAAATTGAAGTTAAGAACTTTTTAAACTATTTTACCAGTCTTGCCAAAGGGGTATCGTACCTACAAACGGGGTGAATAGGAATGCGGGGGTGAATGGGACAAAAAACTTTAAAAAAAATCTAACATTATAAAGGCGAAAGTTTGTGAGTGTGGTGTGTGTGTTTGTATGTTTGTTACTTCTTCACCCTCAAATGGCTGGATGGATCTGGACGATATTTGGCACAGACATAGATTATAGTCAGGAATAGCACATAGGATACTTTTTATCCCGGGAATATGTCTGAATGTGACTTTTTCAAATCTTATGTACTTTCTAAGTTTATCTTGGACATCGCTGACAACGGTGAAGGTAAACATCGTGAGGAAACCAGAACTTATAGTCAGTATTTGTAAGTTTGTGCTCCATTTGTTTAATTGCTGCAAGGAGTTCTTGTGAAAGGGTAAACAAACAAATAAATACTTGATAAATAAATGTCCCTTGAGATAATTTTTGACTTTCACGCGGATCAAGCCGCTGGCAGAAGCTATTTATTTAATATAATTATTGGAGTACCTACCTACTCTATATTGCAATTCTGAAAGTTAGAAAGAGTTTGCAAAGCGGTAGACTAGAATAAGGCTGCATGTCTACTTGGCGCGGAGCGGAGCAAAGAGGAGCGGAGCCAACCAATCGAATTGCATAGAAACTACCTCCGACGCGCGAGAGGAGTTATTCTGCAATTCGATTGGTTGGCTCCGCTCCTCTTTTCTCCGTTCTGCACGTGGACACGTACCCTGAGGTAGAGTATATGAGTACACTTACGATCGGCAAAAACTTATAAACAATAATCGTAGGTATTTGCAAGAGGCTTCAAAAGCAGAGAAAAGTATTTACTGTCAGCATACATGATGTAATAAGGTTTATTACAGCAATGTATACAACCTTTACAGTACCTTGCAAAATCTAAGGGATGAGAAAAATCTTTCGTATATATTTATAACCGATAGATTTTAGTTCTAATTTCAAACCGATCCAAAAGGGCCTCTACGCCGATACCCGTTAGGCTTTTTATGTTAGGTGTAGAAACAATTATTCCCTACAACTCATGTTACTAAGCACGTGATGACGTCACTAATGGTGGTCAATATTTTGCCCCACTACAATGTTCAAACTAGGTAATACCTATTTGTTTGTTCTATTGTATTGGACAATGGGTATTGATAAAAGTACATCATTTAGTAAAACGGTTTTTTTGCTTTGATACAGGTTTACAGAAAAAGTTATTATTACAGTTTTAAATTATTTATTACTAGCTGTGCCCGCGGCTTCGCTCCCGTCATCTGCCTGCCAACCCTACCATACTTACCGGCCTGCCTGCCTACTCCACATACTCAAAAATATACATACTACATACCAATTTTTTTTTCTAGGGTCATTCTTTCGCGTAAAATCTCAACACCGCGATTCAGAAAATGACTTTAAATGCACAACGCCATCTATCGAATAGCGAGTTCAACTGTCCGAGTAACTGAATTACGTGAGCTGTGATAATTTGACTTCTTGAACACTTTAAATTCATCTAACTTTTGATAGGGTGAACCGATTGCGATGAAACAAAAACTAAGTAATTCTTCAAGATACGCACAATTTTTATGTATAAAAGTTATCTACATTGGTTTCGTACATTTCACGTGATGCGTGCACAAATAAACAGACAAACAGACAAAAATTCCAAAAATGCTAGAAATGGGTTCTGTTGGTTATCCTTTAACACCCTGGCTATTTTTTTTGGATTTTTTTTTGATGTACAAAAAATATTTTTCTACAGATTTATTAAATGTATTGATGATATACAATAGCTTATTTAAAACTATTGAATGCATTGCAAGCACGGCTAGCAGTGCGTAAGATTCTCGGTAAAACACTCAATAGCGGATTTGGGCCCGGACAGTGGCAATAGAATACATATTATTTTATTATGTGTTTTCGTGGGAACAAAATTTGGCGTGATGTCATTTTATGTTGTTTTAGCGACTGCTTCTGAATTTATAGATAACTATAGCTGTCGCACGCGGCTTCGCTCCCGTCAACTGGCTACCTACCTACCCATCTACCCTACCTACCCTACATACATGATTGTTGCGTAACTTAAACCGTTTATGCACGCAGCGGTAGCTCTCAAAAATGAATATTTTTTCCCGTTTATGCTACATTTATCATTTATGCTCCGCTCCTATTGGTTGTAGCGTGATGTTATATAGCCTATAACCTTCCTCGATAAATGGGCTATCCAACACAAATAATGTTTCAATTCCAACCAGTAGTTCCTGAGATTAGCGCGTTATAATATTAGTATAGATTTTGAGAGAACTCTAAACTAAATCTTGATAAGCTTGGAAACTTTGTATGCCACAGTTTAAAGCATACACCGTACACCACCAAACTGCTTAGTTTTAAGAGGTGCGAATCTAGAGTCTGGAACTAGCACCCTTTATATCACCTTCCACAATCCTCAGACAAGTGACATTCTATCAACAAAAGCGTTGCGATAGCGGTTAGTAGAACGTCATTAATGAATGGAATTGTCAAGCGCTATCGAAACGTCACGTGATCAAATCTTTTCTTTCTTCTGACTGAACGACTCCTTAACAGTTGAAAAGGCCCTGCAATTGGTTTTATGCCTGTGAAGCACAATCATATTTAGATGACTATCTCATCACACTAATTTGTAAAGGCGAAAGTTTGTGAGTGTGTGTTTGTATGTTTGTTACTTCTTCACGCTTAAACGGCTTGACGGATCTGGATGAAATTAGGCACCGAGATAGATTATAGCCAGGAATAGCACATAGGATTTTTTAACCCGGGAATATGTTCCCGCGGACATTTGTCCGGCCGGGAATTTGTTCGAAATTCACGCGGGCGAAGCCGCTGGTAGAAGTAAAATGGTAAAATAGAAATAAAGAAAACAATACACATCATAAACATAAAAAATTAAGAAAAGAAAACTTAGACTAAACAAGAATAATATAAAATAGAGAAAACAATATAAAAGTAACATTGCGTGTCCCACGGCTGCGCCAAATAGGAACATGTTCAGCAAAATGTAGTAATGATCTCGTAATGATTATAAAACCCATAAAAAACTTGTTACAAAAAAATACTACCAACTTCCAAATAAAACTACAAAGTGAAAAATAACTTTATTTTTGGAAGTCGGTGTCTTTCGTAGGTACCAATTTATTGCGTTATGGACACCGACTTCCAAAAATAAAGTTATTTTTCACTTTTTAGTTTTATTTGGAAGTCGGTAGTATTTTTTTGTAAGAAGTTTTTTTATTTTTCACTTTTTAGTTGTACCTACCTAATAGGCAAGTTGTTTAGTAAGTTACCTACTCGTATAACGCCAGAATATATTATCCAAATATCATGAAACTTGAACATAACCGGTGAAATGAGAGATCTGCGTACCCCTTAAGAGCGTACTGGCGTGATGTTATGTTATGAAATGGTATAAACAACAAACAGACATGCAATTGCAGCAATCCCGAGAGATTTGCCGTTGTTTATTGAAGAGTTCTGTTGTATATCTTCGAATTTCTTCGTCAGTCCTTCACCAAATTAAAATAGGACCAATTTCGGAACATACTCTTACAAACAAAAAAATAATTTTTGAAATCGGTCCACAATTGACGGAGATATCGGTGAACATACACAAAACATACATAACGTCGAACATAGAACCTCATCCTTTTTGGGAAGTCGGTTAAAAATGAAACTCATAGCATTTATTTCAAAAACCGACCTGCAAAACAAAACACTACAAAGCGAAAAATAACTTTCTTTTCGGAAGTCGGTGTCAAAAACGAAAAAACATAGGTACCTACCAAAGACACCGATTTCCGAAAATCAAAGTAATTTTTTGCTTTGTAGTGTTTTGCTTTGAAAGTCGGTTTAATTAAAAGCAATAACTAACTGTAAATTTGATGATTCCATGAGGAGTCGAGTTATAGGACGTGTTCTGGAATATGGGTCTGAACCACTTTGTCAGCGTCATCATTGTAATGAAATATTGACACAAAGTGCATGAATGTAGTAGATGTGCCGATCGCGGTCAGTAGTGCTATTCTATAACAATCTCATCGTGCAGAAGCTTAGGTGAAGTGACCTGTCAATCCTTGCCATCAATTGGAATGTGAGTCCAATTGGCGAGACCTATGTTCTGTAGACTGCTATAGGCTGTAGATGATGATGATGATGAATAGGTGACTGACAAGCACGTTCTCAAAGAGCTCTCGACAACTCCATCATATCAGCCTGGTATCACCCAGTGTTGGGTATAATCATCCTTTCCTTTTTGCCTTGCTTCCCGGTTAGAGTTCTACTACTAATCATATTAATGTACTACTTCATTTTTGCATGCGTACGTCGGCTGTTTAATATGAACTGAGGAATTTATATTGATTAATTGGCTTGTCTACTAAAAGAGTTTCCTTAAACTTCATGCTAGTGTGTCGTCATCATCGACGGTTACCAAATTTACCAATGTTATATGTTAGTCATCTGTATTATGTCAGACGTTGATCACGTATATGCATTTCACGATAGTTGTCCAATGACGATGAAATGGCTTTCCATGAATCATGAAATTAGCGAATTTGACAGTTGACGAATGACGTTACGCAAAATTGCAATCATTTAGCTATGTGTTGTGTACACGTCAATGAAAGGCAGAGATCTGGTAACAACTGTTTTATTAAAAACTAGAACCAACCCACATATATTTATTATAGAAGTACCGACATAACACTTCCCCCCTATATTCTATATAATCTAACTTAAACAAACGAAATACATGCCTAAATCTTTAATTTAACAAATATAATACAATTTGAAAGGAAACTCAGTTAGCGCCACTAATCGTGGTTATTGATACAGACTAACTATTGTAAACATAAATATGTGAATGAGATGCCAAAATAGTACAGTAGATAAACCTATTTTTATATTTATCTGTATTAAATATCGATAGCCATAATATGTTTTACTCCTACGTTAGTAACTGTGCAATGATGAGTGTGATGTATGAAAATAAACAATAATTACATTTTTTTTAATTTGTCAATGCAGCGTAAAGCAGCCTTCCTATAGGCACGATTCCTTGGTGTTGTCAGTGGATCGTCACGTCTTTCAGACGAAGATTTCGGGGGAGGTGACTCCTCTGCCACTTGCCATTCCTCTGCGAGTTGATCATCCTGATCAGTGTCAGGCGTCGCCATTGGCTCTGCCTCTGCTTTGTCATACGCTTCCTCTTGCACCTTTGACAATGAAAATCTAGACTTAGGATGTTTAGTTGTTAAGATTTGATCTATGTGTCTCTTGTGTACACGACCATCTTGAGATTTCACCGTATAAGAAACTGGACTTTCACGACGTACCACCGTTCCTTCAGTCCACTTTGCCCGGTTTTTAGAATAATCCCGTAGTAGGACAGGATCTTGGGGCTCGGCCACCCGCAGAGTGGTGTCCCGTCGCCGCTCACTAACCTCCTGCCGCTGCCGCACCAAGTCTCGCGTGTCGGGCCGCAGTAGGTCCAGTCGACCACGCAACCTTCGTCCGAACATAAGCATTGCGGGCTCGCGACCAGTGGTACTATGTTCAGTGTTTCTATAAGAGAATAGAAATTTGCTGAGTGCCGTATTAACATTTTCGTTATCGACTTGGGCCTTTTTTAGTGCCCTCTTAACTAGTTTCACGGCATTTTCAGCCGCCCCATTGCTCGATGGGTGATAAGGTGCAACTAGGGTATGGCGAATACCGTTAATATCTAGGTATCTTTTAAATTCTGCCGAGGAAAAAGGTGGGCCATTGTCGCTAACAATTCTTTTGGGTAAGCCAAAACGCGCAAAATTTTTTCGTAAACAATCTATTACCACCGCAGCGGACGTACTTGAAACATGGTCAACCTCGATCCATTTTGTATGAGCATCAACGATAACTAAATAATACTTACTATTAAATGGACCTAAAAAATCTAAATTCAATCGAGCCCATGGCTCCTCCGGCCACGGCCAGGAGTGTAGAGGGGCCGGGGCGGGTGCTGAGCGCTGCGACCGGCATGCGACGCACTCCTGTACTGTTCGCTCGATATCCACGTCCAATGTCTCCCACCAGACATAATTCCGCGCGATTTGCTTCATTTTTACGATGCCTGGGTGGCCGTCGTGAATTTCTTTCAAAATTGACATTCGTAATGATTTCGGAATTATTACCCGGTAACCCCAAATCAGGCAGCCTTGATCCATACAAATACTTTCCCTACGATTAAAATATGCTTTTTCAGTATCATTATTACTATATTTTGGCCACCCGAACATTACGTAACCATATATTTTACTCAATAAAGAATCTTTTGCCGTCTCAATTTTTATGTCTTTAAAACTAAGTGGAAAATTTTCCTGCACAAAATTAAGGTAACTACAGTCGCTGTCCTCACATTTGATTCTGCTTCCAGTAGAATTCAAAGGAAGACGAGATAGCGCATCGGCATTACAATTTTGAACTGATTTAATAAATTCGATTTTAAAATTATAAGCAGACAACTGGACAGCATAACGCTGTAGTCTACTTGCGGCTGTCAAGGGTATTCCTTTATTTTTCCCAAAGATATAACTCAATGGACGATGATCGCTACGCAAAGTAAACTGTCGCCCGTATAAGTACTGGTGGTGCTTGCGCACACCGAACACAATTGCGAGTGCCTCCTTGTCCAGCTGCGAGTAATTTTGCTCGGCGTCGTTAAGTGTACGCGACGCGCAACATACGGGTCGCTCACTGCCGTCTGCGTACCGCTGTGCGAGCACGGCCCCCAGTCCGTATGCGCTACTGTCCACTGATAACACCAACGGCAAAGTAGGATCGTAGTGTGCCAACACTGGTGCGCTGCTTAATACATTTTTCATTCGGCAAAAAGCACGCTCACACTCATCATTCCATTGCCATTTTACATTTTTTTTTAATAAGTTGTACAACGGTTTCATTATGTCACTTATATTAGAACAAAACTTTGAGTAAAAATTAACAAGGCCCATAAAACTCTTTAATTGAGTCACATTTGTTGGAGATGGGGCTGCCTTAATGGCTTCAATTTTGTTAGTATCCGTGTGCAGGCCATCTTTATCGATTTTATATCCTAAGTAAGTTACACAATTCTTAAAAAATTGACATTTACTAAAATTTATTCTTAATCCATTTTGTTTTAACCTTTCTAAGACTGCCCTCAAATTTGCTAAATGGGTAGTTTTATCCTTTCCAGTTACACATATGTCATCTGCAAACACAGCCGTTGAAGGTAAGCCACTCAATGTTTCCTCCATAATTTTTTGAAAGTTTTCTGGAATGCATTTTATTCCAAAAGGTACTCTTTTGTAAATGAACGTCCCGACATGAGTGGTAATTGCAGTCAGCGGCTGTGATTTTTTATCTAATAAACATTGTTGGAAAGCATTTGATAAATCAAGTTTTGTGTACTGTTCGCCGCCCCCCAAGGTTGCAAAAAGTTCTTCAATCCGCGGTAAAGGATAATGAAAATCTTTTAGAATCGGATTAATTGTTATTTTATAATCTCCACATATTCTGATTGAGCCATTCGACTTAATAACTGGTACAATAGGCGTACCGTATTCTGACCTTTCGACTTTGTAAACAACTCCTTCTTGTTCTAACCGTTTGAGTTCGCTTTCGACTCGCGGGCGCAGTGCCAGTGGCAGCGGCCGCGCCTTCACAAACACGGGAGTTTCATCCTTGAGGTGCAGCGATACAGGTGACTTGAACGTTCCTAACCCTTCTGCAAATACTTCTGGAAATTCATCTCTTAAAGATTTTGCTACCGAGTCAGATTCGCTAATATTGTGACATTCAACAATTTCTATTTTTAATTGCTTAATCCACGTACGGCCCATTAAAGGTGGACCACCGTTTTCAATAATAAATAACCTTAGCATCGCTGACTTGGAACCACAGATAACCATTACCACAATATAACCGAGGGTCTCGATAACGTCGCCCGTATATGATCTCAGACATAACAACTTGGTTTGAATAGGTACATGTTTAAAATATTTATCATAAAAATGCTTCGAAATAGCCGATATCTTACTGCCCGTGTCAATTTCAAATTTACACGGCACTTTTTCTACTACTAAATTCGCATAGTACGGTCCGTCACCGTCATTACTTGTAACCAAGTTAAAAAAATTACAGTCTTCATCGGAGTCCGTATCATTTAAAAAGTACTGACCTTTGTTCTCCTTTGCACTATTATGTTCACCTTTACCTTGGCACATCGCTTTTAAATGGCCCTTCTGGCCGCACGCATCACATGTATAATTTTTAAAACGACACTTGCCGGCCACGTGGCCGGTCTTGCCGCAACGCGCACAAAGACGACGCTGTGACGTCGCAGGCATGGGCGCCGCGCCGGACCGCGCGCGCGCTCCACCATTTCCGAACCGGTGCAGGCCTTCGCCGCCGCCGGCCGCCGCCGCTGCGCCAGCTCCACCAGCGCTCGCGCCGCCCGATGCGCATGCTGTACTCGCATGCCGCTCAGCTGCCTCGAGCGCCGTGGCCAACTCCACAGCTCTTTTGTAGTTAATACTCTTTTCGGCAAACAATCTTGAACGCATCTCTTCGCTCTGTAAACCCGACACGAACTGATCGCGAAGGTTTTCTTCCAGTGTACTACCGAAGTTGCAGGTTTTAGCCAAATGTTTTAGACCATGTAGGTACACACGAATACTTTCTCCCTGCTGTTGCGTCCGCTGCCGAAAAATGTGTCGCTCCGCTATTTCAGATCTCTCCGGCTCCAAATGATTTTTGACGAGTGTAACTAATTCTTCGAACTTTTTCGTCTCCGGTTCCGCGGGTGAACACAAATCACAAATAAGATTATAGCACTCGGAACCCACTAATGTCAAAAGTGTAGCTACTTTTAGATTGTCATCGATACTATTTAACAATATAAATTGTTTTACGCGACGAATATAACTGTCCCAATTTTGGCCTTCGATATTAAATGGTTCTATTTTTCCGATCGGCATTATGGCAAACAGAATTCAACGTAAGTACCGAACTTTCTAGACCGACTGCGCCAATGTTGTGTACACGTCAATGAAAGGCAGAGATCTGGTAACAACTGTTTTATTAAAAACTAGAACCAACCCACATATATTTATTATAGAAGTACCGACATAACACTATGTATCACAGCTATGTTTCTTGAAGCCCAAGGAATTCGCCATTAATAAGTCCTGTGAAAAAATCCTGAGTAGTGTTGCCAATCTATTTTATTTTTATTTTAAGGTTTCCTTCATGTATTGTTAGGGTTCCGTACCCAAAGGGTAAAAACGGGACCCTATTACTGAGACTCCGCGATCCGTCTGTCTGTCTGACCGTCTGTCACCAGGCTGTATCTCATGAACCGTGATAGCTAGACAGTTGAAATTTTCACAGATGATGTATTTCTGTTGCCGCTATAACAACAAATACTAAAAACAGATTAAAATCAATATTTAAGTAGGGCTCCCATACAACAAACGTGATTTTTTGGCCGTTTTTTGCAATAATGGTGCGGAACCCTTCGTGCGCGGGTCCGACTCGCAGTTGGCCGGTTTTTTTTATTTTGGTGTGCAACAAACTATTCATAAATAAACAATAAATAAAACACAAGCAAGTTGTGAAGGATGACTTTTGTAATTTCTGATGTTAAAAAAGTGCTGAGCATCAGCATAATTAAAAAAAAAGCTGCCCGATCCGGTGTTCAAACCCAAGACCATGCGATTGACAGTCGTAGGCTACCACTAGACCGACAAGGCACTCAAATCTCTGCAACACCACATGGTATCGTGCGAATATGAATATGCAGTTTCCCTGCCTCACGTGCAACAAACCTAAACTCACAGAACGAGGAAAAACAAGACATCAGAACGAGAAGTCTACAAATGTAAAACAGTTTACTAGGAAAACCTAATTAATGCGCTAATATCAGTCTGGTTGCGTAAGACGAACACGTGGCATCCACGAGTCGCGGGTTTTATAATGTGCTCCGGAAGAACTAAGTATCTGCATTACTTGTGTTCGCAGGTGTGGCTATTACGTATCATTACTGACTTCTGGGGGCTTGGCAGGGCTGAGAACCAATGGGTGACAGTCTCTAAGATACTGTAGAGACAATCTGTAAACATCTCACTGGGAAAACTTATCATCATATATATCATGTCATTAAATCTTGATTGGACGGATTGCCAGCTGCTCATTTCATGTTCACTTGAGCATAGTTTTCACGGTGAGTTCTTTAAAGAATAGCACTACTGTGCATCTCTCACCGCGATGAATTATTTGAAGTGAGCCGTCATTCCAACAGACGCTAGGAATTGACAGCTTACTTTCAATTCACTACACCTACGGTGTGACTTTTACAGAATAGATTGGCTGTAGTCCTTTTGTTTGGCAAGCATTGCGGCAGATTGGACTTTCTGACACTACCTGTGCGTTTTTTTGCGGTTGTTATTTCGTATTTCAAAACGTAGTTACTTTTAGGAAAAATCCCTGATTTCCTACTTGCCTAAAAATAGGATCAATTTGTCTACCTAGAAGTTTAAGCTTTTGCTTGCTTGCTTAAAACTTGTAAGTGACTTAAAACTACAGATTTTTGTTTATTAATAAACATTTTTCTACTGCACACAAAGAATTGAATAAAATACCAGCCAGCAGACATAATCTTCCTGCCCTTATCCCATGTTACTTGGGGTCGGCGTAACACGTTTTCTTCCTCCATACCGTCCTACACTGACTCCCTTTTCATTCATATCATTCCTCTCACAGTACATCCATCTTTTCTTTGGCCGTCCCCTCCCTCTTCTTCCATCCACATTTATATTCATTGCTCTTTTGGTAACACGCGTTTCATTCCTTCTCATCACATGACCATACCAGGACAAACGGTTTCCGCACGAACGGTTCAGCAGTATGTATTAAAATAATATCGACTACATAATACCTCTGCAATAAACTTGTATTTTTTCATCATGGGTTTCCCCGGTAAAAAACTTAACACGAGTCAAACCACCATAGCTGTATCAACTCTAACGCCACTACCTTATTATTAATGTCCAAAAAAAACTGGTTTATAACGTATTTACCGCTGAGGGAATTCCAATATTTTCCGTTAATAAGATTCCGTCATGCAAATTTTAATAAAAAAATTTGATTACGTTTTTTTTGTCGTGTCTAGTTTTACCAACGAGGAAATCCATTGTACGGGATGCGTTCACAGAAGCAGTATGAGTTGTGAAACACTAGCTTATGCCAGCTTGAAAGTCAGAAATTAGCCCAATGGAGCTTACTCCCGGGATAGTAAGTATCTTATGTCCTTGTCCAAGGTGCAATAATCTTTATACCAAAATTCATGAAAATTAGTTCAGTGTTTTAGGCGTGACAAACAAAGTTCGTATGTATAAAATGTTTTACCCCCGACAACGAGTTATAAGTTTTAGGTGTATTTGTGTATCTGTCTTTGGCATCATAGCTTCCAAACGGATGAAACGATTTTTTATGAATAGTGACTTTATCAAGAGAGTTTTTAGCTATGTTTCATGATAATCGGTTCAGCCATTCAAAAGTTATGCGCATTTTACTCTTTGAATCGGGGCATTTTCGCAAGATATCGTATTGTATTACGTGTTTCGTGGATTGTCGATCGAAGCGTGTTTACTACTAGATAAATTATGTAGTTTAAAGAGGTATTTGTGCCAGAGGTTTTTAAAATTGGAATTTTAAAATCTTTGATTCTTCTTCTTCTTTTCGTGTGAGGTGTGGCCACCTCTGGTGTCAGAGTTAATTAAGCCTCCTCTGGAAAGTCCACAGGCCTCTGACTTGGCTATTTCAGACTTACATTAACTATATAAGTACAGGTTTCCTCACGATGTTTTCCTTCACCGTTGCCTGTGATTTCCAAGATAAACTTAGAAAGTACATATAAATTTGAAAAATTCACATTGGTACTTGCTCGGATTTGAATCCACGACCTCAAACATGAGAGGCGAAGGCCACTGAGCCACCGCGACATATAATATAATGTTGAATAAATTCAACTAGAAAAAAAAGCTAGACGTCTTTCGTATCGATAATTTCCAAAATCTCGACAATACCCACAGCACCGCAGCAAAAACTGTGAACTCAGCTCGAGTTCACAGTTGCTGCTGCGGTGCTGTGGGTGTTGAAGATGTTAGTCAAAGCCAAGGAGATAGATTTAACTCATAGTATTTGGTGATACATAAAACTGAACGGAAGCGTCGCAACAGCTATTGAAAAAATTACAAAAATATGTGATATTGTGAAGCACTATTGAAATGTCTCGTGATCAATCTTTTACATTTTGGAATTTCGATCATCACAATCTTGAATGAGAGCAGTGGTGGCCTAGTGATAACGGCCCTGACTTACGTTTCGTGAGTCGTGGGTTCGCCGAGGTAGGCGCTTTACTTTGTGTAAATTATTTACTCACCACTGCTCTAAAACAGTGAAGAAAAACATCATGACGAAACTAGCATGTCCTAGAACCAAAAATTCGAAGACATTGTAGCATCCACCAACACGCACTGGGCCCGCGTGGTGGATTATGGCCCATTCTCTCTGCCACAGAGAGGAGGCCTGTGTCCCAGCAGTTGGAACATCAAAAGGATGATGATGATGAATCTTGAATGTCACTTGACTAGAGCCTCTGATCACTTTCATTGACATTCCTGCAGTCAAAGAACCTTGAAATCCCACTCTCTCTTTTATTTAACCGATGACTCTTAAATTGTGGTTTAAGTACCGTTCTTCACTCACGGTCTATCTGATTAGGTATAATAATAAGGCGAAACCACAGGCAAATACAGCATCGACGCCTTTTCCTCGACCTTGGCAGTGAATATGTTCTCAAGGTCCAAGTACCGTTAGATTACGTCTGCGAGTGACTCAAGCTCATTATTATGTATAAAAAGTGTTGAGTTAGTAATTATGTTCTCGGAAATTCATGTAAATATACAAGGAAAGATCATGTATTACGCAGATTCGATAATAGGTGCCGCTCGAAAATCGGATGATCTTTTTAGGAGAATTTTTGGATGCTAGGTGATGATGACAAAAAATTCTATAGCTTTCACTACCTATTATATTATTTTTATCCCTGAGATAAGCTTGTTATCTTCTGATTAAACTATCCTAGTTAACTGTTGGATTGTATCTATCATCGCATTTCAAAGCGAACGTGTTTATCACCCGATATCATAATCATTATTTAAGGTACCCCACTTCACAAACTTTTGCACTTACTTTACTTTTCTAACAAAATCTCTATGTCAATCTTATCATTACAGGAATGCATTGTAGATTATCTTGTTATTAGTTATTGTAATTTCTACCTACTGCCTTTTATGATATTATTTGATTTATATTTTATGTGTTGTTAACCATATAATTTCATAGTCTACTTTAGTAATTAAACTAAGTGTTTTGAAGAGTTTATTAAACTTAACAGATTAAATACCTAATAAAAATTATGTTTATTTGATTATTAGAGATCTGCTTATTGTAAGCACCTTAACTCTTATCTTAATATTTGCATGCCAACTTATGGCAAAATGTGTCATTATGCTAATAACTTATTTATACCATATAATGTACCGCATTTAATGAAAAAATGGCTTTGACTTTGACATGAACTTCTATAGAATTTTGTCTGTGCAACACAGCAGTACAGACAAATATCGGTGTCAATGTCTGTCAAGGTTGTGCAAAGTCTGTGTAGTGTGGACGCACCATTAGCTCGTAATTCTTCTTTATTTATGTTGAGTTTATCTATGCTTCATTTCTTTCGATTGTGTGCTGACAAAACTTTAAAAAGTTTGATAGTATGGTAGTTAAACTTTGTTTTGATAAAGCTATGTTTTTTTTTTACTAATTATAGGCTTGCGCTTGACTACTATCTCACCTGATGGTAAGCGATACACATTATCGCGACGGTGAAGCACGCTTGCCTAGAAGAAACCTATCCACTCTTGAATTAAAGACTCCCAGGTTGTAGCTCTCAGGAAATACAGGCTACGGCAGGGAATTCTACTTTTTGTTTACTACTATAATTTACTACCACGATATAATTTTTTTGGAGGAACGTTAGTTGCAGAAGATAAGATTAATAATAACTGCATTTAGGGATGCAAAAACGTACTTTAATAATGTTCAGTGAGTAGGTATGTTCCATTTTCTAGATGTTTTTTTATCTTAGAATACCCGTTCTGTCAATGTCAGTATTTTTCTGTAAAGTCTGTTTTCTTAATCTCAGAGACAAAATTGACAAAAGCAAATGTAAAATGTCTTCTTTTAGGGATTACTAAGGCTCCTGAGGTATGAAATATATAACTCCTTTTAGACCTATTACAGTATTTAAGACAAAAATAAGGCCTAATAAGTCATAACAAAAATTGACATTTTTATGTGTCAATTTTGTCTCCGAGATTAAACAAACAGACTTTAGAATATAGCATTTTTCAGCAGGTTCTTAATTTAAAGAAAGGAACCTTTTTTTTTTCATTTCCTTCTTTTATTATTAAGCTTTACTTTTTAACTTGCTTTCGTATTTGTTTCTGGCAACTAGTAATCCATTTTCCAAGCACTTCCTATCATCTGATTAAGCTGTCACTGTCATTAAGCGTACTCATGGAACTTTGGAAACATTGTAAAAATAACTTACTATGGAACTGGTCTCACGATGGAGCCGGAAGGTGGCCGTCGCAACTCCACAATCAGATAAAATAGTACCACCGTGTTTGTGTTCATTGAATGCTTATTGACAAGTGATATTATTACCTTCCAGTTCAAAAAGCTTGTTTTTAAGAAAATACTTGAATTTATTTGCTACTCGCGTCAAACGGGTGAACCAAATTCTTGTGATTACGCACTTCTTCGGACCGACGACGTCATCCGAAAGTGCCCTACTACCGCATGTGCACCTTCTGACGTCACCGCACTGCACTGGGAATTATTTACCATCTTTTTACTACAGAGATGAGGAAAAGTGTGGGACGCTGCATTAGATTTTGCACAATATTTAAGGCGCAGTCTCATTGAGAGTTATTTTAACTAATATTATAAAGTGAGCCCGAATTATGTGAGTTTGCTCCTACATGTAGTGTAATCTCTGAAACCACTACCTACGCCTATTTGAAACAATCTTTCACCATTTGAAAGATACATTATTCCTGACGGTTACAAGCTATAAATTATTATGACCCAGGCAAAATCAGGGTGGGACACTACTTGACTAATTTTGTAGTTCAAGAACTTTTTGGAAATACTTTAATTATGCGTACAGCTAAGGAGTGGAATTCTCTGCCGGAGTCTGTGTTGCCCGATAACTACAACCTAGTGGCTTTTAAGTCAAGAGTGAATAGGTTACTTATAGACAAGAGAGCTACACTGTTGACCTCATTATCGCTTACCATCAGGTGAGATAGTGGTCAAGCGCGAGCCTGTCAATAATGTTAAAGCTACACCTATTTGCAATTAGGTCTACAAGGTTGTACAGACGTGGCAATCCTACCTAATATTATAAATGCGAATGTGGTTTGTTTGTTTGTTTGTCACGCTTTCACGCCTTAACTGCTGAACGGATTTGCATAAAACTGGCACATGGATAGATCAGAGACTGAATTAGGTTATAAGATACATTTGATGTCGATATACTGTTCCCTTGGGATAATAAACCCTTGTTCACGCAAGCGAAGCCGCGGGCTGAAGCTAGGATAACAATAAATAATTTACTATTAGTTCATCATCATCATCTTTTCAGCCGAAATACGTCCATTGCTAAATAAATAGGCTTCCCCCAAGCATCGTCATATCGAACCTGTCCCATGCGTCTCGCATCCAGCGGAACCCGCCGGTCCCCCTAGTGGAAGGCCTTCCAAAGCAACATCTTTCGGTTCGCAGTCGCTACTCCAGAACTTTTCGGCTCCATAGAGCATACGTTCGGCGAGCAATATGCCCTGCCACTTAAGTAGTAGTTTGGAAGTAGAGAAAATTAACTAATAGCTCTCGATGGAACTATGCCCTTAGGTAGAATACTAAGCATTTATCCTTAACACTTTTTCTTTTAGTGATCTTAACGGTTCAAGAGGCTTTAGCGAGGTAGCTTTCGGAAGGTACTGTGCCTTCCACCCACACAGAACAAATATACCTCATGTACCAATCAATATTACTGTATGTTGCATGTAGGTTTTTATTTATTTATTACTTTATGCACAAAAACGTCCAGATACCTTAGGAATTTTCTTACAGAGAACTTTTTGGTGATGCAAAGACAAAGTGATATTGGGTCTTTACGCCATAGTGAGATCTTTGTCTGTACACGTCTAAAAAACTACTATGATGCAACACTGTATTGTCAGAGAAATTAAATGTTTATCACCTTTTTTATTTTATTTTATTTCAGATGGGTTTGCTGCAGAGACAAAGTCAACGATGGAGTGAGCTTACCCAGAAGAAGCAAGGTGCCATAAGGTAGGTTGTCGCTTTCACGTCATTAATTCAGGTCTATGCAATAGTTATAAATATAGTTTGAGTCCACTCTAAAGAAGTTTCAATAGACTGGCTCTTTGGCGTAGTGATCGCGAGCGCTACTGCTTCCCAGGTCATGCAAAGTGTTCTTGGGTTTTTCACTCTGGAGTTTCTGTTGTTCTGTTGACGGTAACAGGCTCTTCGTCTATAACATGGGACTTAAAACATAACTGGCTTTCAATTTACTCGGAATTGATATCAAAAGTGGTAAAAATAATAATTTATCTGACCCTACTAAAATGAGGCATATCGTCTTAGCACAAAACATGCAAGCAAGTCATCAGAATACTTAAACAATATGAATTTTAGTGAACAGGTAATGCAAACTCAGAGTGCAATCTAATAAGCACAATAATATCACATGTGAACAGCGGAATCCAATGACTGATCGATGCCAGCATTCATCTCGAACTAGACTCAACCGGTATGACTAGATTATATAGTTTTTTTCTGCAGTAATAAGCTACAAGGAGCTTGTTTGTTTATCTCTAGACTTAGCGAAGAATTTGTTATGTAGCGTAACCTGACCTTCACGTCTGGTTTTTCCCTAGAGCAACTCAAAAACATTGTTTCATTGTGTATAGGTCTACTGTTAAACGTGGACCTCTAGATGTCCTCTAGGAAGATCGGTCAAAGGAGATATTGCACATCAATGTGTATTTTGTTATTAGTAGACTCTTAGAAATTGCAGCCCAAACTAATGAGTTTTAATGTCGTTTTCAGGTGCACTATTCTTGACAGAATAGCAGTAGTTAGTGCGGATCATATTTTCCACCTCCACCTCCTATTCTACCTTCTGTGCTCCAAAACGAGCAGCCACTCACGCCAATGATGCCGACATACTAAGAAAAAGTGTTTACCGTCACAGAAACTTTAACGATTCAAATAAAATTTTGTTAAGTAAGTGGAAAAATGTTGGGCTACAAAAATCTTAATTACTATCGTGCCAGTGACACGAATATGAAAAAGATGTGTGGCACTATCATTCAGATACCGGTAATAAAACCATGGTATGAGAGCTTACTTTAAAAAGATCGTGCTGCTAGGAGATTATATAGGGATCACGCTAGCAGCGTTAGAAGATCCAGACCTTATTTTAGCTTTGAAGGTAGCAGTTGAACCTTGTAAGAATCTTTTGCTTAGGTTTTTTTCACAGACCTCTACACATGAGATTCACATTCGCATCATCTAGATGTTCAATGTGTACTTCACTTGTCAAAAAAGATAGCAATGTTCTTCCTTTGACGCCGATTCATTTATCTTTATCGGCACCGGACATCATTCGAAAAAAGCCGCTGTAAATTTTTTCAAAAAGAATTTGCCGATACATTTGGAACATTTCCTGTCATCGGTAAGTTTTACTCTCAAAAGGTGTGTGAAAAAGTGGCAAGCTTGGTTTTCAAACAAATTGAGGAACTTGCATTTTCTAGTTACATTTTAAGCCTGTGGTTTTATGTAACTTAGATGTATGTTTAACTGTAGGTACCACACAATGAACATGTTCTGAGTTTATATATTTGCGACGAAGCACGTTTGTGACCAACTCGTGAATTCTGAACAAGGTAGGTCGAGCCCACATAAGTGGTTTTGGACACGAGCTTGCCACATGTTGTGTCTATTGTTGAGTCAGAAAATGTTACATGCTTTTTCCATAGCGCGGACAAGGCTTTAGATTTCGATGTAAGACAGACAGCCTAAACTTATCTTCATAAATATATGTTTCATAGAACGACTGATGAAGAAGGTAAATAAATGACAAAGTGATAAAAGATAGTGCGAAATGAGTATATTAGAGGCAGTTTGAAAGTTGCGCCAGTGACATAAGTTGAAAGGAAAACTTTTGTCCTGGTATGGTCATGTGATGAGGAGGGATAAAACACATGTTACTAAAAGAGTTATGAATATGTGGATGGATGGAGAGGCAGGGGATGGCCAAAGAAAAGATGGATGGACTGTGTGAGGAGTAAAATCAAACAAAAGAGAGTCAGTGATAGCGTGACGGGGGCCAGGACGGTATGGAAGAAGAAAACGTGTTGCGCCGACCATAAATAGCATTGTGTAAGGGCAGGAAGAAAAAGGAGAGTACGACGGATGTTTCAAACGTAACCCAAGTTTAAGTCAAGCCGAACTCTCCGACATAATCTGTCTTAATTCAGAACATTTTGAACTTGTAACTCAAATCACGGACCTGTAGTGCGTAACCACCCTAAGGCCTATCCTGATTGAGAAACGCAATTTTAATTACGTTGATAGGCGATAACATGCACGATAAGATTGGCGCTTGAAATTTTCGTAGAAAATATTCTACGAAAATTTCAAGCGCAAATCTTCGAATTGCACTGTGAATGTAGTTGAAATTTAATTTAGTAAAAATCGCGAATGTGATTTAAATCGAATCGCGTCGAAACATTAGGTAGGTCGCTAAGGAGTATTTTAGTCCCTTGCCTTGCATTATCACTTTGCACACAATCCATCCATCCTCATCTATGTATTTTCTGGATGACGTCACAAAACAGTAACGTTAATAGATATGTATTTTGACTGCTTCAGTTAACTAAGTTTGGTTAACTACTAAGTTTTTTAAACCGACACTGTATTTCATCTGTCTAGCATTTCACACATCCGGCTCTCGCCAAGGTCTTCCAACATTTTTGAGATGGTAAATATTAAAATAATATTCCATGTTTTAATTTCAAATGCTAATGAAATCTTAAATTTGTTATGTAAGGCTAGCCAGTCAATAGAGCCTGGTTTCGCGGCAACCGAAGCATAGTGCAAATTTTCGCTGCTTGATTTTGACTGCCTGGCCTTTTGAGGACTATGTTGTAGTCGCCACCAGTCTAACCGAATGCAGCAGGATATAAGTATTCCACATGGCGAGACAGCTTACTATCTAAACCAGCTACAGGGTTGCACGGTACCGTACCCCATTTTCTTGTACACACATTTTACAACTTGTTTTCGTACGTAAATAGCTACATTAGTTATAAAACTGCGTCGCAGCTATTAACGCCCTCCTCCAAGAGGGAGACGACAGCGTTCCAGAATACAGTGGGGTTAAAAAAGAACAATAAAAATATTACAAAATTAAAATATAAAAAAATAAGATAGTAAAAATTAAATAGTATGCAATTTAAATAGTGTATGTGGGAGTATTGTAAGTGATGTAGTGCGTGTCTGTGGGGTGTAAGTGTAGAGTGTTCTTGTGGAAACTCTCCACGAGCAGAGTCTACGCTACGTTTATTTGGTATAAATGTCAACGGAATAAAGATCTTTAGATCAGATCTTTTTTTTCTAAATTCTCCAATTCTTCGTATGTGAGAGAGCATTTCGCAGAGTACATGTTAATGATAATAAATTGATAAATAGTTAGCACTTTGTTTACTTTATTATAAAGCATAGGACTGCAACAAATACTTTATTATAAAGCATAGGACTGCAACAAATGAACTGCCGGCGGGCAATTTCCAATTTAACAACTGATGCCGGGCAGACTCTGTCAGTTCTACGTCTTTGTCTTCTAAGCTCAGGTACAAAAGACAATTTTGAATGTTGCCGCAATAGTTCAAAGAGCATCTGACTACCCGTGAAGATTGTCAGAGATCAACGCCCTTACGTGTTTTGTGTCCGGGGCACGGAGCGATCTCATTGTGTAACGTATGGTTGCCCATCTACGGACTGACCTCGGCAAGCATAACTTAATCTTCTATCGACCCGTGCGGTGGTTTTTATTTACCCACGAGCCCCGGCTGCTGAACGCGTTCCAAACGGTGACAATGAGCTGTTGTGATATAGTGTCAAATTAATTAAATTAGGCCCACTTGCGCCAAAAGCTTAACTCAGAGCTAGTATGCGTTTCGACGGCGCGGCCGCGGCGATATAAAAAAAACTATGCCAAGATTTTGTTAAAATTTGTAAATGTAGATTCCCAAAACCATGAATTTGTCAAAGTTATTTGTTATTCCCAAAACCATAAAAGAGACTTATATCGTTGATTTTAAACAGTTTGATCGCTTTGAACTTCCAGCGGTCATTCCAGTAATTGGGCAATCGTTGAACTAATTTTAATGATTTGTTTAATAACAAGATAAGTGCACGATGCCGAAGTTATTATGACTTTTGCAAAAATTGCGAACTGCCATAAAAAACTATCATTCCTCAGAATACGGAAGAGTTTAAAAAATCCTTCCTTGTAATAATCTTTATTTTGAACACAAGTTCATTAATATATCACAAGATAGAAGGCGTTAGTAAAGTTGTTAGATATATAAAACAAAATAATCTTCTCTTCTTAGCGGTTAGATGGATAATACAATTTTTATGTTATGTTTGGTGCAATATTCAGCTATGGTGAAACCGTTCGCAGACGCAGTCATAAGATCAGGACCTGCCGCATGCCCTTGGCTGGCATGCGGTACAGGACGAAAGGTAGGCCATGGTTTTCGGATAGACGCCGCACAAACACTAGACATCGAGAACCCTCTGAGAATCCGAGAACCCCACCTATGGAGGTCGTCTTTGCTACAGTCGACCTGAGTGCGGAGTCTATTTTGAATTTTCCAGGACGGCCATGGCAATGTGTGCCCAGGTGGAAGGCTATACGATGGCTCGATGAAATGGTCAGGAGGGTTCACCTTTTCAGGCCAAAGTTCGCATCTCTCGGAGGTGGTGTACAATAAAGGGGCTACGTATCTTGCATGCCAACGTTCTGAGGACATCGTTCGTGCTACCACAGACCCTGCTCATCATTGATGTGTTACAATGTTTTTATTATAGATAGGCCTCACGCTGGACCACTATCCTGATGGTAAGCGATGACCTATCTCTTAAAGTAGAGTTCACATATTCTTAACTCGAAACATTCGATTCAGAATGCTGCCTACTGCTTTATGCCATAGGGCATAAAGTCTAGTATGTCATAGACTACAGATATTTTACTACTACGTACCTTTAGATTCTTCTAGAGTCTAGTATAGCTTGGTGCCTCAAAGCCTTGTGGCTAACGTCCAACAAGCCCTCAAGATTCAACCCAAGTCATTAGTCTGCATCGTTTTGTTTAATTGGCAGTATATACATAAATATACTTACCATTCTATGCGCGTTTATTGTGTTCAATCTATTCAACGAGTGTTATAATGGGACTTTACCCATTGCGATATTTTATAGCTTGTTTTATTCAGTATCTACACACGTACAGTATTGTTAAGTAAGGAACAGATATTGCTTAATTTTCAAGGTCACGACCAAGGAGACGAAGCTCTAATACATAAACATAACATAACATCACGCCTGTAATCCCCGAGACCGAGAGGTTAGGTAGAGTTGCACCTAATGCAGACTACATTTTGCCAGTTATCATTAAGTCGCATGTAATCGGGGGCGTGACTATTGCCATCTACCGGGCACAAATCTAGACTCCGGACTGCTACTGGGGAATTCTAGATGGAAAAATACAATGACGCTTTGCCTGACCCTGGCATCGAACTCAGGACCTCATGGTCAGCATTAGCGCTTGCGACCTCCATACCAACGGGACAGAACCTACTATACAAATAAGTCGTATCTTAATTGAATCTAATATATTATAGCATACGTATTTACGTAATGTCGTTGTTTACGAAGTTTTAATAAGTCCATTTGTAAGTGGGTCTGCCTAACGTGAAGAGTCGCGAATGTAAGGTGCGCTAGCGCCTGGGCCGCTAAAATGGCGCTCGCTTAACTTCTAATTGAATAAGCCATAAGTCATTTGTTTAACATAGGTACAATAATAATGGTATATACAGGTAATAAAGAGTGCGCTATGGTATGCTAGACGGCGTACAAATGTTTGTAATTAATTTAAAAATCAAGCCAGCCAAACCTTAATAATTAAATAAAATAAGCCTGGACAATAAAACAATAATAATAAAGAATTGCATAGTACAAATTAATTAATAATAAATATCAATAGCAATCAATGTCAATAAAAAGAGAAAAAAAATGCATTACTAGTTACAAAGTGATTCGTGTGAAAAATCTGGGGGGTGACCATAAGCTCTTAGAGCGGTATCAATTTGATATCGAGTAAGTGACAGATGTATACAAGTCATATACATCTGTCCCTTATTCGATCTCAAATTGATACCGCTCTAAGAGCTTATGGTCAACACCCTGTTGACGTTTATTTTTTATTACGTTTTTGTGTAGTTTAGGAGCTCGCGGCTAAATAATAACAGTTTATTTCAACTAAACCATTAAGGTACTTTTGAATTTTCAGCAAAAATAAAACAAAAATGAAGCTAGTTGCACATTCGCAAGCGTCGGTATGTATATATTCTATGGAGAAGAATATACAAGAAACTCCAAGGACACTCTTTTTTACCAATAAGTTTTAGTTACAAGTATTTACTTTCATCATTATTGTTTGAATATTACGTATACATGAGAACGATGCAAAAAGACGTGCACGTAAAAACGTCTAGAGTAAGATAAACAACATCGAAATACAATAATTAATTAAAAGCAGGCCGAGGCAAACAAGTTATGATCAACCCCATCTGATGGCGCCCGTTCACGAACATGACGCATGGATTGGCACCACTCAGCTTAACCATCATGAAGGGAACCGAATGATCCAACACATCTGCCACCATCATAGAGATACATAGTCAGATTCTTCCGTGCCTCGGAAATCACGTTAAGCCGTTGGTCCCGAAAATCTATAACAGTCGTTACGTTAGACTGAAGCTTTAAAATCTGACACCAGTCTTGCAAAGGAGCACCGGGTTACCCAGTAACTGGGTTGTGTAGATCAAATAGGCATTCGCTCCATGTAGAATATTTGTACTTAGACTATTAGCCGGCACCAACATAGTTGGAAAAAGGCTTGACACATTGATTTGTTTTTTGTCTAGTTTTTATCAGTACACCCGTACTCATACAAAATGGGTGATAAAACAAAAACCTGTTCGTTTACGCTTATTACTTTTCAAGTTTTTTTGAATAATTTACATCTGGTTTCGTGATGAGTACTCAAGCTGGTTTCTGACACGTTTAACTTTTTTTTGTACATACATTAATTTATTATTATTACGTGTTATTATATCATTATTGGACATTAACATTCGGATTATATTTTGTAATTATATGTCGGCGTTTTGAAGGTTATGTTCGATAAAATGAACTTTGTCCAAAATTTTGCTTTTGCAGTTTGCAATATGGGTAAAATGGTTTATTAATGGTTAATCCATATAAATTGTGTTGGCCTAGATATAGTAAGTTGTAATTTAAAACTATTCGGTGTGTCAGTTAATTGCCTTTATTTATATTTTTAGCGTCAAACTATAACTTTTGCATGCCTCTTGGTAAAATATGGCCGAACCTACTTTTTATCTGTTTATCATCATTTACTGTACCCATATTTGCAAAATAAAGAATTACCTACTTACTTACTTACTTACTTAATGGGTGTATAAAAAACATGGCAACCTGGAGATCTCTAGGTATCTCCAGAAAATTACGTTAATATTATATTTTTTTAAGATTTACTTTAAAAACAAAAAGAAAGATAAATTCATTCAATCATTCCCGCCCAAACTGTTGAGTAGCTAGAAGCATTGAATTTTACACAAGAATACCTTACATAGCAATAGTACAAAGTAAGGATTTGGGATTTTTTTTGATTTTACTAACTATTTAATAAATTCCGTTAAAGGATGCATTTCATAAACCCATCATTATAGCCGAAACACGTTCACTGTTGAAAATAATTTGGGTGCTATGTTCAACGGTGAACGTGTGTGTGTGTCGCAAAATTGACCGATTCCGTGCGTATCTCATCTAGCAGATTCCCGCAACCTTCATCAGGTCATCAGTCCGCGTATTGGAAGGCCTTCCAGCGCAACGTCTTCCGAAACCCCCTATGGGTTTGCATATTGTAAGGCATAGCAAACTCTCACCACTTCAACATTTTCCCACACTGTCCACAGCAGCATAGTAGTGCTTCTCCCCCGTGGTAATCCCGTGTACCGCGGGTTTTCCTACGAGCGCGTGCGCACCGCACCGACGCGTTGCGCGCTGCAACGTGATGCAAGCGGCCGTTGACCCCAGATACGCACTGATATCACTTGCAGCCGAGCCAAGTACTGCATATTATCAGTAGGTAGGTTGTGTGGTAAGTACTTAGGCTTGGTTTGTTTTTAAGCGGGTTTGCATTGTTTACAAGCCTATATTTTGTGAATGTTGATGTGTCGATCTTATTGACACATTATACTTGGCTGCAAGAAATTTTTGAAGTGTGGCTTCTTATCCTTATGAAATATGTGCCATCATCATCATATCAGCAAAAAGACGTCTACTGCTGAAGCTATGTCTAGCAGTGGACGTATTTCCTGTCTTTCGCCTATGCCTTCCCCAAGCGTAGCCACGCTGATCGGTCCTGTGTGTCGCATCCTCCGGACCATGAAAGATGTATAGAAATAATGCAACAGACAACAATGAAATAGAAAAGTTAGAAGCTGATTAGACTAGAGAGAAAAGAGAAAAAAAAACGCTTTTGGTTAGTACCTAATGAAAACTGATGGAATCATCATCATTTAGGTACCTACCAAACCAATACTCTACAATGGACCAATATCTTGGTAATACAACGCGATACGAGGCGTAATTGTAACAACTGAAAACAGCTGCTTCAAAGCTAATATATTCGTATAATTTTAAATAGGGAACAGCCATTAGCTATTTATCAATGGGATCGGATTATTTTCTTTGGTGATTTTAGGGTTGGTTTAATAATAAACGATGGTTCATCCTAATGAAATTTCTACCTCATATGACCCTTTTAAGGTTTTCAGTTATTTCAATTACCATATGGACTAACAGACGTACGGCGATGCGCTATCGGTACATGGTGGACATCCCACCCATACGCACCAAAAGTTTTGGGAATACTTTTATTAAGCGTATAGCTAAAGAGTGACATTTCCGATAGCTACAATCTAGGGTTCTTTAAGATGACGACAGTCGCCAACGACCTTGAGGGCACAAATTCGCACTTGTTTCACACCCGCGTGACCCAAAATTCAGTCGTTTTTGTACTTTCCTTATTATTCTATGACTTGAAATGAAAAACCTTACATTAAGAATGTAGCTAATTAAATTTCATTAAAATAAAATGGTTTTGGTGTGATTGTCATTTTTTAGTCCGTGTTAGACATTATTTAAAAAATGAATTACACTATGTTAGACGAATAAAACTCTAAATAAAAAAAATGGTCTAGTGTCAATGCAACATATATTTTTCCCAAAAAATTACGACTAGCCGTTTAGACGTGATTCTCATTTTAAAATCAGCTGCTGAGCGGTATCTGCGCCTTAAGTCAAGAGTGAATAGTTTAATTTTAGACAAGCGTGCTTCACCGTCGACCATATCATCCTTATTATCAGGTGAGAAAATGGTCAAGCACGAGCCTATAAACAATAAAAAAAAAACCATTTAGATGTAACAATATTTGTACAGGTAGATAAATGGCAATAAGCTCGGCTCCTACTACATGGGATTTGAACATAACTGGTGAAATTTTGCTGAAGGTACAGTAGATGCAGCTCTGCCTAGCCCTATGAGGAATACGGGCGTGATGTTATGATATATTATAGCAAAGGGTAGACCGGTACCTATTACATATCAATAATATGTACCGGTCTACTCATTGCTACGAATTAAATAGCCTTTTACCCGAATGTGCGACGCAAAGGAGGGTAATGTGTTTACCAGTCTATGTATGTTTGTTCCTATGTGGCGTTCTAGAGGCCAAACGCGTTGGCCGATTTTGGTTATCTGTTAAACTGGTTAAACTTGCGAGTGTCACTGGCTACATTAAGTTGGAAAAAAAGAAAAATGGCGGCTTTTGGGCGCTATATTGTGGGGTTGTCAATTTTTTGTTCTGCCATATCCATCGTGTGGGGTATCAAAATGAAGGGTTTTAAGAGGTGGTTAGAAAAATATAAAACCTATATGTTTAAAAGTAATTCGAGAAAAAAAATATAACTTCAAACTAAAAGAACCAAATACAAAGAAATCAAAAGACCGACTGCTTATCGCGATCATATCCTCCAGCAGTCGGGATTTAGATTTTTTTAATTAACGTTTTTTTGTTACATACATACATACATACATAAACTCACGCCTTTTTCCCATGGGGGTAGGCAGAAACTACAGAACGCCACCTGCTACGATCCTTACATACTTCTTTTGTTTTTTTGTTAGTAAAAATATTATGTGAAACCACCAGCTGAAGAAGAACAATAGTCTTACGTAGAACACGTCATCTTTCAACAGTTACACGTGAACCGGGAAAACACTTGGGCGGAAAATATTCATCACAATAAAACAAATTTTCCTTACGTGATTGTACGGAGACACACCTACTAACACTTTGTCATCATACACAGTTGGACAAAACAATAACTGCTTGAAATCCCTGAAAAGTTTGTGAGCAGTCATACATACGCAATTTATAGTGGTTGGGTATTTGTTTAAGAGGAAATATGGGCAGAGAGCGCCGACTGAACTTCCTTAGTCAAAAGTCATAATTCGAGGTTTGGCTCTCGTCTGTTTCCTCCTCCAGTAATGGAGCAATTTAAAAGACATGTCTGTAAACGCATCCACGATACAGGAGAAGTTCCTGGTGTGGGGGAAGAAGACAATGATGCTGACCTCAAATAAATTTGCGATGATTTTTTGACACTATAGCTCCATCCACCGTCGCTATCAACGCACTCGTGGTGACCAATTCTGGATTGGACTTCCTTCCTTCTTCCTTTCTTTTGGAATGTTAGAATGTTTGCAGTTCTGTGAGAAGGAAGAGTCGAAGGTTTAACTTAATTTACTATAGCTCAATCACTCTTTAATAGTCTTAATGTTCTGGGACACAGAATACTTCTGTGAGAGGGAACGAGGGCCCTTTTTTGGTGCCAGTACACATGCTGGTTTCCTCACGATGTTTTTTTTCACCGTTTTGAAAGCAGTGGTGATGAAAACATTTACACACAGTAAAGCGCTTGCCTGGGTTCGAACCTACGATACGTAAGTCGAGGCCGTATACTACTGGGCCGCCACGCTATGACGAAGACTATTCTTCAGATGAATTGGAATATTGGTAGGATGTTGATAACTTCTACACACTTATTACTACCTGGCATGTCCATCCTGCAGGTGAAAGCTTCACTTGCGATTCCTCCGGCGTCACTCGTTAAATTAACTTTTACTTTTACTTCGGTTTCTCTTGTAAGCCTTCAGCGCTAAATACTAGTTGGGCGAAGTTCCAACTTTTCTATTAATGTGTTTCACATGTAGAATATAGATTTACTTAGAAAATACATTAATGGAATAAATAACATTTGTCTTTTGCATGCTGCAACCAGATATAACTTAAAAGATGTGAATTTATTTAACTATTTATATTTAAATATTATAAAGAGGAAAGATTTTTTAGTTTGTTTGTTTGTTTGTACCGAATAGGCTCCGAAACTACTGCACCGATTTAAAAAAAAAGATATACCTACATTCAGAGCGGTGTCTGAATAGAGCTCGGCCAAGCCTTCGGTGAATAACAAAATGTTTAATGACAGCAATTTATTAATCATCATCATCATCTTTTAATGTTCCCACTGCTGGGACACAGGCCTTCTCTCTGTGAGTGGGAATGGGCCGTAATCCACCACGCGGGTCCTGTGTGGGTTAGTGGATGTCACATATCTTTGAATTTTTGGTTCTAGCACATGCCGGTTTCCTCACGATGTTTTTCTTCAGCGTTTTGACAGCAGTGCTGATGAAATAATTTACACAAAGTAAAGTGCCTGGCTGGGTTCAAACCCACGACGTACAAGTTGTAAGTCGAAGCCGTTACCACTGGGCCACCACTGCACTAATTATAACCTAAGTAATATTGGCACCCTAGTGTGAATGATCATAAACTTGAGATAAATCACTTTATTGCCCGCTATAACTATTTACCATTAACGGTAGGTACTTATTAGCATACTCAGGGGTTCACAGGTCTTAGGATGCCATCGAAAAATATCTTTAAGTTTTATTGTAGTAATTCAATTTATCTTTATTTTGTTTTACAGCTGTTTACCAGTATTTTACACAGGGCACTGAGCAACTGCCTATCTAACCACCACAACCCAGTAACTGGGTATACCGCTACCCCTTGTCAAGACTGTTGGTGTTAGATTGCCTGGCTTCTGACAACATGTGACGCCTTTCTTTTTGTGACAATCCCACCGCACTATTCCTAAACCACTGCAACTACTGAAAGCCAGAATAAACAGTGGCGACCACCAGAAAAGCGCCGAGACAATGAAGCTCGACGAAGTCCCGGAAAATGAATTTAACTGTCTTGGATCCCGCAACGAAATTAATCAGAAAAGAATAACGGAGGAGTAGGAAAAATATAAAATGTCCACTTCCCTCTATATCAAGCAGGAGACAGAACAAACAAGGCCAATGGGCACAAGGTCGTTTACAACTGGGATAAGCCCAGTTGCCAGCACCACGGAAGATAATTATCATTCATGTTACCATGAGCTGATATATTTTATGTGACATGTGACTGTCAAACATCTACAAATGTCAGCCGGAGAAACGGCTTAGCATATTTTCCGAGGCGTGGAGGAATCTCGGCTTAGCGTGCTTTCCGAGGCGTGGCGGAATCTCGGTATGTTCAGATAGTCACCCATCCACGAACCGACCTCAGCAAGCGTTGCTTAACCTTGAAGATCACCCGTGTGGCTGGTATTATTTAGCCAGGTGCTCCGCTCTGAGCCTTATTGTAGTAGCATATTTAGATAAGAAATGGTCTATGTGAATCAGGATTTTGTTCGCTCGTGGTTTTTGGGTCATTTTTATCATCTGCCTATTTTTACTTTATCCTCTTGCGCAAATGCACCTAAATAAAACTAATGACGTATTCCGTAGACCAAGTCTTGCGTCTGAATAACTGGTTTGATTTCACTTTTTTAGTCTAATCCATTCTTCTGTGACGTCTCGCCATGAATTATTTGTACGCTACGTCAAACACCGGCATGCCATAGCCTGTGTGACGTAGATGACTTAATGCTATGCTGAGGGCTCCTACGTAGAGATGCCAACTCTCTGACGTTATCGCTGCATACGAGGCCAATAAAAATTTAAATAAAATATTGATACGATAAATAAACGAGATTATAAAATAATAAAAGATGGTGGCGCATTGATTTAATTACACGTAGAAACAAGTTTTGGATTTTGAATTGTTGTTATTGAAATTTTAATATTTGTGTTTGGGTTTTTGCCTTGCATTTTAATGAATTGTAATTTTTATTTTGCAAAAATTATCGTAGCTCGTTTTCATTTTACTATATTTCACCTCGGAATGTCCACTCCTATTTCGCTACCAAGTAAGTTTTCTGATTTAGAGTTTGAACATATAGATTTAACAACGGAAGAACTAATGGGTCGCAAAATTAAAGTTTATTAATATGAGGCACTTGTGACCAACTTAGTCGTATCCTTGCAACGCATGGGTGCTGTATTCCGTTTTTGTTTCGTCTCGGAGTACCTATGTCACCCCGCGGGGTAACATAGGGGGAGGGGGGTCCTATTCTATTATTTTCTACTTTTGTCAACATTTGATGTTAAAACAGTGCTCATCGTCAGCCTAATTAAAATTAATGATTTTTGATTTTGACTTTAACTGAAGCCAAAACAACTGACTGAAGCATAAAGCCATGAAAACATGTAACGTAATTACGCTTATTCAGTTAAATAGGTATTAAATAAACTAGCCAAGTGCGAGCCGGACTCACGCATGATGGGTTCCGTATCATTATCGCAAAAAACGGCAAAAATAAAACACGTTTGTTTAAAGAGTTGTTAGTAGTTGTTGTTATAGCGGCAATAGAAATCTGTGAAAATTTCAACTGTCTATCTATCGCGGTTCACGAGATACAGCCTGGTGACAGACAGACAGACAGACAGACGGACCGCGAAGTCTTAGTAGTAGGGTCCCGTTTCTACCCTTTGGGTACGGAACCCTAAAAATTGACCAAGTGCGAGTCTGACTTGCGCACAGAGGGTTCCGCATAAACAGCTACATTCACCAAAAGAAATAAGGTATCATACACTAATGTTCATAAACAATGAAAGCACCGAACATTGCTCTAACGAAGGGACAAACTTAACTTTGCCGTTCGAAAACTGTGTGGACAACAGTTACAACATCAATTTACTACATTTTTACTTTTCCAAATACATTTTATAAGTTGGTCGACTATAACTCGTAAACTTGTAAAACCTACTTATCTGTGATAGTTTTCCTTTTAATTTTGTTATATACTACTGCCGTGATTTTTTTCACATAGCCAAAAGCCACCATTTAGCTGGCAGGGATAGCTTGACTCTAACATAAATTAGCCATTTAAAGCTTATAATATTTTTGAATGGCCTATCCAACGATACCCCAATCCATAGGACAAACGAAAACAAAAACATCCCCACTTCAATATGTACAGGAGGTATACTAAAAATACATATATAAAATATATAAAAATATATTCTGGCCTCGACGTGAACAAGGCTAGCGGCCCTGACGGAATACCAGCAATTGTTCTTAGAACCTGTGCGCCTGAACTGTCTCCGATCTTGACACGCCTATTCCGCCTTTCGTATCATCTGCCTAGCCTTTGCCCAAATATATTGGGGTCGGCTTCCTGTCTTACCGGATTCAGCTAAGTACCAGTGTTTTACATGGAGTGACTGCCTATCTGACCTCCACAACCCAGTTACTGGGTAACACGCTACCCCTTGGCAAGACTGGTGTCAGATCTCAAGCTTCTGACTACTCGTAACGACTGTCAAAGATCTTCAAATGACAGCCGGGACCAACGGCTTAACGTGCTTTCCGAGGCACGGAGGAAACTCGGTATGTTGAAATGGTCACCTAACCACGGACCGACCTCGTCAAGCGATGCTTAACCTTGATGATCGACCCGTGCGGCTGTTATTATTTAGCCACGAGCTCCTCCGTCTTTCGTATGAGGCTGGAAAAGTGCCGAATGCTTGGAAGCAGGCTAACGTACAGCCCGTGCCCCAGAATGGCAGCCGAGCTGACCCGGCCAACTACAGACCCATATCTGTAACCTCCATACTCTGTAAGAGTATGGAACGCGTACTCAATATTAAGCTCCTGGCATACCTAGAAACTAACGATATCCTGAGTGACCGCCAATACGGCTTTCGCCGAAACCGGTCTACTGGGGATCTTCTAGCGTATGCCATTCACATCTGGAGTGAGGCCATCGAGAGGCATGGGGAAGCGCTTGCCATCTCCCTCGACATCTCGAAGGCTTTTGATAGGGTCTGGCACGAAAGCCTTATTGGTAAGCTTCCTTCATTCGGTTTGCCCGGTGGTCTGTATGATTGGATTGCAGACTTCCTGAGAGATCGGTCCATTCGAGTGGTTATCGATGGCTGCTCGTGGGACCACTTGGATATTAATGCCGGTGTCCCTCAGGGGTCACTACTCTCTGCAACTTTATTCTTGCTGCACATTAACGATCTGCTAAAACCCCGTTATTGGGTATGCAGACAACAGCACTGTTGCTGAAAGATACTTTTCCAACGCTCGTACTACCGGACCTCAGATCCAGTCTCTCCGGGAGGCCATGGTGGAGCGCTTGAACCTGTCCTTGCAGGCAGTCTCCGAATGGGGCGATGCCAATCTGGTCAGGTTTAATGCTGCTAAAACCCAGGCGTGTCTTTTTTCCGCTAAAAAGAGTCAATTTCACCCGGCTCCAACTTTCCGAAGTGTGACCGTGCCAATAACTGACCATCTTGAGCTTCTTGGCGTTACGTTGACATCGACTCTCAATTTTGACAAAGGCTCAGCTGGCTGCCAGAAAGCTGGGGATCCTTGCAAAGGTGAGAAGGTACTTCACGCCAGATCAGCTGCTCAGCTTGTATCAAGCGCAAGTTCGATCTTGCATGGAGTACTGTTCTCATCACTGGGATGGATCTGCCAAGTACCAGCTTGATGCACTGGAGTCGATCGAAAAGCGGGCCAAGAGGCTCATCGGCGATGAGGCATTGGTTAAGTCAAAGCTCCAGAGCCTTGACCATCGTCGCGGAGATGCCAGCTTGTCGGTTTTTTATCGATTACATTTTGGGGAGTGTGCGATGGAATTGCATGTTCTAATTCCGCCCAGTCTGTTTTCTCATCGGACTACCAGACGTACGGCGATGCGCCATCGGTACATGGTGGACATCCCACCTGTACGCACTAAACGTTTTGAGAATACTTTTATTATGCGTACAGCTAAGGAGTGGAATACCCTGCCGGAGTCTGTGTTTCCCGATAGCTACAACCTAGGGGTCTTTAAGTCAAGAGTGAATAGGTTACTTCTAGGCAAGCGTGCTCCATCATCGACCACATCATCGCTTACCATCAGGTGAGATGGTGGTTTTTTTATTATCATATTATGATAAAAAAAAAAACATAAATTTCATGGTTTTATTTTACCACTGTTTCGGCGTCATTAATATGTATCCTCCTACCGTCGTTTTTCTCATTACTGATCGTGGGGTGATGGGTCGTGACTCCCTCGCTACATCAGTTTCTCCCGTACGATTTCCCTCCATCTGCTGCGATCTTTAGCTTCATGAAGGGCATTGTGGAAGTTGATGTTCAGAGAAGATCGTATTTAGTCCGACTATCTCGTGGGACTGCGTCCTCTGGGACGTTTGCCATCTACCTTGCCTGTCACCATCAGCTGTTCAAGATTGTGACCCTCTTTACGAGCAATATGTCCGAAGAATTCTAGCACCCTACGAAGGCATATAGTGGAAAGTCTAGTTTTGACATTAAGCTTTCTCAAAATAGACACGTTGGTGCGAAAGGCGGTCCATGGAATCTGTAGCATTTTTCTCCAGATCCACATTTCAAAGGCGTCTATTCGGTCTCTGTCGGCCTTTTTCAGTGTACAGGTCTCCGCTCCATAACTGAATATGGAGAAAACTAGCGAAGTCACCAATTTGGTTTTAGTTCTCCGCGTGATGTTACGGTCTCTCCATATCCTATGCAACTGGGACATTGCATTTTTGGCCATCCCTATACGACTCCTTATCTCGTTTTCGCATGATCCTGTGTTATTAATGCTAGACCCTAGGTAGACGAAGTCGCTCACAATGTCAACCCAAGTAACACAGGAAGCATTTTAACATACGAATAGTAAACTTATGTAGAACTTAAGGTCCGTATAAACTCTTATATAAGCTCACCGAGCATCCTGATTCTTTATATTGGCATTTTTAAACCATTATGATGCTTTACACTGTATAACGTTTGGATATGGCATATCAAAATTCTTTTGTAAAGCCTTTAGTTTTAGTGCAGCAAACCACAACGCAGCTGTAAAGCTTTCAGATGTTTTTAAAGCATTTGGAATTACAATAGCATTTTTAAGTAGTAAATAAATGCTTAATGCTGTTTAATAGCATATACATGAACCATTATAATGCCACGTAAATCCGCTATACAGCATTCAGCTGTTTTTAGTGCCTTTGGGTTTACAATAGCATTTTTAAGCAGGAAGATAATGCCTAATGCTGCTTAATAGCATAAACTTGTGCCATTATAATGCACCATAAATCCGTTATACAGCTTTGAGCTATTTTTGGTGCCCTTTGTTGTTTAATAGCACTTTTAAGTGGTTGTAAAAGCCTAGACCTGCTGAGCAGCATAAACGTGAATCAATATAATGCTAGCATTTTTAAAGATCAACTGAGTTCTGTTGTAAAGCTGGCAGCTCTTTAATCAAATACACGTGAGTTATTGTAATGCGTAAAGCTGTATATAGGTTCATTTTTACTAAATTCGTAAAACCATTTGTCGGCCATATTGAGGAAAAGCACAACATGGCTTATAAACATGCTTTTTTTTGTTGAAGGCACCATAATTATTTTTATAAGCCACGCACAGGCATATGGAGATCATGCGTTCAGAAAGCTATTTTATCAGCAGACTGTTGACAAACGGATACAAATTGTAGAAAAAAACTGAAACAGGTTTTTTTGTTTTGCTCAAGGATCCCCAAAATTGCGTTCAAGTAATAGCACTATTTCAGTCTGCATCAAGTCTACTGATATACTGGTGAACCCATATAGAACTACTTTACAGACAATGGCACTACAGTGGTTCATAAAAAGTCTTCTCTCTGGTCTCTGGCTTAACAATTGTTCACGTGTTAGTATTTATACTGCTGGCGGCATTAATTAGCCATTATAAAGGCTCACCGGGCAGCCACAGACCGACACCATTTTGTAAATATTTTATATCCAAAATGTATTATCATTCGGACCTATATATCAAAGCAATAGGCCTTTATAGTAATAAAATAACTTAATTTAATACTGTCCAACCAATACTATTATGCTAATTGAGCAAAATTCGTTCTATACTAGGAATACACAATTGTTTTGGATATTTCACACATATATTTATATAACATTTTTTAATAAAACCACAAAATATCGAAGGCGCGTGAAAATTTTAAATGAAACTAATATACACATTTACAGTAAACTACTTTGCGCAGTAATATCTTAAGGCATGAAATAACAAAAGAGTCAAAAACTTAAACAGTATTATACATTTTGTTTTGATGCAAAACAAATATGGTGTTCCTCCCACAGTTTTGACCCTGTTCGTCCATATTATATTGCGAGACCAAGTAGTTAATTTACAACGATAATTTATTATAACATTTGTACCGTGGTATTAGAGATGTTTTTGCAATAATGTAGGGTTTAATTAAGATCTAACTGTGAACACTTAAATAGCTCCAATAATTCTTTTACTCCATTCTAATGCTAGTCTAATGCTTTTGTAATGCAATTAACATCTCCATTATCAATAATATTGCTAGTATAATGCTTCTGTAATGCGATTGGTAACTTCATTGACCGTACTATAGCTTATTTAATGCGATGGGCAACTTGATTGACCACAATAATGCTAATATAATGCGCCTGTAATGCAATTAAACAACTCTTGTGAACGTATTTAGGATCTAAAGCCGTATAATTTGTGCCCAAATAAGAATTACAGTAGCCGTATAATCGTTTGTAATGCTACTATAGAACTAACTCAAAATGCGAAAACGATACAGAAATGCTGTAAATCAACCGTTATACTGCTTTGATGTGTTACTTGGGAAGGTTCAGCGTTCCCGGTAGTTCAAGGCTGTTGGTGCAATCAATACTTTGGTTTTGCTATGGTTGATTTTAAACCCAACAGCAAACTGATGTTCTCAATCCGTGATATGTATATCCATGCCAAATTATATCTTTCGAGTACAAAAGTGTCTCTGAGCTAAGCTGCGGATGGACGGACAGACGGACATGGCGAAACTATAAGAGTTATTTATTGACTACGGAACCCTAAAAACAATCATCAAAGCACAACAGTGTGCTATGTAAATTAATCAATCACAATTATGTAGTATAATTACAAAGCATTCAATAGAAAAGAAAGAAAAGAAAAAGAAAGAAAATACATTTATTTGTCACAAGCCATAGCCAATAGGTATTAGGTTTAATAGGTATTTAGTGGTAGGTGCAATATTAAAATGCTAAGTGAAAATGCCTAAGGCATTAAGTACGCCTCTGTACATTTGTGTGCTTGAAGTATTTATAAATTTAGTAAATAAATAAATAGATCCAATTACTGCTGCATGAAAACAATCTTTATCTAGCGGCTTGACTCCCGTAGCTTAGTCCACTGAAACCAAGTTTTTTAAGAAAAGAAATTTTTCTGGTATGAAAAGTGGCCAAAGGCACTTAAGACACTTTTGTCGTGGTGGCCCAATGGCTAAGACTCTCATGTTTGAGGTCGTGGGTTGAAATCCGGGCAAGTATCAATGTGATAAACTTAGAAAGTACATATTCAATTCATATGTACTTTCTAAGTTTATCTTGGACATTGCTGACAACGGTGAAGGTTAATATCGTGAGAAAACCTGGACTTATAGTATGTTTAACATAAGTTTGTGCTCTAAACGAATAAAATAAAATAAATGAATAAAATTAAAGATAATGTGGAAAACTACTTCCAGAATGATCCGATATACTCTTACAAACATTTAGACACTTTTACCCCTTTATGAAACTAAAAAAAAAGTATTGACTAACAACAAAAAGCCAAAAAATAGCTTACGGGAGAATAGAACATTAAATACAATTACATAATGTTTATATTATGAATATTAACTAACTTATAAGGAAAATGTTTATTTACGTGAAAACTCAAAATACTGGCGGGTCAATTCTCCGCACTGGGTTCTCAATGGACGCAAGAAGATTGAGGAAAAATGCTTCATATCGCTGTAGTGATCTTAAATGACTGATTATTGCATGTGTCATGTGTATCTTAGATAATATGTTGATGAAGTTTAAAGAGCTTTTAATTTTGCTCATATTTTACCTTGTTACTACACTAGCTTTTCATACAGCTTTGCTTCTGTGATTTTTCTCACCGGAATCAAGCATAACCGGTCCATAGTTGATAATGAAAATTCTGTAAGTGAAAGTTTTCCTAATCGGAACAGCCGGTAACTGGTTCTCACAGGGCATGGTAACTTTAAAAGTAAATTATTTTTCTTTAAGCTCGTTGCCTCGCCTTTATGTCAGTGTTCTACATCTGACTGCGAATATGTACAATCTGCACATCATATCTTATGGCAGTGAATTCTTTGGTAAAATGAACGCAATATTATGTTGGATAATGTACAGGCTGCATCTTGAGTTGTTTACTATACGGACCTTGTGGAAACTAGAAAAAAAATCCGTGCGTTCAAGTTTTTGCCATACATTTTATTGGAATCAAATATAACAGCTCACAATGTTAGGACCTATTACTATTATTGATAATTTTTATTTGTGGTGCTATTATAGGCAACTGGGATAACCCAGTTGTAAACGACCCTTTGTGCCTATTGGCCTTGTTGGTTCTGTCTCCTGCTTGATATGGAGGGAAGTGGAAATTTGTATTTTTCCCGCTCCGCCGTTATTCTTTTCTGATTAATTTCGTTGCGGGATTCAAGACAGTTAAATTCATTCTCCAGGACTTCTTCGAGCCTCGGCGCTTTTCTTGTGGTCACCACTGTTGATTCTGGCTTTCAGGAGTTGCAATGGTTTGGGAATAGTACGGTGGGATTGTCAGAAAAAAAAAACATTGACACAGCTGGTCGATTCTGTAGACATCTCACCGTGATGGCTTACGTGAAGTGAGCTGGCATTCCGACTGACTCTCAACCAATACAAGGGATTGACAGAGAGTGCAACTGTGTTTACACACACTTGTGCATTATAATATCTAGTCTCCGCTGAGAGTGCCCAACGTATCCGGTATTCAGTCTGGAGGACTGTCTGGAGTCAAAGGTCAAACCGGCTCGAATCCTAATGAATATCCTTGAACGCTATGAAAACGAATCAATGAAGATCTTACTGCTTTTTCCTATAAGGAAGTTTCAGTAGATCGCATAACAACGGTAGTATTGTCTCCTCGGAGCAATTACATGAGCACTTCTCAATAACAATAATTACTTCAGATATTACCACAGACCAGAGTTACTCAACATGTTTAATTAACTGACAGAAGCGCAAATAAAGCTATGTGTATTAGCTGTGGCAAATAAGAGTAATATTTAGACAGCTAGCGTTCAAAAAATGTTAATATGCTGCGAATGAAAAGTGACTAAAATCCACTCCACAATTTTCGTCTGCTTTGTTTTTTGAGTTCTACATATTTTTATGTATACTTGGTTCTTGTCACAAGTTTTATCTTATAGTCCAATAACTCATTCAATTTCAATCACATCGTATTGGGGGTAGTATGAAACGATGAGAGAGTATGAGATCATGAACGTAGACTTGTGCATATCGTTGCTACGCAAGCAGTTTGGACATATTATCAGATTGAGCAAACTTCAGTTGCGTGGTCGCAATAGCATCATCAGCTCATAATGTCCCCAGTACTGGAATTGAGCTGTTTTCTCTTCGGGGGAGAGTAACTCGTGATCTACGACGAGGATGACCTGCTTCCTTCACCATTTTTAAGGTAGTGGTGGTGTAATATTTACATGAAGTAAAGTAAAGCCTATGGGTTCGAAATCGTAAGTTGCTGCTTTACCACTGGCCCACCATTGCTGCAATGATGTTTTAAACAGCTTTACAAATAAAAGTTTGACATACGCTGTCAGAATAGCCGGGACGTAAATGTTTCATAGCATGTAGCCACCGAGTCTAGCGGCTAGGTACCTACAGGGGGTAAGCTGAATCACTTGAAATATTCTGTATTACGTACATTGCGGTTTACTTTAACATTTAGGTACTTTAACACTTTGTTTGTTTATGCTCGTGTAATAGCTGTAGGCATGAACTGCCTTAGAAATAAACGATAGTAGTAAAATAAAACTAAGTATGTTATTAATGTTTATAGTTTTTAAAATTCGGTCATGAATGTCTGCAATCATGTGGTTTAATACGAAGAATAAGTGTCAGCTGATAGGAAAAGCCATTTTATTTAGAAGTTACTGGAAACATTTTTACATATGTATGTTCAGTTTAGAGATTATAATTAAAATGAATAAATATACTGTCATCATCTGCCTGGCCTAGGTCAGCCTCTAGTCTAACCGGATGCGGCTGTATACCTGTATTACAGTCGGAACGACTGCCTAATTGACCTCCACAACCCAATGTCAGTACGACTAGTTTATTACAAATGTAAGTAAATGCCTACTAGCCAAAACTCATCATCATCATATCAGCCGAAAGACGTCCTGTGCTGAACATTGGCCTCCCCCAAGCGTCGCCACATTGAGCGGTCCCGTGCGTCTCGCATCCAGCGAATTTCCGTAACCCTAACCAGCAGCCTAATTGTGTAAGTGAATTCTGCAAAGCAAACAATTCGATTCTTTCCCAAAAACGACTTTACGTATTAACATGCAATATGTAAAGTCGGTTTTGGGAAGGAATCGACTTGTTTGCTTTGCAGAATTCACTTACACAATTAGGCTGCAGGTCATCCGTTTACCTAGTAGGAGGGGAATTTAATTTCTATTTCCAGTAAACTAGAAGAACAGAAGGTTCAATAATAGCTAGCCGACTATAAATATTTCATTAATCAAATCAGTGCTAGAATAGAACCTGTGACAAGTAGTACAACAGCCCATCGCTCAACCACTGCGCTATTCGAGTCTCGTACTAATTTATAGTCCATTCTTCGTGAAATTTAGTCATGAACAGTTGTATGCAAAATATCTGTTCAACATACCACTAAAATTGCTTGGCAGTATAAATAGGTATTTCGGTAAATCCCCGACTGAATTCATTCACAAATTGAAGTATATAGGTAGGTCCGTAGTAACACTTTCGCTACCTAATCTAACCCTGCCTGTGTGCATAGTTAGTTACCGTGACGTCAAAGACGACGCATCTTTCATTCATCAATCCTTCATTCATCAATTCATTTTCCTTTATGTTGTGCAAATCCCTTCAATATTTGTAACTTCTACGATAGGTATAGTGGATTATATAAAAACTTAGGCGTATAAGAAACCTCAGAGCAGTGGTGGCTCAGTGGTAACGGCTTCGGCTTACATGGTCTTGGGTTAGAACCTAGGTAGGCACTTTAGTTGGTGTACATTATTTCATCACCATTGTTCTAAAACGGTAAAAGAAAACATCGTGAGGAAACCGGCATGTCCTAAAGGTTCGAAAACATGTGACATTCACCAACCCGCACAGCGCTCGCGTGGTGGATTAAGGCCCATCCCTTCTCTCGCAGGGTCCCAGCAGTGAGAATGTTGGATGGCTGATTATGCTATAAAAAGCCATAGCGCTGTGTGGTTTCTACAGTAATACTATCATCACGCTTTTTCTTCCGAAGGGGTTTGTAGAGGATTAGGTACATCACTTATGTTTCATCAGCCTTAGTAAAGGTCTATCTACAAATATCAGGGCAGTGCCCGGGACGTGCACGGGACGTGGACAGACCGTGCCCCGTCAGGGGCTCAAAAAAATATCGGTGGGTACATTTTATATGAACTCTTTTACACACGGTCCGTCCACGTCCCTGGCACGGCCCTGATATGTGTAGATAGACCTTTAATCTCTTATGGCTGTGAGTATTTTAATCATGTACCGAATACAACGCATTACACTGGGCTTTTACTGAGAATTTCTTAGTAAAAGTAATCGCACTAATACATTTTCATGTAAAATGTTGCCAAGACGAAACCATATAGCTCGTACTGTCAAAATGTTATCAGATCTCATGTAGAGCCAAGCTTCTAACTCTACAAGCCCTAACTTCACAAACTTAACCTTAGTCAAAATATGTGGCTTGGCCGTTTCACTTCTGCCCGCCTACTGCATGACATATTATAAATAAAAACTAAGTGTAGTATTTGGGTCACCAAGACACAGGCTGTGCCTAGTTTGGTACCCGTTGCTAAATTGTTATTGTCATTGTTAGTTTAACTTCTTAGCAGACTGTCTATTGTCATCGTGTTATAACTGTGCACGTTAAATGAATTAATTTAAATTTGATTAAGTCAGTGACTGGTGGAGGAGAGAGAGGAGGTCGTGGCTAAATAATAACAGCCGCACGGGTCGATCATCAAGGTTAAGCAACGCTTGACGAGGTCGGTCCGTGGATGGGAGACCATTTCAACATACCGAGTTTCCTCCGTGCCTCGGAAAGCACGTTAAGCCGTTGGTCCCGGCTGTCATTTGAAGATCTTTGACAGTCGTTACGGGTAGTCAGAAGCTTGATATCTGACGCCAGTCTTGCCAAGGGGTACCGTACGTGTAACCCAGTTACTGGGTTGTGGAGAGTGTCAGATAGGCAGTCGCTCCATGTAAAACACTGGTACTTAGCTGAATCCGGTAAGACTGGAAGCCGACCCCAATATAGTTGAGAAAAAGGCTAGGCAGATGAGATGAGTGACATAATCGGATTTTGTTTAGATGTCAATAAAATCTAAAGTATAAGAACTATGCAATCATATTCCTAGAATTTTGTTTATTTGGTATAATCCAAACCGAAGTTATGAGGGTTCAAAAAAACGACGAAGAGCTTCGAGAAAATGTAGGTTGCCCTTGCGCTTCGCTTAGCTCGTCTTGGCGGGGACACTGCTATGCCTCCAGATCCGATTGGTACCGGTATACCTTTCTACGACCTCAGACTTAACCCACAGCTGCAGCAACTAAACATTCATGATAAAAGCTACAGTTCTTACCACCTTAAAAAAAGAAGTAAAATACACACATAACTTTGCATAACATAGAGCAGTGGTGGCCCGGTGGTAACGGCCGCGACTTACAAGTTGTAGGTCGTGGGTTCAAGACCTGGCAGGCACTTTACTTTGTGTAAATTATTTCATCACCACTGCTCTTACATTAAAAGACTGATGATGATGATAACACACATAACATGATATCCCCTAAATTCCCCGGAGTGCTGGGCAAAGGCGCACTTATCACCAACATATTACAAAAAAAAACAACATAACTGGTTTAAGTTCCATGTATTAGAGGGCGAGCCTATTGCCATTAACCAGCCACAAGTCCAGACTCCGGGCTGCTACTGATAAATTTCAGATGGAAAGACTCAACACTTTGCCCGACACGGGCATCGAACGCAGGACCTCACGCTCAGGAAGCACTAGACCAAACTAGGCAATTTTTTTTGTAAATTTTCCTTTTTTCTATTTCGGAATATATACGTTGCTAGTGAGTTACTGAGAAGGTTTTCAGTAACACAATAAAAGTGCGAAGTATGAACTGTTTCAACTTCGGGGAATTTTCTATCACGAGGTTTTGAAACCGCCCAACTGTACACGTGACCTTTTCGATTTCATAATGATGGTACTTTTTGAGAATCTTGGGATCGACTGAGATTAGTTGGATGAAAAAATCTCGAAAAACGATTTGAAATATTCTGGAATCGCTGTCATGCAGTTAGAAGTAATCCAAGAAAAATCTTTTACTTTCAATCTGAAAAACGAAGATAATTGTTTTACATAGTTTTTTTTATTGACAATTAGCTCATGTTTGGCCACTATCTCATCTGATGGTAAGGGATGATGTGGTCGACGGTGCAGTATGTCAAGTCTCAAGTCAAGAGTGAGCAGTTAACTCATAGGAAATTTCATAGCTGTACGCACTTTGAAAGTAATACCAAAATATTTTTTGTTAAATATGTCCTGCGTTTTCGGAATCAAAGCAAGGTCCTCTCTCTCTAAATCACTTTACCAATGAGACACATGCCGGAAATAAAAAAATAAGAAAGTAGTTTAAAACTCCTTAAATTTTAAAACATAAAGGTAAGGCATAGGTAAATTCATATTAAAAATACTCATGGCTACTTGGCTACTTATTACTGCAAAGCACACCTCTAAACATTGTTATTTATTACTAAGAAATCACTCAGATAAATACTGCAGAGATCAAAGAGTGTGAACAGAATTATAATATTAATTGCATTAATGATAAAACTTGCATCACCCATATTGATAGCCATTCGTAGAACACTCGTAGCAGTTTGCTACGCTTTTTCGTAGCAAACACGTTTTGTAACTACGAAATAAGTGAAATTTTATAATATTAAAGATGGTTCAGGGTAGTTTGACATTATATTTTAATCCTGTTTTGACATTATTATATTTTATATCTGTTTGACATTATTTTTAAAACTTATGGATATTATATTTAAAACTGTTTTAGCACATTACTTGAATTTCACATGAAATAATAATTCATAATGTTTGTATTTAAACTGCATGTGTATATATTCAACACAATGTAAATTGTTTTATAAATAAATGAAATGAATTAATGTTTTTTTTTTCTAATTAGTCCGTCGGTGATATTTATCATCATCATCATATCAGCCGAAAGACGTCCACTGCTGGACATAGGCCTCCCGCAAGCGCCGCCACATTGATCGGTCCCGTGCGTCTTGTATCCAGCAGATCCTCGCAACCTTCACCAGGTCATCGGTCCACCTAGTGGGAGGCCTTCCAGTGAAACGTCTTTCGGTTCGCGGTCGCCACTCCAGAACCTTTCAGCACCATCGGCCATCCGTTCTACGAGCAATGTGCCCTGCCAATTCCACCTAAGTTTGGCAATTCTTCGGGCTATGTCGGTAACCCTGGTTCACTTGCGGATCTTTTTGCAAGGAAACGCCGAGCATAGCCCTCTCCATTGTCCTTTGGGTGACTGTAAGCTTTCAGATGAGGCCCATTGTGAGCGACCACGTCTCAGAGCCATATGTCATCACTGGCAACACTCAGTCGGTGATGTGACCAAATAATATTTGACAGGTATTTTTAGCTTTATCATATCAATAAAAATTTACAAAGATAAAGTTCATCAAAGTCCATTGAATTGTGATGTCACTTTTAACCGACTTTCGAAAAAGGAGGAGGTTCTATGTTCGACTTCTTGTATGTTTTTTTTATGTATGTTCACCGATATCTCCGTCAATTGTGGACCGATTTTGAAAATGCTTTTTTTGTTTGAAAGAGTATGTTCCGAAATTGGTCCCATTTTAATTTAGTGAAGATCTGATAAAGAACTTCGAAGATATACAACAGAACTCTTCAATAAATTACGTCAAATCTCTCGAGACTGCTGCAATCGCATGTCTGTTTATACAATTTCATAACATAACATCACGCCAGTACGCTCTTAAGGGGTAAGCATATCTCTCATTTGATCGGTTTAGTTCAAGTTCCATGATATTCGGGTATTCTATTCTGGCGTTATAGGAAACTTACTAAACAACTTGCGTTAGGTAAGTACAACTAAAAAGTGAAAAATAAAAAAACTTTTTTACAAAAAAATACTACCGACTTCCAAATAAGAAAACTACAAAGTGAAAAATAACTTTATTTTTGGAAGTCGGTGTCCATAACGCAAAAAATGGTACCTACGAAAGACACCGACTTCCAAAAATAAAGTTATTTTTCACTTTGTAGTTTTCTTATTTGGAAGTCGGTAGTATTTTTTTGTAAAAAAGTTTTTTTGAGTAAAACGTATACAAAAACGTGACGATATATGAAATTTCAACGCATTGTGTCGTCGATATTTTTTGTTTGCGTGACAAAAGAAAAATTACCTGTCAAATATTGTTATTATTCTACCTGATGGACAAAAATAAATTTTACTCATCATCCATATTCACCCTAATTCATACTAAATTCGTGAAAGTATTTCGTAGCGTATCTTGACATATTTGGGCATGCTACGTACGTGCTACGAGAAATTGTGCGTAGCAAGTGCCTACGTTATTTTGTAGTACCTAATAAGTCACTAATATTTAGGTAGGCATACGTACAACTTTCATTGGAATATTTTTGTGTCCAATTTTGAATATTTTCCGCTCAATATATTGTTGATTTTGGAATGATAAAAAAAAACATAAATGGGCTGTTTGAGAAAATTATAAGTCACAAAATAAATATTGTTAATGTGTTTCATTATATTTTCCAAAACGATGCTAGTCGTGCGTGTGAAGGCTTTCAACTCAGGTGTTTCAAAACCTGTTCTTATTTCTTCTTGTGGGTTTTTCAAAATGGGCCGAGAAACCCGTCTGACTGTTACAAATGACTTATATTCAAAGTTGATATGTACATTTTGTTTCTACGTGATTGTTTGCATGATGTATTACAATGATTAATATTAATACAGTTATCTTTCAGTTGTGGTTAATTAAATATTATAATAATAATATTATTTTCCACTAATTCTATATTGAAATTGTTAACGATTTCTAAAATGTTCGAAAATAAATTACAGCTTATCTCATTTGTTATTTATCTTTTGTAGTAACGCTATGGAAACAATTAGTATACTATATTTACGTACGAACTGATAACAGAATTGAATTGCGTAGGACAATGTTAAAATTGCTAAGGTTATGCTTAGAGAATAATAAATAAAATTATGTGGTTAGACATCTTGTTGACCATCCACATAATAAGTTTGAAGTCATAACCATCTGGATATAAGATAAGCATTAACTTATTTAGTCATCTCCGGCGCGGTTTGCCTTGGCGACAACCACTGTTTACATTGACAAGCATAAACATTACATATGCAAAGTGGCATGGCCTAATAAATCGCGAAAATATTGCATTTTACTATCTCACAGTGATCTTGATTAGCGGCGCGCTGCCCACGTACCGCTGGACCAACGCGCGGTGAATTTATCAGGTAAACAAACAGTTCGCCAGTAGCGTGGATACTGGATAGTCATAAGGCGCGCTCGCCGCCTGCCGCTCATTCCGCGCCGAACCGCCGGCAACGCCGCACGTACGTCGCGACAATGATCGATTACGCGCGCCCCCTCTACGACCAAAACATGCCCTGCGATCCGTACTTCCTTTCCACTTCGCCCGCGCCCGCGCGCCTTGACGACTTCCAAGTCTTTAAGAAAGGAACTGCCTCGCACATCTACGGAAACTACTACTCTAACGCTTCTTACGACGCATACGCAGAACCAGAGATCGACAGTGCCATGAACGTCTACCACAACCTGGTCAGCTGTCGCGAGTACCCTCGAGACAACAGGGACGACTGGAAATACAAAGTCGTGGACGCCTGGAACGAGGATGACACCGTGTCCTGGATGATAGACACGGTTCAATGCATGGGATTTTGTGAAAATGAAATACCATTCTACAACTTCAGAGTTAAGGGATTCGAGCTGAGATCCATGAAGAGAGAGGATGTGCTACTCAGGATGGTTCACCCAAGCATCGACCAGGTCACCTCTAGACGGATTGCAGACAGTGTATTTGAGAAGTTGCACAATCGCCTCAACGAAGAGCTACGTCAGTCCACAATCATCAGGTACGCAGATGTAGATCCTTACCACAGCCACGAGTCTGCCAACACAATGCTCGACTTGGACTCTCTGGATCACAAAAACAGACTCTACCCCTCCGACTACACTCCTAACGACAGCACTCTCCTGCATCAAACTGATTCGAGTGATGACGCTGAAGACGTATTCCGCTCATCAGAGACCGCATCCCCCGAGTGTTCGTATGGCAGTGATGGTAGCAAGTCGGGAGACGAAGACGACAAGAGGAAAATATTCAAAAGACCACCAGGAAGGCCGAAAGGCAGCGGTAGGAAGACTTTCAAGCGGCCGAGGAGCGTCTCCGTGCCCGAGTTTTTGAGGAATCTTCTGCTGGACTCCAAGTACTGCCCATCCATCATCAAGTGGGAGGACCATACTCAGGGAAAGTTTAGGTAAGTTTTGCAAACATTTATATATTTTTTGCGCATGACAATTTACAAGGCAGTTGCAAAAAGTAAGTTGTCGTGACTTGGAGATTTGTTTACTGGGCTCACATCTCGGTGCTTCGCTCATACATTATTTATCACGTCCGAGGCACGTGGTGGCACACTGGTCAACAATAAACTATTTTACAGCTAAACTATTGAAGCTGCAATGTCTCAGTGGATGCTTATTGATCATTAGTTTCAGTCTTACACGACTTGTATATGTGGCTATGGTTTGTCTTCACAAGTTAATATTTACAACGGTGTCAAGTACATTGTGTTCAAACTCTAATATCAACCTATTTTATATTGGCATCTACTAGACGACCAAACTACAAATTTGCCATGTAAACCTCATTCTTTCAATTACCATAATGGTCACTAAACTGGCCTATAGCTTACATACAATTAGTCATTGGCATAACCCGCGTTCTATCTTCATTTGTGGCAAGTTATCAAGGTACGACGTAATTTCACATGCAGGGTCGTCTTGTTCTATATGCAGATGATCACCTACCTGCATAACGCATAAAATAGCTTTTTTAATCCTCTTCGACCTTCATCAATCGTTAACTCAATTAATGTATACTTGGATTTGATATATAATCATGTTTTACCGTGCAAGAAAACGCATTGACAGGGAATACTATTCTTGGAAGAAAGTTTCGAAGATGAATACTTTTCGCCCACCGCATCCGCGCGGAACGCAATCTTCGAGACATTTGGAAGATTCTAAAATTAGTTTAGTGACTTCATAATCTCCTGGTACTCGTTAACAATATTTTGTTTGAGAAAATCGATTAACTACATAAAATAACGGTTATAATAGGTACTTTAGTATTTGATTCTTGAATTACTGGATTTATTACGTTGCGTTTTTGATAATTATGTTGATATGTTACAAAACCAGTTTTGAATTATGTCTTATTATTCATAATTCTATAATCGCTTCGGAGTATTCAAAATGTCAAAAATATTAAAAGCATTCATATTCGATTCTTCTTAGAATAAATATTAAATTAAATAAATACTCTGTTTATGTATTCGAAACTTTGAAAAGTAACTTCTGAAACAAAGGCATCGATGTAAGGTCATCATTCCATCATTTTTATCCTTTTCTGTAACATTTATAAAGACAATAAGCAACTGGCCTTGCTTATCTCCGCAGAGGTCATTATTAAGGATCATTTGACACGCGATCGCTAACAATTAATCAGCAATAAAACCTTTACATCAATTGCTCTATAAACGACACTTCAATCATAATATTTTTTTAAGATATATTGAAAATGTCAAAGAACAGAACTATACTTTTGACTTCTTTTAGAAGTATCTTTTCTTTATTGTTCTTACTGCACAAGTCAGAAAAGTTTGCAAGATCCTAATGTCAAGAGCGGTAGCTTTAATAGCCATTTAACGACTGTTTTATAGGGCCACTCACCTCCGCCACTCTCGCAGTAGCAGCTTGCAACTCAGTAGGAGTATGATTCGACAATAAAACTCGTGCTATCTTCATTTAGAACTAGATTAGTAGAATGTTTATCAACACGTGCTTTTTTTGGTCTTATGATTATATTTTTTTCAAATGCAATTATTTCTTCATCTTTATTATACAGCTCAGTCATCCTAAAATCTTTGAAACCTGTTCAATCTGCTTGTGTTCCAAGTTCGTTGGCTTTCATATTCACTGACCCAACGCCTTTAAAAGGATCATCCGTATAAATCATCGGTTTAGCAAATATTCTCGAGTCCTCACAATAAGTTATTCCGTGGTTTTGTTTGTTGTTTTTATCTGTCGCCTCAACCTTGCCGCGCCGGTTCGATGCTGGCCTCGCTCAATGGTTCACATGTTGATGATGCAAATTCCCCCATTAAAACTCGATCTTATTTGTACCTTGCTTAAGTCCAAATTATCTTATCAAAATTTCTCAAACATTTTACAACTTCATTTATCAATGTATGCAACTTGCTCTGTTTCATTATGACACTTATTATAAGAGGCGTTGGAATTATTTTTCTTTGCATTAGAGCTTGACTGCAATTCTCGTTTCAGGAACGTTTCGCTTTACTGGGTAGTTACAATACTTTGAACTAAGTGTCATCCATTTTTGCATAAATTTTAATAACTTTGCACACAAATGGTTTACCTACAATTAATAACTATTGACGACCACAAATGGGTGAACTAGAACATAAAATTACTTGATGATAATCATCTAGTTCCATCTCCCTCACACAGCGTAGTAACTACTTAAAGATTCATAGTTTTCAGTTTAACGTTTTCTTTATTATATTCACAAAGGTCATCACAGTAATATACACTAGTATTATCATTAAGTATGACTGTATGCAGTTTTTATTGCTCGCCCGAGGTGGCCTGAAGATCTCACAACCGGTTTCTATGGTCGGTGTTAGTTTTAACTAGATTTAGGAAGAGACTGTAGTGGAGAAGCGGAGGCAATTTTGCACGCTGCAAAGCACGAAACAGAATGAATGGCATCGCGAAAATGTTTTTATTTTCAATGTAAGAATGTTGTAATACATTAATGGACAGCTTTAAGCGGAAACAATTTATTATAATCGAGCAAGTAGCGTAACATACCGTAAAGAGTTGTCTATTATATCAGCGCCGCTGTCGCCACATCAGTGCATTCCTAGCCTTAGGACTTGTACGAGTTTACTTAACTATAATTAATGCTAACCTTATGTTTACGTATCGAATATTTTATATGCGCTTTGATTCTCATGAAAAAAAAACAAAGAAAAAAATAAAGAAAATTGTGATAGTTGAGAAATTTGACAGTGGGAGCCTAAAAGTATACAAAGTAGGAAAAAAGTCATTAAACTAATAAAATACATTTCAAAACAACTAAACACTTTGTAATAGTTTATTTGTTAGTACTTCTCTACCAATTACTAAAATCTGGCATCTGTTTTCCCAGTTTATCAACAAAGAGGTACATTACAACTGTTGATAAACTATGTCAAAGATCTAGAGACGTCTGGATAGCATACAGATAACACATAACATGTGCTGGGGAATTCCTAAGCGCAGTATGCTAACGAGATGACCATTCACTCCGAACGAAATGCTAAGCGCTTCCAAATTGGCAGTGTCTTTGTACTGTGTTTAAATTGAGCGTGTGACTCATTGGGACGATATTATTAAGATAGTGTCAACGCAACTAACGATACTAACAGTCTTATTGATAAGTTTTTTAGTAATGATAATTTGATAGGCACGCGCGTTTGAACACTTTCTCACCGGATGGTAAGTGATAATGTGGTCGACGGAAACGCACACTTGCCTAGAAGTAACCTATTCACTATTGACTTAAAGACCCCCTGGCTTTAGCTATCAGGAAACACAGACTCCGACATAAAATCCCAGAAGATAATAAAACATGCAAAAACATACATATATATATGTCTATCTAAATGAGATATGCAACCTCAAATTTATGAAGCATCAAGTAATGCACCTTCCATTTAGTTTTGATTTACATAATGATTTATAATCGCAATGAAATTATCGAAATTGGCATAGTAGAGTCCAATTTGTTTTATCTTTTATATTCATAAACATAATGAACTAACTATGTCGTTAATTAAAACAGCTCACGAAGTTACATTCAAACGTCAATTCATAATTTATGAGAAGAGACTGGCCAAAAAAGTAAAAAATATACATGGAATAGCATACTAGCCATAAAAGGTCAATGAATGGCAAATTCAAGTAATCGTGTCAATACGCAGCCAAGTATTAAATGTTTATTGGCTCTCAGAGCTTTGGTTTTTTGTCAGTGTTATTGTGTTATTTTACGATTGTGCGTTTTTGCGCGTCTCGTCTCGACCTCGCAGTTTTTATGACTCGAGAAGTCGAGACTGGTTAAAGCGTTAGGAAGCGATTTGGTGCTAAACTTTTAAATGCAAGCTATGATTTACCTGCATTTAAGATAACGTTTTCATTATAATCTACAACTTCATGTATAAGTGGTAAACAAAAAAAATGATAATGTGTTACAAACTCTATCTCATCTCGATCAAAATCGTAATTCGTTTTCACAATATGATTACTTACACCCTTTCAATATTACGCCAAAGTTTTACTCGTGCCGCTTTGATAAGTATCACAAAAATGTAGCTACCCACTTATAATGGAACGAATTCCGGGAACAGTGCTTTCCCACGCATTTTCCTCGGCATTTCCCAGAATATGCCTCCAATAATCAGAAATACTGAAAAGGCAGGGGGAAATTGGTTGACCCTTCAAGTAGGCAGATTTTAGCGGAACGTGTAACGATTTAATTATAATAGAAAAGGATAGTTTATTGGTAAAAAAAGTTATGAAAGTTTCGACTGTCTGAGATGGAAACGCGTCAAAATGTATAGCAAGCTCTGTTTGAGTCTTAATTCTAGTCAAAATTGTATGAAACAAAAGTGCACTGCACACAAAGACCCAGTAAGACTTCAATACTGAAATGTTTGATGAAAAACCTTGGTCTATCCTATTAACTAAAACTGGAGCTTGTCCTGGGTGGCGGTGGTACATACAGTTGCTCGCGGAGGGCGCCGGGCCGCAACTAGGGCGCCCCCCCTGCACCGTAGTACTATTATAGATTTTTTCTTTTTCTTCCGGGGTTGCTACGCACCGGCCTTGGCGGTGCGGGCTTCCGGTTACTCTGCTGGGATACACGTGGACGCGTCGCCTATTTTTATCGATGAAGAAAATGTTTTGCTTACTTTTCTGAGGGTAGTTATTAATTTAGAGGTCTGAGGGATGCTGTAATTGGATAGCACGATTTTGTTACTTTTGTACGTATAATTTGTTCTTGGAATCTCTTTTCCTTTGTTTTGATGTAGTAGATTCTTAAAAAAACTATTTGTAGGAAAATAAAGCCTTAAACCTTCATTTTAATATACCTGTATCAAAACTTTCTTATCATAAAACTGAAGTCTGATTTAGCTTTAGAAATGTATTATAGGTTTCCTAAATAAGAGTCACTACTTCAAACTAATTCGCTATTTTAAACTCGCTCTTCGTGTAACTGCTAAGATCCTACATTTAAATAAGTGAAGGACTTACATATTATATCCAAACTATTTTGAACCTTATCTGTTACCACTTTCCAAAGTCTATCACAGTCATCCACGTAAAGATGACTTTTATTTTTACACTATCTGCATGCTAATACAACGTAGAAAAAGCTCAGTAACAACAATAAAGTAACAAGAAGCAAAACGTAACACAGATTACGCAAGAAAAAACGGCACAATTGCAGTGTGTTCGACAAAGAGGTTCGTATTTACGCAGCCCTGCCGTCCGTCGCCATGGCAACGTTCCCGGGAAGCCCACAGTCACGTGTCGCGGGAACTTGTTTCCGCTTTTCGCGTTTTTCTTTTTCTCTCGTTCCACGCGCATTTTTTCACCCGCCCCCCTCTCCCGGGGGCCTTACTCGTGCAGCCCACCCTCCCCCCGACAGCTCGTGTACGCGACTTAATTGCGTCTGTGAGTGTGGTCCAGAAAAATTAGAGCGCGTGTAGCGATGTTCACAGAATTCCTTTTTTGGAAATAAATATATTTCGTTTTTTTTTGTTTTTTCGCCGGCGTTTGGTGGAATAATTATTGTAGCGTTATTGAATAGGTATTCAAATAGATTTTTTCTGTTGATTTGTTTTAGGTATTTTATTTTGTAATTAGGAGTTTCAGGAAAAAAATGTTCCAACATTCCATTCTATTGTCATGACATTATTATTTCATATTATTATTTATTTTAAATTAAGAGCAGTATTTCCTTAAACAGTTTATACATTACCGTCAAGTTCTCTGTAGGTAATTATTGCATATCTACAAAATAATCTAACAAATAATGCCAATTTTACAATGTATAAAACCGGTTATCGGGGCCAGTTAATGAACAAAAGAAAAAAAAAGGAGCTAGTTAAGTTTCGTATCAGTAAAAAGTTCTTTTTATAATTCAATCATCAACACCAAATTTGGCGTTTACTGATAAACCTTTAATTACGAGCTTTATCACTTGTAAGTAAAATTGTATACTTTATCAATTAAATTAGTTTTTTAACAATAAAAAAATATAACGAGAGGTCGTAAAGGCTACGACCCATACGTGCAAGATAAGCTCTAATCTTCTGACCTTGTTACTAAACTAAGCACTGTTTACACGTCGGAGTTACAAGCCAATTAGTGAACAATATTATTGTATTTACACCACTAATTAATAATATATAGGTATCTGCACCTACGTAATATTCCAATATACATATATATTCTCATATAAACAAGTATAAATACAATAAATGACCATTTTAAATGTTGCGGGCAATTAGCAACTAAATATATAAATATAAACCGAAATCATTATTAATACTGATAAACCGTTTAAATAACAATGACATAATAGGATAAAAGTGGTATCAATGCTAAATATAATAATCTGGAAAATTTATTTAAAAATAATTACCATCATGGACTTTTTCCTTTAAATAAAACCTACTGTTTGGTATTTAAATGAGCTGTGTGCCATAATGCCATTGTATCCTTATCAAATATTCTATTTTAAAGTTAAAAAAAACCTAGACTATTGTTTATTATTACAAAACAAATGAAATGCGTGAATATTTAATTTTGAATATATTCTCTACATTATTTGCTGCCATGACAACAATATGAGAAAGAAAAATAAACAAGAGAAACCCAAAAAAAACTAAAATGAAAAAAAAAGCACAAAACAAAGTTGCACCAAGCACCTTCTGGCTCATTCATTACTCTGTGCCCGGTTTGCACCAAATTCCCTGTAACATTTCTTTTTCGTGAAAATCTATTTATAACTAGGGCAGCCTCGTGCTACCTACTTCCAGCATTATGTACCTTAACTGTATATACAGAGGGCGTCATTTCGCATGTACTAGGCGTCTTGGTGCGTATATATGTATTTTTTCTCATAGTGGCTCTATTATATTGATTAGTAAGTCCCCCTTCTTCCGGGGAGGCCAGTGTCTTTTGCAAGATTTTTTTTCTCCAGCTATGTCTTTGTTTTTACGCTACTGTTTTGGTAGTAAATGAGTATTTACTTGAGCTCAAGTAGAAAGGGTTGTGTTGTTCCTTTTAACATAATTAGTAAAGGGTTTCTTGAAGAACCACTTAGCTGAAAAAATGCTGAGAAATTAGGAGAGTTTTCAGTCTTCAATGAACAAAGAACTTTCTAAAGTAAACTTCAGTGGCGTAAATCTCGTTTGAATGTTTCAAAGTAATGTGAAAGTAGTCTGAAAAGTTTGGTTGCAGGTAAAGAGTCTATCTTTTTAGTTTGATGGATGCTGGCAAAACTACATGCGGCCTATTTGGGCGGATACAGTACAGCTCTCTTAGGTAACAAAGTCATATAATAAGTGAAAGTTTACGAGTCCTTCTACTTGAGCTTTATATGTTTACTTTCGTTCTTAAAACAGCGTTACTTATAGTGAAAGACAAAGCAATGTAAAAATAAGTACAGTTGTAGCCAAGAGTGGTTTAGAAGAAATTTATTTATGTACACGCAAAACACACTTTACGTATTAAGAAAATGTGCGTACGTTTATTATGTTACTTATTGCATCGATTGTGAAATAATTTAAATGTTTATCTTTTGTCACGCTAGTCATGTCAACAAAAAAAATGTGTGATAAATCTGGTTTTCCCAAAGAACATTTATTACATAAATATTATCAATTATAAATAATATTGACGCCTTGTAATCACTGCAAGATAACCCTTTGACGACTATTTAAAAAACTTGATACACTCTCACCCACGTTTTCTTAAAACATAATCGTAGAACAAGTATTTTGCACGTTGGGATTCCCCCGCGGCTGATTTCGTACACATTCATACCTTACGCACACACACACATACCTGTAGCGTGTACCTAAAACGCGCGGGCTGACGTGTGCCGCAGTCACTTATGCAAATAAACTTCATTAATAATGTCTAGTTTTTTGTAACGGTAACATATATTACGTAACCAAATATGTGATAAGATCTTTAGAATTTTAATCTTATCCTCTAAAGAGGAAAATGGTCCAAGATTTTTTTTACAAATGCAAAATAAAATGTGATTCATCTCGATTGAACGTGGAACTAGAAGGATCGATGCAATTAAATAACTCTAACTCGAATAACTGCAATGTAAGAATGTGTATAAAAATCGAGTTACGTAGCTCATTTACTATACTTGTTTGCTGTCGCATATTAAAGCTACCAAGAAGTATCACAACAATGCATAAAAAAACAAGGGCATGTTTTGTGATGATAATACGCTCATTAATAACTACGATATCTCAGATAAACGATGAGCGATTTTATTGTGGTTTACTAAATTATCAGATATGCGTCCAGCTATTTTCGTTATGTACATAAAATTCCTATGATTCACAGTGTAGTGAAGCGTAACGTAACAGTCTCCCTGGCATGTTGAGTCGTGGTTCATTGCTTTTTACGATGCAATTTTGTAACGGCAAGATGGTGGTAAACATTGTATCTTTCCTGAAATTCATGTTTTATCCGCTACGTAGGACGCAACCACAGCGGCGCGTGCGCAGAACTGAACGGACACAAAGATACGTTCACATTAGAGTATTTATTTGTAGTTTTTCGCGGGTCAAAGTGACCGCTACCCAGTGTTTACCACCTTTAAATAAAAAACGACCAGTGTTGACTGATTACATCATTCAATAGTCTATTCACACAAACATAGCTGATAGCTGGCTTATCTCTGTCAATAAAATGAATCATGTGCAGCTAAATGATTAGCACTTCTATCTCTTTGTAACGTTTACAAGCTTTTGTTGAACTAATAAGATTAATAAAACAAGATTTTATCAGTGGTCAGGTTTTACAAGTCACACTCGTAAATTGGTGTTAAAACGAGTTCTGGGAATCAAATCAAAACAATACTTTGTAAAGCATGTGACGACGATAAATGTTAAAGTAAACACTGCTGTAGCTGGGTAGGTATGTATGTACTCTAGTGTCATACCTGTCCATTGAAGCATTGCACTTTGTGTCAAGTACGTAAGTGCAATATTGACAATACTCATTGCAAGTTTTCTGTTTAATTCAACCGCAAACCAACAGAACCTCAATACGTAAACCTTAGTAAACTGAAAAAAATGCGAGTTTAACACCTTATGACGCGACTTTATTGCAAAAATACGGGTCACGATATAAATACCGTTCACTATAGCAATTAAAGTGGCAGTGTCTGTCCAGCGGCGCGCCATGCGCCAGAGCGAGACAGCTTGAGGAAAACGTGAAATAAAATAGTAAATACAGCGATATCGGTATCATCGCTATCAGAACGCTTTGGAATCGAACGATCAGAGATTATGCGGCGACGTCACTAAAATTTCGACCTGTTTTCACGATTACGAGGTTTTTGTGACCCCAATGTTCCATCAATCTTATCAGCAAACGTAACAGAAGTAATCCGACCTTAGGGTTAAGTAGGGTCATTAGGGATCAGTAGTTAACTTAGTTACTATAGTACTGTTTTCATAGAATAAAAACAGAGCGATGACGCAAGGCGGATTCAAGGTGTTTGTAAAAAAATGGCAGCACGTGAGTTGCGCAGTTCGAATTTTAAACAGTTGAAAATGAAACCACGACAATAGTCGATAATATGACTGAAATTCATTATTACTGCGACGGAGATAGTAAACTCATTATACCGGCGAACATTGAATACGTACGTACGATGTACGTTTACAATGTAATAGTTCCAATATATATAATTATGTATGTATAGAGTCTGTTTCTATGTGTGTCCGTGTCCCACACATCTGTTTGACCAACTGATTTGCATTTTCTCGGAAGTCATCTAAACGACCAGTTTGAAGCATCCGTATATTATGTATTACATTATGTTAATTAATATGCTAATATTACAATTCATGACACGATTTATTGTATACCTAAACGTTTTGAATTTTGAATGTGAGCTGATCTTTTTTCTGTGTTTCTGTGAACTGGTTAGTTCAGTTTTTTGGTTTTTGATTTTTTGTGACGTATCTCGTTTTGAAGGCGGATTTTTGTAGAAATATAATGTTTCGAAAAATTGATGCGTAATTTATTCTTGATAACGATTTCAATAAAAATGAGCTACAAAAACAGCATTCATAGCTCAAGCTAATTTATAAAAAATAATTTATTTAACCAATCAATTTATTTGCTTACCAAATATCATCTGTCGGTGACTGTAGCTGAACAAACAGACACATCACGACAGGTTTTTAGTTACTATAAGATTATATATATTGATTGGAAGAAGCACACAATATACTACTGTTAGCACGATCGACAGCTTTCTTTCCAATAAATAAAGTTTTGCAAGGCCGTTCCAAACGATTGAGTACCTACTTATTAGTGCTTGTTACAAAGGTAATGGACAAAGTAAAGTCATCACAGACTCATCAACGAGTGCTTATGTAAACCTTGCGGTTTACAGAAGCACTAAATACTAAAAACAAAACAACCTCAAAAACGAAATCAAACTGTTTGCGAACATCTCTTGTTTACGTGCGCAACTACACACAATACCTGGAACGCATTAATTCAGACATGTTCAGAATTTAAAACAACCGTACGGTACATTACTGCAGGGAAAACTAAACTTTGAAACGATTGCCATACCGTCAGATGTTGTTCAACGGTAACAAGCGTAGGTGTATAGCTCCTTGCCAAAAAATTTCCACCACAACTTTTAACTAATGTCTTCAGAATGTTGCAATGAAACAGCTTTTACTACACTTTGGTTAACAAATAAAGACATTCTGGATGCTCTACCTGCGAAATAAATAGACATTGAAGACAGGATCTAACCAAGGCAAAACGTGGGTAAGGCTGCAGACATGAGTAGAAACTTCTGTAAAATCTTTAAAACTATTCAAGACTAAGTATTTATAGGACCAAAAAACACAACTAAAAACGAACCATGTGTTAATGTGGGTTTTGAACATTCTTTCGGAACATGTACAAGATGATTCACTAAATACAATAACCAAATTAGAATCGAGGATTAAACATGGTCGCCCTAAATAAACCTACCAACTTTCGCAAATATTCCTAAAAACCACGAAGTATTTCTTAATCGAAACTTCTAAAAAGGTCATTAATTAGACTTTAAATAACAGAAAGTTATTAACATGTCTGCAGAATTAATTGCTTATAGCCAAAAGATATAGGACTTGATGTAAGTGTTGGTGTAGCTGCCAATATAGATAAACTTAATTCTTTTGTTATACACATATGTGGATAAATCATTGTGTAACGCTAGAGACGCAAAAGGAATAGATTACAGCATTGTTTCTATGAAATGATAAGATATAGCAATTCAAGCATGTAGTCACATCAAAGAGGGGTTATTCTAGTTCTTATAATATGCTCGAAGGGGCTCGCATCAAGAAGCTCCTGTAAACTCACGAAAAACTAAGAGATATATGTAAACAAAAATAGTAGCAGTAGAACAAATCGTAGCAACAAAACAAAATATTAGCATCTTACATTGAAATAATTAAATGCTGCACACTAATTTGAATATTGAAAATCAAAGTCAATTTCTATCGTAAAACTAGAACAAAAAGAATAAAGTGTGAGCTGGTCTGATTTAAATGTTTTATATGTTCTAATTTTATTTGGATGTCACGTCCACCAAACCTCGAGATATTTACTCGATAACCCTAATGATTGAAGTCGTTAACACGATGATAAGGCTGCGTCTATCAGCTATCTACAAGTTGCCGACCCTATGGTAAACCTTTGATCATACTATTTACAAACCGGTTCTGGATTAAACTTTTCAAATTCTACTGCTACTTTAAAGAAAAGGGCAGTCGAAAAAGATAACGAATTGGCACCAAAATTCTTAATCCATTCGGTTCATTGTTACGTGACTTACAAATTCTATGATTCTTAAAATTCTCAGTTCATCGTTTGGATAAATTGGGTAATTAGAAGTCATTTAATTTGTTTAGTTAATTAGTTATTTGTTGTTAATGAAATATTTTAATAAAACTACACTCAATTTCCCCTTTAAATTATGTGTAGGACATCTGGATGCGTCAGCATTACAGCATTACTCAAAGCCACAAAATTGCATTGACGTGTTGGGTTTCATGATCACTACAAATAACAAGTTTATTACGAATTAATTTATTATGTCTTGCCTATACCACATAGACTACGTAAGGGTACGTTCCCCTCAGAAGCATTGACGACACTTTGAATATCACCTTTTGTATTTCAAACAGATCAAAGCTTAAAACATTTTTGGAAAGGTATTAAGTATAATTTGCATGACAAATGAACACGTGATAAATTTTCTCTAAAATTCTATAACACCGCAATAAAAATTTATAATATAATAGCAATAGCATTAATAACAAAATATAAATCCAAGCAGCTGAATTCAGAGTTATTTATTTACAAGCTTACAAACCAAAACCTGTTGCCAAAACAGGTCCCCTATACGATTTTGAACAAAATAATGGAACAGACAATGTTGCCAAGGTAACTAAACCAACAGATATGCTAATGGTTGATCTGATCGAGTTTCAAACTGTCTGCATAAAGTAGCATCAGTTAGACTGGATAGCAACTGACCACGATAAGTGTAATAATTTATTGAATGTAGTTTTGATTAAAACCTTAATTCAACAGATTTACAATCACAAAAAAAATTTCGAAGCCGTATCTTTTACAAAAAAACCAAACACAAATGTACAAATTATGTTTATTCACACTACATTTAAAGATGCGTACCAAGAATCGTGTACAGTGTGCAAATTAATCGCAATATCATTGAGATCGGTACGTCCCCGCGGGTATGTCCCTTCCATCGGTTACAGATGCGAAACAAAAAGACAAATTCACAGGTAATTCACTGTATGTACACGCATATATTTGCATTTTAAACGCACTGTTTGCCAAGGCAAATTCTGCCAAGGCTATAATCAGTCAATGCACCGATATGATGACGATAATAAAAGGTCTAGAACAATGACGTAAGTGGATGGGATTATTAAGTAGGGTTAATCACATCTTGGCCATAAGGACCATTTCTACGAAAGATATAAGTAATTTCTGCAAAAGGCTCGTTGGTTTATAAGGTCAACGAGAATGAAGAGAAAGCTGGCATGTGATGGCATGCATGTTGTCAAAGATGAGATGTTTTGTAATGATTACAGACTGAAGGCTAGGCTTCTGTATTCCTCAAAACTGATAAAATATTTGATAGGGCTTGTTATATTAGACAGTCTTAAACTTTTTAGTACCTATGTTATGATTTTTTGTTGGGTGTTTTAAGTAGAAAACCGATACAAAGCAACACAGAAAAGTACATAAGTAGGTATAAATAAACATATACTCTTAGTACATACACATATGGTACTAGTAGGTATACAACAAATCAAGCACAAACCCCTGTTTTGCATACACAGCAACAAAGGACGAGCACCATCAGATAAGTTTTAGTAAAAAATATAAAAAAAAGCAAAGGAGGACTCCGAAACTTGTTTACGAAAGTCAGAGTCACGTTTTGCAAGTTTACTTGTACGCGGGGGGTACATCCGAGAGGGGGGTCAAACAGGTTACTGTTTACATATACATGCTACATGTATGTGTTATTATGTGTCATTCAAGTCCAAATGACTCTTAAATTGACCAAATTTTGGGTTCCTGTTTTGGTATTAAATATATTCTGCGAAGTGATTTTGCCGTGGTCGGTGATACCTCGAAATGTATTATGGGCACTTAAAATCGATATTTTAATTTGTTTTATTTGAATGCAGTTTTTCGATGTATTTTTATGTCTTCGTCAAAATCCGCATCCTGTTCCATACTGTTTGTCGACGCAATCCTTCCAGTCATGTCGCTCCAACCATGCTCGCAGTATTTTCACCGTACATTTGGTATCCATGCGTGTCACGTAGGGTCACAGTCGATCCTTGGCCCAACTGATGCAGCGATACAACACAAGGCCGCCAACTGGCCTCGTTCGTACGCAACGAGCATCCAAATTCGTATGAATCACATTTTTTATAGTTCATACCACGCTTGTACAAGGTTAATGATATAATACACTTGTTTTTTGAAATAATAAAGGACATAATAATAATAATGAAATGGAAACCTATTGTTTAAAATAAAATAAGAAATGTCATACAGTATTCAAGAAGTCGTACATTACTCTAATTTCCACAGTGTTCTTAGCAACCGAATTTATGTTTGTGTGATAATGATGATACATTCCAAGTAGCAACAAGTTCTAAAACATAATGATTGTTATTCAACACGGTAACATGTCTTACAAATTGATACGATTAAGTGTTTATAATAATAATTATGCAGCTGCATTTCCTGTTATATTATAAAGGGAAGCTAGACGCCATGTTACAATGTGAAACATACAAATTAAAGATCAGAATTCGGAATTTCTTAAGGTGAAAGGTGTCGATGATAAAACATTATCTACTACAGAATTATTACCTTTGTATTACTAATCAATTCATTAATTCAAAAAATGTGGGCAAGGTTGCAAGAGGCATATCAATTTTAAATAATTTTTTTTTAGATAAACAATAAGCACTAAAGAGGCGCACCTAAGATTAGATTGCAAAAAAGCAAAGTAATTAGCCAATAAACTTCAAACAGCGATATCGGAAGCGAAGCAAATGATCAGTTATTATCAGCTATGGTTCGGTGTGGCAATCGATCAGGATGTGGCATTGTGACCCAATGACAGACCACTGTAGAAGAGAAAAAACGCAATTATAACAGATGAGTCGAAGAAAAAACGGCTTCGGACACGCCACGCCAATGCCACGGCTGTCTTCCAACAGTTTTATGGAGAGCTATAAAATAGAAGCTAATACGTAATTCCCTTTGCGATATCGAATCGTTCAGTAATTTGCATTCGACCTAGACTCTCAATGTTAAACGCTGTTTAACGCAAAAGGAAAGTTATAAATAGCACTTTTTTGCTAATCAAATACTCATGATTGGAGTCGACGAACTAAAGGGACACTTACTATTTTTTGTGTTTGGAAACAAATTAACTTACAATATTTTGATAGCTGCTTCGAATAATCCAACTGTTAATAAATTACGATTACCTAATGAGCTTCACAAACATAAAGATAAAGGTCATAAAGCAGGAGCAAAAGCTAATACTATAATAATTAAAGCAAATGAATATGATCATTAAAATAAATAGTAGGCCACACTGAACAGTTAATCATTTGTCACGACGCATTGTTCGGTGGGCGCATCACTACGTATACGCTTCAATAGATTATTCCAAGAGTATATATGAGTATATTCATACTAGATCTCATATCGGCGTCTGTATTGTTACTCGCTTGTCGGGCTCCTCGTCACGTTTGCTAACTATGCCGATAATGACTGCAACAAGATATCCTTGACTCTGCACACAATTATCTGGACACTTTGCATCAGAACTTGACACGGTTGCTTATACACATATTTTATGCCACAACAACTATATAAAGTCTAACCAATAAAGGCTGAGAGTTCCTTTAATGAGCATTAAATTATATGACGAGCTGTGTTATTATCGTTTCCAGTCGAACTTGACTTGATTATAATTGTTTATTCATCGATGTTATAATATAAGTATTAGTTGATTGTCTAATAAAAATATTTTAGTATTTCATAAAGCTACTAATAACTGCACTTGATGAATGGCGACGTTGAGCTCAGCAATGCTAAGGTTGCAATATGGACCTTGATGCTGAGTATCAAAGATGTATTATACTTTGGTTTCTTGAATGGGGGTCACGTACAGACAAAGGTTGCTTGTCTTCAACCCATGGTGACACACTTCCGAGGAGTGCAGATATTACAAAGAGGGTGTCGTGCTCTGGCTGAGAATTAGAAATATACTCTTTCCAAGTTCAGCAATGAATCACGAACCGACACTGAAGATAGTATTGTATTTAGTAATTGCATTTCCAAGGCATAAACTGACGTGGCCTACGATTGAGCGACCTTACAGATGAAAATGAATCGATGCACAAACCATAAAAGCACAATAAACCTTCAGAATAAGATTTAGAACATAAAAGTACTTGTGCTTTATCGTTTTCCAGTCGGTTATATGTATTGAAATATACAGATCCCACACAATAACACAGAGCACGTGCCTTGTGACAACGTTGCAAATGCATAATTCACAGCGCATTTCGTTAACATAAATAGAATTAGACTAACAAAACATTTTTCATTGCAGGTTCGTGAAGCCAGACGAGGTGGCGAAACTATGGGGCCACATGAAACAGAACGAGAACATGACGTTCGAGAAGTTCAGCCGTGCCATGAGGTACCACTACCGGCAGTCAGTGCTGGTCTCCGTGCCCACAGCACGACTCGTCTACCAGTTCGGCCACAAGGGGCCCGACTTCAAAACTGATAACCCAAACTTCGTCAAAGTCAAATCAGAAAACCTAAGCGATATGTCCTACTCTTAGTTTAAATTAAGGAAGAATTAGGCTAAAAATTTGTTGAAAGTCGATGCTCAGAGTAAGATAAATGGTGATATGTCGATGGTTACGTGCGAGTATATTAGAATCTTGTCCTTGGAGAGTTTAGTGTGAGGAAGAATTCGAAAATACAGTAATAGTAAGTAAGCCCTTGTTGTTTGAATAACACTAGAAGAATATGGAGAAAATGATTGTTAATGTATTGAGAAGAGATGATTAAGAAATATCTTTAAGAAAATGTCAATTGATTTTTCCAAAAAATCTTCGTTATTTCCAAGGACATTATTGAATGAAATGAATAGTTATAATCAGGTTATTTGAAAAGAAATGGGATCACCTCCAAGCTTAGATGGTCTTGTTATATAATTGTGTCACGACCATTGTTTTAATAAGGATCTTTATGAACTGCTTTGGCATTTAAAAAAGATAAATGCTTACGTTTTTGATGTTACTACATCTATGAGTATGCAACTTGTTACGGGCTAAAATAGTCTTCTTTGTACTTAATTATATCATATTATTTTTTTCTTATGATAATTATCAATTTTATTATAAAATGTTCTAGATTGAACACTCCAAATATTTATGTAAATTCGACCATAGTTTGCAGTTGGAGGTGGTCTCAAAGATAGGTGTTTTTGAAAAGTTATATGAATGTACTTAGCTAAGATAGGCTCAATGTTCGAATCGAAATAGTTTCAATGGTTGTACTCGTGGATGTAAGATCAATTACTTGTTGGATATACATAATTGGTTGGATACCGATCTGTTGGATACCGACCGGTCGGATGCCGGTCGGTTGGATTGTCCTGTCAATTAACTCGTACCGATTCGTTGGTATGTCCATATTATTTTTTTAAGTAATTTTATTAGTATTTTATTCTCGATGTTCGATTGTATTGTCGAACAAAAATTTTGATGGTTGTTTACGTAGAAACATTACGAATTTTTGATAAAGTATTTTTAATTGTTGTTACCGTATGATACGTGTGTGTAATACGTTGTGTGTGATGATAATGCGAACATTCCAATTAATTTATAAAACCTAGTTTTAAGTTGTTTAGTGTCCAGTTACTTGATAATAATGTTAAGCATATTTCGAGTTGCCATATATATTGTATACGTAAAACGATAATGTACTTAATTTCATAGTTTGTTTCATGTCATTTCTCGAGCTCTAATATTTTATGATAAGATTCATCTCTAATTGTAATTTAAATAAATTTTATACTGTTATTTAAAATGCCCATCTCAGTGTTAGTTTAAAATTAAAAATGCGCGTTCGTGCAAATAAAAATAAAATGACAAAAAGATCTGCAGGCCAAAGATTAGTTTTGATGAAAAAGAGTTTTTTTTATTTTAAGATTTAAAGAGTAAAATATCTACATGTTTTTGACAATTTAATTTTAATATTTTCTAGTATTTAAGTTTGCGACTCTCAGGCACACGCTGTGATGTAAGATAAAATCAAACATTTGTTTTTTCTGTAAATAGTTCCTTTCAGTCGTCATCACTAACAACTCTCCAGTAAACTGTTATGTAGATAGCCATATATTTTTAATATATATACAAAAATCTGAAATAATCATATATTAACTTTCATTCTTCGACAAAAACTAATATATTTATTGAAGTACAGATAATTATTAATATAAGATTGATTTAATGATATTTTACTTATGTATCGTTATATAAAGTGACAGTACAAAGCCTGTGTCTTAACAGAACAACGATTTTAACTCTCTTTACAATAAAATAGTCGATTCATTTGAATTTATTAAGATCTAGTTATGGCTAGTCTATTGTAGTGGAACTTGATATTTTACGTGACATTAATATGGACTCACTTTGGAAAAGTTTAGGAACATAGAGACCCGAGATGTGACATATTGGCTGATTTAGTTTCGACAGCAATTATTCTTACCTTAATATATGATATGCGTCGTTTATTCATGCGTAGTTTTTATTTTCATTTGAAATTACGGCCTACATTGTTCAATCTCTCAAAGTTGGTCCATAGTTAATAGTCTGTGAGCTACAAAGGTGCATAATTCCAGTTATTAAGTATTTTTAGGTGTTAAACATTTTGTTTCGTATTATGTTCATTTATTTTTAGATATTTTTTCTTTAGTTTTAAGAATTCTCTAGTTGTATGGTTATCGTGCAATTGATGAAAAGACAGATTTTTATGTATTATTTGGTAAGATTTATGTGAAAATAAGAAGAAAAATATACGATTTATGAATGTGAATTAATCCACTGTTTTAATAAAACTCCCTTGACATACACATATAAATTAATAAGTCTGAAGAATCACCTTCTAAATAATTAATTGGAAAGCCTTTGGTAAGGTTTAGTACACCATAGTACTGTTAGTTTCATTAGACACCGAAAATCAGTATTTTCACCCTCATACAGAACACAAATGAGATAATTCCGTCAGCTTTACATCTTTCAAACCCCTGAGAGCAATAACAACCCTCATTCAGCGCCAGAGGCTAAAAAACCTCAAAATTTCTGCTATTCTTAAAAAGTTAATGAACCAGCTGATAAATAAGTTAATTTAAGGTTTCCCTAAATAACAAAAACTTCCTTGTAGTTTTGCACGAGGAATATTATTGTATTGAAGTCCTTATCCAGCGCATACACCACATAATATATTTTAATTGGATTAATTATTGCTGTAACTAAAAACCCGTAGGTGTTTAATTAATACATATAAATAATATACCTAGTGTGTAATAATTGCATGTTTTCGGGAATTTCTGTAACCGCAGTGATACGTACGGACGTCATTGCTTGGTAGGTTAGGTACCTATGTGACTTTGTCCGTTCCTTCCTTATGGGGAACGAGCTTTATACCAAGAATTGATAGGTTAGTAGCCATAATATGTGCTTATTGAAAACCTATTTGATGGATATTATTGGTATTTTTGCATTAATTGTATCAGCTTGATGCACTGCAGTGCGAATCCTACTTATCACACTTATGTCACACTAATATTATATAAGAGCGAAAGTTTGTGAGTGTGTGTGTTTGTATGTTTGTTACTTCTTCACGCTAAAACGGCTGGACGGATCTGGATTCAATTTGGCACAGAGTTAAGTTATAGTCGAGTGTGTAATTTTCGACATTCAAGCGGGTGAAGCCGCTGACTAGTCCTTATATAAGTTTGAAAGTTTGGATGGATGGATGGATGTTTGATACTCAATTACGCAAGGACGACTGAACGGATCTGGATAAAAGTAGAATGCCCATTTTGTAAGGGAACTTGGGCCCCTTTGAAAACATGGTAGTATTTTGAACCAAATTGGTTGTATATTGTAGAAAAAACACATAATATTCATAATTAGAAAACATTTTTTATCTATTTTCCGGGGTTTACGAGATATAACGATGTTTCTTGAAATTAACCCTTATTACAATGCAATAAGATGCATACAAATGTTCAAGTGAAGGAACCTGATCTGTACATATAAAGTAAACGACACGGATGGAAAAAAACACAAAATATTAATCAAATTTTTGGATAATATTGAAATCGCAGACACGATACTTCATAAGCGGCCTTTGCATGGGCAATCTCGTTTGGCACAAACATAGATTATAGTCTGAGATAGCACATAGCCTTTTTTCAGTACCTAATTGATTTATCCCGCAACTTCATCTGCGTAGCATTAGTACTTGAGCAATTATTGTTTTACCATACAAACTGCCATACCCCTTTGCACCCCCTTGAGGATGACTGCCGGGATAAAAACTATTCTACGTCCGTCCCAAGGTCTTAAACTATCTACATACCATATTTCTAAATCGGCTTAGAAGTTCAAGCGTAAAAGGTAACAAACAGACAGAGTTACTTTCGCATTTATAATATTACTAGCTTCCGCCAGCGGCATCGCCCGCGTAATATTCGGCAATAATTAAATGATAAACGATTTTATTTCTGTAATTGGTTTGTACAAACACTTTTACATGTCGATCATATTTTTAAAACTAGATGAGGTCGGCGTTTCCTATCTGACAACTCTGAGAAGAAAGGCCGAAACAAACTCAGAGGTAACAGTCTCTTTTAAAGTCCAGACAAAATCTTGGTTAGATCATGTGAAAACCATGTAGACTGATGTCTGAAATGGTCTTTTGAGGAAAGAACCAGCCAGATGGACCTGTCTAGTCAGTGCACGCATTTGTCAATAACCGTGCAGAATTTAAGGAGTTCAACGATTCGACGAACAATACCAAACAAATTACATTCGGGTAGGCCGCATAATTAAACTGCCAGACCATGATTAAAAACTAACTTAGATAAATTAAAATTAAACTTCTCTTCACATTATTTAAAATAATTAAAATAAAATAATATAATACTTTAAAAAGTCAAGTCATTGCAAGAAAACCGAAAAATAAAACAAAATTCACGGTACAAAATATAAAAAATCTAAATTAATTGGAGCAGCTCAATCCTTCTTTTTGTCCTCAACGTAATCTTAAATGGTATAAAACGCTTTCTGGCACAACTTACTTTTAATGAATGATTTGAATTTATTAAGACATAGATCTTGTACGTGGCTTTTATTCCACTGGAACATATTATAAAAAGTGGCCTATGTGATATTCCGGACTATAATCTATTTCTGTGCTAAATTTCATCCAAACCCGTTCAGCCGTTCTGGCGTGATTGAGTAACAATCATACATCCATCCAAACTTTCGCATATAATAGTTTATGGATTTACGCTTTATTTAGCACAGACTAAAAGACACACAACATAATATTAAAATACTTAATTAACAATAACTAGCTATACACACTTAAATAAAAATAAAATTAAACTACGAACGCGTCTAAAAGGGCAGGGGTCATAGGGCGTCAAAAAATTCGTCCACATCGCTGTCAACGTGAAAAGTGCCCAGAACGCTGGCAGCATTGCCACGTTGAATGGCAATGCTGATTCTCTGGCCAAGGAAAAGCCCAGTCCTCTGGTATTATTTTATTTTATAGTTTATAGTATTACTAGACGTTCGCCGCGGCTTCGCTCCCGTGGGCCAACCCACAGAACCCGTTTTCGGGATTAAAAAATAGCCTATATCACTGAAAAACAAAATCTTTAATTTTTATTTTATATAGGCCTACATGGCACTTATAAAACGTCGACAAAAGATGCACGGTTCGGGTTAGTCGTTTCCTATGGAGAAGAACCGGCAAGAAACTCCACGGTTACTCTTGTCACATGGTCACTCAGGAATAATGTAGCTTTCTATTGGTGAAATATTTTTTTAAATCGGTCCAGTAATTTCGGAGCCTATTCGGTACAAACAAACAAACAAACAAAAAAATCTTTCTTCTTTATTATATTAAAGTATAGATTATATATTATTATATAGTATATATAATGTTCCCTCATGATAATAAAACACTTTTCACGCGGGTGAGTCGCGGGCAGAAACTAGTGTTTTCATAAAGGAATGTGCATATTACCTTTAAATACGTATATACCATACCAATAAAATTAACAAGTCCGTGATAAGACCTGTCGTACTGTATGGATCAGAATGTTGGGCTGTGAAAAAGATGGATGAAAAGAGATTGCATGTAGCAGAGATGAGAATGTTGAGATGGATGTGCGGAGTGACGAGAATGGATAAAGTGAGAAATGAGTATATTAGAGGAAGTTTGAAAGTGGCGCCAGTGACAGAAAAGTTGAAAGGAAACCGTTTGTCCTGGTATGGTCATCTGATGAGGAGGGATGAAACGCATGTTACTAAAAGAGTTATGAATATAAATGTGGATGGACTATATGAATGAAAAGGGGGTCAGTGATAGCGTGACGGGGGACAGGACGGTATGGAAGAAGAAAACGTGTTGCGCCGACCTCAAGTAACATGGGACAAGGGCAGGAAGATGATGATCACCATACCAATACTACACTGGTCATGTAGGTACTGTTTTGTTTCCCGTGTCAAAGGCCAAACCTCTAATTTATAAACCTTTGGCCTGTGAAATGTGTTTGCTTGGCTTGCTCGTGGCCCTTATTAGTAGTTTCCAGCAATCCTTTCAAGACCGCTATTCCTTTCTATTATTCGTTTCTGATTAATTTCGTTGTGGGATCCAAGACAGTTAAATTCATTCGCCGAGACTTCGTCGATCTTCATTGACTCGGGGCTTTTCTGGTGGTCGCCACGGTTGATTCTGGTTTTCAAGAGTTGCAGTTGTTTGGGAATAGTGCGGTGGGACTGTCCTAATAAATATATAATCCGTCAAGAGAAATGCATTCATTTAATAGTTTCGCCTTTTTTTCTGAACGAAGACTTTTTCAGAAAAATCAGGTAACCATGAACTAAAACACGGGTGAAAACACAGCCTTTTTCTTTGTTCTGTGGGTGAAAAGGTTGCTGAGAACTGAGATAGACAACATCAGCTCAAATTACTAGACCGTTATCTTAACAAGTCATCTGTCTCCACAATAATAGCTTAACAATGCCTTCCATTATGTCACTGGAAGTTCCATTATATTACAGCTCGTGCGCGTCGCGCGATCTTTTGTCGAATAGCAAAACTTTTTGTTCTAGAGTTTGATATTATTGTTCGACAACAGATGTCGCTTGTAAAGTGTCGTGTAGTTCGTAATCATTAACATAGATGGCGATGCCAATTTTGTTATCGTTCTTATTTTAATATGAAAATTGAACTGGAAACCTTATTTTTATTTTGTGCATGAATGTACCTATTTACCTCCACTAACCTACATTTAAGTTGAACAAATAATTATATTGATGGTTAGAAGTTACACAATTTATTTGATCTAACTCGCTTTACTCATTTGAGACTTGGCTTGCCTCAACTGCTTGCATATTATGTCCAGAACCGTAAATAATAACCATTAAATTCATCCCATGACTCCAAAATGATGTTTTTTTTTAATTTATCCTTATAACTTAATCATTAGGTATGTCCCACAGCTGAGCAAATTTCTCCTCAATAGCCTTCCACTCTTTCTAATGTATTTTCCTAACCTTTCAATCTATTCATAAACAAAACTATTATTATAAATGATATAAAAAGATGTTCCATGAATAATTTAAAGTTATCGGTATAAGAACAGACATCCATTTGATCGATGGATCTTTAATATAAGTTAAAGCGATTATAAGTACTAATTAATAGGTTTGTTATTGTTAATGATAAAGCTATCAGTGTGTTTCCAAGTTACTGATGATAATTTAGATACTAACGGTACCTATTAAATGTTGATTTGTTAAGTAATTTACGTACGGGTGCATTTAAACATTGATGAAACTGCGTCATCCTTACATAGTATAAAACAAAGTTACTGCCCGTTCTCTGTCTCTATGTATGCTTAGATCTTTAAAACTGCGCAACGGATTTTGATGCGGTTTTTTTTAATAGATACAGTGTTTCAAGAGGAAAGTTTATATGTATAATACACGCGAGCGAAGCCGCTGACAGAAGCTTGTACTTAATAAAACTTTCGCATCTGCGTTATATCAGGGCATAATCGCATCTGTCGCTTTATTTGCGGAACTTATATATTTGAACTCTTTGACAGCAATGTGGAGGAGTACTTCTTCATCTAAAATAACACCAACCCATTATTGACCGACTGCAGAACAAAAACCTCCTCTCAAACAGAGAAGGCACGAACATTAATCCACGTTATGCATACAATCAAAACAGCGGGGGAACTTATTGCGCATAAAAAAATCGTCTACATCGACGTCAATGGGCAAAATGCCAAAAAAGCTTTAGCTTTAGCAAAGCCTCGTTGAGATGATAAAGTTGCAGATACAGAAAACGTCAAACGATGCAAATATAACAAACTTATTGAGAATTATAATCAATGTTTGAGCCGTTTGTGGTTGAAACATTAGGGCTGTATAGTAGCCAAGGAGTGCCCATCTAGTTATTTAAAATATCGACAGCGGTAGGTCAACTCTTACCGTGAAGACTGTCTGGCCTTTATTTTCGGCTAAAGAATCAGCATTGTCATTCCACGTGAAAACATATTATAATGTCTGATGATTCACTTCAAGCTGATCATTTATTTAGTGCAACTGTAAGCGGTCAACAACGGACAAGGAGAGGTTAATGCCCTTTTATGTATCTTTATCGCATCAATTCCTGGCAGATACTTGGCGCTGTACTGATTGAACAGTATTTGTCTTATCTAGATTAGTATGAGTCATAATATTTATAATATTATCACAAGCAACGTTATCTAATCTAGACTAATACTACAATTCATGGTCACGAAGATAAAAGTTAGTATATCACCTACCTGGAGTCGTACTATAACGAGTCTACACCATCATGATTTCGTTGTGAAAAACGGATAGTTCTCTTCGTCCTGTATAGCTACGACAGTTTGACACGTCAGACTGACGTCCCTAGACTGTCATAATAAAGACAAGTAAAGCTCGAATCTCACGGAGAGCACATTGTAGACCGGAATTTGTGTGGCCTACAATCAATGAAAATGCTTAACATTTTGACAATTCAACAGTACTCATTGCATTCTTTACGTTGTCGAGAAGGTGAATTTTAAACAATATGAAACAATGATCAGAAATTTTCTTCTTCTGTTAAGTAAATTGTAATTAATACGTTAGTATACGCAATAAGAGTGAGGAATAAGGAGTGATGGTAGAAAGAAAGATATTTTTATTTATACAAATATTTTTAATTTTTTACTGTTTGGTACAAATTCGCCCCTTTTCCCAATCATGTTGGGATCGCCATCTTCTCCTATCTAACAAAAATATAATCAAAAATATCTATAACTAAATTAGAGCTATGAATAAATCACAATATATTCCGTGATCAGTCTACTCCAGTACAAACTAGGCGTTTACACGACCTAAATGGAAAAATAGGTAAATCATGGAATCGTGGACCTGTCACTCTTGAGGTAAGAATATCTACGAAGTATTTACAACACATCAAATAATATTTCAGACAATGATTACGTCATATAATAACCCAAAAGCTAATTCTTTTAAAAAGTTGTACAATGACATTTATAGTTTATTTGATTTTCTATCTGTCTATCTAATATTATGTATCCTGTACTTGGTGATGACAGTACCTATATTCAAACTGGTATATGTTATTCAAAAAATTTACACTGGACTACTATATCTCTTTCTTTTGTAAACAACCCTCTCTATCACTCTAAAGTTTGCTGCGCATCACTCTACTTTGAGTTAAGCTCGCCTTTCTACATCAACTTTATTATCACTTTATGTTTTAAGTTCTGCTGTGTACAATAAAGAATTAAAGACTGTTTTTTGGGACATTACCAAACCAGTCCTGAAATAAATACATCGCTGCTAAAACATTACATTAAATTCAATTACGATATGATACAAGTTAAAGCACAAATTAATCTCAGAACATTCTGAATCAGTCTCATTATCTTTACTAGTTCCTCGGTCTAAATCTGAGCCAATGTCCTCCTTTCAGCTTCACGTTGAAGGTGTCTTTATCAAACTTGGCAGGGATCGTGGTCTTCTCACAAGGGGAGATCTCCATATGCTGCAGGATCTGGTATACCATCACTTTAACCTCGCAGAGAGCAAATCTTGAACCTGTAAATATGAAAGTGGTTCATTCAATCTGCCTAGCCTTTCTAGTCTAACCGGAATCAGCTGAATCCAGTAACTGGGTACCACGATACCTCTTGGCCAGACTGATGTCAGATTTCAGGCACGTCAATTTCTGTCATGGTCACTAACACTAACATTAACATTAAAAGCGGGATATTTACCATGTTTACTGTTTGTTGCGAGTTCCCGATATTTCGGTGCTGTTGCAAGCACCATGATCACGGATAAACTGAAAGTCATTGCGGGTGGGTGTTTATGAGGAGACAAAACGGTCTACCCTCTTTCTTGTTCGTTTTTTGCACTCAGTACCGCTAACTATAAATATCCCGCTTTTAATGTTAATGTTACGTCAATTTCTTTAGCAATATTTTTTTCTTACTATATTTCTTTTACAATTATTATCATATGTATATCTGATTACTTTGATCTCTCTTTCCCATTCCATCTATCATCTCTTATCACTCTTTATTAGAATATACTTTATTATTAATTTATTTATCATAAGATTTAAATTTTGTACTCACCGATACAGTTTCTGGGTCCTATACCGAAGGGCATGTAAGCGAACGGCTGGATATTATGTTTGTTTTCGTCTGAGAAGCGTTCAGGGTCGAACGTGTCAGGGTTGGGGAAGAACTGCGGGTCTCGGTGGATAGCATACACTGGTATTGAGACCCCTGTTCCTTTGCGAATCTGAAAAAACATATCATCACGTCTGTATTCCCAGAAGGGTTGGGCAGAGGTGCACTTATAGCACACCCACACTTTGCCAGTTATGTCCAAGTTCCATGTAATAGGGACGAGCCTATTGCCATCAACCCAAGCACAGCACAAATTCAGACTGCGGACAGTTATTGAGAAACAGATAAAAAACCCAACAACATTTTACACCGGGAACGGAACCATTAGACCAAAGAGGCAGTTAAAATTTCATCATCATCAGCCTTTTAATGTTCCCACTGCTGGGACACAGGACACCTCTTTGTGAGATTCCAGCAAGCGGGTCCTGTGAGGGTTGGTGGATGTCATACATGTCTGTTAATTTCGGGTTCTGGGAAATGTCGGTCCTCACGATGTTTTTCTTTACTGTTTTTGAGAGCAGTGGTGATGAAATAATTTACACAAAGTAAAGCACCTGCATGGGTTTTTAACCCACGAACTACAACTTGCAAGTCGTGGCCGTTACCACTGAACTACCACTGCTGCTGTTAAAACTTAGTTTTAAGATTTTCTACACTTTTTAGATAGCTTGTAATCTTGGTGTTCGGAACAAAAAAATAACTTACAATATAATCTTTTTCTGCCTTCTCATTGGGTTTTCCCAAGTTGTAATCTTTAGTGCAAACCCTGTCTAGAGCGATAGCAGGTGGCCATTTTCGCAGAAGTTCTGCAAAAGGAAAGAAATAAATAAAATATTACAGCGCAGAAAAAATCATAATGATTTTCTATTTTAAAATCACCTTAGGCTTTTAAACCTACTTTCAATATTATATTCATTCATGATTTAAACTTTTGTGAAACAATTATCAGCAATCATTACCAGATACAACCATATCCATATACGTCATGTTCTGTATGGAGTTGAAGTCGAACTTGCCGCCGTTCTTAGCATGAGTCTCCCTGATCTCCTGCACCAGACGCTCTTGGACTTCTGGGTTCAGAGCCAGTTCATAGAGCAGGAAAGACATGCCAGCTGACACCGTTTCGAAACCAGCTATGAAGAACAGTACCGCTTGGGAGATGAGGTCGTCGTCACTCCATACTAAAACCAAAATGTAAATACAATTTTTAATCTGTGTTTTAACAGACAGTGCCCCATGACCACAGATTGTCCAGATACCGGAAATTTAAAAGGTGTCCAGTTACTTCAAGTAACTTAAAACTGTAATATTAGTTTTTTCTGTTTTGTAGTCAAAGAGTGTGGTAACCGAAGCATGTAAATTTTATGCCTAAAGTAAAATGTAGTATGAAATTTTGCCTCTACCAACTACTTCATTATTTTTTGAAACTCTAAAATACACACCTCTGTTAATTTCTTTCTGTCCAACAGAAGATTCTTCAACGGTCGCGAATCCAGCAGCTTCATCATTCGTTTTGATATTTTCATGTGTCAATTTGCCTGAAATTATATATGGCATGTTATTGTGCAGAATTTTGAACATTAACCTATTTGACGATGTGGATGGATGGTATACACATATAAAAAGAAAATAAAAAGCTGCTCGGTACATTTTGTCGAGCTATGCAAACCAAGTTCTGGAAAGGTGACCTCGTACTTGAAGACACAGCGTTGGTAGGCCTCCCACTAGGTGGACCGATGAGCTAGTCCTAGGGCATCCACTGGACGCGAGACGCACAAGACCGTTCGATGTAGCGACAAACGACTTTCGGCTGAAGTGATTTCTGTATAATCCTTACCAACCTAATGTCTGGAAAAATGTTAAATGCTGATAATAATTATGTTGTAAGTATGTACTGTATAATATTTACCTTTCTTGGCTTCCATAAGCAAATGAATCATATCGGGTCTGATGATTTTTCGCGCCTCACGGTCTCCCATGGTTTCTAAGACTATCTTTCTGAAGAATATCTTCGTCTCCTTGGAAAGGAAATCTATCTTTAAGAACTGAAAAATAAAGCATAATTTAAGTAAACTTAACATAAATACAAGCCACGCCACTGCATAATATATCTCTTTTTATACAGAGAGTGTACAAACTTTGATCACTACGCTTGCGAATTGATCGATAATAAAATAGGTAAAAAAAATATACGGTTTTATTAAAAAGATAATAATGTATAATACTAACAGATAAAATACAGGCAACAGGACAAATTTAATTACTAAATTTGAACTAAACAAACAAAAAACAGGGCAAGCTAAATAAAACCGTTTAAAAATTAAGATCCCCTATAAGTTTCACGAGCTAAAAACAGAAAACAGCTACTTTTTCAGGGCAAATTTCTCAATAACTACAAGATATATGACAAATCTTTTAATGCAACTTTTTGCGTCACATAGTAAATGTACATTACAAATTTTTGATAACTGCTCAGTTAAAATTAGAAAAAACAAATTCCTAACACACGTTTTTACGTAATCCCGAAACACCAGGTTTTTCAATTGCTTTTTCAGCTTACTGGTGGCGAATAACAATCTGCAAAAACTGGTGTGTGTGGACTGGGCATATAGTATACTAGTAAGGCACCAATTTTGTTTTTTAAAGTTTATTGTATTTGTACTTAAAAAAAAATATTGTCCACGCGAAAAAAAGGCAATTTTATCATGTGCGAAGCGTCGCCTATGTGTAAGAATATGTTGAATATAAGAATAACTGGTAAATAATATGAAATTTGAGGTGTTTATCAATCGAATCCAATTCTCATATTTTACTTTTAAGTACTTATTTTATTTTTTTGTCTATATTGCCTTATAACCGTTGCGCTCGCGCGAGAACATTCAGTTTCGCTCAAGGGCTTGTAGACGACCGACCTGTGTAGTTTTTTTTGTCATTATATTTTTTATCACATATCTTTTAGTTATTGAGAAATTTTCGTTGAAAAAGTAGCTGTTTTCTGAAAACTTCAAAACTATTTAGAAATATTACTTTTTAACTATTTATATTTATTATGCCTATATCTGCCCAGTCTGGGAAGATATTGGAATAAATGTAAATGGAACAAAGCTAAATCACCTAAGATTCGCCGACGATATTGTGATATTCGCAGAGAAACCACATATAGCTACTACAAACTATGTTACAGCTACTAGATAACGAAAGCAGGAAAGCAGGTTTGTCAATGATTCCAGCAAAGATAAAAATAATGACGAATGCGTTTTCGCTTACCTAATAAAAGAAAATATAGAAAGAAATAGGACAGCAGGTTATCGAATACGTCGACGAATATGTATATTTGGGACAGCTTATTTCAACAAAATACCAATATTCAAAAGAAATTGATAGAAGAATAAGCAAGACTTGGAAACGTTATTGGTCGCTAAAGGAAATAGTAAAAAGTGATCAATGTCTGTGAGAAGTAAACTGTAGAACACGTGCATTCTCCCATGTCTCACGTATGGGTGTCGAACTTGGCTTGCTACGAGCAAAAACAACCAAAAACTCATAGTTTGCCGACGCAATATGGAGAGAAGCATTTTAAAAATGACTAAGAGGCCGATGGACCAACTCAAAAATAAGGAAAAACACAAAAGTAAGCGATGTCCTACTAAAAATAAAGAAATTGAAATGGAACTGGACTGCCCAGGTAATAAGAACAAACATAGAAAAATGGACAAAAGACGTAATGGAATGGTATCCTAGGAATGGAAAAAGACAAAAGGGACGTCAAATAAAGAGATGAGTAGATGACCTACCGAAAGGATGGAGACGATTAACTCGTGACAGATGAGTGGGAGAAACTAGGGGAGGCCTATGTTAAAGAAGGACAACCTGACCAACAAACGTTGCTGAATAATACCTTATTACTCAAATGTTTTTTTTTAATATTTGATATACTAGTGTTAAAATTATTAGATTTATATAGTAAAGTTAAAACTGTACCTACTGCATTTTGGACAGTGAATAAAGGCTTTTATAATATTATTATTATTCTCACGATATATTCCGTTTCCGATGTCAGTAGGTTATTAGACTAAGATACTTGTAACTAAGCACAATACTGTATGAATATGTTCTTGCTGGATTAAGTAGAAAAATTAATTATGCCAACGTACAACCTCAATGAAGAATTATATACAATAAATAATTAATTCATTCAAAATCAAACATGAACTTAGGTAAATGGCATGCATTTTCAAAATTTGTAAAACTTAGAATAAAATAATAATGATTTTGTAATGTACCTATCAGAAATAAATTTAAGGCTACATGAATTTGAATTTGAACAACGTCAATTAATGTTCTCTATGGACCAAACTTCACATTGTATAATATATAAAATTTTAACTATAGGTACCATTAATCTATTTTACTATATTTTCTCATAGTATTTAGTTTTACTTGAAAGCCGCTAAGTGAACTTACTTTGGATATGGAAGCTGGTATGGCGATAAGCACGAAGAACGTCAGCAATTGACGGAAGTTGAAGGTTGCAGACATTTTTCCCATTGCATAGAACTCGTTGTCCACGTCATTGTGAGAGTCTACCTTTAGACCGAAGGCGCAGGAGGCTATCACGTCGTTGGTGTACCGAGTCGTCAAGTCCTTGCACTCTACGTCAATGTAGCCAGCTGCTACGGGAATAAGCAACGTCGATTATAATTTAGAGTTTAAAATTGTGTACGCTTTTTTCAGTACTTTTACTAGACAGTGTTGCTCTTACCATCACAAAGTTATGAGGTACAAACCCACCAAACAACAAAACAGATAAAAAATACCAGTAATCCTTCACTTACTATCAAGCTCATCATTAGCCTATTAATGTTCCCACTGCTGGTACAAAGGCCTCCACTCTGTGAGAGGGAATGGGCCGTAATCCACCACGCAGGGTCAGTGCGGGTTGGTGGCTGTCACATGTCTTCGAAGTTTTGGTTCTAGGACATGCTGGTTTTCAATATTAACTTTAAAATTTTCATTTTCATAATTGAAAACCAATATATCACGGGAATTTAACGCGATGATTTCGATTATTTATCTACTCGGGACCACGGTCGTTGCAACACGGCCGAAACATCGGGTGAAATAGGTAAATAAATAATCGAAATCATCGCGTTAAATTCCCGTGATATATTGGTTTTCATGCCGGTTTCCTCAAAATGTTTTCCTTCACCGTTTTGAGAGCAGTGGTGATGAAATAATTTACACAAAGTAAAGCGCCTGCCTGGGCTCGAGTCTACGACCTACAACTTGTAAGTCACGGCCGACAACACTGGGCCACCACTGGGCCACCATTACTCTACACTTAATATAATATAATATAATATAATATAATATAATATAATATAATATAATATAATATAATATAATATAATATAATATAATATAATATAATATAATATAATATAATATAATATAATATAATATAATATAATATAATATAATATAATATAATATAATATAATATAATATAATATAATATAATATAATATAATATAATATAATATAATATAATCTATACCAATATTATAAAGAGGAAAGATTTTTTTGTTTGTTTGTGCCGAATTGGCTCCGAAACTACTGGACCCGTACAAACAAACAAATAAATAAATATTTCCTCTTTATAATATTAGTATAGATATAATCATCATGAGGATGTTTTTTATTCAATCACACCAGAAAGGCTAATAAAACACATTTCGTGCAGGCGAAGCCGCGGGCTGAAGCTAGTATGATTTAAAAACTTGCCATTAGATTCCTCGATTTTTTTTTTTAGAGAACTCATCATCTGATCACCAACCTCCACCATGAAAGGCACCATCAGACGTATCTTGGAGCTTGTGAACGCTGGACTCAATGTGGAGCGCATGTCTTTCCATTCTTGTCCTGTGAGAGATTCAAATCATAGTAAATGTAAAACTATTGTCTATTGCAACTTTTTTAAAGTAATTGTCAAATCAAATGCTACAAAAGTATTAGATTTTACTATGACCTGTACCTTCTAAAGCTATCAAGCTTCTTGTGAAAAAGGAGTTGCCAGATCTAAATATGGCACGATGATCAAGGAAGTGCTCGAAGTCTTTGACACCGATCTTCTTCACCAGCTCGATGTCGCGGATCATCACCATACCTTTCGTGAATTCAAATCTTCCCACGAATCTATCGAAGCAAATTAACGGCCTTATTTGTAAAAATATCCTTCTAGGGCGTCATTTCCCGGATTTTCCAATCACGTCGGCTTTGTAATTACCTTTTCTTAGTCGTATTTTATTCACTCTCTCTCCCCCTCTCTCTATCCTACTTTTAAGTTACAGCCTTTTCGTTTTAACCGACTTACAAAAAAGGAGGAGGTTCTATGCTCGACATTATGTACGTTTTTTTTTTTCATGTATTTTCACCAATATCTCCGTCAATTGTGGTCAATTTTGTTTTTTTTTTTTTTTTGATAGAGTATGTTCCCAAATTGGTCTCATTTTAATTTGGTGAAGATCTGATGTAGAACTTCAGAGATATACAACAGAACTCTTCAATAAATGACGGCATTTCTCTCGGGATTGCTGCAATCGCATGTCTGTTTATTGTTTATACAATTTCATAACATAACATCACGCCAGTATGCTCTAAAGGAGTACGCAGATTTCACCTTGGCACACTCTCATTTCACCGGTTGAAATTTCTTTTTGAAAGTCGGTGTCCATAACGAAAAAAATTGTACCTACCAAAGACACCAACTACCAAAAAAAAAAAAAATATTTTAAATTTATTTTTCACTTTGAAGTGTTTTTATTTGGAAGTCGGTAGTATTTTTTTGCAAAAAAAGATTTTTATTAATTACAATATCTCCAAACCAAATTTAAAAAAAAATACGACTTAAAAGCAAGAAATAAGCCTCGTACACGCATCGGGGGACAGCTGAAATTAACAGCAGTTAGGTATTTATTATATATAAGAATTTTGTTATTATGTATTTTATTTTATTTACTTAGTGGTCCCCCGAAGATGCTTATTTCTTACTTTTAGATTTCGTGTTAGAGGTTTTATACATTATATAATTTAATTTTTATTTCATGCTTTTTAAACTACATATTTAAATACAATTTTTAAATACCAAGCAGTAAACACGCTTCGATCGACAGTATGTAAAAACACGTAATTATGTCGATGTCTTGCGAAAATACCCCGATTCAACTCTTTGAATCGGGGTGCGGGAAAAATGAGCATAACTTTTGATCGACTGAACCACTTTTCATCAAACAGAACACTCTCGACAAAGAAACCTTTTAAACAAAAAGTTTTAGAGCAACTTTTAGAGCTATGATGCCACAGACAGACATACAGATACACAAATACACACGTCAAATTGATAATACTCCTCCTCATAAACAAAAACAAATTACCTTTCTTCGGGAAAGCCGTTATAAAGCCTTAGAACATCATCAGTGATGTGATCCACTCGTAACAAGATCCTGGTCATGTTGCCCAGAAAGGGGAAGGGCTTAAAGCTCTTAACCCCATAACGACTGAACTGCGAGTAGATCTGCCGGCTGTAGAAGTACAACGCGGCGAGTAGCACTGCCACCCACACGAAGATGATTATCATAGTCTGTAACAAAATATAGACCGTACTAATTCAAATTTCACATATTTCAATCACGTACACTGACACTTAGGCTGGGATGCACCACAAAACTTCAAAATATCTTAATATTTCTGTAAAGGCCGATTTTTATAACTCTTACGGTAATCATTTCGTCTTAACCTTGCAATTGTCACTGGCTAAAAAAAGAAAAAAGAAAAATGGCGGCTTTTGTAGGTCATACTTATCGAATCATTGAAACAAGTGCGATCTCTCTAAAGTGGACCTTTTTTTTTTATTAAAATGGGTTTGCTCTTGACTCTAGAGTCTAGGTCATAGGTGACAGAGACAGAGTCTACGACGGAGTGAGCTTACCCAGAAGAAGCCTGTTCACTCGAACTTTGAAGAGATTCGGGTTGAATGCGTTCGGAAACACAGACGCAGGTAGTGAGTTCCATTCATTCGCTGTGCGCATTATAAAGGATGTTTGGAAGCGCCTGGTGCGAATTGGTGGAATGGCAACAAGGTAAGATAAGGATGATAAAACCTACTATTTACTGAAAGTTTGTGAGCATGAACGGATGGATGGTTTGTTACTCTTCTATGGAAAACTACTGAAGGGATTTAGTAGAATTGCAGCATATTTTCTAACCTGGATTAACATTTAGCCTACTTTTGGGTTTATTTCGACTATTCCGCGGCACTGCCGCGGGCGGCAGGTCATGGCAAACACTACAAAAAAATATTGGAATGTGTTACATCCGCGTCTTAATGCAAAACCAAGTTTTTGTTTAAAGTGACTGTACCTATCAAAAAACCTAACGACGTGACGTAAAGGTCTTGCAGTCAGGTTATTATTTCAAGTAAATAAACAATAAATTAATTTGGTACAAAGACATTAATACGTACCTACTGTTATTATCTAATGAATGCCTTGTTGATTACGAAGACAAAGAAACGTTACAGTGTTGTTAAAAACCTTAAACGCGTGAATATTCTTCAACAACTTACCAAGATAAAATTGTAAGTGATTGTAGCATCTTTACCCAAATAAATGATTTTGAATTTAAAAGGTACGAGTAATTTCTTAATATATAAAGTACCTATATGACTATCTAGGTGAAACCCCTGTTGAAGTTTTTAATGAAATCCGTTTAGGATGTGTTTAGGTTTTTGAAATACATAAATAATTAAAAAAACCCGACTGCATAAGAAGCCAACTAAAAAGACGTAAATAAGAAGTAAATAATACTGTGCAGTCGGAGGATACATATTCGCGAGCTGGCTGACCAAAACCAGATGTATCTGCCGACTGCACAGCATAATTTTCTTCTTGTTTACGTCTTTTTAGTTGGCTTCTTAAGCAGGTGGGTTTTTTGATCATTTGAATTAACTTTTTTTATTTATAAACTTTTTTGTTAGCATTCCTTTTTTCGGATGAGGTACATTTAAACATATAAGTGTTATATATTTTTGACATCACCTCTTAAAACCCTTGATTTTGATACCCCACACGATAGGCTTCGAAGAAAATTAAATTGGATCCCCACAATAAAACAGTCGCTAAACTTCATTCTAAAGAATCCCGCCCAAAACTCCCAAATTATTTACATACAATACCTGAGGCCCTAGAAAAGGAGTATTCTATCAGCTATAAACTGTCAACCAATGGTTTGCCGTACAAAAAACTATGTGGCATTTTGGCAACTCGTTTTAATCCCAAACATTTTGGACTGTTCGATAGTCGTTATCACTGACTTTGTTTGGTTTATTTAAAAATAAATTCCTCTTTTAATTTTTATAGTTCATATGTTAACACAGCATAAGCACCCTATTTAGACAAATTTCGTCAGGCACTATTTAGCGATTGCGAAGCACATTCTATAGAGAATTCGAATAAAAAAATACTTATCTGTTACTAAACAACTCAAAGATTTTTATAAATTAGGCCTAAACTACCAAAATAGAAAAAATACAATGTATTTACTTACATTTTCGTCACAATACTTGTTTGTAAACACACGATAAGTATGAGTACAATATTCACCAAAATATTACGTAATTGTACTACTCAAACAAGCGTGCTGCTCGGGGAAATAACAAAATGTCTCTGAGCATAACAAGGCAGTACTTGCTAATATATTATGTAATGTTATCTATATTTGTTGTTTATGTTTATAAATAAACGTAATACCTGTTATCACTGATGATACGCAAATAGACCCGGATTCCGGCTATTTTTTAAAGTATTTTTTGGTTGAGATAGTTAAATTGTAAAGTTATCATCTTAACGTATCTACATCCTTGATAAATGCCTAGTTATACAAGATTCTGTTGATTTTATCATCATCACCATTTCAGCCGAAAGACATCTACTGCTGGACATAGGCCTCCGCCAAGTGTCGCTAGTTTTTGACCGGCCCCGTGCATCTCGCATCCAGCGGATGCCCGCAACCTTGATGGAATAGAAACGATTAATTTAACCAAATGAATAGTTCAACAATAAACGTCTATCAAAGCAATTAATATTGACAAACCAAAACATAGGTAAACACAAAATTATAAATACGGAAGCAATAATAATATGTAAGTAAAACGATACTTTGGAAGATTGAACTTGAATCTAGTGTCTGGTAACATATAATGGAGATTGCCCATACACAGGCCCCTTATGAGATATCGTGTCTGCGATTTCAATATTATCAAATAATAGGATTTATATTTTGTGTTTTTTTGCATTCGTGTCCTTTACTTTTTATGTACATACAACAACAGATCAGGTTTCTTCACTTGGACATTTGTATGCACCTTATTGCATTGTAATAAGGGTTCATTTCAAAAACAGAAACATCGTTATTTCTCGTGAACCCCGCAAAATAAATAAAAAATGTTTTCTAATTATGAATATAACGTGTTTTTTCTACAATATACAACCAAATTCATCAAGATACAACCATTTTTTCAAAGGGGCATTCCTCTTTGTAAGTATTTTCTTTTTTCATTTGTAAGGTTCAAAATTAGATTCAATAAACAAAAAATTATATTTCAGTCTTCGATCAACAATAACCATTTATTGTGGATCGAAGATCTCAATATGATTTTGAGTCAGCAAGAAAAAGGATTACAAAAAGGTAGGCATAATACTTAACAAAATTAATAAATTAGAATAGAAATAGAGACAGGTTTGGACTCTTCTTTTTCCCTCAGTACTGAGGATCGTGGTCACTGATGGACTCCTTTATGCGGACAAAGTGCCTCCATCAGCTTCGGCCCAATGAAATAAAGTATAAATAAATCTGTCATTGCTTAAAGCCCTGTAAAACAAAGTGGCATGAATAAAAACATTTGGTAGGTAATAAAGATAGTTTGTTTCTGTTTTTTAAAGTCTGAAATATTATGACACGGTAAAGATATCTAACAGTATTCTATCTTCATACAAACGGTTGGAACATGAGTCATACCTACGCGCCTCGAGTTCAGCCAACACTCGATACACTACAGTGACAAACAGTCACGAACGGTGTGATGGTTTTGTAAGCAGTAAGCGTGCGATTTGTGAATATTTGATTGAAATACGTACAAGTACTTACTTACTTAATATGGCAGAGAGCAATTATATACTATACTAGCTGTCCCACGCGGCTTCGCTCCCGTCAACTGGCTACGTACCTACCCTATTCTACCTACCCTACCCTACACCTACCGTACCCCTACCCTATACCTACCCTACAGCTACCCTACAGCTACCCTACACCCACCCTACACCTACCCTACCCGGCACCTACCCTACACCAACGCTACACCTACCCTACACCTACCCTACATAGATGATTGCATAACTGAAACCGTTTACGAAGCGCACGCAACGGAAGCCCTCAAAAAGTATTATTCTTTCCCGTTTTTGCAACATTTTTCATTTATGCTCCGCTCCTATTGGTCGTAGCGTGATGTTATATAGCCTATAGCACTCAGGAATAATGTAGCTTTCTACCAGTGAACAAATTTTTAGAATTGGATCATTAGTTCCAGAGATTACCCCCTACATACAAACTTACAAACATACAAACTTACAAATTTTACCTCTTTATAATATTAGTATAGATTAAGTATATTAAGTATATTAAGTATTAAGTATAGATGATTGCATAACTGAAACCGTTTACGAAGCGCACGCAACGGAAGCCCTCAAAAAGTATTATTCTTGCCCGTTTTTGCAACATTTTTCATTTATGCTCCGCTCCTATTGGTCGTAGCGTGATGTTATATAGCCTATAGCACTCAGGAATAATGTAGCTTTCTACCAGTGAAAAATTTTTTAGAATTGGATCATTAGTTCCAGAGATTACCCCCTACATACAAACTTACAAACATACAAACTTACAAATTTTACCTCTTTATAATATTAGTATAGATAGCACTCAGGAATAATGTAGCTTTCTACCAGTGAAAAAAATTTTAGAATTGGATCATTAGTTCCAGAGATTACCCCCTACATACAAACTTACAAACATACAAACTTACAAATTTTACCTCTTTATAATATTAGTATAGATGATTGCATAACTGAAACCGTTTACGAAGCGCACGCAACGGAAGCCCTCAAAAAGTATTATTCTTTCCCGTTTTTGCAACATTTTTCATTTATGCTCCGCTCCTATTGGTCGTAGCGTGATGTAATATAGCCTATAGCACTCAGGAATAATGTAGCTTTCTACCAGTGAACAAATTTTTAGAATTGGATCATTAGTTCCAGAGATTACCCCCTACATACAAACTTACAAACATACAAACTTACAAATTTTACCTCTTTATAATATTAGTATAGATTGTGTTGTTTTTGGTTGCTTCAATTCTTCTATAACGCACCCAGAGATAACTTTTTGACTATAAAAAATATATATACCTAACCTAATTTGTAATTTGTTTCTTTTTTAATAGGTAGATATTTCGCTTTTTCCACCGAGTAAAATACCTGGATTAATAAATAAATAAGTGGATAGAGTTATAAAAGTCACACACGAGTGACCTACCTACGCTCAGGTTAAAAAAAAACTAGTAAGTAGGTAGTTTCCTAGGCTAGGCTATTTACTTACTTATGTAAGTATATTTTGTCTAATTAAATAATATACGTAAGTAGCTACTTACATATAGTATTTAATTAGACAAAATTTCATAATGAAATGATTACATAAGAGATTAATAAATGGTAGGTACCTACGTAGTAAGATTTAAAATAAATAAATATAATATTTACCTCAGATTAGAGAAAAGAATCTGAGATATTTACAATCACAAAACTAGAAAAAACTCAAGTAGGTAGAGGCGGGCAGCCCTAACGCGTGTTTATGTGACGCGCGCTTGTAGGCACTTATTTCAAGGACAGGGCCGAGTCACAATACTGTTAGATATCTTTATAGTCCCCGGCATGTAACTTGGCAAGGTTTTTTTGTCGGGCCTACGTTGTTCTTTTGTCGGGCCTACGTTGTCCCCCCATATCCAAGTACTAATGCTGTAACATGGAAATATTGTAAACAAAACAATTTAAAAGAGTAACCATGGAGTTTCTTGCCGGTTCTTCTCCATAGGAAACGACTAACCCGAACCGTGCACCTTTTGTCGACGTTTTATAAGTGCCCATGTAGGCCTATGTAAAATAAAAATATTTGATTTTGATTTTGATTTTGTTTTGGCGTAGTGGGGGTAAGTACGCGCATAGTGCGTGAACTGACCAACCACTGTATAGAACGAACGGAACGTGGACGCGACGCGATTGGTCAGTCGATCCTTGTGTCAACTGACTAACCAATCGCGGGCTCGGAACGGTGTTAAACGCTCCCCGCGTCCCGCTAGGTAACCAGAGAGAACTAAAAAATTACTTGTGCGAATCTGACGACTCTTGCCAAGTTACGTGCCGACAACTATACCGTGGTTATAATTAGAAATCGGACTTGAAAAAATAGCACTGTTTATCTAATTTGATGAATGAAAAAAAAACAGGTTTGCAGGCTAGAGTTTGGTAATTTTCAGGCTAGAGGCTGGTATTCAGATACCATCATAATTATGACGCCAAAAGTTATGAAGACATTTTGTTTTCTGTTAATTTCATGACAAATAAAAATAAGTTTAAAAATAGAAACCAAACAAAACTGCTCAAAAAACGCGATCTGCAGAATATGAAAAAATAATAAAACCGGCCAAGTGCGAGTCGGACTCGCGCACGAAGGGTTCCGTACCATTATCGCAATAAACGGCAAAACAATCACGTTTGTTGTATGGGAGCTCCACTTAATTATTTATTTTATTCTGTTTTTAGTATTTTTTGTTATAGCGGCAACAGAAATACATCATCTGTGAAAATTTCAACCGTCTATCTGTCACGGTTCATGAGATACAGCCTGGTGAGTGACAGACAGACTGACCGCGGAGTCTTAGTAATAGGGTCCCGTTTTTACCCCTTGGGTACGGAACACTAAAAAGAAGAGATATAAAAAAAATCTTGTCTTCTTTTCTTTAAATTTCATGCGACTGTTTAGAAATTACAAAAAAAAAACAAAGCCTCTGCTCAGAAGACGTGGGCTGCAAAATATGAAACAAGAAATAAAATTAAAAATATTCTTGTCTGAAATTCTTAAAGGATGTTTTGAGGTTAGCCGTGGTCGTATGCCACTGCCATAAATTTTATAATGTATTGTTTTGTAAATAACCCGCAGGTCAAAATCATAACTCTCTGGCTTTGCGGTAGTCGGATAAAAAGCACTTTAATGTAAATATAGAAAATGTCAAGTTAAATAATAAAAAGTCACATATTTAAATTACAATAGTAATTATCTATTGTAATTTAAATTACAATAGTAATTATCTATTGTAATTTAAATATGTGACTTTTTTATTTATCTAACTTGTTTATCACAATTAGATTAGTTGTTGCTTTGTTTTTTGTCATCTCAATAACTAGTGTTGCTCCCGGCTCTGCTTGCGACGTACAATAAAAACCTAGCATGAAAAGGAAAAATTACAAAGATTTAAAAAAAAATTAAGATTCATGTTTTTTATTTACTTCATCTTCATTACATCTATCATTATCTTATGCCCAAAGCGATAATAGCGCTCATCCTAACATTTTTATTTTTTTAAAGGGCTTTGTCGCTTAGCGACCATATCGCCCAAAATAGAAAATCACAAAAAGTTACAAACTATCTTAAAACTAACTCATACAATTGCCTGGCTTTATCGGACATTGGAGAAGCGAGGATTGTATTACAAATGCCCATATCGTAAATTTTACAGCGTCCAAAGACATTGATTTTTGTATTTTCATTCCGGACACACTCCATCAGGACATGAAAAACATCATCAACTACTCCACAGTCATCACAATTCGGGGACAGAACTTTCTTCATTAGATAATAAAATTTATTTGATGGAATATGTCCAGAACGAAGTCTTAAAGCTATAGTAATTAGGTTTCTTTTAAGGTTACAGTCAATCCATGGAACTCGAGATATCCCTGGCTGGATAGTTCGGTACCATATACCTTTCTCTTTTGACCTTTCGTTAAAATATTCCTGCCAAAGTTCTAAACATTTTTTTTTGCCTTTCCGAAGTATTTTAAATACAGAGGAGTAATATTCATGGGGACTCCATCAACACACGCTTGCTTGGCGAGCAGATCAACCTTATCATTTTCCTTTAACTGAACATGCGACGGAATCCATTGAAGACATACAGTTTTTGAATTGGATTGAAGTTTTGAAATCAATTCATATATAGCATAGGCTGTCGGAATACCTCGTACATGAGAAGTGTGCCGAGCCAAGTGTTGCAGCGAACTTTTGGAGTCTGTCAGAATCACAAATCTATCGCCATCAATCATCCTAACATAAATATAAGTTTCTTAACATCTATAGTGTTTTAGTCTGTCTGTCGCGGGTTCGATGCCCGCTCGGAACAAATATTTGTATGACCTACAGATAGTTGTGCCGGCTCTGGGTGTTGTGTATGTGAGTTTATATGTTTGTAAACGTATCCACGATACAGGAAGAAATTCCTAGTGTGGGGCAACAAGTCTAATATACAGTTCATCCATAACTAATTATAACCTAATATATAACTAATTGTATCTTAAATACTATAACTAATTATAAACAATTTTGATAACCATATAAAAATATTACCTAAATACGTTCAGTGTTTGTACATACTAGGTTATGGCGGGATTCTCGTACACAAACATCTTCTTTAAAAAAAAATAAGAAACAAAAACTATTGGGCTCGTCCGGGATTTGAACCCGGGACCTCTCGCACCCTAAGCGAAAATCATACCCCTAGACCAACGAGCCACCTGCCAACTATCGTGAAATTAGTAGCCTGTTATCTAGAGTACGTGCTTCTGTCAAAATTATTGTTGTTGACCTTGAATTTGGACTTCACATGGTTGTCAAAGACCAAATCGGTCTGTCATTGGTCTTAAGACTGGCAGTGTACACATTGTTGCAAGTTTATGAGACTCTAGAAATATATAACAATAAAAATGTTTTCTATTCTATTCTATAAATAAAAAGTGTCACGCTCATTCATTTATGAAAATCTTAATGATTGAGAGAAAGTAGCTTGTTTAGAACCCACGAGTCTACCTCTGCATATGTCCTTCATGGACCAGTAGCTCTTAAACACTTTTATCGTTCGTCTTGCGACTCTGTTTGCCCATTAAACCAATTAATAGTATCTTTGCAGGCCCGGCCTGGATAAAAACTACTGATTGGTTTACATAAAGGTATTCTTGGACATGGCGTATTGTCTCCCTGTCTATTTTTGTGCTCGTTGGAGTTTTGTTTGTCATGATTTTTTTCCCAAATAATTTTCTTTAGTCCAATCTGACTTGTATTACTTGTATTTTTCAACTTGAACTGAAAGTAAACTTTAAAAGTGATGCAGAAAGTTCTGTGATACATTAGTATTTAATAGACTTTTAGTACAGACATGAATTTTATTGGTTAATGGATAAGGCGATTATTGATAAACCACAATAACAAACCTTTGTTTCCAACTGCCTGACTAAGATTGCCGAATTAAATAATGATTACACGAACAAATGTTAGGCAGGTACGTAATAATAGTATATTTAACATTGATAAAAATTGCTTCTGCCTGAACAAAACTGCTACGTTACTTATTATCAGGTTATCATGTTAGTGCGCATCATTTGCGGAACTGCACCGCATTTGCACTCCAGAGCTTCTAGATAAAGTTACTTTATAATTATCAGCAAGAACAAGTAAAAAAAAAAACCGACTAGTTCACAAGTGTTTCTGCTAAACTTGTAGCCCTGTTGTTGTCTGCTCCTCCGAAATGCACAAAGAGGAGACTCACAAATTACACCTACTGTATTAAATGGAGCAACCAAGGAGGCGATTAAAGAGTCGCAAACTCGCAACAGTTTCCTTGAGCCGACTAACTAACAATCCTAGCAAAGCACGCAAGAAAATGCACTTCCTCAAATACCTCCCTCCAAATGACTATGTTGAGCCTGCAGAAAATCTTCCTGCGGGCCATAAACTGCCATAGGCCGCTACATCTGAAAATCTCTAAACCAGCTACGATGTTTGGTGGGCCGCTGTAAGCATAATCTGGGCAGATAAGGGTACTCCGATCAGTCAAAATGTTACTGCGGAACCACTCCACAGTCGATCCCTGTTTCGTTTCCTACTTCATTTGCAAAAAGATCCGCACCATGCAAAACCTTGGCTAGGCCACCGCAAAGGCTATCGACGTGACCGATTACTGGTCGAAGAAAAATCGAATAAGAATGAATCATCGACCCGAAGAAGAAGAATGAGATCCTGGACTAGTCATTTCTGTTTTTTTAGCCGCAGCCCTCAGGGTTCGAAAGTTGCCTGGTTGATGGCAATAAGCTCGCCTCTATAACTTTAACATAACTTGTGAAATGTGTGTGTACTACATAGGTGCTCTGCATAACCCTTTAGGAACTACAGGCGTTATGTAGGTTAGTAAACAAAACATGATGTGTCACCGTCCCACTTGAGATTAAAATATCTTTAATTGTTGGCGTGAACAAGCTCATTAAACACTTGCAGTAGGTACATAGATACGTTTGTTTCCAATAACATTTCATCAGTTGACAACCAAATAAACATCAATACTCATTAGTCATCGTTATCATCATGACTATGCACAACTTTTATCGTCTGATCTACATACACAGAGGTACAATGGCGGACTTAATGATATAGGCACCCTTCCTCACCGACTCGGTGCGTTTTTTTCGTGTTGCCTGGAAATAAATGGTTTATTTTTACTAGTTTGAATGACCCTTGAATCATTCCATACTCCCGGGGGAAAAAAATATCCTATATCCTAATCCAGAATATGGTCTACTCGTGTGTCAAGTTTTATCCAAATCCATTAAGCTGTTACAACATGAAAGGGTAACAAACTGACTGTTACTTTCGCATTCATAATAATTTTCCGTTGAAAAGTATAGAAATCCCATCAAAACACCAAAACATAAATGTGAAAATGGGAGCCAATTTCAATATTAAGAATATGCGTGGTTGGTGACTTTGCCGACAAAAGAATTGAGATCTAAATGGGTGCCAAGTTCTGTAGATAATCCTGAAATTTATTTTCTAAAATAAATTAAAACATTATTTTTTCCTTTGTTCTGGCAGCCGACCCCAATATAATTGGGTAAAGGCTAGGCAGATGATAATGATGACTATTTCTTGCTTTTTCTGCTATAACTATGTTTCCTATCAAAAAATATAAATTCTTAAATTTGCACAAGCAAATTATATACACGAAGCAGATATCATCTGCCTAGCCTTTTTCCCAACTATATTGGGGTCGGCTTCCAGTCTTACCGGATTCAGCTAAGTACCAGTGTTTTACATGGATCGACTGCCTATCTGACCTCCACAACCCAGTAACTGGGTAACACGGTACCCCTTGGCAAGACTGGTGTCAGATCTCAAGCTTCTGACTACCCGTAACGACTGTCAAAGATCTTCAAATGACAGCCGGGACCAACGGCTTAACGTGCTTTCCGAGGCACGGAGGAAACTCGGTATGTTGAAATGGTCACCCATCCACGGACCGACCTCGTCAAGCGTTGCTTAACCTTGATGATGGATCCGTGCGGCTGTTATTATTTAGCCACGAGCTCCTCATACACGAAGCAGATAACTTAGGATAAATTAACCCTTTTCATTTGATACCAAACAAGGCAATTTTTTTTTTTTTGTTTGTTCATTCGTGACATCACATAGCCCATAACCAGGCGATGATCATAGCTTTTAACGAGAACTCATAATTAACACATCAAATTTTGATAAGTAGTTTAGAAGATATAAGGAAACAGACGAACATTCATACATGCATCATCATTTCAGCCGAAAGACGTCCACTGCTGAACATAGGCTTCCCCCAGGCGGCTCTACATTGACGGATCCCATGCGTCTCGCATCCAGCGTCAACCTTATCCAGGTCATCGGTCCACCTAGTGGAAGGCCTTCCAAATCATCGTCTTCCGGTTCGCAGTCGCCACTCTAACACTTTTTGGCCACATCGACCATGCGCTCTGCGAGCGATGCCTTTTGGCTTCGTTGTAGCCGGGTAAGAATCATAACCCTCCTTTTGGATTCGCCGTCGTCCGGTAAAAGGCTAACTTTAATCTTTGAATCTATTATCCTGCAAGGTTTTTGCTATTCTAATTTCGAAAGGCGCTCGATGTTAATAAAAATCGATTGCTTGGAAAATATTTCAAATCGTAAAAAATCACTGTTTTTGGTTTTTTCCTTTGTGCACACAGTTACCCAGCTGGACACTAAGTTTCGATTCTCGTTGTCATTTGGTTAGGTTAGGTTTTTTATCTATCCATCGGTCATTGACAAAAATGTCGATTTTTAGAAGTTATTTTCTCAATAACCGTTTGAGCTATATTTATGCAATTTTGGGTTTTAGTTAAACATAAACCAAATTTCAAGTGTCTAAGTTAAATAGATTTTGAGTTATTAAGGGTTTAAAAGTGCTTCCAAATGTTTCGTGTAATTTAAAACATAGCTGCTGCGTCGCCAGTTCCTTTGCTTGAATTTGGCTTGACACGCTGCCGCGTGTCTATATTGCCTATGTATTATTCTGATATATAGATTATTATTATTATTATTTATTTATTTAAAGAAACTTAGACATAAATTACAAACAATTTTAACAGGCTGATTTAGGTCGAATATTAAGTGGTGTAGTCATCTGTAGCCGAACTAGGCAGGGCCTGTATTTCAGCTATCAGCGCCAAACCCCTCGAGTTTTATACATACATAGTAGCTATTGACATAATTTATTTTTTTATCATGTACATAATCTATTTATCAAAATAATGTATATACTTTACTAAGGTATTAATAAAAGAAAAAGGAAAATTTGTGTAGTGTTTGCATGCAGAACCTCTTATTTGTGTGAGATGGGAATGTACGTGACTGATGTGTAAGAGGGTGTATGTGGTGTTGTCTAGTGTTCTGCTGTGTGTTGTGGTGTGAGAGAGCGTGCGTGCGTTTGTGTATGTTATGAGAAATGTATGTTATACTGTAATTCATAGGCTTTTAATTAGGATGCAATGTACAGAAGAAGTTCAGTCTGTTCGTAGGTAAGATTTTTCAGGTATTCAGAAATTTTCTTTTTGCATTGCATTTTTGTTAGTGGGTATATTTTAAGGACTCTGTTTAACCTATTATAGATTAATGGACCAATGGAGTGGGCAAAGCGTTGACTAAATTTAGTTTTAAATTGCCCAGTTCCTTCGCAAACCATATCTTTTCTTCTTTTTTGGAGGAGTAGTGGGTTGAAGCTCAGTTTACTGTGTTGTAGGAGGACAACGCCCAGTATGTATAACTGCCTCACGGTCATAACCTCCCAGTTTTCGTATAGTGAGGTTGTAGAGAAACGGATAGGCTTGAACGACGCGACTTTCAGTATTGCACGCTGAGCGACCTCGACAGACTTCAAAGTTGTTTTTGATGTTCCTCCCCAAGATGATAGACAATATGTTAGAAGTGACTGACAGAGAACATAGTATATCTGCTTTAGCAACTTAAAATCAGCAATGTGTCTCAGGTTTTTAAAAATATATATGAGCTTTCGTATTCTACAACAAAGTAGCTTAACATGCTCTTTGAAATTGAGGTTTCTATCTAAGTGAACTCCTAAATAATTAATTGTATGCACGCGTTCCAATGAAGGGCAATTGCAGTATTTTTCGGTGCGACATTCGTGCGATATAATATTTCGCACGATGCCATCTCCAGTAATTTTTTTTTATGCTAAAGCAGATATACTTGGTTTTATCCACATTTAATGTAAGAACATTACTCTGAAGCCACTCTCCCACGATATCGAAGCCCCGCTGTGCAGCACCAAAAGCCTCTTCCCATGTATTGGCAGCAAAAGAAAGGGCAGTATCGTCTGCAAAAGATATGATTTCACCATGGGTGAGTTCAAGACTCGTGAGACCATTCATGTATACAAGAAATAAGGTGGGTCCCAGTATGCTACCTTGTGGTACGCCGTGTGTAACCTGAAGGTGAGAACTTTTATATTTACCTACACGAACACACTGAGACCGGCCAGTCAGGTAACTAGTAAAAAGTTTCAGCTGTGTACCTCTAATGCCCAATCTTTCGAGTTTGTCCAGTAAGAGGGCAACAGAAATCGTATCAAATGCCTTTGCGAGATCTAGAAAGATAGTGAGACATTTTTTCTTTTTATCTAAGTTGGAAGTAACAAAATTTATAAGTTTATTTACGGCTTGTTCAGTTGATTTTCCCTGTCGAAAACTATATTGGTTAACTGAAAGCAGTTTGTTTTTTTCTAAATATTTAACTAATCGTAAATTTATAATTTTTTCTAGTATTTTTGATATTGCTGGTAAAATAGATATAGGTCGATAGTTATTGATACGATTTCTGTCCCCACCCTTATAGATTGGACAGACTTCTGCTTTTTTAAGGACGTCAGGGAACACTCCACTTTGCAGACAATCATTTATGATCTTTGTAAGAGGTGGTACAATAATGTTTCTATAGGTTTTCAGAAATTTGTTATTAATATTGTCTCCACCACTAGCACAGTCTGATTTTGAGTCGAGGATGAGACGTTCCACCTCCTCTTCAGTTGTGTCTATGAGAGCAAATGAATGTGGACTACTGGTAGCTGTGTGTGTATTGGTTTGTCTGTTGATTATAGTGTGTATGTTTTGCTGATGTATTTTGTTAGCTAGTGAACTTCCTACGTTTATTAAGTAACTGTTTACTTCGCCCAATGTTTTTTCAGGAGAGGTTGATAGCGTTAGTAGTTCTTTCGGATGATTCGTTATTTTTGTTGTATTTGTGATCTCTTTTATTGCTTTCCACAGTTTTTTATTATCTTGTTGTGCATTATGAAGTTGATTTTTTCCATACTCTATTTTGACTTTTTTTAGCAACGCATTACAGAAGTTTCTGTATCGTGTGTATGTCACTTTTAGAATGAAATTTTCTGGTGCAAGCTTCGATTTCAAATGCAACTTATCCCTATTTTTTGTGCATCGTAGCAACCCCTGTGTCATCTATGGTTTTATGATTTTGTGACGTTTAGATAGAGTGATATTTTTAGTATTATTTATAATTGCGTGTTGAATAAAATTTGTAAGGTAATCTAAAGATAAGTTTGGGTTTGGTAAGTGATAATTAGCTCAAGGTTAATTTTTAGAAGATCTTGCTCTAGGTTTGTGAAGTCAACTTTAGTTATTGTTGTTTCTGCGTATTGACGCCTTTTTTTGGCAGTCACACTCAACAAAACAGGGTAGTGATCCGTTAGGGTGGTTTGTGGAATTAGAGTAGTAACCGGATAATTGGTCTTTACTAACGCATGATCCAAACAAGAATTGCTTTCATAGCGAGTTATCAGAGTATGAGCTGGTAAGAGGCCATGGGAGGCCGCTAACGTTAGGTAGCGTTCCCCTTTTAGGTTTATTTTGCTAGGATTAATATCTATGTTAATGTCACCCATTACAAAGATCTGTTTGTAGGCTGATACTGTGTGTAGTAATGTGTCTAGGGATGACAGAAATTGGTCAATGTTTTTGTAAGATGGGGACCGATAGAAGGCTAGTATCGCGATCTGATTGTCTATTTTTGCGACCAGACAGTTACATTCTTGCACGTGTGGCTCCTCTATTGTTAAACTAAGGTTTTCCTCATAGTAAATTACTACACCATCATTTTGTTTAGGGTTTATATTAGTCCCGACATGAGAATATCCTGCTAAAATTGGTATAACTGAGGAACCTGGGAGCCAGCATTCGGTCAGTATAATTATATTACATTTTAACTTCATTCTTGACAATAAAACTTCAAGCCCTGCCATGTTACAGCTTATGCTGCGTATGTTTAGCGTGAAGATTAGTAAGTAATTAGGTTGCAATGATATTAGTTTATGACAGTTTTCAATGTTTGTTTCATGCGATTGCGATACAGAAATGCCATCGATATTCTCTGTTAAGTTAATTATATCATTGAATTTGACATCAGTAAAAAGTATTGTAAGAAATAGTGGTCACAGAATAGTATTTGAAATGCAATAGTGTAGCTACAGGATATAATATAATGGTTTGTGTGCACTGTGTTTGTGATGTATGTGTATATACTATGTAATCTTGTTGTAGAAACCGTGTCATACATAAGTGTTATTATAAATGGTTCGAGTGTGTCTAAATAACCGTGAAATGGGAAAACAATATGTGTATTTTGTATGTATGTAGATTTGTAGTAAATACTGTGAGCAGAGTAGTGTTTAGATTTAGAAAGAAATGTGTTGTCTTTAAAGTGTAGTGTATAATTTATGTATTGCGTGTTAAGATGTAAACAAAAATATCTTGCATTATGAACTGAGAAAAAAACATGAGATGTAAAGAGTAATGTACAATTTCTGTATAGTGTGTTAAAGTGTAAACAAAAATAACTTACAATTCGAAATAAAAAAGATCTATCACACTAATATTATAAAAGCGATGTTTTTGTTACTTCTTCACGCTCAAAAGGCTGGACGGATCTGGTTAAAATTGGCATAGATATAGATTATAAAATCAAATAAAAATCAAATAATTTATTTCAAACTAGCTGTGCCCGCGGCTTCGCTCCCGTCATCTGCCTGCCAACCCTACCATACTTACCAGCCTGCCTGCCTACTCCACATACTCAACAATATACATACTACATACCAATTTTTTTTTCTAGGGTCATTCTTTCGCGTAAAATCTTAACACCGCGATTCAGAAAATGACTTTAAATGCACAACGCCATCTATCGAATAGCGAGTTCAACTGTCCGAGTAACTGAATTGCGTGAGCTGTGATAATTTTACTTCTTGAACACTTTAAATTCATCTATCTTTTGATAGAGTGAACCGATTGCGATGAAACAAAAACTAAGTAATTCTTCAAGATACGCACATTTTTTATGTAAAAAAGTTATCTACATTGGTTTCGTACATTTCACGTGATGCGTGCACAAATAAACAGACAAACAGACAAAAATTCCAAAAATGCTAGAAATGGGTTCTGTTGGTTATCCTTTAACACCCTGGCTATTTTTTTTTGATTTTTTTTCGATGTACAAAAAATATTTTTCTACAGATTTCTTATATGTATTGATGATAAACCTTATGGTACTATTAAATAGTCAAAAAAAAATCATCTATTTGCACATTCGCAAGCTTCAGTAGGTCTCTATGGAGAAGATTGTGCAAACAAATCCACGAACACTCTTTTCCATCAGTTTTAATTACATTTATTTGGTTACATCATTCTTGTTGGAAAAATACATACGTGAGAACGATGTAAACAGACTTGCACTTGAAAATGACTAGAGTAAAATGAACAATTCAAAATTAAAATAAGTACATAATTAAAAGCAGGCCGAAGCAGTTAAGTTATGACCAGTCCCAACTGATGGCGCCCGTTTACGAACATGACGCATGGATTGGCACCACTCAGCTCAACCATCATGAAGGGAACTGGATGGTCCAACACACGTGCCTATAGAGTATATACGCATAGAGACATTTGAGATAGAATGACACACTTAAATACCAGGCACATCCAAGTCAACGAACGACACATAGGTACAGTGAATGGAAGATTTACAGTCGGAACATAGTACTCACACATACTGTGCACACGCTGTGCAGTTATATAATCATCATCATCAATCATCATCAATGTATATACATATAATAAATCTGTAGAAAAGTAATTGTTGTACATCGAAAATATTAAAAAAAAAAAATAGCTAGGGTGTTAAAGGATAACCAACAGAACATATTTCCAGCATTTTTGGAATTTTTGTCTGTTTATTTGTGCACGCATCACGTGAAATGTACGAAACCAATGTAAAAATAAACTTGAAGAATTACTTAGTTTTTGTTTCATCGCAATTGGTTCACTCTATCAAAAGTTAGATGAATTTAAAGTGTTCGAGAAGTAAAATTAACATAACACACGCAATTCAGATACTTTGACAGTTGAACTTGGTATTCGATAGATGGCGTTGTTGTTGAAGTTATTTTCTGAATGGCGGTGTTAAGATTCTCCGCGAAACAATGATGACTATAGAAAAAAAAATCTTAGGTAGGTAAGTAGGGTAAGCGGGAAGGTAAGTAGGGTAGGGTTGACAGACAGATGACGGGAGCGAAGCCGCGGGCACAGCTAGTACTAAATATATTATTATTATTATGTTGTTTATTCATCTTATTTCTTATTATATAACAGAGCCCAAGCTACCGGCGGTCAGGGCTCCAGAGAGAGGAATCTCCTAACAATGCGAGCCGTGTCCAGCAGTACAGCTTTCTAGATCAGGCCCTTGACCCAGCCGCCTAACGAGAGCCTCCTAAGGTGTTGGTCGAGGCCCGAGACTATTAAGCCATTGGCTGACACGACTATCGGTACAATGATTGCTGAGTCTACATCCCACATGACAACCTCGTGAGCCAACTCAAGATACTTGATTCGCTTATCTTTCTCGGCTTTCACGAGGTTCCCGTCATGCGGGACGGTAATGCCAACAATCATTGCACGCCTCTCGATTCAGTCCACCACCACAATATCAGGCTTATTGGCTAAAATAGTCCTGTCAGTGATGATGGACCGATCCCAGTACAATGGGTTGGGCACATACCTATAGTACGGTACCTCCGATGCCACAAGAGTGTATTTCAGAGCAAGTTGCTGGTGGATGATCTTGGCTACAAGGTTGTGCCCATGCAAATACTCTTCGTTAGCTAGACGAGAACATCCAGAGATAATGTGGCGGATCGATTCACCCGGGCGGTGACATGCCCGACAGATGTCAACCGTGCCATCCTTCACAATAAATCGCCGGTAGTTATTCGTCATGATAACTTCGTCCATTTATTAGTATATAGAGTTATTTACTTTTCTTCTCTTATATGAGCGTATACGAATGGTATACGACCTTACACATGGGCCAGGACCAAGTGTGTGAGGGGAAAATTAAATTGAAAAGGTGGATGATAAGGTTTATTATTATAGCCTCTTTATTTCCATAATAAATAATTAATCTAATAACTTTCATTGCATAACATTTTGATGTGAACTCATTTAACAACCCAATTAATAAAACATTCAAAATAAATAAAATTTCCATGTCAACAATATTATTTCATTAATTATGTATTTAATTTTTAATTCGAATAAATTAATTAACAATTTGATAGTTACTTCAGAATATAGATAGATTGCAAGCATTTCAAAATGTTTAAACCTATACCGGACACCTTTCGGTGTTGCTACAAGGCTGTGGCTGGACAACCTGCGTGCTACCCACCGACAGGAAGATCGACCTACCTACCTGGCTGCCACCAGTCACCTACGTTCTGGAAACTGCCAGGATAGTAGTTACCTTATGGCGGTCTTGAACCTAACACGCGCTCGATATTAAGAACTCACACCAGTCTCCGGCTGGGTTTCTGTTAAATTTTATGTAATATTTTTTTTAAATAAATTGTTATATCTTCTCTTCGAGACTTTAATTTACCTGCCTGGCCCCTAACCGTTACAGTGGCATTAATTTTTGGTATTATTAAGGACGTCTCTACGATTAAAGGCCACCTCCATTTTTCTCCAAGTCTCTCTGTCCTTCGCTTTTATCATCCAGTCTGTACCAGCAATCTTGTTTATCTCATCTGCCCATGTCTCTTTTGGTCTTCCCACGTTTCTTTTACTGATTGATTCTGGCCAACTAGTTACTATTTTAGTCCACTTATCACTACTCATACGTGCAATATGACCAGCCCACTTCCATTTAAGTTTCTTAGAGTGTTCTAAGGCATCTATAACATTTGTTGTTTCCCTTATGAGTGAACATTTTATTCAAGGCAAGACCATGTAGATTGATGTCTGAAATGGTCTTTTGAGGAAAGAACCAGCCAGATTGAGTGGACCTGTCCAGTCAGGACACGCATTTGTAACAACAGCAAACACAGAAACACAGAATCCGAGCAGCTCAACACAGAATTTAAGGAGCTCAACGATTCGACGAACAATACCAAAGAAAGGACATTCGGGTAGGCCGCATAAACTACTCAAACTGCCAGACCACGATTAAAAACTAAGATAAATTAAAAGTAAAAACAAAAAAAAATGGTCCACATAGTCTTCACATTCACAATAATTAAAATAAAATAATATAATACTTTAAAAAGTAAATATTCTTGTCATTGCAAGAAAACCTAAAAACTTCTACTTCAATTCCTTGTGCCAGGGCTGCGGTAAGTCTCTTTCAAATGTATCCGCGCCCCAAACAGGCATCATCGACCCTAGCGGACCCCGTCAATTTCTGCTGATATCTCTTTGAGACTCTCGCCGTCGACTCGGACCTCTAGTCATTATCGGATGGCTGAACAAGAACCTCCCGAAACAGTTGTAGCGGCACCAGCGCCGCCACTTACGAACCAAAGGCATGACGTCACACAAATCCTGCATCACGCAAGTAAAGTTTTCGGCGCGATTAGAACACATACAACAGTCCGACAACAACCGTCGGGCAGTTGCCCGGACCAGACATAACATCCGTCTGGTCGGAGGATCCTTCCTTTACTATGGAGGTTTGTAGAACTTTACACCCTGTTCCACCTACCTCCAAACAGTCGTGGGCTGACTTTAACAACCCTTCGGGGAATTACAGGGCGTGATGTTAAGTTATATTAGTTTAATAGTCAACAATTTTTCGATTTCAGTACGGGTCAGCCGAAGTGTTTGTTAATTTTTAACTGAATTAGACTTGTCTAAATTCTAATTCTATAGTTATTGAGAATATTTACAAAACAAAAAGTATCAGAAGAGCCGAGTGTTTATAATTTCCTCAGAAGTCCCACTACTTAACTTGTTTAATCAGCAGTACGTGTACATAATATAATTAAACATATTATTTATGAGTTTTAGAACTCCAGTAATCAATATGGTCAGTCACGCTAAAGCGACGCGGGCGCCGGTTGCTTCGTGCTTTACACCAGTTTGATTTGATAAAATTTACAGGTATGTTATATGAAGTTAGTTACATACAGTTTAGTTAGAATTATTAGGTAAAAACATCTTTAGCCGCGTTGAGTGTTTTTTGATAGAGACAAATCTTATGGATCGTCATCGACATGCTAATGTGACAGCGTCATCCACATGCGAATGTGACGTGTGTTTTTGCGTGACAGACTGGCGACGTGCGTTATTCCAAAGTTTTAAGTTTTCACTTCTGTCGGCAGTCCAGCTGCCTATTTTTTAGGGTTCTGCAGCCGAAGGGTCCAAACGGAGCCCTATTGTTGTTACTCACGTGTCCGTCTTACTGTCTGTCTGTCCGTATGTCTGTCCGTCTGTCAGTTTGTCGTCTGTCACACTGGTTTACAGCCAAATGGTTGGAGCTAAAGTCTTAAAATTTTCATAGTATATGAGCATCTTATTGACCCAAAGTCATACTAATTAACAATAACTTATTTTTCAATGTTTTTAAGGGCGGTTCACATACAGCAAAAAAAAATTGAACTACCCCATCGAGTGGGGTATCGTTGTTTAGAACTCGTTGAGTAGATATATACTGTACTTCTTTTTCTTTTTAATACTTGAAAACAAAGAAATAAGAAGGCAACAAAATCAGTTTTTTTTTTTATTTTGTTCCGAAGAATTTTTTAACTTCCCTTCGACCTTTGCACTTAAATTAATCGAAAATATAACTCTCGAAGTTACGGACCCAAATTTGGTGATAATGTTTATTATTACGTATATTTTACTAACAATACTAAAAAATCTATATCTCTGTCCCACTTTACCTCCAATGCTGAAACCTGATGGGTCGCTCACTCTGCGTGAGAAGTGAGAAAGCAAATTTATTTGCATCTCTCTTCGCTAGCAATTCACGTCTCGACGCTGGCTCCAAGCAAACACCTACTGTACCTCATTGCGACTCTTCGATGTCGGAGATCGCTGTGCAGTCAAGACTATTGTGCAGTCTATACTCCGGAGAGTATTGTGCAGTCTAGACGTGAACAAGGGCAGCGGGCCTGACGGCATTCCAGCACGAGTGCTGAGGCTGTGTGCGCCTGAACTGTCTCCTGTGTTGACGCGCTTGTTCCGCCTCTCTCTTGTTAAAAGAGCGGTTCCAAAATCCTAGAAGCTTGCAAATTTGCAACCAGTGCCCAAAACAACCGTGCAGACCCTGCCCATTACCGTCCGATCGCCATTACATCCATTCTGTGCAAAGTTATGGAAAGGGTACTGAACAGTAAGTTGCTGACCTACCTTGAAGACAATAATCTCCTCAGTGACCGCCAATATGGCTTTCGCCGGGGACGGTCAACTGGCGATCTTCTTGTGTACGTCGCGCACTGCTGGGGCGAAGCCATCGAGAGGCACGGCGAAGCACTTGCTGTATCGCTTGATATCTCGTAGGCCTTCGACAGGGTCTGGCACGCGAGTCTGCTCAGTAAGCTTCCTGCTTATGGCATCCTCGCTGGTTTTTGTAGCTGGATATCAGACTTCCTTAGCGAACGGTCGATCCGAGTAGTCATTGACGGCTGCTCCTCGGACCTTATGGCTATTGATGCCGGAGTTCCTCAGGGGTCTGTTCTCTCTGCAACTCTTTTCTTGCTGCACATCAATGACCTACTTCAGCCTGGTATTGTTGGGTACGCAGATGACAGTACTGTTTCAGAGAGATACTTGTCCAGCGCAAAAACCAGCGTGGATGAAGTTCGTTCCTTGAGGGAGGCTATGGTGGAGCGGACAGATTTGACCTTAAGCCTTGTCTCCCAGTGGGGTGATGACAATCTGGTCTCTTTTAACGCCACCAAAACACAGGCGTGTCTTTTTACCGCTAAAAGAAGTCTGTTCGATCAAACGCCTACTTTTCGCGGTGCGTCTGTTCCTGTGACTGATCGGCTCGAGCTCCTAGGCATGGAGTTGACATCCAGTCTCAACTTCAGCTCCTCCATTGAGTACAAAGCCCAAATCGCGGCCAAAAAACTGGGCATCCTAAATAGAGTGAAGCGATACTTTACGCCTGGATAGCTTTTAACCCTATACAAAGTGCAAGTCCGATCCTGCATGGAGTATTGCAGCCACCTTTGGGATGGCTCAGCTAAGTATCAGCTTGCCGCGCTTGACTCAGTGGAACGCAGAGCCAAGAGGCTCATTGGCGACGTTGAACTGGTGGACGCCAAGCTTCACAGCTTGGCTCATCGCCGCAAAGTTGCCTGCTTGTCGGTCTTCTACAGACTGTACTTTGGTGAGTGTTGTCAAGAACTCCACGACCTCATCCCACCAGCCCCCTTCTACCATCGGACATCTAGACGCACTGCAAGTTATCATCCTTACCTTGTTGCCATTCCACCAATTCGAACCAAGCGCTTCCAAACATCCTTTATAATGCGCACAGCAAATGAATGGAACTCACTACCTGCGTCTGTGTTTCCGAACGCATTCAACCCGAATCTCTTCAAAGTTAGAGTGAACAGGCTTCTTCTGGGTTAGCTCACTCCATCGTAGACTCTGTCTCTGTCACCTATGACCTAGACTAGAGTCAAGAGCAAACCCATTACAAATAAAAATATTCAAAAAAAACACGGGTGTCTACCCGTGTGCAAGTATCCATTTCCTGGATTGGGACATACTTTTTATCCCGTGATAACATTCCCTTGGGATTATTTCCGACTTTGACGCGGGTGAAACCGCTGGCAGTAGCTAGTATTTACTAATTTTAGTGACTCATTTATTTGATAACTGCTTGTGAACTATTGTCAACAGTTCAGAGACCTCTGCATACGGTCATATCCTTTATATTGGTTCATTTGTTTTGTCATTTATTTGTTCTTTATCATTATACTAGTTGCCGCCCATGGATACGCTCGCGTATAAAATGTATCCAGTCAGTTTTGCTGTACCTCTGACACCCTGTTCATGATAATCGGTCTGAAAGTGTAACAAACAAACAAACTTACTGATTTTTTTATTTATATACACTTTATTATACACCATAATGTACACGAAAAAAAAAACTTAATACTAAAAACATACAACGGGCGGCCATATCGCATTCCGAGATCTCTTCCAGACAACCTGGAATGGACAGAGATTACCTGGATATGACATGGGGTTGTCAGTTGTGTCTTTTTAATTTTATTTATTTCAACCATCCATCCTCACAAACTCTCACATTATAATGTCAATACTACTACTTACTTACTACTTACTCTGCTGATCTCAGTCAATCGTTTATAAGCATTTATCTTTCTTAAATTATATTTCCTTACACCACACACAATCATACTGATCGCTGCCAATCTTTTATTTAACTTCTATTCTTAGTATATACTTATGCCTATTAATATTACACACACTCAAACATAAAACAAACACACAATATTTAAAAATCGAATATGGTCAACTCACCAAACGTTCTGCATCGCCTTGGCGTCCGTATGTCGCCACAAGGATCCAGCAGAATATCAGCGTCAGGTATATTGCCTGGCACATGCTGAGCTGGACTCCCATTCAGTGCAACTTAGAGACGCGCACCGCACAAGTATAGGTGTTCAAGCTTCAAGATGCAAATCTTGAAGTTTGAATATTTTTTTTTATTTTTTAAGAAGATAGGTAGTTCGGCATTCCCACCGTGGATTGCCATAAACAATTTTATTTCCTTGTGTTGTTTTCTTCTTCTTTTTTTTAATGTTGTTCTTTTATTGTGCGTTGCTTGTAATTATTATTTATTTTTATTTGTCGTTTCTGTGCTGTGTCTTCTATTGTGTTTGTACTGAATAAATGTTTTATCTATCTATCTATCTATCTAGTTGTGCGACAATACAAACAATGAAAATAATGTAGATACAATAATACTTACTAGAAACACAAATACATACATATTATGCTAAATAATAGATACATTGATGTAAGACAATTATGCACATTATGTCAAAAAACCAAGATCATAATCACAGCGATAGCTAATGTTTTTTTATGAGTTTTTTTAAATACAGGCAACGACTAAGCACGTTTTACTGGGTCAGGCAATGCATTCCACAGACGAGCAGCCTGGACAGTAAAATATTTATCCATGGAAGTTGTGGAATGCATTGGCATTTTAAGTAGCAAGTTATCTGATGACCTTAAAGATTTCTTGTGGGAATCGCAGATAACCTGAAAACGATCCTTGAGGTAAATAGGGGTGGAAGCAGTAAAGAACTTTCCTTATGACAGACAGACAAACCATTATCAGATAAATCAATCTTATCTTACTCTGAGTTTTTTGATGAGTTATTTCCAAGGTCATATTAAATTAGTGGACTTCATGTATTTTCATAGTTAGGCATCTGTGCCTCTAAGGGGTAGTGCTGATCTTCGAGAAAAGAAAAATGGCCTACCGGGGTGGCGAGGAGTACAATGGTGAGGATGACTCTTAAGGTGGGACAAATTATGTAGTAGTCCGAAAAGTATAATCGGCCCCTGTGTTTAGCATTATTTTGTGGACTATGAAAAGGCTTTTGACTCTATCTAGACCGGTCTATATTGAAGTCTATGCAGCAATGCCACTTTGACTGGCGATACATCCAAATGCTATACAATCTTCGCTGATTGAATCGTATCATCTGGATGCGAGTCGCCTAAAATCGAAGTAAATTGCGCGCAATTGGAGAGGCCTACGTACAGCAGTGGACAGCTGTAGGCTAATAACGATGACAATGACGTGCATCAGTAATCCTGCAACCAGGTACGCTAAACCATCCTTAAAGTTGGCCCAGGTTTGACCAATGTTGTTTATATTCTAGCCATGATCCTGACAATCACGTGGCTAGCGGTAGCCATCACGGTGCTAGTGCTGTATCTCCGCCAAGTGTACTCGAAGCTATCTCGAGCTGGAGTCAACCACCTGACCGTAGTGCCACCCTTTGGAAATCTCTTCTGGGTGTTCCTGCGGAAAGAGCACATGATTGATCACCTAATGAGGATTATGACCACGTTTTCTAATGATAGGTAAGTTTTGACTGTCTTATTGATGTCACAATCAGCTTTTTAAGGTTCCGTACCCAAAGGGTAAAAACGGGACCCTATTACTAAGACTCCGCGATCCATCTGTCTGTCTGTCTGTCTGTCCGTCTGTCACCAGGCTGTATCTCATGAACCGTGATAGCTAGACAGTTGAAATTTTCACAGATGATGTATTTCTTTTGCCACTATAACAACAAATAAATATTTAAGTGGGGCTCGTGAAACGTGAGTTTTTTGCGATAATGGTACGGAACCCTTCGTGCGCGAGTCCGATTCGCACTTAGCCGGTTTTTTTTTTGTGTTTTTGTGAATGTAAAATTACAGCTAACATCAATTATAGCAAAGACTTGATGCATTAAGATCGATAAAAACCATTCTGTTGACATAAGCACCAAGCAAACTGAAGTGGAAATGGGCCAGTCACGTTAGCTATGAACCAATGATCAATAATAAGGTAGACGTGATCTTGAGGCTCGTCTTGTAAGGTAACGATGATCTTCTGGTAGCAGCTGCATGAGAGAAGTCAAGAATGACCTGCGATGACCTATGTCCGTAGTGGCACAGATAATTTAATACTAGCATACAGATGCCTCATCCCATACAAAGAAACCGTGCCGACGTAAGTAGCGTTTTTCATCTGATTATATCGATTATTTTTGTAAATCGATCGCGTTCGGTTTCGTTCCACGGCGATGGATAAGTCACCATCTATATCCGTGGAAAGGAACGGAACGGAACCGAATGCGATCGATGTACAAAAAATAATCAGAATAAACAGTATAGAACGTCGGCACGGTTTTTTTGTATGGGATGAGACACCACTGGTAGTGGTAAGATCCACTTCAGGCTATGTAGGTACTACGGCTGGTCAATCTGTCTCGTATTTTTCCAACTATGTTGCGGCCGGCTTCCAGTCTAACCAAATTCAGCTGGGTAACTGACTGCAAAACACCACTAACAGGGTAACACTTCCGACTACCGTAATGACTGTCAAGGATCTTCAAGTTACAGCCTAATACGTGGTTAGCCACGGACCAACCTCGGCAAGCGTCAGCTCAAGCTGGAAAGTTGACTCATGCGGCTATTATTACTTAACTATGAGTTTTTACTTAACTGTAGTTTGATGATAATGATAATTTAATATCTTTCCAGGATAGTAGGACACTACGACTTCGTGACTCCAGTATATCTAGTCCGCGATGTGGAAGCCATGAAGCGGATCACCATCAAGGACTTTGAGCACTTCGTGGATAGGCGAGAGATCACCAGCCCTAGCGACCCTTTGTTCGGGAGAGGGCTGCTGCTGCTGCAAGGTATATTACTCCATCCTTCATATGTACTGTACTATGACGTGTCATTGACATCAGGCATCCATTGTAAAAAACGGAATAATACTATTTGTCCTCCATTGCTCCGTGTTTCTCACACAACAGAAACATGAGAGCTGGTCCATCAATCTGTCTAAGCTTTGTCCAACTATTTCGGGGTCAGCTTCTAAGCTAACTTTGCTCAGCTGAATTCAAGGTTTTACATGGGGTGATTGCCTTCACAGCTTTAGAACTGAACAACAAGATACCTCTTGAATAGACTGGTTCATTTTTATTAAAATGTTGCCCCACACTAGGATTTTAAAAAAATAGATATTTCTCCTGTACACGGTGCTTTTACAAACATAATATAAACTCTCATACACAAACAACCAGACGGGAACTATTATTTTTAGGCCATACAAATGTTTATTTCGTGCGGGAATCTTAGGCCCTTTCCTGATGGTGCGATGCAATTTAAATTGCGTCGATAGGCGATATAGCGCACGTATTTTTTATAAAAATTGAGGTTCGTAAATTGGTCGAATTGCGTCCACACTTGCAATATCACTTAGCAAAAATCGCTTACAGGTATGATATAAATCTAATTGCATCGCGCCATCATGAAAGGGCCTACCCGGATTGCTCAACCACTGTGTCAACCGTGTCATCGGCGTCGTATTGTGCTGATATGGAGACTAACATTGTCTTTTTTGTTACGGACTTTGTCTGATTGATTTAACATAACTTCACACCTGCAGCCGAATTGCGTAAGTATATTATCCAAAGCAAAATAATCGATTCCTTCCCAAAAACGACTTTTCGTATCAATATGCACTACGTAAAGTCGGTTTTGGGAAAGAGTCGATTCTTTTGCTTTGGATAATATACTTACGCAATTCGGCTGCGGTGCGTGAAGTTATGTAAATAATTATTGTTATATGGGTATTTTGTACGTTTACTAGTGGAATCGATTTCAATAACTACAGAAAACTAGCTTCATTGATGTCTCAGAGATAGCGCGCACGCGGTGCACGTACACATCGTAGAATATCCTGTTGTCTATAGATGTCGCGCTTTTTATTTATTTATAGGGGGTGAGGTTTCTCTGCTGATGATCTCGGCTCCGCCAGTCACGTTTAAGCCCCATGTAATAGGGGGTGGCCTGGTGGTGCAGGGCAGAGTGCACGGTAACTGGCCCCGCCGATGAGATGGGCCGATCAAATTAGATCTGCGTTTGGAGGTCCTGTAAATTAATGAGCCAAGCTTTTATGTAACAGAGTCGTGAGTAAAAAAGATGCTAAAACAGACCCAAATAATTATAGGCCAATCTCCCTTCTGCCCACAGCATCTAAAGTCTTTGAAAGAGCAATGTGCGATCGTGTATACTCTTTTTGTGAAAAATTTAAGTTATTCGATGATTGTCAAAACGGTTTTCGGAAAAATAGATCTACTACATTAGCAGTCTATAAATATATACAAGAAGCTTTAAATATTTTAAATAACAAACAGTACGCAATAGGAATACTACTTGATATGTCTAAGGCCTACGACAAAGTGCAATTTAAAATACTATTGAATAAGCTATACGGAATAGGAGTACGTGGGAAAGCCCACGACTGGTTTGCTTCATATTTACAGGGCAGGGAGCAATTTGTTGAGGTGGAATATTATAATAAGGAAACAAAAGAAACACAGCAGATAAGATCCGAAGTCAGACCGATACACGCTTCTATTCCCCAGGGAAATGTATTAGGCTGCCTCTTATTCCTTATATACATAAACGACCTACCTAAAATCATAGACGGACCCTGTGTACTGTTTGCAGATGATATTTCTATCATCACCTCATGCCAAACAAATGCTAATTTAAATGAAAAACTTACTAATATTCTTAATACAATAATTAACTGGATGAGCGAGCATAATCTCGAAATCAACTTCACCAAAACCAAATTAATTATTTTTCACCACCGACAAAAAAATCAAATCAATTTAAACTTTATATATAACCAACAAAAAATTGAAGTAGTTAATGATGTCAATCTCCTAGGTTTGACAATATACACACATATAAACTGAAAAACCCACATACAGAAAGTTAAATCAAAAATTTCAAAGTTTACGTATGCCCTACGAGAAATAAAAAAAACGACCAACCTACAAACCGCACTAGTGACATACTACGCGTATGCCCACGCTTGGTTAAGCTATGGCGTAATCCTATGGGGAAATAGCACAGACGCCCCCAGTCTATTTATCCTACAAAAAAAGCTGATACGAATAATTACCAATATAGAACAAACAGATAGCTGCAAACCTTATTTCCAGAAACACAAAATCCTTACCTTGGTTAATATTTATATTTTAGAATTATGTAAACTAGTTCGCAAATACCCAGAGTCTTACAACACACGTGATGACATGCAGACAAACTATTCGTTGCGCTACAAAAACAGACTAGATCTACCCTCCTCCCGCCTTAAATTGCACTCTTCTAGTCCGTATTCTATGTCGATAAAAATATATAACAAATTACCGGAAAACATAAAACAAGTAAATAAAACCAATCTATTTATAAATCAATTAAAACAATTCTTAATTAATAAAAGTTATTACACAATTGACGAATATCTGTCGGATAAATTCAATAAAAGTTAAAACAAGTAAATGACATTAATAATAACAAATTGACTCAAAATAAAATATGGACTTATTTGAGTATTAATTTTACTAAACATATAGACAACTGTTAACTTGATAAGTAAAATTACATAAATTAATAATTAATTGACTCAGAATTATAATATATTATATGGACATTTATATATTAATTTTATTAAAAATAAAGATTGCTGTTAACTCGATAAGGAAAATGACATTAATAATTAATTGACGCACAATATAATATGGACCTTTTAAGTATTAATTTTAATTAATATAATCTATGAATATCAAATAAACTAAATTGTAATAAATACAAAAATGTTATCGAATAAACAACTAAGTAAAAATAACACATAATTTAACATACACACAGAATGACACATACATATTAGTATATTTAACCCATACTTGAATGTTAATTATATAGGAAAATTATTAAGCATTATTCCTCTCTCCTAGACACTGACTGTATCTAGATTGTTGCTGTGCCCGACAGGGTCCATAATTGTTTCTGTAACTTATATTTACCACCTGTATGTACATTAGGGATGCAATAAACTTAATTTGAATTTGAGGACAGTTTACAGTCCTAGCGGTTGTAAACTGTGTCGCTGTATCGCGATCTAGCGATCACACTACTGATAGATATAGCATTGTCTGTGTCTCATGGGTAGATATCCATATACACCCGATAATAGCTGATACCTGAACCACACTAAAAACGAACGAATTTGAACCCTCTGCATGTAACATTAAGGATTATTTAATTTGTATGAGTTTATCAGACTACTCGATGAACAATTACAATATCAATACAGATACGCAAATTTGATTTTTAAAACGTTTGCGTTAGGATATTTATAACTAATTGTAATGCGATTTTGATTTTTATGCTATAAGACTAAGTTTGTCAGAGTATTGTAATATAATTTACAATGCATGTCCTCGAAAAGAGCGTTTTCCAAGCAGCCAAACTGTGCGGAAAGTGTCACTTTTTTTTACTAGTGCTTTTTACTTTCCTGTACTTTTTTAATTTTTAACTCCAACGTCAGCCCGCCGCATAGAGTTTTTATTATTTGAGAAAAGTTTTAAAATTAGTTAAGTACAGATTATCATTCATATAAAAAGTAAAACAAAACTAATACGTCATTTAAGGCGTTTTTAATTACTCTAGATTTAGATTTTGATCAATAAATTAATTTTAATTATTCATTAAATATGTTTGGCAGAATTAATATTTTGCTCGTGCCTTTTTGCGTTATGACGTGACAGCTATTGCACATGCGCAGTAGAACTATGAACTATTAGTTAATCTGTGGATATGCTGAGCGCCCTTGAATAAGCGCCATTTTATTAATTTCTTGCTTGGTTCAGATATATTTTTTTATTTCCTCGCACAATGCATAGTAAAATGTTGTATGATACACGTGCGTAAGATGATTTCCGACTCGTGTCGATTTATCCACTCACTCGCTTCGCTCGCTCGTGAATAAAAATGCCACTCATCGGAAATCACCTACTTCCCGCACTTGTAGCATAAATAACTATAGTGTCATTGCTACTAAAAGTTTATTAAAATTATTATGTTCAAGTAGATCTGGCCTCGTGGTTTGTGTTTAAGGCTGAGACAAACAAGATGCGAGTTTAAATCCTGCGCCGAGGAAATATGGTTTTGCTTTCAATTTAGAATCTATTCAATAAGTATTTCTTGCATTATTGTAACTATAGACGGACACATTCTTCAAATGAAAAAATCTAAATTGGTAATCATCATCATCACCATCATGTCAGCCGAAAGACGTCCACTGCTGGACATAGGCCTTACACAAGCGTCGCCACATTGACCGGTCCCGTGCGTCTCGCAACCAGCGGATCCCTGCAACCTTCATCAGGTCATCGGTCCACCTGGTGGGAGGCTTTGCAACGTAACGTCTTCCGGTTCGTGGTCGCCACTCCAGAACCTTTCTGCCCCATCGGCCATCCGTTCTGCGAGCAATGTACCCTACCAACTGCCACTTAAGTTTGACAACTCTTCGGGCTATGTCGGTAACCCTGGTTCTCTTACAGACCTCTACATTTCTGATTCGATCACGCAAGGTAACGCTAAGCATAGCCCTCTCCATTGCCCTTTGTACCGGTAGTCGATCTGGCACTGTTGAAAGACTGCAGTGCCGCCCAAGTCTCGATTGAATCGAAAGCATTTTCGTTCACAAACGCTAAACAGAGAGGCAGGTTGTACTCTTCGGTCTTCTGTATAACCTGCCGCAGCGTATAAAAGAAAGAAAGAAAAATTATTTATTTGTGACCGAAACAATAATAAAAATAAATTACTCCGTGCGAGACCAAAAAGGCTCCTATCTCAGCATGTGCAACGATATTAAAAAGAAAATATCACTGCGCTGATATTCTGATAGGGCCCACTGTTGATGCCACGGACACACGGAAACGGAACGTATGTATGTGGTCTACGGTGCTAAAGCAGTTTAATCGGCAGCATGTTAATTTAAAGTAGAAATCACAACATACATTACTATATTTACGACCGAGTCGTCACGATTTTGTGACGAACATCAATAACACGTTATCTTGAGTACAAAAATAACGCAGAGATAACAGGAATAACAATACGATTGCCCATGATATGTTTATTTGTTCAACAAATAGGTATTTGAATGACAGCATGTTTTTGAGTTGTTACTAATGCGAAAGAATTCTTTGCCCCTCAGTGACCTTTTCATGTGAAGCTTGGCAAATAGGACATCGAATTTACGATTTTTCACGAAGGCGAAGTCGCTGCAAGAATTATCCATAGAATAGAAGTATTCAGACTAAGCCTTTCTGTGTTATCTTTTTACGTCTTGATGGCTGAACTAATTTAAATAAGGCTTGGCACATGCCTACATGTCCTGGATGAAGATATTATTTTTATCACGGGAATATCCTCCATTGAGATAAATTTCACTGCCTAGGTTACAGTCCTATCAACTTATCTGTGAACTGAAAGAGGACGGCACCGTCGAATTATCTTGATACCGGCCGGCCGTCGGCGATCGCCGATCTTTCAGTTCACAGATAAGGTCTGTACAACGTCCGTCTCCAAAAAGCCACTGCGTGGTAAATGACCCATCTTGCCCCATGCATCCTGCAAACTTGACTCGCCCAATCCCACTTTAGCCTCGCAAACTTATCCCCAACATGGGCATTGCCTGTCTTGGAGCGCTTAGGTGGGTTGCCGTTTCAGTCGGTCAGTTTCATTTGCAGAATGCTACTAAATTAGCAATTTCATAATAAAAAAATATGTTTTAGGTGATGAATGGAAAGCGATGAGATCCACAATGAGTCCAGCTTTCACCAGCTCCAAGATTCGTCTGATGGCGCCGTTCATGGAGGAGGTCGGCAAGGAGATGATCAGTGTGCTCAAGGACAAAATCAGGGTTTCTGGAAGTAAATATTATCCACTTATTCATAGAAACCCCGGTAATAATGAAGCAACATTAGAAATTGGGAAAGTTCTCTTCTCATACCGAGAAGAAACGAGAATTAATCACCACTCTTGCTAAAGGCGGGTTAACGATATCAATGTTATATTAACTACATAAGTCCAGCTTCTCTCACAATTTTTTCCGTCGATGATGTCTAAAATAAACTTAGAAAGTATTATAAATGAATTGAAATAATCACATTTGTTCTTACTTGGAAAAATGGAATGGATTAGAAAAATGTGTTCTCCAGAAGATGAATAAGGTGCAACGACAATTTTTTACATGACTCTACTTTTCAGAATAAATGGAGAACCAAACATTATTTTCAAATGTAGTAAAACTATATAACCATTATTGATTTATATGAACAATGTAAATATAGTTAATGTCAATCCCACAGACCCTTATATCGACATGGATACAAAAAACATGCTGACCAGGTACGCCAATGACGTCATAGCCTCCTGTGCCTTCGGCCTGAAGGTCAGCTCACAGAAAGAAGATCACGAGTTCTATCGGAACAGCAAATTAATCAGCAAGTTTACCTTAGGACGAGTCATGAAGATACTCTTCAGTAAATGTTTTCCTAGCGTTGCTCAGGTCAGAACCTGTTCATAATTATTATAAAACTAGCTTCTGCCATCGGCTTCGCCCGCGTGATAAGTGTTTTCACGGCTAATAAATTAATATTGAGGACAAAAGTTTTCCAGCGGCAAAGTTAATTTTGTCCCTCAATCCAGTTTAGAGAATTTTTTGGTGTTTTCATTGTTTATAAACTTCAGTAAGGTTACCTAAATATTTTGGTGAGTGTAACTGATTATACGGTACCCTCGGCCTCGGTGCTTTGGGTAAAGGCTGTGAAGATGATGATTAAGGCTGTGATTATCTTACTAGTATTAAATTTTTATAGATGTATATTACTCAATCACGCTAAAACGGCTGAACGGATCTGGATGAAATTTGGCACAGGGATAGACTATAGTCTGAAATAGCACATAGGATATTTCATAGATTTTCATCCCGGTATAATGTTCCCTGGCTTGGGATAAGAAAACACTTTCCAAGCGGGGCAAGCGCTGGCAGAAGCAAGTGTATGTAATATAATTCATCCTTATTTTCTGTCCAGATGATGAAAATTTCATTGGTGGCTCGCAGGAGCACAGATTACTTCACAAATGTTGTCCTAAGCACAATGAGGGACAGGGAGGAGAACAACATCGTCAGGCATGACTTGATCCACATACTGTCAGAAGTGAAGAGAGGTGAGCTTCAGATTTTGCTCTTTCGTTTCTTATTCGATATTATATGACTTGAGAACATATTTTTACATCACTAGCCTCACTAGCAATCTGTTGTTAGTGAGAAACCCACAATATGCTCTTTCTTATATATCTTGAGATAAAAAAAATTAGCCCTTGAACATTATTTGGGACATGAACTGACAATAGTTCATTGTCACGGTTACAACATGAGTTCAATAAATCTTTTTGACACTATCAATCCACACTTTAAGAAGTTGTTTCTCATGTACATAAAATTAAAGATTGATATTTTATAAACAGATCAACTCACTCAGGAGAAAGACGGCGAAGACAATGTTGTTGATTGTGAAACATCTGAAGAACCACACATTGGCAAAAAAACACATAATTACGGTAAGAATCGAATAGAATAGAACACATTTATATTCGACACATATACAGCAAAAAACACAAAGTAACAGAGAAAAATAGAACAAAAAAAGTATAAACAAAAATAGTGCATACCGAAAGGCCATTACCAACTCAGCATTTGCTGGGCATTAGACACCCAGCTTTGAGGACGCTATGGTTATTAACGAAGTGGTTTTATTATTTGAGTCTGTTTCAGATAATCTAGACGGATACATCAATTTGCAACAACACATTTGCCAACTATGTTGAGGTCAACTTGTAGTTTAACTGAATGCAGCTGAATATCAGTATTGTATATGGAGGGACTGCTTATCTGACCTCCAGAACTCAGTAACTGGGTAACATGATATCCTTTGACAACATTATTGTCAGATATTTGTGGCTTCTGACCATTGTAACGATTGTCAAATAATACGGCTTTACGTGTTTCTGAGGCTCTCTGAGGACCGACCTCATATATTGCTTAAACTTGAAAATCATCCCGTGTGGTTGTTACTATTACGCCACAATAGACATAAATATTATGATGAATATAACAGTAAAGTAGTAACCGTTATTCCTCATTTCTTATTCATTCCTGCTCTCGACTAGTAAATCGAGAACAGGAATGAATAAGAAAATAGTTGACAACTATTTTCCAGAATGGTCAGATACGGATCTAGTAGCCCAAGCAGCGCTATTCCTATTCGCTGGATTGGAGACAGTTTCCACAGCGATGTCTTTTTTATTGTATGAGCTGGCATTGAACCCCGACGTGCAGGATCGACTAGCGCTAGAGATCAGGGAACATGACGCTATGAATGATGGGAAGATCGACTATAGTGCTGTACAGAACATGACGTATTTGGATATGGTGGTTTCTGGTAAGACGTTGAAAAACAAAGCAATACGTATACCCGTTTACTGAGGGCCTCGATCGACTCCCAATAGCTGTACATTCGATAAACTTGTAAATATACTTGATTTTATTGATTTATTGCCTGCCTAGTTGGTCCAGTGATCGCATGCGCTACTACTGAACTTATAGTCCTATGTTCGATTATCAGGTCAGGCAAAGCGTTATTGGGCTTTCGATAACAATTGTCTCCCCTCCTATTACGTGGGACCTAGAACGTAACCAGCTTCTGCCAGCGGCTTCGCCCGCGTGAAAGTCGTATATTATTCAGAGAGAACATATCCCCCCCATATAATCTATCTTTACGCAAAATTTCATCCTGATCCGTTTAGCCGTTCTGGCGTGAAGAAGTAACAAACACAATCACAAACTCTCGCCTTTACAATATTAGTTTGATTGTCGAAATGTTGGTGTACTATATACTGGTGCTTCTCTGCCTAATAATACTTTTCAGTAATTGGCGTACAATGATTCAAAGGCTTGCTATATTATAGCGTTGTTAATAAAGTCAAAAAAAAAAACACGATGGACCGCTATACCGATATGGCAATCCACCAAAATTAAACGAACTTCGTGAGAGCATTTGACAATACTTGAGCATATTGATTAGATTTATACTAGCTTTTTACCCGTGGCTTCAATCACGTGGTCTGCTCTGTAGGACCCAAGAGTATTTTTAGGGATAAAACGTAACCTATGATATTTAGCGGTAATTTTGAATGAAATCGGATCAGTACCTACCTCCAGAGATTACCCATTACATACAATTTTATTTCTATATAATAGTGGCTCAGTAGATAAGATATACTTGTTTGCAGAGTTACTACGGCTGTGGCCTCCTGCTGCGGTTGTGGACAGACGATGTGTCAAAGATTACAATTTTGGTAGACCCAACAATCAAGCTACGAAGGATTTGATTGTGAGTAAAATGTATTACAACTAGGGGTTAGTTGTAATATCTACTTATACATAATATACTAAGTCGTTTCCAAACACAGTGCCAGTGTATGCTCCACTTCCTGGTTTACCCTTCGTGCCCAGCCACCTGCACCTTTCGGATCTCAACGTCGCGAATGGCAGAGCTGTCTAGGTGATTACATACTGGAAGGACAAAATTTGAATAGTTGAGACTCATTATCATCAGCCTTTTAATGTTCCGACTGCTGGGACGCAGGGCAGAATGGAACTCCTTTCACCACGCGGGCCCAGGGCAAGTTGAGACTGAGTTAATTGACACGAGAAGGAGAAGTCATTCCGTCCACTCGACGGGATCTAATTGACAGTTATAGCTTGTTATTTATTGACGTTAACCGAGGGTTTTTATCGTTCTCATGATGGCAGAGTCGACTGCAGTGGAGAAAATTACGTTCAAAAGGACTTAGAATTAAAAGGCCTCTGTCTGCACTTCGATGGTTACCCTGGTTTGAGTCTATTTAAAGTTTTCCTTCTTCTACAATTATTATAAACGCGAAAGTTTGTGAGGAAAGATGAATGGATTTTTTTACCCTTTCTCACGAAAACTACTGAACGGTCTTCGATGAAATTTTGTAGTATTACTTTCTTCTGCCAGGCGCCAGGGCTTCGCCCGCGTGAAAGTTGTTGTATGTAAAAAGGCAAAATTGTATGGGATTGACAAGCGATATCGAAAAATCACGTGAACAATCCTTTCATTTTGACATTTCGACATTTCGACTGTCATCTTCGTTGACATCGAATGCCACTGGTCTAGAGCCTCGGGATAGCAAAAGAATAACCAAAGAGTAATAGTACATTATGGTACAAGTGTGCAATATTGGTGATTACCGCTGAGACGCCATTGAGACCCGAGCCGTAAGGTGAGGGTCTTAAGAGAGCCGAGGACGGTAATCAAAATGGTGTTAGCACACGCTCGAATTTGGTACGGCCGGACCGACTCCGCCCACAAATGCTTTCTTGCTTACACACGCTTGTTTGGACCGAGACGGAATCAATTTAATAATAATAATGTCCGCGGACCACTCTACACACGCTCGGATATGGTCGGGGCCGGACTAACCTCGCCCACAAATCCGTGGTCCGGCCGTACCAAATTCGAGCGTGTGTTAAAACTATAACAATGGCGATCGGCTACTGACTAAAAGAATGAGGTTTCTTTTTTTTTGGATTTTCGTGGATTAAGCCTATGAATATGTATGGTTATTTATTATTTTTCAACACACTTGCTCATAAAGTGGCTCTAATTTCACCGCAATTAGGCACATAATAATACCTGTTATCAAACTGCGACTTTTTCATTGCTATTATTCACAAGTGAGTTATAGAGTTTTATTTTTATCTTATTGGTTGAGTTGCTTTTTGTTCTTAAAAAAGTTTCGATACAAAAAAGATCGTGCTCAATAGTACAAATAAATTAATGTACCTATTGCTTGCTAATTTCATGCAACTTCGTATTTAAATAGATAATTTCAACTTGTACGTGTTTAATAAATAAAACTTTCACTAAAATATAACTTTTGTTTTCTCTGTAATAAAGGCAACATGAAATTCCCCATTTTGTACGTTGCTAAAACGCTATCCGCGAAAAGCCAAAAAATAAGAAACCTCATTATTTTAGTCTATGGCCGATCGCCATTGTTAGATGCGCGCGCATAGGGAAACTGATTAATTTTTCCCGCCATTGCAAAAAAAAATAACATCTCGTTTTCACTGTTGAAATTACAGTTATATTAGTATTATTTTCTTTACAAGTGTGTTGAAAAACGTCGTAAGATACACGTGTGTATTGATGATTACCATCCTCGGCGCCTCAGCGGTAATCACCAACATTACACACTTGTACCATAATGCACAATATTCTGTGTTTATTAGTAACAGCACATATAATATAATACTACAGTCTAATAAGGATAAAGTTTAAGTTTAACCTCTTGTATATGAACGCAGGTCTATGTGAGTCACAATGGCTTTTTAACTGTTTCAGTTAATTACAGTGGTGGTTGTCAAATAAAAATTGAAAACCCCCGGCACAAAAACCTCTAAAAAGCAAAAAAATAAGCCTCGTACTCACGTCGGGAAACTGTCAATGTTTACAGCAGTTTATTTTATTTACTAAGCGGTTCCCTGACGCGAGTGTTTTTTTTTTTTGCTTTTTAGAGGTTTTTGTGACGGGAGTTTTTTAATTTTAAATAAAAAAATATTTCATGGTTTTTAAACTACATATAATATACATAGTAGTAGACACGCGATCACGAAAATCGATCAAAACAAGTGGTTATAACGACGTGATTGTTTTGCGAAAATACCCAGATTCAAAGAGTAAAATGCAGTAATTTTTGATCAGCCGAATAGATTTTAATCAAACATAGCTAAGAACACTTTCGACAAAGACACCGTTCAAACAAAAAAAAACTAAATTAAAATCGGATCATCCATTTAGGAGCTATGATGCCACAGACAGACACACAGATACGTCGGGGTTAAAAATAAATACAAGTTATCAGTATCCAAACTCATGAAAGGCACAGAGAAAGTGTTCACAACAAATAATTGCACACTTACAATACTTTACAGTAATTTTTATTTGTTTCAACAGATCCGCAAAGGCGACACCGTGGTTATTGCACCCTGGTGGTTCCACAGAGATCCGAAATTCTTCTCCGAGCCTACAAAATTCGACCCTGACAGGTTTTCGCCTGAAAACAAGGCGAAAATCATACCTTTTACGTATATTCCTTTCGGAATGGGGCCTAGGAATTGTATCGGTGAGTTTAAGGGTTTTTATGTGTATTTACATCACCCAATAAAACATCTTCTTGTAACACATTCGTAATTAAACAATAGCAACCTTATAAAATCTCTTAACTGCTAAGCAAGTGCGCTATTGAACTAAAATATAGGTCGATACAAACTTAATGACGTCTGTGAAATTCCCTTTTTTGCCGTTTTTGCTACTGCGTAACAACTTTCAGAGTGTTCCTAGCCGCAATTAGGTTTGATTATACCAGTACCATCCAATAGATGGCGGTAATCTATTTTCTAACTTTTCCAGGTTCTCGCTTCGCATTGTGCGAGATCAAGATGATGGCTTACCAGTTCTTCAGAGAGATGGAGGTGTACCCGTATGAGCAGACGTGTTTCCCTCCCGAGTTGACAAAAGACGGGTTTAATTTGGCGCTAAGGGGTGGTGCCTGGGTTAGAATCAGAGTTCGTCCTCAAAAATAGATCATGAGGGACTGTTTGTTCTAATGCTGTACATAAACTAAATTTATTAGATAATTAGTATCTAATTATAAGTTGAATACTGGCCTTGAATTATAATAACCTTAAGAAATTCAATTTAAATTGGCAACTATTATTTTTACGAAGCGGAATGTTCAGCTGAAGGAGGTATTTTTGGCCAAAGACGGCCGAAGCTGAAGTTCGGTCGGATATTATTGATAAGGCACATATCTAGCAACTAAAACACAAAGAGCAAATAAGTTATCGGTGAATAAAGTTTTAATGTGACTTACGTACTTCTATGAAGTGTTTGATGTATAAAAATCAACGTAATTATCATTTTGTTTTATTTTTAAAACGTTTGTTCACGACTGTAACCAAACAATACCTAGCAAGATGAACCTCCTCTTCCAGTCCAAATAAACTAAATAAGTGCTAGAATTTAGCGGACAATTGCATTATGGCGGCAAGTAAATGGATTACCGGCGCGTTTGGCGCAGTGGTTTGGTGATTGACTGGTGTACTGCGTGTCGCGAGTTCGATGCCCGCATGGATCAAAAATTTGTATGGCCTTCCGGGTCTGGCTGTTTGTGTATTTGAGTTTAAATGTTTGTTATCGCACCCAAGATACACGAATAGTTCCTGGTATGGGCCAACGTTTTTTTAAAAAAAAATGTGTTTGCTCTGTCCCGGCCCGTGCTAGATACATAGTTCAGTCATAATTTGGTTTTCCAACTGTGTTGGGGTTGGGTGGAACCCAAGCACAAGCTTGTTGAGTACCAGTATTTTTAACCCTTGACGGAAAAAGAGAGGTTGTTTTTTTTATCTAATACAGGCTCGCGCTTGACCAATATTACCTGATGGTAAGCGATGATGTGGTCAATGTGGAGCACGCTTGCCTAGAAGTAACCTATTCACTCTTGACTTAAAGACCCCTAGATTATTAGTAGCTATCGGGAAACACAGACTCCGGCAATGCCACGCCTTAGCTATACGCATAATAAAAGTATTCTCAAAACGTTTAGTGCGTATGGGTGGGATGTCCACCATGTACCGGTGGCGCATCACCGTACGTCTGGTATTCCGATGATTTATTTATTTATTTATTTATTTTATTTATTTATTCATTTACACATACAATTATTTTTACAGGTAGAACCCAAGGTAACAAAAGTAGTCATACCATGCGACACTCAGAGATGCCCCGTAAAACTGATCACACACCTTTTCGCGTCCATGATTGACCAGTCCCAAGTAACGGCTACGGTAAGTATGGCATGAAACGGGCTAGGTGGAATTAGATCATGCAATTTCATCGCACACTCCCCGAAATGTAATCGATAAAAACCGACAAGCTGGCAACTCGGCGACGATGTTCAAGGCTCTGGAGCTTTGACTTAACCAGAGCCTCATCGCCGATGAGCTTCTTGGCCCGCTTTTCGATCGACTCTAGTGCATCAATCTGGTATTTGGCAGATCCGTCCCAGAGATGAGAACAGTACTCCATACATGATCGAACTTGCGCTTGATACAAGCTGTGCTGCTGTTCTGGCGCGAAGTACCTTCTCACGTTTACAAGGATCCCCAGCTTTTAAGGTGTTTTAAGTCTGTTGTGTGGACCTGTGTTTGTTAAGCCCCGCAGAAACAAAAACGTTTGTTATAAGTTTGACGTATGTACCTGTGTATTTGTGTATCTGTCTGTGACATCATAGCTCCTAAACGGATGAAGACATTTTGTCTTCATTTTTGTTAGAATGGTGACTTTATGGAGAGCGTTCTTAAAATGTTTGATGAAAATCGGTTCAGCCGTTCAAAATTTTTGGGCGTTTTACTGTTTGCATCGGGCGGTTTTCTCAAGATATCGTGTCATAATAAACTATTGCTGATATTACTTCCAAGCCAATGCTTTCTCCTGACTCTTTTTCTTTCTCCACCGTGATCAACCTTGAGGTCCTTAAATATTTTACCTCAATTAAGTCTAGGGCTGTGGGCTGTGATGGGGTCAGTTGAACTATGTTATCTTTTATGATTGAGAACTTAATTCCAATTATTACTCACATCATCAATTCATCGTTGCTGAGTGGTGAGTTTCCTGCAATGTGGCGTAAGGCATACATTATCCCTCTTCCTAAAATTCGCAATCCCAGTTTGGCGATTCACTTCAGACCGATCTCCATTCTCCCTTTCCTTTCTAAGATCATAGAAGCAGTTGCTCTTAAACAAATATCCTCCTACGTCTTCAAGAATAACCTGCTGTCCAATTGCCAATCCGGTTTTCGGCCTGGCCACAGCACAGCCACAGCTCTGCTTAAAGTTACTGAAGACATTAGGGACGGCTTGGAGAATTCGAGGTTAACGGTGCTGGTTTTAATAGATTTTTCCAATGCTTTTAACACCGTTGATCACGACATTCTCCTGGCCATACTGTCTCAAATTGGGGTCTCTTCGTTGTCATGTGATTGGTTTTCATCATATCTTCGTGGTCGCCAGCAGGCTGTGCGCGCTGATCAGGATTGCTCTGACTGGTGCGACTTGGTAACTGGTGTCCCACAAGGCGGTATACTCTCTCCTCTTTTATTCTCTTTATTTATAAACTCGATTACTGTTATCCTCAAATGTTCTTACCATCTGTACGCTGATGACTTGCAACTATACGCTCAATCAGACATTGCCAACCTTGATAATTGCATTTCATTACTCAATGCTGATCTTCGAGCTATCAGTGAGTGGTCTGGCAAATTTGGGATTTCTGTTAACGTCGGGAAATGTCAGGCCATCCTCATTGGTAGTTCGTACTATTTGAGAAGTGTGAACACTGGCCAACTTATGCCACTGATGTACGAGAACTCCGTCATCTCTCTTTCACCTCATGTAAAAGATTTAGGTCTGTACATTGACGACAGTTTCAGTTGGAATAAACACGTAGCTCAGGTGAGTCAGAAAGTCGCGTTCTCGCTGCGGTCTCTCTATAGATTCAAGCATTTCCTCCCATCCAGCACCAAAATCACTTTGGTCCAGTCACTTGTGCTTCCCATTATCGACTATGCTGATGTTTGTTATCCTGATCTATCCCAAGAACTTCTAAATAAATTGGATCGACTTCTCAACAATTGTGTTCGCTTTGTTTTTGGCCTTCGTAAATACGATCATATTTCTTCCTACCGTTCTCAGCTTAAATGGCTGCCTATCCGCCTCAGGAGGTCCCTCAGATCTCTTTGCTTGCTCTTCACTATTATGAACGATCCTTTTCCTCCCGATTATCTAAAAACTTATTTCAAAGTGTTGGGCAGTTCTCACAATCGTAAACTTCGAGCTTTAAAAAATCTACTCCTCCAAATTCCTTCACACCGTACCGGTTTTATGTCCAATTCATACGTTGTCTCAACAATAAAGCTCTGGAACGCGCTACCCTTTAGCATTAAAAAGGCTGAAAGCAAACTCACTTTTATAAGAAAAGTTCGTGACCATTATTTGAGTCAGATTAAATAGCTCTCAATGCTCTCATCTAGAGACAGAAGTCTAGTCTTAATAATTATTAATAGGTTTCTCTTTTATTATTGGTATTTATTAGTCTATTTTATTTGTATATGTGTATTATTATTATATATGTAAGTATATACATTTTCGTATACTAGTTGTTATTTTAAATATTATTTTGTACCCATTCACAATGTTGTCATTTTTAACCCAAAGGTTGACTGGTAGAGAATGCCTTGTGGCATTAAGTCCGCCTATGTACCACTATTGTACATGAAGTTTAAATAAATAAAATAATCATAACTACGTGTTCAATAGATTGTCAATCGAAGCGTGTCTACTATTAGATAAATTATGTAGCATGAAATAAAAATGTATCGAGGTGGTACTTGTACATGAAGCGACTGCCTATTTGACCACCACAACCCAGTAACTGGGTAACACGATACCCCTTGGCAAGACTGGTGGTTGATGTCAAATTTCTGGCTTCTGAATATCCGAAACAACTGTCAAAGATCTAGAAATTACAGCTGGGCCCAACTTAACTTAATTTGTACAACTTAATTTGTATTATATTCATAATTATAGTAACGCTTTATTTTTATTAAAAAAAATTGACACGCACACTGTCCCATTGTTGTTGAATTAGGTAATTTACCTATGTATGCAATATTTGTAAGTATGTGAGAACCATGTTCCTATTTATCAAGTGAAGGATTTACCTGTTAGTGCTTGTAATACTTTATACCTATAAGTAGTATAGTAGTGCTAGGTGCATGAGTTTATTAATGTATGTACTTTAATATTGTAAAACATTTTTCTTTTTTAAAAGAGTAAGTATGGAGTTGATGATGATTGTCGTTCGCATTAACGAAAATTCGCCAGAAGTAACTCAAATCGCGAATTGTGACGTCGTACAATCATACGTCTACCTGGGCACTTTAATATCAAACCACGGTAGTTGCAAGGACGAGATCAAGCGACGCATGGCTATGGCCAGGTCTGCCATGGATAGGCTGAAGAAAATATGGAGGAATCACAATATCACCAAAGCCACGAAAACCCGGCTCATACGGGCACTTGTGTTCCCCATATTTCTATACGCAGCCGAGACCTGGACGCTGAGAGACACTGAGAGGAAGAGAATAGAAGCTCTGGAAATGCGGTGCTGGAGAAGAATGCTTGGAGTGTCGTGGACTGAGTTTCGCACTAACATATCCATCCTTCAAGAACTCGGTGTCAGGCAGCGTCTATCGGCTATAGTCCCAGATCGAGTATTCCAGTTCTTTGTACACGTGTCTCGATGAGGCAACGACTCTATCGAGTGGCTTGTAGTTCAGGGTAGAGTGGAAGGAACGAGAGCGCACGGCAGGTCCCCCATGCGATGGACCGACCAGATTGAGTCTGCAGTGGGTGGCCCATTGCATGAGTGCACACGAATAACAGCCGATAGAGAGGGATGGCGTCGCATCGTTAAACATATTATGGCAACCCGAAGTCTCACTGCAACATGATGACCACGACCGCTCTGCCAAGAGTGTACCGAAGAAGAAGAAGAAGAAGAAGTATGGAGTTTCTTGTGCATTCTTCTCCATGACAAGCTACTTTTTCGAATGCACGGTACAATCAATTTTTATCACTTGTTAATTTTAATTGTTAACGTTCAAAAGTGCCGCTTAGTGGCCTTATTGAATAAATACATTTGACTTTGACTTTGACAACAGCTTAACGGGCTTAGCGGGCTTTCGGAGGCACGGGGGAACCTCGCTATGTAAAACATGGTTATCCTTGAAAATCAACCCATGCGGCTGTTATAGTTTTAATTTAGTTACGAGCACTTCTCTAGGTTCGAGGTCAAGTTGGTTATTTCTATGTTGACAATAGCACGCACTGTGGAAAACAGTATTACAATTTCTGTATCTTCATCAGGCGGCTCGTTGGTCTAGCTAGGGGTTTGATTTTCGCTTAGAGTGCGAGAGGTCCCGGTTTTAAAACCCGGACGAGCCTAATCATTTTGTTTTCTTACTAAAGAAGACCTTTGTTTTAAATAAATTGAGATAAGGGCAGGAGAATCTGGAAGAGTGGAATTCCCTGCCAGAGTTTGTATTTCCTGATAGCTACAACCTGGGGGTCTTGAAGTCAAGAGCGAATAAATTAAAAGCGTGCTTCATCGTCGACCACATCATCGCTTATCACCAGGTTAGATAGTGGTCAAGCGCGAGCCTATCAATAATAAAAACTTTACTTGGTAAAATATACAATGGCAAGTAAAAAATTCATTGGAACTAAATTTAGTAAAAAAAAAAGTGGACTTTGGTGGCTTCTCTTTCCTTTGATTTCCAATATTTTTTAAACAAAAAATGCCGTATTCATCTACTCAACGAGTTCAAAACATCGATTCATTACAGTCACAATACAGTACAGACATTAGGTCAACAAGATGCTATAGCTTATACTGAGCACTTATGAATACTGTAGCTCCAACTGTTTGGTAGCAGAACTGGTGGACGGACGTTTGACAGACGGACGGACACGTGAGTGACAGCAATAGGGATCCTTTTGGACCCTTCGGGTAAGGAAGGAACCCTAAAAAGAGGTTCTTCCTTACTGTCACCAGACAGCGCTTATAAAGTTTAAATACAAATTGACGTTTATGTTAACGCAAATGAGCGTGAGTAAAAACTCACACTAAGCCCAGTGAATGAACGTAGCGCACTAAGAGGATAAGTATTTGGGCAGAAATCAGTGGTGCAGTTCTACGGGAATCCTGATAGAGCAGTTCGCTTGGTGGCGACTGAACTTGCTAAGTTCACTCTGGGTTCGTTAATTTAGTCTTGTGAAATTGGCTTTTCGCAATGCCAAATGGGAAATCCACTATTCCAGAATCATAATCAATACATATAATAAATCTGTAGTAAAATATTTTTTGTACATCGAAAAAATATTCCAAAAAAAATAGCCAGGGTGTTATAGGATAACCAACAGAACCCATTTCTAGCATTTTTGGAATTTTTGTCTGATTGTCTGTTTATTTGTGCACGCATCACGTGAAATGTACGAAACCAATGTAGATAACTTTTATACATAAAAATTGTGCGTATCTTGAAGAATTACTTAGTTTTTGTTTCATCGCAATTGGTTCACTCTATCAAAAGTTAGATGAATTTAAAGTGTTCAAGAAGTAAAATTATCACAGCTCACGCAATTCAGTTATTCGGACAGTTGAACTCGCTATTTGATAGATGGCGTTGTGCAATTAAAGTCATTTTCTGAATCGCGGTGTTAAGATTTTATTTATTTTATTTATTTTTATTTTATTTTATTTTATTGTACCAAAAAGGAGGAGGTTCTATGTTCGACATTATGATGGTTTTTTTTTTGTGTATCTTCAGTGTTCACCGATATCTCCGTCAATTGTGGACCGATTTCAAAAAATCTTTTTTTTGTTTGTAAGAGTATGTTCCGAAATTAGTCCCATTTTAATTTGGTGTAGGACTGACGAAGCAATTCGAAGATATACAACAGAACTCTTCAATAAATAACGGCAAATCTCTCGGGATTGCTGCAATCGCATGTCTGTTTGTTGTTTATACCATTTCATAACATAACATCACGCCAGTACGCTCTTAAGGGGTACGCAGATCTCTCATTTCACCGGTTATGTTCAAGTTTCATGATATTTGGGTAATATATTCTGGCGTTATACGAGTAGGTAACTTACTAAACAACTTGCCTATTAGGTAGGTACAACTAAAAAGTGAAAAATAAAAAAACTTTTTACAAAAAAATACTTCGGAAGTCGGTGTCCATAACGCAATAAATTGGTACCTACGAAAGACACCGACTTCCAAAAATAAAGTTATTTTTCACTTTGTAGTTTTATTTGGAAGTCGGTAGTATTATTTTTGGAAAAAGTTTTTTGAGTATGTGGAGTAGGCAGGCAGGCTGGTAAGTATGGTAGGGTTGGCAGGCAGATGACGGGAGCGAAGCCGCGGGCACAGCTAGTTATAAATACTTTCTCAAATCTTAATATTTGGATTTGTCCAGTTCAACCACACTATCTTTTGTGGTTTTTCTGTCTTAAGTGTATTGTGTATAGCTGAACTACCTTGTTGGTCTCTCTCTCGCAAGTGCGACTGCCGAACGTGAGGTACTGGGTTCGATTACCAGGTCGGGAAAGAGGTTAAGCCGTTGGTCCTAGGTTTCAGTCCCATCGGAATATGAGAGTGAGGAAACAGAGAGGGCACCTGTGTTTGCGCAGACACCTGTGAACCATAAATCGCCCGCCGATGGCTAGTCTCTACTGCGATTAGTTTTTACATCAGATTTGCCTCTCCAGCGGGTTACATGACCATGCTGCTAAGATCGTTATTACGAACTAACTTACCCTGTTAATACTGGGTGACAAGATTTCATTTGACCACCGCGACGGTGAAGTATCCTAAATGAAGTGACGTAAGTGGTGACACTATAATTATGATTGATGTAATTACTAAAATCTTTGTATAGATAAGACAAAATACATACTTTTCGAATAGTCCGTAGCACCAATAATCCGACAGTAATGGACGGATTTGATATCATAAAGCTAATTACACCGAAGGACATTGACTCGCTGTTGACCGCTAAAACTGTACATAATTTACTGCCAACTTAAACTAAACTTTAAAACCTTCCCATAAGACTTATTGTTGTTAGTTCATGCGAGTGAATCGGCCTTGTTGCAACAGGTTGGCAGGAAGGTAAGTGATGCAAGTAAGTTGCAATTGTGATGCAAAATCAATGTTGTTGGAGGATATCTTAAAACCGAGGAGAACAAAAGGAAGATATTATGAAATTTTGCGGTGATATGATATGAATGGTATTTGTTTTACTTGACAAATATTGTGAAATACTTGTGATTGTGCAATGTAGTACTAGGTGTAGACAACAGTATTTATAGAGAGAATGAGGAAAACGAGACTTGGACGATTTACTTACGTGTCATTTTAATTGAAAAATTATGTTCATTTAAATAATTATGTCCGAAGCGGCCGTAACTTGCGCAAGCCAGAGTACCCATTTTCGAACTTATTTTCACCCCTCTGGGAAAATATAAATATTGATCCTACGATTCTGATAGTTGATACTTTATTTTAGAAAATGTCCTCTTCTTTTTTAATCTCTTTTTATATTAAATACGATCTTTATTAGTTTTTGAGATATTTGCAAAAAACCAAACCCTCTTTTTTATTTTTCAGTAAATTGTTTCTAACTTAGCAAATTTTGCGAGCGGATTTTTTTACCATCTGTAAATTTTTTAAATCCATTAAGAATACCATATTCTTAATGACAACTTGGTCATATTTTGCCGAGACTGCCGAAAAAAACGGAACAAAAAAGCATTTGTAGACTAGATTAAGCATAATATTACTAACGGTTGATGAAGTTAACAATTTTAACGCTGCAATAGGAATCAATATGGTACAACCATTTTTAATCCCCGACGGAAAGAGTGGGGTGTTATAAGTTTTAAGATTGACATGTGACAATAGAGTTTGTCTGTGTTCTGGAGTGGTGACCGTATAACGGAAGACACAGCGTTGAAAGACCTCAAACTAGGTGAACCGATGACCTAGTTAAGGTTGCGGGAATCCAATGGATGTGGAACAGGACCGGGCCCTATGTGGCAACACTTGAGGCAGGCTTATGTTCGGCAGTGGACTTCTTACGGCTGAAATGATGAAGATGATAAATGGACCATGCAGCCAAAACAAAAGTTCTAGGTAGTGCAAAACTTATTGTAACAGTTGTCCAGTGTCCATGAAACCGAGGTGTACTATTTTTGGCACAGTTGGTCCATTTGTCATTTAGTGTGATTGTGGATCAAATTATGTCCCCTTGTCTTCTATTACGTCTTGACTTGATTGGTGTCTGTTTACCAATTCTTGTTCATTGTAAAACTGGATGGGACTATAAAAACCAAATCGAAATTCATCTGAGCAAAAAACGTAATTCTTTGAACTTTATAAAAGCACGCAGGGATTAAGTTGCAGCAAAAAAGCTTGTGAATGATTAGTATTACATGTCCTAATTAGAATTTGCTTAATTAGATGGAGATATTTCAATGACCCAGAATGTGATTGTGAATCCACGTCACATGCAATGCTCTCCTCTCATCAACAACAAACGCAGAAAGATCTTTACGAAACAAACACTAATGTTGTCGACGTGGCTGAATTCTGAGGCTCCAGACAAGCGACATTCAATCCACGAAAGCGTCGCGTTAGCGATTGGAAAAATGTCAAAATGTATGGGATGGTCAAGCGCCATCGAAATGTCACGTAACCTTCCCTTACATTTTGGCATTTCCACCGACACCATCATTGATAGAATGCCACGTGTCTATAGCCTTTGGTCTAAATACATTTAATTTGCCATCAAGTATATGACAAAAGAAGAAAAAGGAGAAGGATGTGCTTGCTATTTTCATTGTGCTGTGTGCAGCTAAGAAGTGGAATTCCGTTCCGGAGTCTTTGTTAAGCTACAACCACAAGGTCTTTAAGTCAAGAGTGAATATGTTACTTCTAGGCAAGCGTGCTTCACCGTAGATCACATCATCGCTTACCATCGTGCGAGATAGTGGTCAAACGCGAATCTTTCGATAATACAAAAAATATTATAAATGTGAAAGTTTGGATATATGATGTTTCGTACTCAATCACGCTAGAACAGCTAAAGGGATCTGGATGAAATTTGGCACAGACATAGATTATAGTCTGGAATAGCACATGTTCCCTTTGGATGATCAAACACTTTTCACGCGGGTGAAGCCGCTGGACGACGCTAGTTAGTAATAAGTATTTTATCTGTAGTCTAAAACGTGTATCAGTTTGTCTGTTATAACAATAGTAGGTTCGCTAACAAACCTCGATAATTGCTGATCTAATTGCCACAATTCTATATCAAGTATTTTTTATGTTATTTTCTGTTGGCGTTTGTTTCTAAAAAAAAGATTTTGTCAAAATAGTTACAAACAAATCCGGATAGGTAAAACTACAAAAACGAACCAGCCACAACTAGTTTTACGAATCAAAACAATTACAAAGAGAAATAAAAAATCATATCAAAACAGTATGTTTACTATGATATGACTCAGCAGTTTAGGTGTTTATGAAAATATAAAAAAAAACCGTTATATATATTTGAACAGCGTAGAAAGCAGTTTGGATAGGATCTGAAGAAGTATGAAAGGCGCAGTTATAGATTATGTTCTGGAATAACACATAGGCTACTTTTTAATTTCCATCCGAACGATTTCGTCAGCAACAGCTAGTACCAATTCAAAATAAAATCCTCTAACTAATAATTTCATACACACATTTTTATACCGTCGACTAAGCAATACAAGTAGGTATGCATCTATTGTCTTATTTGGTTATTTGCAATAGTTACCGGTTCCTATACATTTTGTACATATACATACCTTTGAAACCTGTCCAGATAAACCTCATAAATTATTTGAAGAGTATTTTCACAAGGATTTCACAATTTGTCTTCAGACTATATCATTGTCAACAAATACAATAAGAGGATACCTAATCAATTTGTACAATCCGGTTTCTATTTTTAAATTATGCGTACTAGGATTATCTGTGATAAGAGGTACCACGTTTATTTTTATACATTTAAAAACAAAAATACGAGTAATAACAGATAACACATAATGACATAACATTATATTAACTCAAGCCTGCCTTGGTACGCTCAGAGTGCCTCAGCTCAGAGGCATTTTGTTCGTGCTCAGAACAGCACGTTTGAAGATTACAAGTTTTACAATTTCGAAGTTTTCGTTTACGATTGTACCGTGTGTTTGCAAAATAGTGTTGTGCTTGTAACGAAATAGTAAGTAAAATATTTTATACAAATATGGAGTGTGTGTATCTATTGCTCTGTACCTAGCACTACCACATTTTTTGGGCCTCGTTTTTCTACGCCTGAAAAGTATTGAATAATCAAGTGTTTAAAAATTAAGGATGTTAAATAAAGTAATAGGCATCAAGTAGTATAAAAAAATAAGTTTATTTTTATTGAATTACTATCTTCTGCCAACGGCTTCACCTGCGTGAAAGTTGAAAAATTATCCCGAGGGACAATATTCCCGGGATCAAAAGTATCCTATGTGCTATTCCTGACTATAATCTATCTCTGAGATTTCATCCAGATCCGTCCAGCCATTTGAGCGTGAAGAAGTAACGATCATACAAACAAACACACACACACACATACTATCGCCTTTATAATATTAGAGTGATTATTTCGTCAATAAGTCTTATCAAAACTGGTTCGCAGACCATATTTTTTTACTATGAATAAAATATCTGACAAGTTGTTGAGGATGTGACGTGACACGTGACAAAAAATACTACCATTATTTGTCTGCACACCACAATAACATCCAGTTAAAAATATTTGTTAATTAGAAGTTCGATGAGATAAAAGATCTTTGTAGCAAATCTTTACTTCCACTAATAAATTATTTAAGATCTCGAACTAATAAGGAACATGACTCTTTATTCTGAGCTCTTTATGATAGCTTTAACTTGAGGGTCTTTAAGTCGAGAGTGATTATGTTATTTCTGGGCAAGCGTGCTGCGTGCTCTATCGTCGACAACATTATCACTTGCCATCAGCAAACTAAAAACCGGTGTTTGCTTTAAATTCATATTTTATCTTATTTTAATTTATGAATGGCAATGATGACCAAATTGTTCTTACCCTATCCTATATATTAACATGACAGTTACAAATTTAAATAGCCAATGTTGGACACTTGATAGTCATGTAAAATTAGTGCTTGTTTGAGCACAGTAGTTTTGTTTATTATTGTGACACTGTAGCACTTTAAACTATTTACATTGCTGTGCCCTAGAAGGGTTCATGTATGAAACCTTTATACTCGTAACAACTTTTTAAACTACATGAATGCAATAAATGATGATTATGATTATGAAAACTTAGGTGAAGTGAGCTTGAAGTGAACTATCATTCCACCTTCAAGACACGGTTCGACAGCTCTTCAATTTCTTCTCTTTTAATTACTAATAACATACACACTTGTTTGCCAATTTACTATAGATATAGGCAGAATAGTCAACATCGGCTTCGTTTGCCTTATAAAAATATAGAATAGAATATATTCTTTTATATATTTATAGATATTCTATTTATATATAGATACTCGTAGTGGTTAAATGCAAACCTATGATTAAATAAAAACAATCTTGTAGACATTCAATGTTCTACTATCAGCAATAAATAGGTTAATTAATTACAAACTTATGAATAAGAGCCGGTATTATGCAACTATTTAAGAATTATACAGTTATATAAATGTAGACCGAGGATAAAACTGGTTTTATTTGAATGTTTATATTCGCGTCAAATACGGAGAGTGAGAGCGAAACAAGTTTTAAACACATTGAGTAGTGCCAAAGACTTTAGTATCAGCTGATAATAATTTGGAAATAGATATTTAATAAGACATTTTGATAGGTGATGCCAGTAGCAGTGGTGACCCAGTGTTAAAGACCTCGACTTGTTGTACGTTGTGGCCCGGTGGGTTAAAACCTAGCAAGCGCTTTCCTTAGTGTAAATATATTTCATCAACACTGTTCTCAAATCGGAGAAGGAACATATTGTGAGGAAACAGGTAGGCACGTCCTAGAACCAAAAAATTAAGACAAGTAAGATGTACTAATCCGCAGTGGGCCCGCGTGGAGGAAAACAAGCCACTCCCTCTCAAAGAGAGTAGGTCTGTGTCCCAGCCGTGGGCACATTACAGGCTGATTATATTATGATATAGTCCCAGTATTCCTTCTGAACTGCATTTAATTTTCATACACTTTTAACGAAATTTTACAAGAAAAATTCTTCATAGTCTTCATGACATACTTATATATTTCTTTTTCATGTTGTCCTGTTTGAGTGTAATATTAATGACATATAAATAGACATGAGATAATCTTGTACGTGCAACAAATAAAGTTAATATTAACTTACATTTAAAAGCACGTGATTCCACTGCTAATATTGAAGAGTAACAATGTAACAATCAAGAATAAATAATTAAATTGCAATTTATTGATCTAACTAGCTTCTGCCCGCGGCATCATCCGTGTAAGAAGTGATTTATTGTCCTAAGGGAACATTACATTGGGGTAAAAGGTCCTAATCCATGTTATGGACTATCAGTATGCCATTTTGACGGTTTTCCAATCACTATTGCAACGCTTTCTTTGATAGAATCATAAGTCTAGAGCCGTTAATGAGTGTGTGACTTTTCTTTTACAAAATCACTTTAAAACAAATAAAATATCTGGCGTAAACCAAGCAATATCCCTTTACAAATGAGGGGTTCACCCCTACTTAGTGCGTAATTTTTTGAGCTACGGTAAAAAAATTACAAGTTTTAATCATCCACTCTTAAAAAATAAGTATATTGTTCCCCAAAATAGTGTTACACCATGAATATATAAAAAAACAAAGAAAAAATACATGACAGACAATAGCAATTGTGCCTACATAGGTTAATAAGTACCTAGAAAATTTATTAGCTTTTGATTGATTCATTTGATTAGGTTAATAATTATATACATATTATTACCGGTACCGGAATTGTGTGATTTAATTAAACTAGAATTTGACACGCGTTAGATGAATGTTAATAGGTAAACAAATATTTATTTGATGAACACATGTTGTGAATAGTACTTGTTGATAACTTTGTTTTATTTATATACTTGTAGATATTAGTGTAAGTTTGAATGTTTGTTTAAAACCGTGAATTAAATTCCATTACCGTTTGTACCTATAGCTTAGCGATAGCTTGTCATTTTAAATTTGATTCGTTATGTTTTCAGATCATGATAATCCTCCTTATCTGGGTGGCGGTCCTACTCGCCGTTCTAGTCTTATATCTCCGACAAGTCTACTCCAGGTTTACTCGCTATGGCGTCAAGCACTTCAAGCCCGTCCCCTTACTGGGCAACATGGCGAGGATATTGTTCCGTGTTGATCACTTTACTGATGATGTCATGAGGCTGTACAACAGCTTTCCAGAAGAGAAGTAAAGAGTTTTTTTTTTATTTATTAAATAGTTGTAACTCATCAAGTGTTTCGGCAGTCAGCCAAATATTAATAATAAAAACAGATCTTATGTTTCATGAACAGAGCGCTATGTTACTCCAGGAAGTGTACAAATATGGTGTAAAAATCAAGCCAATTTTAACAAAATATTATTATAGATTCGTTGGAAGATTTGAATTCATCAACGAGATGGTGATGATCCGTGACATCGAACTGGTGAAGAAGATCGGTGTCAAAGACTTCGAGCACTTTCTTGATCACCGCTCCGTTTTCAGCACAAGTGATTCGTTCTTCTCTAGAAACTTGTTTTCTTTAAAAGGTACCAATAAAACTGGCATCAAAATTACGATTCTCTACTAGGAAAATAAAAACTTGACACAAAACAAATTTGAGTTACAATGATGCAATAGCATAAGAAAATAAATGATTCAAAGAAATGTTCCTCAGAATAATACTTGAACAATATTGTATCACATTTTCATTTTTATTTCTTAAAAGGTATCTCTTGGATAATATTGCTAGAGGAGACAAGCTTATGAATCAAACATTTTTAAATCACTAACAGGACAAGAATGGAAAGACATGCGCTCCACATTGAGTCCAGCGTTCACAAGCTCCAAGATGCGTCTGATGGTGCCTTTCATGGTGGAGGTTGGTGATCAGATGATGAGTTCACTTCAAAAGAAGATCAAAGAATCGAAATGTAAGATATTTTTGGCAATATGTATAATTTTTATTGACGGTTTATCTTTACTTTCGTACACATAAAATAGTTGCAACAATAGGGTTTAAAATACTACTGAAGAACACCACCGCCTTGAAACAGTTGGTCTGAAATAAGTGGAGCGAATTGAGCAAACAAATCTATCTATTGGACGCCCTAAGACCTGCGTACAGTTAGTTTATAAGATTTGCACCATTGCCGATAGTTTTTGAAGTGATTTAAAGAAGTTTGTCTGCATGCTTGAATAACAAGTTTTTGTGCAGCTGGTTACATAGACGTGGACTGCAAGGACCTGACGACCCGCTACGCCAACGACGTGATAGCCTCCTGCGCCTTTGGTTTGAAAGTAGACTCTCACAATGACGTGGACAACGACTTCTACGCCATGGGCAAAGTGTCTTCCACCTTCAATTTCCGTCAACTGCTTATTTTCTTCCTCATTGCTAATGCGCCGAAAGTTGCTAAGGTAATTTGACAGTTTGACACAGGTTTTTGTAAATTTTTTTGAGTATAACGTAAAAGCATTCAATGCCGAGGGGTTCTAGAAATGCCACCATATTCCGATGTTTTAGAATAACGGCGTTTTCAAGCCAATTACAAGATTTTTTTATCTGCAAGTTACATTATTCAATTAATAATTTATCAGTTCCTATTTATATAAGAAACCGAGTGCTTTAGAGTGTGTACGTTTAAAATAAACAGTCAGTTTGACACTAGCTGCTGACTCGAACGCAAACATTTCGGACCTTATGCACGTCAGTAATACGATTTGCTAAATAGTGTTTTAGATGATAACTTTATACTGTGTGAGTTTTGATTTAGGTTGAAATATCAGAAGGCTGAAATTCTTTTCGAAAACATTTAACAGTTAATAATTTTTTCTCAATTTGTGACGAAAATATTTTTTTTTTGATACCGTGGCATTAGGTGCCAAACATTTTATTATTTGATCCCTAAATACCGATGTATATAGCCATAGTGTACCACGGAAATGCAATTTTGTAGAAGTTATCTTTTTGGAATTTTGAAGGCAGTTCCGATTACATAAATATTCCACAAATATAAAAATCTATTTCCGAGGTACACTATGGCGTCGTATTGACTAATTACAGCAGGTCAAAGACTCTCTATTTAGTTATCATTATCTTACGCAGCTTGTTAGGCACTTTTGTATGGTTAATTAAAATGGTTTTAAGGCTCAATTAAGAACGACAATTAAGAATAAAGTCCAACAAAAACAACTGAAGAATCTTTAGTAGAAAATAATTAAAATTGTTGTAAACAAAATAAGGAAACAATCCGTAGACAAAGACGATAAAACTGATAAGATCTAGTTAAATAATCAAAAACAGTGTCGCAAGAGACAAACAAACAACAAAAACTGATAATTTCGAAGTTCAACGTAACCTTAGATAACGTAATTATAACAGATCAACTCTTTACTATAACTGAAGTATATGTTACTTAAAACATAAATGCAATAAGTAAAATCAATATATATTTTTTTAGAAACTATAATAATAAAACAAACATAATGTAATCATAAAAATGGATTGTAAACATTGAATCACACGTCTGATGTATTAAGACCCACAACAACATCACTTGGTGAACCCATGGCCAACGTCGCTGTTACTACAGATGGATGTACGAGAACTGCAATCAAACTATTAGTAGTGACGTTCGTACAGTCATCTCGAGTCCACTTGACCTTAGACAGAATGTTAGCTGAGAAGTTATTGTAGGTCTTGAAATAAAAACAGAAGATTATATGAAGCACTTATAAAAAACCTGCTTCACAAAATTGTTTAGGATGACGAATAATAAATTGATGTTTACGTATTATATTATGATGTATTTACAGGTTTTAAAGATAGATTTCCTTTCGACGGCGACAAAGAATTTCTTCAGGAAGTTAGTTTTGGAAACGATGGCGGATCGCGAGATGAGGAATATCATCAGACCTGATATGATTCATTTGCTTATGGAATCTAAGAAAGGTATCATTTGAGTTTATATACAAAATCCAGTACAATGTATTTTTTGCAAAACGTCGATATAAGATATGCCTTTAAATTATAAAAACAGTAAAAACTAAATGAATTCAAATGTAATTCCAGGTAATCTGACCCATGAAGACATCAAATCCAATGATGAAGCTGCTGGATTCGCAACCGTTGAAGAATCTTCTGTTGGACAGAAAGAAATCAACAGAGGTATGTAAAATAATGAACACTATAAAACAAACGTATAATTATACAATTCTGTTCTGTGGCTAGTTCCAAAGGATTTTGGATGCAAAAATTAAGCATGTATGGCATAAGAGGTAAAGCGCTAGATCTCATCTATTCATACCTGCAGAACAGAAAACAAATAGTAGAAATAACACAGATATGTCAGAAAACACGAACTGAGATTAAACATAGGTCAAACTCGAAAACTGTAAAAATGGGAGTACCACAAGGAAGTGTTCTAGGCCCTTTATTGTTCTTGATATATATCAATGATCTCCCTAACCATATCAATCAACCAATGGTACTATTTGCAGATGATAGCACAGTCATAATAAAAAGCGACAAAGAAAATGATTATGAGCACGTAATCAACCAAACATTAAATAGGATAATTCAATGGTTAAGGGAAAATAATCTTAAAATAAATATGGACAAAACTAAAATAATACACTTTCACCAGAGAACCCAACTGACAAATATAAACGTTAGTTACCAAGGTGAAATAGTACATCCTGTGACAGATACAAAGTTTCTGGGCATTAATATTGATGATAGACTGTCATGGAAAACACATTTAGAAAATGTCTGCAAAAGAATTAATAAGTCCTCATTTGCTCTGTATAAACTTTCAAAAAATTTTAATAAAGAAGCCTTATTAGCTGCTTATCATGGACTTGTGGCACCTGTCCTAAGATATGGGATTATATCTTGGGGCAACTCAGTCGATAAGGAATCTGTATTTAAAGCTCAAAAGAAATGCATTAGAGCAATGTGTAATGTAGACCAAACTACCAGCTGTCAACCCTATTTTAAAAGTTTAAAAATTCTGACTCTGCCTTCGTTATACATATATGAACTAAATATTTTTGTGAAATCAAATCCTAACTATTATAAGACTGCTTTTAAAAGCTACTAGGCAATTACGTGATAAAAAAAGATTAGATATTGAAATACCATATGGGAAAACAGCACTAATCAATAAAAGTATTCTTGTTATGTCATCATTGATTTACAACAAATTGCCTGACGATGTCAAAAAATTACCTGTACATCAATTTAAGTCGAAGCTTCACAAATTCCTAGTGAATAAATGCTATTACAATGTCAAGGACTACCTACAGGATAAAAATATAGATAGAGACCTATAGTATGAGTAATTTATTGACATTGAATAATATGACATTAAAAATAGTGTGACATGCATTAATTTTGACAGCTCTTTAATTGATTGATTGTTATGTTTATGACATGTAATTTAATTCATCTGACATTTTTGTATTTTATTTTTTTTATTTTATTTCACTTTTGACATTTGTAGTATTTTGAATTTATTTAATTTTCTTTTGTTTTATATTATTTGAGTGTAACTATTTTGTAATGTTATTTTAATGATTATTTAATAGATTGTCAATAATATAAATATTTGCACACCTTATTAGGTAATGATACAGTGTACTATATACCTATCTGTAACATCTGTTTGAACCTACCTGTATTAAGCAAATAAACAATATGATTTGATTTGATTTGATATGATTAAAGTCTCGCTATATCAAAACAGTTTTTAGTAAAAAACGAACATTTTTGATTCACCAGATAATAACAAAAAAATGTATAAACACAAGCTAATTCCACCACGTCTAGTGTGGCTTTACATGAAGTAACTGGATATCTGCGATTGCGTGGCAAGTTCTGGCCTTGGTGTACACTTGTGATCATGAAAAATAAAGATTAAAATATTGCTTTTTCTGGAGGAGTTTATGCAAGGAAATACATTGTTGTTTATTTTGACATTTCAGTGTATATAAATGTCATGGCCAAATCTTAGAATTGATCATTTACTAATGTGGCCAACCATTTCATGAAATGGTTGTATTTCATGAAATAGAAAATAACCGCTGCCCACATCATGATTGAACACGATATGAACAGCTAAACGCACGGCTACTTCATGTTATGGTCAAACATAAGTGAACATATTGTAACATAATTACATAATCCACCGGGTTAGAGGCGGTGATATTTTGTGTTTTTTTTGGGATGCATCATGGCGGCGACGCATCAAAAGCTAATAATGATGCGCTAATTAAAGATAAAAGTTAAGTATAATGTCGTTGCAACACAAAAGTACTTGCATTTTATAAAAGTTTTAAAGAAAAATAAAATTTTACCTTTGCTATCATGTAAATCCTTCATTAATGATATGGCCAAACGTGGATTGACATATCATCAAACGTTGAAGTTTAAACGATATGGTCAGTTTTAGCTGGCCATATCATGAAAAAAAACCATTTCATGAAATGGTCGACCATATCATGAAATGATCAATTCTTCGATCTAGCCACTACATAAATAACAGACTCATGAGACATTTTAGCTCTGGCATTGCCAATGTATCAGTTGTAGACAGCGGTGTCCACAGTCCAAGTCCAAGGTGGATGGTCATTTAATCGTTATCATTATAAGAAAGCCATTTTTTTGTGTGTGGAGCTAAACCAAGAAGAGGAAGAACCGTTAAATATTGCTGTTTCTGACTTTGTTTAAATTTCGCTTTCAGTGTGGACTGACGATGACCTTATTGCGCAAGCGGTGCTGTTCTTCATTGCTGGCTTCGAAACTGTCTCATCTGGCATGTCATTCCTGCTCTATGAATTGGCACTGAACTCTGACGTCCAGGAGCGACTTGCACAAGAGATCAAGGAAACTGACGCCAAGAACGGCGGCAAGTTCGACTTTAACTCCATTCAGAATATGCCATATATGGACATGGTTGTATCAGGTAATATTTTGATGATTTTTAAAACAAATTATCTGTCGTCTGGTTCTTTGTATTGATCTGTTCATCTGTATTATATCCAATGTTTTCGTTTTGCAGAACTTTTACGACTGTGGCCACCTGGCATTGCTCTGGACAGAATTTGTACGAAGGATTACAATTTGGGAAAACCTAATGACAAGGCTGAAAAAGATTTCATAGTAAGTCAACCATTTTGTTGATTTTCTAAAGTTCACGATTTAGAATAACACCACCGGCTTATCCCTAAACACGGCGTGCCGCCCACGCCGCGCCGCTGTCTCCTTTTGTCGGTGATCCAACAAAGGATAATAATTAAAGTCTAATTGAGTTACATAGGAATAATGACGAAAAATTCCAACGCTAGGGGTCTGGACCCCTAGCGTAATCATGTACTGAAAACATGGTACTCCTTTTCAAGCGTAGTTTTGCGTCGGTGTCAAAGACACCGTGTATAGAAACTGACAGGTATATTTAACGAAACTCTGTTTATGCAGGTCCGCAAAGGAACAGGTATCTCGATACCAGCGTTTGCTTTCCACCGTGATCCACAATTCTTCCCCAATCCTGACAAGTTCGACCCTGAGCGCTTCTCTGAAGAAAATAAGCATAATATCCAGATGTTCGCTTACATGCCCTTCGGTGTTGGACCTAGAAACTGTATAGGTGAGTAGACTGCTTATAGTTGAGAATTTTTATATAATGAATACTATAGCATTCATACATATAAATGATGGTAGATATAAGAGAAAAGAGAACTCGAAAGAAACGCATCAAATTCAAACGGCTAGTTTACTTTTCTGAATACATAAAAATTTTAAGGACTAGCGGGAGAGGACGAATTACCCACAAGCATTACTAAAAAAAGCAAACAAAGTCGAACGTAGAAAGAAAAGAAAGAAAGAAAGAAAAATATTTATTTGTGACCCGCACAGGAGACACGGGATAAGAAAAACACAAACAATAATAAAAAATAAAAATAAATTACCCCGTGCGAGACCAAAAAGGCTCCTATCTCAGCACATAGAACCTCCTTCTTTTTGGAAAGTCGGTTAAAAATTAATAAATCAATGCAAGAAGGCAATGTCAAATTGACATTGCGCTTAGGACTTTGAGTGAGTTTAACTTGAGAATGTAATTCTTAACTTGTAGATATTTATATTTCTCAGGGTCCAGATTTGCTCTCTGTGAGATGAAAGTGATGGCGTACCAGATTCTCCTACGCATGGCGATCTCTCCGTGTGAGAAGACCACAATCCCTGCCAAGCTTGATAAAGAGACTTTCAACATTAGACTAGAAGGAGGACATTGGCTTAGGTTTAAAGCAAGGCAGTAGAAACGACAAATATTGTGATATTATAATAAGATCATTAAAATAGTTTATAAGCGAAACATAAGTTTTCTTTTGCTTTGTTACCATCGTCATCAATTTATCATCTTTTTTTTTCACTTTTTTTTTAAGGTTTCTTACTTTAACTTTTACTTTGCATGTTGTGTTAGCGATGTGACTTGCATATTTTATAATTGTCATGTATTTATTTTGTAAGTATTTAGATTACATTTACGAAAAATAATAAGATTATTGTTTAATTGTGTTATTTCTTAATAATTAAAATAAATCCACACTATATAAATATATCATCACAAAAATATTAAAAAGGCCAAAGTTTGTGAAAGTGTTTGTATGTTTGTTTCTTATTCACGCCAGAACGGCTGAACGGATCTGGATGAAATTTGGCACAGAGATAGATTATAGTCTGGAATAAGACATTGGATATTTTTATCCCGGGAATATGATGTTGTGAATATGAATATGTTTGGGATAATTTTCAACATTCACGCGGGCGAAGCCGCTGGCAAAAGCTAGTAATATTATAAATGCGTAAGTAACACTGTCTGTTACCTTTTCACGCTTAAACCGCCTAAACGATTTAAATGAATTTTGGTATGGAGAAGTTTGAGACAGTTCGGGAAAGAACATAGACTACTTTTTTTCATATAACACAAAGAGGGAGAAATTGGGTGAGGGTTAGTTTTACCGCGCGTTTGTTTGTGTATGTATTTCGCGCACAGCGAAGTATTTTGTGTCGGAAACGTGTCTAGCCCGACTCAGAATACGTTTGTTGTCCCTTCTACATTTATTATAATATATTTTCCCTCTAACACCCCGACCGCACACACGGGATTGACCAGACGACCACCACGAGGACCTAGGGTAAGTGCAAAGTTTATGTACCACTGTCCACTTGTCAGACAGGAACCAGTACCCCTAGCTACCGCTGCTGCGAGACGCAGTTTCGCGGGTATAGACCTGATAGGATCCAAGAGTTGCAGCGTTGCTATGGGCCCCAGCGTTTTCCTCTTGGCTTTGTGATCCGAACGCTTATATGAAACAACGTCTTTGATAAAAATTACGATGATGATGATGATGATTCTTTCATAGTGATCCTTTGTTTGATCACAGATATATTATGATAGTGTAATACCCCCTTAGACGACGTCAAAGTGGTTAGCGGGCGAGTTCTGCACATTATTTTGTTTTTTATTATTTGTTTCGCGTTTGACCACTACCTCGCCTGAAGGTAAGCGATGACATCATGGTCGACGATGAAGCACGCTTGTCTAGAAGTAACCTATTAACTCTTGACTTAAAGACTCCAAGGTTTTAGCCACAAGTATCAGGAAACAAAGACTCCAGCAGGGTTATTCCACACCTTAGCTGTGCGCACAATTAAAGTATTCGCAAATCGCTTTGTGCATACGTTGGCATATCCACCATGTACCGATGGCACATTGCCGTACGTCTTGTTGTCCGATGATGAAAAGGGCTAGGCGAAATCAAATTGTGCAGTTTCATCGCGCAGTCCCCGAAATGTAACCGACAAAAAAGCGAACTCAAAAGACGTAAACAAGAAAAAATCGTGCTGTGCAGTCGGAGGATTCATATTCGCGAGCTGGCCGACCAAAACCAGATATATCCTCTGACTGCACAGCATGATTTTCTTGTTTACGTCTTTTTAGTTCGATTTTTAAGTAGTCGGGTTTTTGATTTTTTTAATTAACTTTTTTTATTTACAACTTTTAAGTTATTTTTTTTTGAATTAGGTGTATTATTTTTGAAAAACCCTTTATTTTGATTCCCCACACGATGGGTTTTGAAGAAAAAATATTTTTTTCCGCCCACAAAATGGCGCCCAAAAGCCGCCATTTTTTTCCAATTTTAATGTAGCCAGTGACACTCGCAGGGTTAAGACGAATCAATTGACGTAATAATCATCAAAATTGGCCAACGCCTTTATATTTTGTCCAATACTAACAGTTCGCATAACGAGCATCGTGTTAAAACAACACGTGACGAACCCCGTGGCGTCCCTTATCGCACTGAACATACAAAAAAAGACGGAAGGATGTGGATTTGAACGACTGCACCTGCACACACGAACACTCTGGACCGGCGATAAGATAGCCGAACTCGAGAAAGAATTGAGCAGGTTACGATGGAGTATTATAGGGTTATCTGAAGTCCGAAGAGAGTGGGAGGATTCAATAAAATTCTCAAATACGGTAACCTACTCTATTTCCGAGAGGGTGACCGGCAGTCCCATGGTGGTGTCGGGTTTATTGCCCACAGATCCCTTGTGAACAACGTGGTGAAGATCGAGAGTGTATCGACTAGGGTGGCGTGCCTTATACTCAGAATATCGAGTGTACGACTAAACGCCGACAGACACTACGCCGACAGACTGAACACCGACAAGACTTTACTTCGACGGGACTCTTCGCCGACGGGACACTTCGCCGACAGGACACTTTGCCGATAGGGCATAGTATAATATACTTACGTACATTGACTTTCTGACACTTGACCGATCGTACATTTCAACCAGTAAACCCGCCGCGAATCAAAAAAGCTGAACAGCTGCAGCAATCACTCTCACATAAGGTGCACCTCAGCAACATCCAAGATCTGCACTCGAACCTTGTCACATTCTATGATCACCTTCAGACTGAGAAACCAGCACTTTTGTTCCTTACGGAGACGCAGATCGGTTGCCGTCGTAGCGTTTTTCCGTCGGGGGTTAAAAACTAAGAACATATTAGCAGACAATGAACAGTATTTTTTGGTTACTATATCATTCAGGTTCAACAGTGCGGATTAAAGGGATATTGTAAAAATATTAAAGTAAAAAAGTTGGTCTAAGAAAGAATTTCGGGTGAAAATAACCCAACCTTACACTCAGTGTTACAGATTTGAACCTGACGCTCGCCGGGTTAATCTTCGGCATCACATGTTAATCATAACAAGAAATTCCACATCATCTCTTCAGTTTCGGTACCAGATTCCCTAGACAAGTGACTTTTTATCATCAAAACCGTGGCAACAGCGATTGTAAAAATGTAGAATAGAATAGAATATACTTTATTGTACACCATAAAAATTACACATCTATTTTATAAGAAATCTTAATTATACGGGTACAAAGGCGGTCAAACGCTATCGAAATGTCACGTGATCATTCCTTACATTTTGGCATTTAAGACAGAAAGAAAGAAAACACATTTATTTGTCACAAGCCACTAAAGCACTCAACATAAACATGAGAAAAAATAAAAACTAAACAAAAATAAAAAAGGGAAAACAATATAAAGATAATATTGTGTGTCCCACGACTGCGCCAAATAAGACCAGGGGGGTGACCATAAGCTCTTAGAGTAAGGTTATTTTAGGTGTGTGTAAGGGACAGATGTATATGACTTGTATACATCTGTCACTTACGCGATCTCAAAATAACCTTACTCTAAACGCTTATGGTCACCCCTCTGATCAGGAAAATGTCGGGCAACTAGTGCCCGACTCTGGCTTTCAACTGGACTTGTGACTGCGACGTGACTGACGTAAAGCAGTTTTATACTGACAAACAATTACATAATATAAAAATGAAATAGATGTGTATATTACAAATAAAAAAATACAGATACACCACACAACAATAAATAAGGTGAGTATGACAATAAATGAAGTGATAGTAGGTCGGCTAACGCATCTTATTATTGAGGCATTCAGAGCGGCCATATCCAGTTTACGTTGCGCTTCCACCAGATACCGTAAACGTCTCCTAAATATGTTCATTGTGTTGGTTGTTCAGGGGGGTGACCATAAGTTCTTAGAGTGATATCAATTTGAGATCGAATAAGGGACAGATGTATCTGACGTGTATACATCTGTCACCTACTCGATCTCAAATTGATACCGCTCTAAGAGCTTATGGTCACCCCCCTGATCTGTGGTGGAATGTTAGGCGATACGCACACTGCACCGCATTACGCAGCGTTCTTACGTTGCTTGAAATTATCTTGGTAAAAATCTAGTATCGAGGAGGCAGGGTGGGGGTTAGCCATCCCCCCTGGCACTACTCCCATTACAAGATAACGCACCGTTCCTGAGAAAAACACATTATTGTAACCTAACCTCAAAACACTTTAAAGTTGCTTCTGTATCGTCACTGGCGCTGCGGGAAGTGCAACTGTTTCGCCCTTACGTAACAAAGGATAGGCACCCAGTCTCTTCCTTCGCGCCTCCGGTTTTTATAAACACTCTAGGGATAGCAGCTAAAAGACTATGTGAAGTTGGGGTGCCCCGGTTCGGTTTTGGAACAGATTTGATCTATTTTAACCATGGAGCGGGTACTCCCGCACACTAGCTTACTTTCTGAGCAGGCTTTCTAGGTTCAATGTCGTCGAAGAAAATCATAAAAACACCATGAAACACAAAAAGCACATTCACGCGACTCGGGGAGAAACGGAATGAACGAAAACAAATGACACTGACACGTCACCCATGACACAAATGCCATAGATTTTTTTTTACGTTCTCTTTCAAAAATTTTGCTCGAAATATTGCGCCACAGACAATATACCGGTACTGTTTTGGTTGTCAATCGGCCATTTTGACAATCGTTTTCACTGTTTATCTGATTGAGGTTAGAAACATTTTTTGTTATTTTTTCGCTATGCAATACCTTGTAATAAGAGTGGTAGTGTTTTAATCAGGGACCTATCCTCTACCAGCTTTAACCACTTTTAAGCCTCTCCTCCTGCCAAACGTTACTAGACCCAAGCCTTTGTCACCACGCACCCCGCAGCGTATAGCGGGGCAGTTTGTGAATCGCCTTATTCCAAACTTTGGAAGCGGCATAACGAAAGTTGCCTCTGAACGCTGCTGTATTATGCGATTGATTCCAGAGTTGCTGCGAGCATTGCCTTCTCCCACATTCCCTTCTACTCGATAACCAACTAAGTTTATTATATAAATGGTCCGGTTTTTTTATTTAACCACACCAAACAGAAGGCGTGCGAATTGTAGTTTGCGCCTGTACTTAATTTTTAGAATAAAATGTAGATTGAGAAAGGGTGTTACATAACTTCTGCGAGGAATGTTGTAACAGAACCGAGCGCACGCGTTTTGTACCCTTTGGGTTTTTTAGCCTATCTGTGTTGTTTTTTAGCCTGTATGTGTTTCTCAAAACGTAGGTATCACATACACTCGCTCGATTTGTTCGCCCATTAGTTTTACGTCAAAAGTTGTAAGTAGTCATTTCGACCATCACCATGGCTTACATCGAATGACTATGCTTGATGTCTAGAGCCTCAGTGATATTGTCAAAAAGGTTACCAGTTGAGCTTGGGCAGATAAATATTTATTTACATAACAGGAGAGAAACAGACTGCGTGGTAAATTGACAAAATAAACATAATATAAAACACGACCGGCTATGAAGGGGAAAACTCGACAACTACAAAAAGTACTCTGTCACTACTACTGACGTATCCAAACAAAATTTGAGTTTGACATTCTGCGCATGTGCAATTGATCCAACAGATATTCTGATCTATGATCATCATCATCATTTTAATATTCCCACTGCTGGGACAAAGGCTTCCTCTCTGTGAGAGGGACCGTGATCCACAACGCGGTGGGTCCGCGTTGTGGATGTGTGGGTTGGTGGATGTCGCATGTTATCTACTTATTTATTTATGTACTTGAGCTGGAGTCGGCCCAGTTCCAGAATGCTGGACATTGTTGTCTGGACTGTCTTTATGTTAACTCTGAGTTAATTAATTTAATATAGTGAAATAATTTATCATGTAAAGCAAATTATTGACTCTTCACAATTATACAACTCGATCATGAAAAGCCACAAATTCACATTCATAATTATTATAATATTTACTAAGTGAAACCATACTGTATTTTGTTTTCTACAGTGAAATAATTAACTAGTGCTAGATTGAGAAAACTAGGAGTATGAATACCTGTTCATGCACCTAGTTTTCCCGGCCCATCACCCGATGGGCCTCATAAATTTAACGAATTTGCTCAACCTAAAAAAACTTAGGTAGTTTCCTAGGTTATTAATAATTTAATAATTTTAATTTCCTCACAGGTTTCTATAAGGACCGAATCGTCGTTATCCACTGCTGGACATTTTGATTCGGCTACACTAATCCTGGTGGTTACAATCACGCTTATCATCAATGTCAGATCCGAATGCAAGCAAGTTAGAACCTCAAGTTTTCGTTTGACCATCGCGACGGTGAAGTGTAGGTAGCAGTAAATTATAGATAAAATGGCGTAGCTAATAATATGGTTGATATAACGACAATATTATTATATGTAAATCGAAATACCTACTGTTGGATAAGACCATAGAAAATAAATTTTTATAAGATGTAATTAATGAAGCTAATATTACACCAAAGGACACTGACCCTTTGGTGACCGCTAAAACTGCACTCAATTTACTGCCAACTTAAACTAAACTTTAACATTTAGTCATAAGATTCACTGTTATTAGTTCATGCGAACGAACTGGCCAATTGGAAACAGGTTTGCAGGTAAATGATGCAAGTGAATTGCAATCCATACTTATTATAAATACGAAAGTAATTCTGCCTGTCTGTCTGTTACCTTTTCACGCTGAACCGATTTAGATAAAATTTGGTATGGATATAGTTTGAAACCCTAGGAAGGACAAAACTACTTTTATTTTCATAAAACACGAAGGGAGAGAAATGGGGGACGGGGGGGTTAGTTTTGTATGCAACTTCTTTTCATTGGGTCCGATTCGCTTCAAACTTTGCGGCAAGAAATAATAAAAGTGCTTTTTTTAACTAGCCACTATAGCCATAAAAGTGGGTTGGGGTCGTAAAGATAAGATGTAGAAATTCTCTACATGAAGCTGAATTTTGGCAGGTGGGTAATTTAAAGACAGTAAACGTTAGCCAAGACAGGATTTTTGTATTTCCACATTTGAAAGAGGGAAATGGGGGCAGCTGAAATTTGTATGAAACTTTTTATTGCAGCTTGCGATTTGGTTACAAACATTGATACACCCCGATTTTGAAATGGGACGAGGCTTCGTTTTACTCAATCAAGCATAAATATAATAGGTATTAATATTAACAGGTGTGGGTAAAGGGGCAAGCGTGTTCATACATCGAATCCCATAATCTCCACTGATCTACCATATTAATTCAAAAGACTCCAGTTTAACGAAGATCAAGTGGCAGGGGTGCAGTGGTGCATTTGGAGTCACGGATATATTTGGAAAAGAGTTACCGCGGCCTTGGCTCAAGCAACTGAAGGAACACGGGTGGGTTTTAGTCAGTAAAAGTCTGACACGCCCTCCCGCTTCACCCAGAGCGGGAGAAGTCATTGAAAGATTTCCTGGCCAAACAAAAAAAAAAACTTGTGCATTTGGTAAAGCAATGGTCTACCTACGGCCAGCTACATGTAGCATGTACGCGCATGTCCAGGGCCCAGAATTTGTGTGTATTAGCTACAAATGAAAGTTTATGATAGAGTGGTATCTTCAATTCGCGGCAACGCATAACCTATGACTCTGCAGTTTATTTGTTTCCTTTTGTAACTATTTAACCTCTACCTATATTGACCAACGTCTTGAATTAAATAAGTTAATCGTTTTTACGTAAATGCTTCCTGTACCTGTATAGGCTGTGTTTTCCAAGTGGGCGTGGGTGACCAAATCATCACTATGAAGAATAGCACAAACACGATCAACGGAGTCACGGGGCCGATTTTGGAACATTGGATTTTTCTCACCCTGTGTATTGCAACCAGAATTGATAGACAAAATCTTTATTAACACGAACGAAGCCGCGGGCAACAGCTAGTAGTGTTTAAAGGTAGAATATTGAATAACGTAGAAAGATACATATTATGTAGGTTGTGAGGTGATCTGATTCAGTTTTTTTAATGCAAAATTTTATGTAATATTTTTTGTTGCGTAATATGAAGGCAATTGTTAACGACAGTATATAAAGAGGGAATGATAAAAACGAAAACTTGGTCAATATACGCGTAATTTTGATTGCATAATTATGTTCAAATGAATGGTATTTGGTGCAGTCTCTAGACAAGTTTCATTCGATGTCAGCGCAGGCGATAGTCGAAATGTCAAAGAGTAAGGGAATGATCACGTGATTTTTCGATATCGCTTGTCAATTCCATACAATTTTGCCTTTTTGACAATCGCAATCGCCACGCTTTCGATGATAGAATGTCACTTGTCTAGGGCCTGTCATTTAAGGCGCAGGCCACATAGAAATGGCGTCGGGTGGCACGGGCGGTTTCCTGTTTCATTCAAATTTCATACAAAATGCATGGGAATAAAGGGCAATTTATGACATACGGTATGTCGTTGCTCGGACGTGGTTATGACGCGCCATGTCGGCGCCCGCGCTTGTTCAAATTGCACTTTATTTCCATGCATTTTGTATGAAATAGGAAGCCGCCCGTGCCATGTCCGAGCCCGACGCCATTTCTGTTTGGCCTGCACCTAAGTTCTATAGAAACATCAGATAAATATTTTACCGCTACAATAAAAACAGCATGTAAGTAACAATTTTTATACAAAAGCTTATTAGGAATGGCACCTAGGATCTATAATAAGATCACTAAATGAATTAAAGAAATAAACAACATAGACGATTTTAAATATGCTTTACTGAAAATATTATATAAATAAACATGTTATGCGGTGTATGAATACCTAACTGACACATTATAACTAACGCTTTTTTTTTGAAAATCGGGCTAGATTTTTTTGAATGCGATGAAATTTGAATTAGAAAATTTTTATCATTTGTGCAAATTTTTGATAATTTATTATAATCAGCAAGTTTGTACCAAGTTAATATTTGTACGCTGATGACGGCTAGACATAGCGTTCTTTAATAATTACAACATCTGTACCTGACCTACCTATGTTCAACAAATAAAAACATTTGTATTAAGTATTTGTTTTTGTATCCAATTTAGGGCCCAAATACAAAACTGCGGTGTGACGTCGCATCGATAAAATTTACGAGCTTGTTGCTTGATACATACTTAGCTGTTTTCTGCGTTGCGAATTCGCATCGCGTCAATTTGCAGTTTTTTGGGACCTTAGGACTACCATCATTAGTCAAGAAGGTAGGTCTTGGTACATTTGGTACCTTGGTGTGAACATTTTATAAAGAGGGATAAAACGCCATGACGAACTGAAAGATAAAGAAGAGGAAGGCCTAAGAAGAAATTGGATGTATAGTGTGAGGAAAGACATAAAAGAAAAGAGAGTGAATAGCTCGGTTGACGGGAGAGAATGGAAAAGGTAACGTATTGTACCTATACCAACATCAAAACACAGGTATAAGATGAGGTCAGCAAGGTTGGTAGTGGAACTGGGTCAGACCCAGGTAGTTAGGCTTAGAGTTCGAGTCAACATTTATTTATTGTATGAATGGATGATGCAGCCAAAATATCTAACGACCAATACAGTTCATGAACCAGAAGTCACAGTTGGTCCATTTATCATTTAGTTTGTTTGAATATCAAATTAGGTAAGTTTTGGTGTCAATGCCTCAGTACTTGTTCATTGAAAATGATGATATATACAGTCTAAAAAAAGCAAATCGATTTCATCTGGGCAAGAACTTGTATTCATTTGAACTTTATAAAAGCACGCAAAGAGTAAGTTGCAGCATAAAAGCTTATGAATGAGTGGTAAAAGGAACTTCACAACGGGTTTACACTGTTTACAGACAGCGTATCATAAAACTGAGGCGTCCAGTATCTTGGTCTAACCCTGGACGGTGAGGCTTTCCATAGCTATACAAGCTGAGTTTACTGAGCTGGAAATATTTTTTGACAATTTGTATGGCTCTGGATCAAGAAGATGCTTTAACTGTGAAAATTTGAAGACTGTAGCTTCAACCGTTTCGCTGTAAAACCTGTGTGACAGACGACGGACAGACAGACGGACACATGAGTGACAACAATTGGGCTCCGTTTGGACCCATCGGGTACTGAACCCTAAGAAGGTACTACTAAGTAGGTAATAGTAAGTACTAACGGTAAGTACAATTACTATTAAAAAAAAATGGTTTTACCCCGTTCCTCAGACCTCAGCTGGTTGACAGAATTGTTTTGATGTATGAAACGTCTAGTGGATGAGTGGTCTATAGGTGAGACACTGGTCAAGCGCGAGACTATCGACAATAATGAAAAAAAAGAAAGTTAAAGTAGTTGTTTCGAATTTTAAGGGTGTCAATTTCGAAATCAACTTGCAAATATGGTCCAAAATTACGAAACTATGAAATTTTGAAATGCAGTGCATAAGGTCCACTCAGTGTCACTTCGTTCGTGCTCTGAGTACCACGTTTGAAACAAACAAGTTTTTTTAAGTAATTTTTTTGTTGGACCGTGGCGTGTTTAAAAACTAGTGTTGTGCTTGTGACTAAATAGTAAGTTATAAATCATTGTTTTTTTTTATCATCGTTCTCCTCGCCTCATCCCCATTTATTTAGGGTCTTCCATACCTTTACTTTCCTAAGTCGTCGAATATAAAGTACTTATTAACAGGAAATTATTAACCGGTAACTAAGTAACTATTAACCCGGTTTGAGTAATACCTATTAGGAGGTTTTTGTGAGCTGCGGTGATAATATTGTTACATTACATTAATTTTATTTGGGTGGAAGTTCGGGTGTGTTCGTGTTTTAAACGGTTAAAGGTTACTTTAGACCCTGCAGGCAGAAAAAGGAGCTCCGTCGACAAACTTTTATTTTCAAGTCGCTGTTTTAAACATTTGTATTCGCCCACTTAGTATTTCAGTAAGCAATATTTAGTATTTTTACACCTTTAATTTGGATTATTTTTCGCTCGTTGAAATACTATACCTTATTAACTAAAATATGCTGGCAATATACAATGTGTCCAGAAGTACACTTAATGTTATAGATAAAAATACCCCTAATCGATATCTATCGATATCTTAATTTTATCGATAAAAAAACCCATAAATAAAATCCAGGATATTATTTACATACATACATTATTAAAGTAAATAATTAGTTTACGCAGAAGATACAAAATTGTGTGGTTTAGAAAAAGGTCCTTCCTAATCAATACCACTCTACACAATAATTAAATACTGAACAATACAAACAAATAATACACTGTCTGACACTGCTTATCAGTTCGTAATTTTCGCAAGGCTCGCGCTTGACCACTATCTCACCTGATGGTAAGCGATGGTGTGGTCGACGATATAGCACGCTTGCTTCGAAGAAACCTATTCACTCTTGACTTTAAGAATCCCAGGTTGTAGCTATCAGGAAATACAGACTCCGGCAGGGAATTCCCCTCCTTAGCTGTACGCATAATAAAAGTATTCCCAAAACGTTTGGTGCGTATAGGTGGGATGTCCACCATGTACCGATGACACATCGCCATACGTCTTGTAGTCCGATGATGGAACGGGCTAGAAGGAAATAGTTCATGCAATTTCATCGCACACTCCCCGAAATGTAACCGCTTAAAAACCGACAGACTGGCAATTCGGCGCCGATGTTCAAGGCTCTGGAGCCTAGACTCGACCAGTCTCATTGCCGATGAGCCTCTTGTCTCGTTTTTTGAACGACTCAAGTGCATCTATCTGGTACTTGGCAGCTCCGTCCCAAAGATGAGAGCAGTACTCCATGCATGACCGAACTTGCGCTTGATACAAGTTGAGCAACTGTTCTGGTGTGAAGTACCGTAGCACCTTAGTAAAGATTCTCTACTTTTCGGTAGCCAGCCGAGCTTTTGCCTCAATGAATGGACCAAAATTGAAGGTCGATGTCAACGTAACGCCAAGAAGCTCAAGATGGTCCGCTATCGGACGGTCATCACAACGGAAAGTAGATTTATTATTTGCCTACAAGTGGTAATACTTCACACAGAAAAGCGTACCTACTACATTAATTTGCCTGCACATTATAATAATAAAATCTAGTCAAGATAATTTGTTGATTACAAGCTTAATGAGGGAAAAACATGGCTTGTACTAATATCTAGAGTTGTTTTTATAGGGCTCGGTTACCCTTTCAAATGACACTCCCCATAAAGTGTATAAAGTTACTTGCAATGGAACGTCATTATGCGTTTACTGTTCGTTTTTAAGTTTTATTTTGTTGTTTTTTAATTATTAATTGTTCTTTTATAATTATTTATTGTTTTTTTATAATAAATAAATAATATATAAAAAATGTACTATCATGAAATGGAACGCTATCGCGAAAGGGAATACTCCCTAGACCCCCTCCCTACCTTAAAATCCTCAAAATCGGTATCCTGGATACTTAAATACATTATTTAAGAATCTTGAAATTAAAATAACATGAGTTTATGATTTTTTTAATCAATTTTACTAACAAAGTCTGTCTAGACTTGATGGGTCTGGCATCTACAATCTCATTAAAAAAAAAACATCTCAGTATTAACTGATTAGATGGTTCTAAATTCAAATTCTCTATAAAATTTAAAAGTTGCTAAACATCGTCGGGATTTTAAGGCCCTTAACAATTCGTGTGTATAGGACGTGGATCCACGGCAGAATCAATTGTTTTTCTATTGTTTCGCTAATTAGTGGCATACGAAATGTTAATAACCATAAAACAAAAATCTGAAATCAAATTTCAAGTAACTAACAGGTGACTGTGGGGCCAGCGGCCCTTAGTAGTGATTCGCTAGCTGATAGTGTGTTAATTTGTTTGTTTTTGCGCTTTGTTGGTATATTGGACGTGGCAAATAATTGAATTTATTTCTATATTTAATATGTCAAATCGTTTGCATTCTTTTGAATAGGTGTATGTTATTCCAACTTAACAGACATATTATGTGTTGCTGGGCAGTTTGTTCAAGCCCAGCTACAAAAAAATGTGTTTTTTCTCATTCCAAAACAAATAATAACAACACATTTAACAACTACTAATTGTGTAAGCTCCTATAAGGTGGAATCAGAAAGTTAATTTGTCGTTTATGAACGTCTTTCTTGCATTGCATTTTGCACTCGAAACATTTAAACACAAAATGGAACAAGAGTGCGGAATGACAAAGAAGCATTCACTTGAGTGAAGCGTCTAATTCCACCTTACCACCCAACCACTTGGGACCCAATTGGGACTATTATTGTTTTTCCAGACCATGATCGTCCTCCTCACCTGGGTGGCGGTCCTAATCGCCGTACTAGTATTATACTTCCGGCAAGTCTACTCCAGATTCAGTCGCTATGATGTCAAGCACTTTACGCCCGTTCCCATCTTCGGGAACATGAGCAGGATGGTTTTCCGTATTGATCACTTCGCTGAAGATGTCATGAGACTGTATAACAGTTTCCCTGAAGAAAAGTAAGAAATGATGGTTGCTTGGTTTGTAATAATACTCTTATTGTTATCTCTCTATTTTTAACCCGTATACACCCAATACCAAGTGTTAGTAGTTCTCCTTAAATTGCATGCGACTTGTGTCAGTCTTTAGCCCCCACCCTTTCCTATCTTTACTTTGGAAATGTCTTTGTTCCACCTGGTTCGTGGTCTGCCTACGCTCCTATGGCCGGTGCCGGATGTTCACTCCAACATCTTCTAGCTCCATCTAGGATCCGGTCTGCGGCATTATTATTTGACATGCACACTACCATTAGTACGAAATGTTTTGATTTGAAGTATCCCATCAAGTGGTTAGGTAATCAGTCTGTCAATGTTTATTAAAATATCTTGTTCATCAGATTCGTGGCCAAACTTGAGTTCCTCAAAGAGGTGGTGATGATCCGCGACATCGAACTGGTGAAGATGATCGGTGTCAAAGACGTCGAGCACTTCATTGATCATCGCTTTCTTTTCAGCACCAGTGGCTCGTTCTTCTCCAGATGTTTGTTTTCACTAAAAGGTATGAATGATTAAAAAAGTTAATTAATAAATCTAAAAACCCGACTGCTTAAAAAGCCAACTAAAAAGACGTAAACAAGAATCAGCAATCATGCTATGCAGTCGGAGGATACAAATTCGCGAGCTGGCTGACCAAAACCAGATGTGACGTAAGAATCGTCAAAATCGGCCAACACGTTTGGTCTCTAGAACGCCACATAGGAACCAACATACATACATAGACTGATAAACACATTATCCTCATTCGGCAGACGGATAAAAAGTATGAATTTATAATTCTCTACTTCACACACATGCCATATGTTGGCATTGAAAATAATACAAAAGCATTTAAGAACAATACCTCAATTGCCTAAGATATGGGATATAAACTTTCTCTCGGATGATATTCCTACAAGATTTTTCAAGACACTAAACTTGCGATTTAGTAATATTTAATTCATTCACAGGCCAAGAATGGAAAAACATGCGCTCCATATTGAGTCCAGCGTTCACAAGCTCCAAGATGCGACTGATGGTTCCTTTCATGGTGCAGGTCGGTGACCAGATGATGAGTTCGCTTCAAAAGAAGATCAAAGAATCCAAATGTAAGATGTTTTGGATGTAAATATTTGTATCGACGGTCTTTGCCTGACATTCAGAAGCTCAAACTATTATTTGTTTCTGAATGTTGTTTTTTTAACCAATTTAAAAAAAGCAGGATTCAGAAGGTTCTCAATCGGTCAGGTTTTTTTATTTTATGTATGTACCCCGAATACTCAAAGACGTCTGGACTGATTTGGAAAATACTTATTTTATTTTGGGTATACTTCCCAGGTGGTCTCATGGTCCTCAAGTCAGGATCTGATGATGAGATCCTGGAGAAATCGAGAGAACTCTTCAAATTGTGTAGGCTCACTTGAACCGATTTGGGTATGTTCATCAACATGGCAAGCATTTCCAGTCAGAAAGTATCATATGGTGGAGTGGAACGGATGAAGCAGACCACAGTTTTTTTACTATTAAAGATAGGCTTGCGCTTGACCTTTATCTCACCTGATGGTAAGCGATGATGTGGTTAAAGGATTGAAAAACAAATTTGAAGGATTGCCATTGGTGGACCTTAATGATAAGTATGTCACAGGCATAATACATCTCGAATAGTTAAGCGACTATGATGAAGCAAATACTTATAAATAAATGGTACTGATAAAAATGGTACCATCGAACTGATCTGATGATGAAACCGGAAGGTAGGCACTGGACATCCGTAATAAAACAATGTATCCTAATTGTGTTTGAGCTTATTGGCATCGTCTTGAGATGTACCCTGGTTATAATTAATTTTTATAATAATATCAGGTACCAAAACTAAAAAGAGATTTTTTTTAATCTTTTAAACAATGAATTAAACCACTTTCCAAAACAAAACTATAGAAAGTGAACAATAACTATATTTTCGGCAGTCCGTGTCAAAAAACGAATAACAATAGGTAGGTACCAGAGTCACAGAATTCCGACAAGAAAGTTGCTTGTCGCTTTCTAGCGTTTTCTTTTTGGATATCGGTTTTTTTTTTTGTTAATTTGTTTAAATCTTATAACGTCTTAAAATAAAAGGTTCTCTGGGATACACGCCATTGCCGGTTGTTTTAAAACTCCTTTAAAGATGTTTGTCTACATGCGCCAACAATTTATTTTTCAGCTGATTTCATAGAAGTAGAGTGCAAGGACCTGACGACGCGCTACGCCAACGACGTGATAGCCTCCTGCGCCTTTGGTCTGATGGTAGACTCTCACAATGACGTGGACAACGAGTTCTACGCCGTGGCCAAAGTGTCTTCCACTTTTAAATTTTGTCAAATGCTCAAATTTGTCCTCATTGCTAATGCGCCGAAATTTGCTGAGGTAAGTTGATATATATTAAGGCAGGTATTCCAGCAGTATTGACTCATACTCAACTCAAAATGGTCAGATACGATTAGTTGGTTTGTTTTTTTTACATTAACTTGCTCAAGTCCAAGATCACAAACGTTTCCCAAATCTTTCAACACAAAATCAGTGGAATTAAGTAGTATTAGTATGTACTTTGACCGTACGCTTACCTGCTAACTTGGACTTTTATATTCATTATTTACACCTATTAATGAAACTGATCAAATTTCAGTCTTGTGAGTAGGACCTCACTCAAGGTGGTAACTAGTTCTGGGACTATTTTATTTACTAATTACACGTTGAATACTAGTTAATAATGTTCCGTATGGTGCCGGACGTAAAGAATTTCACTATCCCATGTCTTCTCGTGGGTGTCGTAAGAGGCGACTAAGGGACAAACCAGAGAATGGGCAGCAGCGTTCTCTGTGCTTCTATAACAACCATACTGCGATCGCCAACCCGCATGCCAAGCGTGGCGATTATGGCAAAACCCCCCATGAATAGCACAATTAAAAAATGGCCCCTAGGGCCCGACAGCCTGCCTACCCTTGACTACGGTAGCGGTCGAGGTTACGGCATGGCAAGGGCTGCCAAGAATCTCCGGACGAGATCCAGCTACCCAAACAATCACCGACGACTGGACCTGGCAACGTACAACACGCGCACACTTCGGACCGACGAGAAGATCACCGAACTCGAGGAGGCATTGAGAAGGTTGCGATGGAGTATTATAGGGTTATCTGTGGTCCGAAGAGAGGGTGAGGACTCGATAATCCTCAAATTCGGTAACCTGCTCTATTTCCGAGAGGGTGATCGGCAGTCCCAGGGTGGTGTCGGGTTTATCGTCCACAAGTCCCTTGTGAACAACGTGATGAAGATCGAGAGTGTGTCGACCAGGGTGGCGTACCTAATACTCAGAATATCCTCAAGATATTCGCTGAAGGTCATACAAGTCTACGCCTCAACCTCGGCACACCCCGACGGCGAGGTAGAGACCATGTATGAGGATATCTCCAGAGCCATGCATGGTTTCAAAACTCACTTTACCTTTGTCATGGGGGACTTCAACGCGAAACTGAGCAAACGAGACGAGGATGAGCTGCAAGTGGGGCAATTTGGAGTTGAACGACGGAACCACCGGGGTCACCTACGGGCCAGTTTTATGGAGAAGGAGGGCCTGTATATGATGAACCCCTTCTTCAAAAAGCGTGAAAACAGGAAGTGGACCTGGCAGAGCCCCGATGGTGCAACAAAAAATGAGATCGACTTCATCATGTCAACCAAGAAGCAAATGTTCAATGATGTCTCTGTGATCAATTCGGTAAAAACCGGGAATGATCACCGCATGGTAAGAGGCACATTGAGCATCAATATTAAGCTTGAAAGGTCTCGACTGATGAAGTCCACGCTCCGTCCAGCACAGATCCCCGAGAGCTTTCAGCTCGAACTCCAGAATCGTTTCGAGTGCCTAGGGAGCTCCTTGGACGAATACAGCGACAGGTTTGTGGAAGCTGTCCATACGGTCGGGTCTAAGTTTATCAAGACCCGTCGTACAGATAGAAACAAAAAGCTCTCTGATCATACCCTCAAGCTTATGAAGGAGAGGCGTGAGATGATCCTGCAGTCTCCAGATGAGACGTGCAAATACCGGCAGCTCAATAGACAGATCTCTAAATTTCTTGAAAAGAGACCTCCGCCGCTTTAATACCGAGCGTATTAAAGACGCGATTGAGCAAAATGAAGGCTCCAAGGTTTTTTCAAGGGATCTGGCTTTTGGGCAGAGCCAGCTCATGAAACTGAAGATCGACGATGGCAGGATCGTATCCGCCAAACCGGAGCTTCTGAGGGAGATCGAGGAATTCTATGGGCAGTTGTACACATCAAACAGCAAGCCCGTTGCGAGTCTAGCAAACGACCCAAGAGCTAGATTGACCCAAAACTATACCGAAGATATTCCGGACGTCAGCCTGTACGAGATTAGGATGGCTCTAAAACAGCTTAAAAACAACAAGGCGCCGGGTGATGACGGAATCACGGCTGAACTCCTGAAGGCGGGTGGAAAACCGGTTCTTAAGGCCCTTCAGAAGCTGATTGATTCCGTCATACTCGAGGGCAAAACGCCACAGGCATGGTGCAGGGGTGTGGTGGTACTCTTCTTCAAGAATGGCGACAATGCCCGGCTGAAGAACTATAGGCCCATCTCACTTCTTAGCCATGTCTAGAAGTTGTTTTCAAGAGACATCACGAATCGTCTCGCGCGCAGGTTTGACAATTTCCAGACTCCCGAACAAGCCGGATTCCGAAAAGGCTTTAGCGCCGTAGACCACATACATACGCTGCGGCAGGTTATACAGAAGACAAGAGTATAACCTGCCTCTCTGTTTAGCGTTTGTGGACTACGAGAAAGCCTTCGATTCGATCGAGACTTGGGCTGTACTGCAGTCTCTCCAACGGTGCCAAATCGAATACCGGTACATTGAGGTGTTGAAGTGTTTGTACAAAAACGCCACCATGTCAGTCCGTCTTCAGTATCAGACCTCGAAACCAATCCTTCTCCAGCGCGGCGTGAGACAGGGAGACGTCATTTCTCCGAAACTGTCCACTGCTGCGCTGGAGGATGTCTTCAAGGTTCTAGATTAGAGAGGGCTTGGCATCAACGTTAATGGCGAGTACATCACACACCTTCGGTTTGCCGACGACATAGTGGTCATGGCTGAGACCATGGAGAGCTTCTGTAAAATGATCGATGACCTCAGTAGAGCTTCCGAAAGAGTGGGTCTTAAAATGAACATGGATAAAACCAAGGTCATGGTGAATGCCCAAGTAACACCCACTCCTATCAAGATCGGAGACTCTATACTCGAAGTTGTGGGTGACTATGTCTACCTGGGACAAACGATCCAATTGGGTAGGGCCAAGTTCGAGAAAGTGGTCAACCGTCGAATCCGACTCGGCTGGGCAGCGTTCGGGCAGTTGCTCAGTATCTTCTCGTCCAACTTACCACAGTGTCTCAAGACGAAAGTCTATGACCAGTGTGTGTTGCCAGTGATGACATATGGCTCTGAGACGTGGTCGCTTACAATGGGCCTTATCAGAAAGCTTACAGTCACTCAAAGGGCAATGGAGATGGCTATGCTCGGAGTTTCCTTGCGTGATCGAATCAGAAATGTGGAGATTCGCAAGAGAACCAGGGTTACCGACATAGCCCGAAGAATTGCCAAACTTAAGTGGCAGTGGGCAGGGCACATTGCTCGCAGAACGGATGGCCGATGGGGCCGAAAAGTTCTGGAATGGCGACCGCGAACCGGAAGACGATACGTTGGAAGGCCTCCAACTAGGTGGACCGATGACATGATTAAGGTTGATCTAATTAATTAATCAAAAACTGAGTCGTAAGAGACAAAAAAACCAACATTTAGCAGGTCAACGTAACCTTAGATAACATAATTACAATAAATAAATGTTATTTAAAAAATATAAATTTGTTTGGGCCAAGAAATATAACAATAATACTAACGTAAAGAATAAAAACTGGCCTAGTGCGAGTCAGACTCGCGCACGAAGGGTTCCGTACCATTATCGCAAAAAACCGGCCAAGTGCGAGACGGACTCGCGCACGTAGGGTTCCGTACCATTATCGCAAAAACCGGCCAAGTGCGAGTTGGACTCGCGCTCGAAGGGTTCCGTACCACTATCGCAAAAAACGGAAAAAACCACGTTTGTTATATGGGAGCCCCATTTAAATATTTATTTTATCCTGTTTTTAGTATTTTTTGTTATAGCGGCAACAGAAATACATTATCTGTGAAAATTTCAACTGCCTAGCTATCACGGTTCATGAGATACAGCCTGGTGACAGACAAACAGACGGACCGCGGAGTCTTAGTAATAGGGTCCCGTTTTTACCTTTTGGGTACGGAACCCTAAAACCGGCATAAAAATCACGTTTGTTGTATGGGAGCCCCACTTAAATATTTATTTTATTCTGTTTTTAGTATTTGTTATCATAACGGCAACATAAATACATCATCTGTGAAAAGTCTCGTTTTTACACATTGGGCACGGAACCCTAATACAGGAGACGGTATCACAGTTGACCCAGAAATCAATACGAAAAAACTTTATGACGATCATTGCTTAGAACCAGTAAAATAACTCTAACCAAGTCACATACCCCAAATCCATGGAGTATCGGAGGTATGGAATGATAAAGCATGCTTGAAACATCATATACGAGTACTTAGGATTTTCTTAACACTATGTATTACCAAAATCAGTCATGTTGTCGACTGTACTGCCTTAGGTAGGGTTATTTCGCTCGTTATAAGCAATCGATCAGCCCACAGTTAGTTCGTATCGATTTATGGGTTTTTGGTTCATACATTTTGGAGCTTCTCCTTTATCATAAAAATGGCTTATAAAAATATCACTTGAATCACATGTCTGATGTACACCCACAACAACATCACATGGTGAACGCAAGGCCAACGTCACAGTTACTACAGATGGATGGACGAGAATCGCAATCTGAGTATTAGTATTGACGTTCATACAACGTTCATCTTGAGTCCACTAGGTCACGGACAGAATGATAGCTGAGAAGTTTTTAAAGGTCTTGAAATAAAAACAGAAAATAATAGATCTCATGAAAACTTATAAAAATCCTGCAACACTGAATTATTTAAGATTATAAATTGGTGTTTACTTATTATTTATTTTGGAGTCTGAAACGTTTTGCCAACAGTCGATTGGCCCATGAACCGATGGTCAACAGAATCTTTAATCCATTAACTTTTCATCCAAAGAACTCTTCACCCACGAACGTTTCGCCAACATAACTTTACGTCAGTGAATGTTTAACCAACATAATGTTATGACCAATAAATTTTCACCCAACGAACGATTGGCCAACAGACACCGGCACAGGTGAAATTAAATAAAAGATAACCTAAAAAATAAGATAACTACTATTTCTAACTATTTCGAATTATTTCTGTCTGCAGTGTCTAAAGTAACCTAACGTGAAGAATATGAGGGGAGCTGAGTTCGTTCGCTTTTCTATTGCACTTTCACCTGTCTCGGTGTCTGTTGGCCAATCGTTCGTTGGGTGAAAAGTTATTGATCAAAACATTATGTTGGTTAAACATTCACTGCCGTAAAGTTATGTTAGCGAAACGTTCGTGGGTGAAGAGTTCTTTGGATGAAAAGTTAATGTTTTAAAGAATTTGTTGACCATCGGTTCATGGGCCAATCGACTGTTGGCAAAACGTGTCAGAGCCTTTATTTTGATGTATATTTTCAGATTTTAAAGTTAGATTTCCTTACGACAGCTTCGAAGAATTTCTTCAGAAAGTTATTTATGGAAACGATGGCGGATCGCGAGATGAGGAATATCATTAGACCTGATATGATTCATTTGCTTATGGAATCTAAGAAAGGTATAAACACATTTCACTAATATTGAAAACTCGATGCAATGTAATTTGTGCAAAACGTCGGTCGTTAACAAAAAGTAAGACAAACACTACCAATAACTAAAAGTTAATAAAATCAAAATGTTATTCCAGGTAAATTGACCCATGAGGACATCAAATCCAATGATGAAGCTGTTGGGTTTGCAACCGTTGAAGAATCTTCTGTTGGACAGAAAGAAATTAACAAAAAAAAACAAATTACCACATAGATTTTTGACAGAATAATTAACAGCCATAAAAACAAATAAATCTTTAATAACTTAGTGACTAGCTCCAATATATTTTGGATGGGACTAAAATCTTGTTTGTAAAGCAGCTACTATTGAAAAGCGAACATTTTTGATTTACAAGGTAACCGAGATGTAAAAATGTACTAATTTATAAAAAACTTTTTAACAAAAAAAGCTAACCGACTTCCAAAACAAAATGCTACAAAGCGAAAAATGACTTTCTTTTCCGATTATTGTTTTCTGTTTTGCGACATCGACTTTGGAAAAGAAAGTTATTCTTCGCTTTGTAGTGTTTTGTTTTGGAAGTCGGTTTTCTTTTTTTTTTTAAAAGATTTTTATTTATAACTTTTTAGTTTTGGTAGGTACCTCCAATTACCATGAAAATCATTTATAGCCAAAGTACATCTCATATCGATTCCAATAAGCCCAAACACTACTAGCATACTTTGTTTTATTTTGGAGTTCTATTGCCTACCTGCCGGCTTCATCATCAGATCAGTTCGATGGTACCATTTATTTATAAGTGTTTGCTTAATCATAGTCAGTTGACTATTCGAGATATCTTATACCCGTGACATAGGAATTCCAGTGGCCATCTGTGGTCTTCTTCATCAGTTCTACTTCACCAGATGATATTTTCCGAGTACAAATGATTGCATTGTTGATGAAAATACCAAAATCGCTGTATATATGCCTATAATATTTGAATATTTACCTCGATTTCTCCAGGATCCCATCATCAAATCCTGACCTGATGACCATGGGAGCACCTGGAAAATATACCCTTTCAAACAAAAGAAGAGTTTTCTAAATCGGTCCAGGCTTCTTTGAGTAATCGGGGAACATACATAAAAAAATAAGATGCAGATGAATTCATCTAGAACCTTCTTCTTTTTTTAAAGTCAGTTTAAATAATATATAAACACAAGACAGTTCCATCACTGGTGTGGAATTACATCTAGTAACTAAATATTTGTAATACAATTAAGCTGGCGTGGCAAGGTCTGGCCTCGATATACATAGGGAATACATTGTTACTTTGTCTCTTTTCTCTATTGAACAGTATTCCGCCACATTCTTGAATATTGCAGTGTAATGACAGACTCATGAGATATTTCAGCTGTCTTTGGAGCCTCTTGTTTTTATCATTTTTCGACACCAACTTCCGAAACGAAAGTTATTTTGCACTTTTTTAATGTTTTTGCTTTTAAAGTTGGTTTACTTAATGTGAAAAAGTTTTTAGTTTTAGTACACAATAACAAAAAATAAGCAATTTCTATTGTACAGTACCTAAAGGATCGACAAAATACCCTAACTCGATTTACACATTAGTGCTGTTAGTCGCTAAGGAGTTCGGTTGTATGCTCCATATCTTAAAAACTGCTGGACCGATTTTGATGAAACTTACACTATTCCTTAAGTTGAGAGATAATCAATCCAACACAAAAAGTATGATACATACATACATAAACTCACGCCTTTTTCCCATGGGGGTAGGCAGAAACTACAGGAAAAGTATGATCACGATCCGAAAATCTGTTTCGAAGAAATGCGTGAACAAACATACATACATACAAACATAAAATCATACAATCATACAAAAATACAAACATACACTTATGAAATTTGGGTGACATTGATTAATTTTAAATTTGAAATGGATGCCACGCTTGCAATTTCAACGATAAAAATGTAAAAAAAAAACTGTAGTTTAGACTCATTACGTAAATTAATTATTGCAACAAAAAAAATTAAAATTAAAAAAAATAAATTGAAAAAATAAATAAAACCTGTTTATCAAAGTTATATTGATAATGGGGCTACTTTGTCACCCACCCTTTTTTTTATTCCATTGCAAAGACACCCCGATAAACGACAAAAATCAAAAAAAAATTTTTTTTGGGAAACTATAGTTTAGGTAATATTGCGATTTTAGTATTTTTGGGGTTACTTTGATTCAAGGGGCGAATTTGATGGTGGGTATTACAACATTAATAAAAGAGATGAACCAAATATTTTTATTAATATTTAAGAAAATAAAGTACTAGTCTTTGACCATAGGCGTTTTTATGGCGCTTCAGAACGCTAATTGCCCATTCGACACCTGGTAGGTTATTTGTAAACCGTTCTACTGTCTTCCCCTGTTTATCTAAATAAGCCTTTGCAAACATTCTAAGGTCTAACAAAGTAAGAGGAAAACCCCAATCACCGCATGTAGCCGCAGCACGTAATATTGCGATTTCTTCATTGTGCATGAAAACTGGTTGGGCACCAGGCGTCCTTCCGTGTAATCCTTTATATTTATTATAAAGTGTCCCAAACGGAATTTTATAAAGAAGTGAAGCAGCATTTATAGACAATTCGCTATTTGTAATTTTTTCTATTGCTTCTTCCATTGTGTAATTTTTATAATTGCGGGTACCCGCGGTCTTTTTATAGGTGCGAACCATGAGGCAACTAAAACAAAAGCAACAAATGGGGTTAAATTGATAATTTGTATATTACTCCTATAAGACTGGGTACCACAACCATTGGGGTGACATTGATAACTATCAAAGTCGCCTCGTATATCCTATCAATGTAGCCCCGATGAACTTAAAGTGTTCATAAAAAATAAAATGGCGACCGTAACCAAAAATACAAACATGCTAGAAATCTTAAAGAAACGTTTAATTAAAACAGTGAAAAACTAAAATTCAAACAATAATACTTACGCCTGTGCCACTGAAGTTATTCAAACAATTTTTTTAAACCTTTTCGACACTAAACTTTAACAAATAATTTTACATAGTTCCGACAACAACTACTCGTTGACGCTTCGGCAAAATATGGCCGATCTGTCAGTTTGGCCAACAGAACAAACAAAATTTTGGCTGCGTTCAGTACCACGCAATAAATCCGAAAAAACATACCAAGTTTAGCTATCATCAAAGTTACCCCAGCTCTCAAAGTAACCCCGTTTTACGGTTCGAAGAAATGCGTGAACAAACATACATACATACAAACATAAAATCATACAATCATACAAAAATACAAACATACACTTATGAAATTTGGCACACGTGTTTACAAGATGTGAATATTGTGCAGTTCCAACAATATTACATACATACGCGTCGAATTGATTACCTCCTTCTTTTTTCGAAGTCGGTAAAAAGACAGGCATTTTATAATATCTGACATCCAGTTTGAAGAAACCAAGAAAAAAAAACATAAAAATTGCTTCTCAAACTTGGGCGCATGGTTGGCGCAGTGGTTGAGCGATTGAATGCTGCTCTGCTTGTCGCGGGTTCGATTCCCGCACGGAACAACTATTTGTTTGAGCTGCAGATAGTTGTTCCGGCTCTGGGTGTTTGTGGACCCACGATACAGGAAGAACTTTGATTACATTTGGCTTTCAGGGTGGACTGACGACGATCTCATCGCACAAGCGGTGCTGTTCCTCATAGCTGGTTTCAAAATAGTCTCATCTAGTATGTCGTTCCTGCTCTATGAACTGGCACTGAACTCTGACGTCCAGGAGCGACTTGCACGAGAGATCAAGGAAACTGACGCCAAGAACGGCGGCAAGTTCGATTTCAACTCCATTCAGAATATGCCATATATGGATATGGTTGTATGTGGTAAGATTTCGATGATTAAACCAAAGCTATCGTTTACTTGTATTATGATCTGAGGTTGTAGTCAAGTGTCATTCTATGCTTTGTTAACTAAAAACAAACTCAATAAATCCATTCTATCAACTCACTGCCTGCGTCTGTGTTTCCGAACGCATTCAACCCGAATCTCTTCAAAGTTAGAGTGAACAGGCTACTTCTGGGTAAGCTCACTCCATCGTAGACTCTGTCTCTGTCACCTATGACCTAGACTAGAGTCAAGAGCAAACCCATTACAAATAAAAAAAAAAAAAAGCATCGGGATAGCGATTGGTAAAATATCCAAAAATTATGGAATATTCTAGCTTAATTTATTTATTTGGATAACTAACAATCGTTTACAATTTCTTTTTACCTTGATTTATAAGTTAACAATTAATTGCAGGCTTACACAAAATGTACAATTTGTGGTTTTACACATTACTATCACATAACAAACCATTGCTTTTACTTAAAATGTAGGGATACACTACATAACTACGAAAAACTTTATTCCGTCAGTCACAAATACGAATTTCAAAATACCGATTTTTATATTTCCGAATGGTTCAAAATTCGGAATATAACAACTCCGACTTATCATTTCTCCTATTTTTATAATTCCTAAATTTCAATATTCTTAACGTTTATAATTACTATTCTCAAAATACCGAGTTTCAATAGATCGATTAACAAAAAGTCTGACTTAATGATAATTCTAATTTAATAAAATTCCAATTATTAAAATACCGATTGATACAATTCCGAAATAAAAAGGCCTTGTAAAACTGAATAGCAAGACAAATAAACACATAATTGCTCGTCACAGAGAAGAATAATATTACACACGACACGCAACATGCAAGCAAGCATGCAACATGCAAGCAGGCATGCAACATGCAAGCAGGCATGCAACATGCAAGCAGGCATGCAGCATGCAAGCAGGCAAGCAGCAAGTAAGCAGGCATGCAACATGCAAGCAGGCATGCAGCATGCAAGCAGGCAAGCAGCAAGCAAGCAGGCATGCAATATGCAGCAAGCATTGTTTTGTCACGGCTCCGGCGCTGCGGGGTTTGGGCGGCACCACGCGAGCTTATCGTCGCACGGACGAAGTATTGAAAATCGGAATGTCGTTTTTCGAACCGAGAACCTTCGAGCATTTGATTCTTCGAACGTATGAAAATCGGCAAACTAACAAATCTCATTTACGACTTTTGGTAAAATAAATTTCGTGATTTTTAATAATAGACATTATAATTCTTAGGTATTATGAAATTCGGACTTATGAAAATCGGAACATCAAAATATTTCGGAGTATTTGGGTATTCCCAAGATGTAGAACTAACTTGACAACATAAATTAATAATAAAAATACAGTAAGTTTATAAAAAGTAGTATTTAAATTTTTGGTTAGTAAATACAATTTATAAATAAAATTATAAAAGAACGTATACAATTAAAAACATTAAATAAAGATTGAAATTTCACGTGAACTATCCCTCATACTCGTATTTTGGCATTTCGTCAGTGACACGTAACTGAGAGAATAACACGTCTTTGTATAGAGCCGCTTTGTTACCTACTTTATACAAATCTGATCATCTGTTATATAGCCAATGTTTACATTTTGCAGAGCTATTGCGACTATGGCCTCCTTTTATTGTTCTGGACAGAATTTGTACCAAAGATTACAACTTGGGAAAACCTAACGAGAAGGCTGAAAAAGATTTTATTGTAAGTCAACAATAATTTTTATTTCGATCATAGCTACTGTGAGGGCAATTTGCTTGCACAATGAAAGTTTAGAATTTATTTCGAAAATTTGTTGTTTTCAGGTCCGCAAAGGAACAGGTATCTCTATACCAGTGTTTGCTTTACATCGTGACCCACAGTTCTTCCCCAATCCTGACAAGTTCGACCCTGAGCGCTTCTCTGATGAAAATAAGCATAATATCCAGATGTTCGCTTACATGCCCTTCGGTATAGGACCTAGAAACTGTATAGGTGAGTCCACTGTTTATTTTCATCACTACATATTATAAAACAAAGTCTCCCGTCTCGTCTGTCTGTCTGTCTGCCTGTTCGCGATAAACTTTTGAAAAAAATGAACGTATTTTCATGCGGTTTTCACCAATAGTCAGAGTGATTCATGAGGAAGGTTAAGATCTATAATGTTTTAAAGTTTTGTGAGAATTGGTAGAATTATCACGATCATCATCATTATCAACAGCCTTGGAACAGGGCCGCTTTCCTGATAGGCTAAAACTCTCTCTGCTAAAGCCACTACACAAAAAAGGGTCAAAATCAGACGTTGACAATTACAAAACTATCGCTCTCACTCCCATTAAATCAAAAAATTTTGAAAAAATTATGTACAGGTAAGTGATGAAATTTCTTATTAAACACAACATTCTTGTCGATCAGCATTACGAGTTTAGACAAAATAAATCGACGACTTTGGAAATATTTACGCTGGTGAAAGCAATGATGACGAATATTAATGATAAAATACCTACTTGTGCACTGCTCTTAGACTTAAGTAAGGCATTCGATCGTGTTAATCATGCGCGGCTTCTAGAAAAACTTGAAAGATACGGTATCAGAGGTCCGCCAAAATAATGGTTTCAATCATATCTAACTGACAGAAAACAGGTAACGAGAGGAAAACAAAATTAAACAAATTAAATAACAATTTAGAAGATTTTGATTCTGAACCACGGACTAATTGCTGTGGTGTACCACAAGGTAGTATCTTGGGGCCATTTTTGTTTCTTCTTTACATAAATGATTTGCCTAAGTCAATAAGCATCAGTGTGTATTGTTCGCCGATAACACCACCGTTATTACTAAAAGTAAAATTTTCAAAATTTTGACATGGAAATTAAGCAAACATTAAATGACATTATAAAATGGTTAGACATTAATAAATTAAAAATAAATATTTCTAAAACTAATGTGCTTCTTTGCAAAACATTTAAAAGTTAACATGTACGCCTTAATGTTGCACTTAACAATAATAATATAAAACAGGTACGTAATGCCAAATTCCTGGGTGTAACACTAGATGAGCATTTCACCTGGAAGAATCACATCGAAATAATTTCAAAAAAAAATAATCAATTCGTATTTGCTTTAAGAAGAATTAAAAATATTACATCTTTGCTTACTGCCATAATGGTGTATCACGCATACGTCTGCTCAGTTATACGATACGGCATAAATGTGTGGGCAAACTCTTCCGAAATGGCGAAGATCTTCATCGCCCAAAACAATGTATACGCGCAATATTTAAAATGCAGTGGTCTGACTCATGCAGGCCTATGTTCAAGTCGCACAATCTATTGACAGTCCCATGCATTTATATTTACGAAGTTGCCAAGTTTGTGAGGTCCAGTCTTGAACTATTTTAACGGAAAAATAACACAAATAAAAGAAAACCTACACATTTAGATTTTGAAATGCCAGTTCCAAAGCTAGAACTTTAAGAACTTCAATAAGTTTTGTGTTGCTTTGCGGAAGTGTTTCTTACAAGAGTGTTTTTATTCGATAGATAAGTTCTTTTAAAAGTGTCCCTGTAAATTTTATACACTAAAGCACAGATATATTTAACTTTTAAGTAAATTGACATAATGTAGTTACTTAATTAATATCTTAAGTGTAAAAACTTGTACTATTGCATGCTATATATTGGCCAAATGTGTGTACCTAACATATTTGATGTAATAAATGAATTTTATTGTATAATATAATAATTGAATTGAATCATCATTCAACGAGACGTCCACTGCTGGACATAGGCCACCCCCAGGCGTCGCCACATTGACCGATCCCGTGCGTCTCGCATCCAGCGCCTTCCCGAAACCTTAAGCAGGTCATCGGTCCACCTGGTGGGAGGCCTCCGGCTTCCGGTTCGCGGTCGCCACTCCAGAACTTTTCTGGCCCATCGGCCATCCGTTCTGCGAGCAATGTGCCCTGCCCACTGCCACTTAAGTTTGGCAATTCTTCGGGCTATGTCGGTAACCCAGGTTCTCTTGCGGATCTCTATATTTCTGATTCAATAACGCAAGGAAACTCCCAGCATAGCCCTCTCCATTGCCCTTTGAGTGACTGAGGTTTTCTGATAAGACCCATTGTAAGCGACTACGTCTCAGAGCCATATGTCATCACTAGCAACACACACTGGTCATAGACTTTCGTCTTGAGACACTGTGGTAAGGTGTACGAGAAGATACCGCGCAACTTTTCGAACGCTGCCCAGCCGAGTCGGATTCGGTTGACCTCTTTCTCGAAGTTGGCCCTACCCAATTGGATCGTTTGTCCCAGGTAAACATTGTCTCTGACCTTGATAGGAGTGGGTGTTACATAGGCATTCACCATGACCTTGGTTTTGTCCATGTTCATTTTAAGACCCACTCTTTCGGAAGCTCTACTGAGGTCATCGAGCATTTTACTGAGGTTCTCCATGGTCTCAGTCATGACCACTATGTCGTCGGCAAACCGAAGTTGAGTGATGTACTCGCCATTAACGTTGATGCCAAGCACTCTCCAATCCAGAACATTGAAGACATCCCCCAGCGCAGCAGTTTTTTTAATTTTTTTATTTGTGATGGGTTTGCTCTTGACTCTAGTCTAGGTCAGAGGTGACAGAGATAGAGTCGACGATGGAGTGAGCTTACCCAGAAGAAGCCTGTTCACTCTAACTCACGATAATTGTTGAAAATGTCGGCAATATTCTAGCCGCCTAGGAGCTTTAATAAAACACGCTGCCCTTTGAGATATAACAAAACAATGTATGGTGGAAATGTCTCTCTTTTAATAATAGTCTATTAAGCTATCATTAAAAGATACCCATTCAAACTTAAAAAAAATGGTCACGTACAATGCAGTAATTGGAAAGCTATTTAGACGGATACAGTATTAATCCTTATCAACTTAAATACGTTAGTTAACTTCGCATTTCATGCACATTATGATAATTAAATGAGTACGGGAGTGAGGACGGGATTCTAAGACTTTCATGAATGATCAGAAGAATTTCATGATATGGCTCTACTACGCCGAAGCCGGGGTGGCTCGTTAGTTATTTTATGAATGGGACAATGAAGACGAAGCAGAAATGCAAATGATGGTTGTTGGAAGAGAAAGGAAAAGGGAGCAATGTCAATGCAAAAAAGCAAAATTTCTATTCCCGGTTAAGGCGTTATAGATGCATAACATCCCTAAAGCCACTTTGAGTGAGTTTAACTTGAGAATGTAATTTTAACTTGTATTTCTCTTTCTCAGGTAACAGATTCGCCCTTTGCGAGATGAAGATGATGGCTTACCAAATCCTCCTACGCATGGAGATCTCCCCCTGTGAGAAGACCGCAATCCCTGCCAAGCTTGATAAGTGGACTTTCAACATCAGACATGAAGGAGGACATTGGATTAGGTTTAAAGCAAGACAGTAGACAATACAAAAATTGTGATACTATAATAAGGATATTAAAATAGTTAGTTTATATGCGAAACATAAGTTTCCTTTTTGTTTTATTACAATGATCAACAAATCATCATAATTATGAAATTCCTTTCGAGACTTAACCAAATCAGATTCTCAACAGAATCAAAGATTCTTACTCAGTTTCGTACAGGCCTCAATCAGTTTATAAAAATGTTCGTAAGTAGTAGAAAATGAATTGATTATTTATTGATTAGTGAAAAGAACTAATTCTTTTAAGGTTTATAAGCTAACATCTTATTTTGTATGCTGTGATAGCGATGTGAGTTGCATATTTGTAACCATCATGCATTTATTTTGTAAGTGAGTATTGCGATTAGGTCATTTGGAATCATCGATTCGACAAAGAAGAAGAAGAATAAGATTAGTGTTTCTTTTTGTTATTTATTAATAAATTAAATAAATATTATTTAAATCACTTTTATTTTCATAACTCTTAACTCTTTCTTTAAAGAGATCCAAATTCATACTTGGATTACAAATTTCTTATTCTTCGGCATCATAATATGTCCGTAACACGTCAATCGGAACCTATTTACGAGTAGTTTCGTCACCAGCTCTACTTTCAAAATCCTTTTTAAAATCATTATTGTCATTTCAGCATCATACTGATGTCCACTGCTAAATATAGGCCTCCCCCGACCGGTGGATGCGAGACGCACGGGGCCGGTCTTTGTGGCGACACTCTTATAATATTATAGTGAGAGATTTTGGATGAACGTCATCTGGCGGCATCAGTGGACAATTAATATTTATAAGAGTTAATATAAAAGACTCTTAATTGTACGTCATCTAGAAAAAACCAAGAGTATCTATTAACAGGATTACTGTGTTTTTTTCTGTCTAAAGTGCATTATCTTTAACTAGCTAGCTAGATGGAGAAAATTAGGGATTGCCATGAACAGTCAAGTGATGAGCCATATTATAATGTTTTTTGACCTATCGGGGTATACTGATTAGCGTGGGCTAATGATAACGGTGACAGCTGAGGGCAGTTGACTGCTGGACATTTGCCACTCTACGTGTACGTAGTTGAAATTGATTTACGGTGACTTTTCTCGGTGGTGAAAATCTGAATGGAGGCAAATAAAGACACTGATCCAGGATGATCAATGCGCCTGGGTCGCGGATAAATTCTAGAGAGAGTTAGCACGGCTCTGGCTGGCTGGAACTGTAGGAACACGGGTGTGTTTTAGGCTGGCCGCATACGTACGTTTTCCGCATTCAATTTCCGGATACGGAATACATATTCGGCATTCCGTGAACCTAGCGCAGACGTTAGATTTTTTCCTGTTTGGAATTTTCACGAACGCGCGGGCTGGCATTCGATACGTACGTACGGAAAGTGTTCCGTTCGAAAAAAACGGGCGTGTGCGGCAGTCAATGCATTTTATTAGCGTACGGTGCATTGGGCTTTCCGAACGCGGAAAACGTACGTATGCGGCCCGCCTTAGTCAGTAAAAGTCTGACACGCCCTCCCGCTTCACCCAGAGCGGGAGAAGTCATTGGATGATACAGCGGACAAAAAAAAATCGCGATCAATGCACTGCCACCGACGACGACGCCGTGAATCGTCGTTTGACCCTCGCGACAAATTCATGCTCTTCAAATTATTATTTTGATATGAATAGTCTTTTGATTTTTGGATTATAATTATTTAACTAAGAACATTTGAATAGTCATATGCCTGTTCATGTTGTATACAAGAAGATCGTGTCAAATTACAACATTATGAAGCAAAACAACAACCTTTGTGGTTTTGCGGTAATCACACACTGAAAAAACCGTCACACACAGTGACAAAACTGTATCAAATCCACACTGCACTAAACTGAGTATTCTTTATCAGGAATGAATCGGAATTGCCTCGAACGATCTCATAAGATGTGCTAAAGCTATATTGCACCAAAGGACACTGACCCTTTGCTGACCGCTAAAACTGCACTCAATTTATTGCCAACTTGAATTAAACTTTAAAATCTTGCCATAAGATTCACTGTCGTAAGTTCATGCGAATTAATCGGCGTCATTGAAAACAGGTTTACAGGTAAATAATGCAAGTGAATTGCAATAGTGATGCAAAATTAAAATTATTGAAGGTTTTTTATACTATCGTTGAATATAAAGAAGGAAGATACTATGAAAGTAATTGGCTGAACTGATATCTTGAATGTAAAATATTATGAAACATTTGTTGTTATGCAATATGAAGCCAATTGTAAACAACAGTGTTAAGAGAAGGAATAAGGAAAACGGAAACGTGAATAATGTACGTGTAATTTTGATTGCAAAATGATGTCCTCGTGAATGGTATCTGTTGCAATTTTAATAAAGGTAGGTGAAATTAAATAGGGACGTCAACATTCGATAAAAATGTTACCGCTACAATATCAATTGCATGTTTGTAATAGTTTTTGGTCACATCAATTTTGAACCATTTGCCATGGTATGAGAATTATTTTGAGGAGGGATGAAACGCCATGAAGAACTGAAAAAGGAACAAGAAAAAACCGGCCAAGTGCGAGTTTGACTCGCGCACAGAGGGTTCTATATAAACAGCTGCATTCACCAAAATAAATAGGAAATAATACTAACGTTCATAAACGATGAAACCACCAAACTGTGACCAAACATTGCTTTAACGAAGCGAAAAAATTAACTTAGCCGTCCGAAAATTGTGATCCCCTATAAATATATACAAAATGTTTACTATTCCAAGTACATTTTAAAAGTTTGTCGACTTTTTCTCGTAAACTTGTAAAGCCTACTTAGCTGTGATAGCTTGCCGTTTAATTTCATTATATATACTACTGCCGTGATTTTTTTCACAAAAACAGCCATTTATCTGGCACTTGGCTCTAATAGTGGAAGAAGAAGAAGAAGAAGCTTAATTTTACGCAAACGGATCTCTGAATCAAAAAAAAGTTTTCACAGACCCGTAATATTTTAGAATGGCCTATCTACCTATGTATATCCATGCCAAATTATAGCTTTCTAATACTAAGAGTATCTGAGCTAAGCTGCGGACAGATGGTCATTGTGAAACTATAAGGGTTCCTGGTTGACTACGGAACGCAAAAAAACGCATTTATTATATAGTGTGATTGAAAATCAAATTAGGTACTTCCCCTGTCTTCTATTACGTCTTGAAATCGATGGCCCCAGTACTTGTTCTTTGAAAAAGATAACGTGTAGGCTAAAAAAGCAAATCGAATTAATTTGGGCATTAAACTTTATTCCTTAGAAACACTTAAATATTAAGCTCCAGCAAAAAAACGAATAAATAATTTATATAGGAAACCCTGTAGTTAAGTTTCCATATATGGATACCAACACTTTTATGTTGACACCTGTTTAGGCAAACGTAATTTGATTGAAAAGTAATGAAGCTTTTTCACATCAATTTCACAATTTATTTTCTTCGCTACCAATCTTCATAATGTGGTTCCCATACTTAAATTATATTAACAGAAATAAACGCGTAAAGAAAAATAAAATGAGATAATATATTATATCAAGTCTGCCTTTTTGGTACGCTCAGACTCAGAGGCATTTCGTACGTGCTCTGAGTAGCACGTTTGAAACATTTTCATACAAGTATTTATGTTTAAAAGTTTTCGTTTACGATTGTTACCGTGTGTTTAAAAATAGTGTTGTGCTTGTGAGTAAATAGCAACTTATAAATCATAGATTTATTTTATAAACATGAACTTTGTTATCCATTTCTTGGATATCCGAATTTTTTTGCTAGCATAGCATATTTATTTTATTTTGCATAGCTTTAGTTTGTCAAGTCGTCGTATATCTGAAAGGTACTTATAGGTTGTAAAACGTTGGCATTAAAACAGGGCTAACCCTTTTTAATGCCAACGTTTGGAGCCAGTATTTTGAGTTATCAATTCATAAACCGGTCCTTAGACTTAACTAAAATATGCCGGAAATATATTGATTTATCCTACATTTGTAAAGTAAATAATTAGTTTACACAGTAGATACAAATATGTGTGGTTTAGTAAAAGATCCGTTCACAACAAGGTCAGTCCTCTGTTATTAAAACAATACAAACAAACAATACACTGTCTGACACTGGTTTGCAGTTACATGTACAAATAATTATTTTACTAAAAGTGGTTTAGGTACTAAACATTATTCACACAGCAAAACATGCTGGTATAATTTGCATGGATAATATAACAACATCGAGTCAAGATAATTTGTTGATTACTTTGATGAGGATAAAACCTCGATAGAAAATCACGTACCTACACTAATAAAATAAATTACTGTTGGATCTTGTAAACTACTAAGTCTGTAATTCTTTAAAATTAATATATTTAACAAATTCTGCTGATGTAAAGTTGTAAATGCACAAAATGCATGCTACTTGCATAAAAGTTTGCAAGTGGCTTGCATGCCATTGGGACATTCATCAATCAGAAGTTTTTATGATACAATGGCATGCACACTAATTGCACACATTTAGACATTTGTGTTTGGTATAGTGGATATCGATATCTAATTACCACAAGACAAACAAATTTAAAGTCAGATTTAAATAAACTAACAGCTGACTGACGGGATCAACGGCCCCTGAGGCTCTAGACAAGTGTCATTCAATGTCAGCGATGGCGATGGTCGAAAAGCTAAAATATAAAGGACTAGCTTCTGCATGCGGCTTCGCTTGCGTAAAAAGTTATTTATATTACATGGGAACATTATACCGAGATATAAAGGTAGTATATGTGCTATTCCAGACTATAATATAATTCGCCGTTCTGGCGTGATTAACTAACAAACTTACATCCATCCATCCAAACTTTCGCATTAATATAATATTAGTAAGATTGACCATATGACATTTCTATTTATTTTTAGGGTTCCGTACCCAAATGGTGAAAACGGGGCCCTATTACTAAGACTCCGCGGTACGTCTGTCTGTGTGTCTGTCACCAGGCTGTACCTCATGAATCGTGTTAGCTAGCCAGTTGAAATTTTCATAGATGATGTATTTCTTTTGCCGCTATAACAACAAATACTAAAAACAGAATATAATAAATATTTAAGTGGGGCTCCCATACAACAAACGTGACTTTTTGCCGTTTTTTTTGCGATAATGGTACGCTTCCGACTTGCACTTGGCCGTTTTTTGATTTTGCCAATAGCTATCGCCACCTAATCGATGATAGAATGTTACTTGTCTTGTCTTGCTTCTGGTAGTGTTTTGATTGCTAATCGTAGGTATGTTGTTTATTTTTTTGCACTTTGTTGGAATGTTGGTGTATTGTTTATATAGATTCAAGTTCTTCTAACTTAAAAACCAGACGTGTTGTTGGGGAGTTTGTTCTGCCCAGATATAATACTAGGCATACTAGGATACGGTATACTCGCATTTTTTGATCTTAACGTAAAAAAAGTGCCGATTTCGGGCTCCGTACCGAATCAATTACAGTCAAGCAGCTTTAATAAATAGAAATGAACAACCACTCCCTACAGTAGGGAGTGTTCCGTATGTATGTTTTGACTAACATACATACCGGTTACAATCATCATCGTGGGTCTTTTCACTTCGCCGTAATCGATTAAAAATATAAGCGAAATAGAACTCATGCTAAAGATGCTAAAACCACTAATAGTAACAAAAGTAAATAAACTACAAAAATATGGGTATTTCTTCAGTTTAAAAGAGTACTTAAAATAAGAGTATCAATATCATTTTCCTGCCCTTGACCTATGTTACTTGAGGTCGGTGCGGCACATTTTCTTCTTCCATACCGTCCTGTCCCCCGCCACGCTGTCACTGACTCCCTTTTTATCATTTAAGTCCATCCATCTTTTTTTTGGCCATCCCTTTCCTCTCCATCCATCCACATTTATATACATAACACTTTAAATAAGACGCATTTCATCCCTCCTCATCACATGACCATACCAGGAAAAACGGTTTCCTTACAAGTAAGAGCGTACAATTACAAAAAAAAAAAAAAACTACACATTGAATAATCCCCTTTACCACTAACATCTCACATATCTAAGAAAGAATGTGTTTAAACCAAGTTTCTTGTTTTTTCAGATCATGATCCTTTTCCTAATCTGGGTGGTGGTCCTGATCGCTGTGCTGGTCTTATACTTTCGGCAAGTGTACTCCAGATTCAGTCGCTATGGCGTCAAGCACTTCACGCCCGTTCCCTTGTTCGGGAACATGAGCAGGATGATTTTCCGTGTTGATCACTTCGCTGAACACGTCATGAGATTGTATAGAAGTTTTCCTGAAGAAAAGTAAGAAATCATGTTTTCTTGGTTCATAAAAATCTTCCCCTTTCTTCACCCGTATTCATCCAATAATGCATATCAATAGGATGCCTCAGTATTGGGCTAGCCTGCTACTTCGACAAACTCATCGGTCCACCTGGTACTTGATCTGCCTACGCTCCTATGGCCTGTCCTAGTATCCTGTGGATCCGGTCTGCGGCATGATGATGTGGCATATCTCCATGTGTGCATTACTTTGAAATGTTTCGATTAAAAGTATCCCATCAAGTGGTAAGGCAGTCAGCCTGTGTGTTTATCAAAATATCTTGTTCATCAGATTTGTGGGCAGATTTGAATTCCTAAACGAGATGGTGATGATCCGCGACATCGAACTGGTGAAGAAGATCGGTGTTAAAGACTTTGAGCACTTCCTTGATCATCGCTCCCTTTTCAGCACCAGTGACTCGTTCTTCTCCAGAAACTTGTTTTCTTTAAAAGGTACGAATCAAATAAGTATCATAATTATGATTTTCTACTTCACACGCATTATATTGTATTAGATTTTCAATGATGCTATTACATGCCTTACGTTTGAATTGCAAAATAATCAAAAAGCATTTAAGAACAATACCTGACCAATACCTCAAATTTTATAAAGAATTATTTTTGATAAACACTTTCTCTGGGATAATATTTCTACAGGCTTTGTCTAGACATTCAGCTTTCGATTCAGTAATATTTAAATCATTAACAGGTCAAGAATGGAAAGACATGCGCTCCACATTGAGTCCAGCGTTCACAAGCTCCAAGATGCGTCTGATGGTGCCGTTCATGGTGGAGGTTGGTGATCAGATGATGAGTTCGCTTCAAAAGAAGATCAAAGAATCAAAATGTAAGTTACTTTGGATATATAAATATTAGTACCGACGGTCTATTCCTGATTTTCAGACACCATTTTTTTTTAGATTACTTCTTTGAATGTCTTAAAATCTACAATTGGTCGCCTAGGATACGCCCCATTTTGGTGTTCTTTTTAAACTACTAAATAGATAATGCATGCACTAATAAATCCATTTACAGCTGGTTACATAGACGTGGAGTGCAAGGACCTGACGACGCGCTACGCCAACGACGTGATAGCGTCCTGCGCCTTCGGTTTGAAAGTAGACTCTCACAATGACGTGGAAAATGAATTCTATGCCATGGGCAAAGCGTCTTCCACCTTCAATTTCCGTCAAATGCTCATGTTCTTCCTAATTGCTAATGCACCAAAACTTGCCAAGGTGAGTTGATAACAAATAAACGAAGATCTCATACAAAATTTGTTGGATTGAATAGTGTTGGTATGTACTTTGAAAGTACGCATATTTGCTAGATTGACACCCACCCCAGTTGGTTCCCGCATTGTCGAGGCAAGAGCCGAGGTAAAGCGCAGAGGAACCCGAGGAGGGGCCGCTCGTCAGGGCTTTTGCCGATTAAGCCGACGACGTAGCGGCCAACTAGTAGGTTGCGGTGCCGCTTGGTAACAGGTGACATGGAAACTGAGGCGGGTCACGATGTGTTATGGAGCGTCCCAGATCCCATACGAAATCGCAGCTGAGGGTTGGGAGCCGTGGCGTGAGAGGAGTTCCGATATTGCGGTGCGCCGCTCTCCCTAGCTTCCAAGGCCTGGACGGGGTTGCCACCGTCTGATGGCGAAGAGGAGTGTCGGTATAGCTTTGGCCGCTCTCCCTATCCCCTGCGGCCGACAAATGGTAGGTGGCGGGGCTATTGACCTTGACCCGTCACAAGGGGGACTAAGGGTGCACACATGTGCGCCAGACGACCCTGGTCGTGAAAACGACATGTTCTAGAACCAAAAATTCGAAGGCGTGGCATCCAGCACTGGGTCTGCGTGGCGTATTATGGCCCATTCCCTCTCTCACAGAGAGGAGGGCTGTGTCCCAGCAGTGGGAACACTAAAAGGTGATGATGATGATGTAACAACTTTATGTACTGTAGGTTTGTTTATAGGTTTAAAACAGTATGAAATATTCTCACTGTTAGCCAATGGCGGGTGTTGGCGATTACTGAGTATATGACCAAAATATGTAACAACTAGCTGACCCCCGGGGCTTCGCTCCCGTCAATTTGCTACCTACCTTCCCTTTCTATCATACCTTCTCTATCCACCTACCCTACCTCCCCTGCCTACCCTACCCTACGACCCTGGTCGTCTGGCGCACATGTGCTGGTTTGGTCCCTGGGGTGCTCACGGCGTACAGTGTGTTCTGGTGCGCCGGTGAGGGGAGTTTAGCGGAGATTTCTAACGCGTGCCCGTGTTGCCGCCATATGCGGCACAGGAGGACACCGTGGAGTTTTAGTGGGTTAGAGTCCCACATAACTGCACTATCTCCCCGTGGTAGTGCAGTATGCATGAACGCATAATTAAATAATATTTAACGTCTTATTAGTAAATATAATAGTCTCAGAGCTGATCGCTAACTCAAATATTTTTTTATCTCAATTATAAAAATATTAATTTTAAAACTTCTAAAACTAGCTTCACATTTTTTTTGCATCACACATCACATCATCAGCCTATTAATGTTCCCACTGTTGGGACACAGGCCTCCTCTCTGTGAGAGGGAATGGGCCGTAATCCACCACGCGGGCCCAGTGCGGGTTGGTGGATGTCACATGTCTTCGAATTTTTGGTTCTAGGACATGCCGGTTTCCTCACGATGTTTTCCTTTACCGTTTTGAGAGCAGTGGTGATGAAATAATTTACACAAAGTAAAGCGCCTGCCTTGGCTCGAACCCACGACCTGCAACTTGTAAGTCGCGGCCTATACCACTGGGCCACCACTACTCTTTTTTTGCGTTAGTGTTTTATATTAAATTTTACAGATTTTAAAGTTGGATGTCCTTTCGGCGGCAGCAAAGCAATTCTTCAGAAAGTTAGTTTTGGAAACGATGGCAGATCGTGAGATGAGGAATATCATTAGACCTGACATGATTCATTTGCTTATGGAATCTAAGAAAGGTATTACCCATTTGAACTCATGTTCAAAACTCAGTAGGTACAATGTATTTTTGCATTACGTCGCTGTAGTTCTACCTTGAAGTCGTATTAACAATATAACAAAAATAAATGAATTAAAATTCAATTACAGGTAAACTGACTCATGAAGACACCAAATCCAATGATGAAGCAGCTGGATTCGCTACCGTTGAAGAATCTTATGTTGGACAAAAACAAATTAACAGAGGTGTGTAAACTTATAAGACGTATTAGATTTCTGACAAAAAAAGTTATAAATATAAAAACAAACGTACAATTAATAATATTCTGTTGCCAGATTCAAAATTTTTTGGATGAGATTAAAATCTCGTTAGATCAAAACAGCTTGGAGCAAAAACGAACATTTTAGATTCCCAAGGTGACCTGAATTCAACAAAAAACATTAGTTTGGAGCCACTTAATTAGTGTGGAGTTACATGAACTAACACTGATACCTGGAACTGATATCTTTCTTTTTCTTTTTTTTAAAAAAACCAACCACTCTTCCAAAGAGACACTTCAAACGAAAATCGTTTAGGCTTGTGTTGCTGTATCTAATGATTAATTTTTGATTTCAGTGTGGAGTGATGAAGACCTCATCGCCCAAGCGGTTCTGTTCTTCGTAGCAGGTTTCGAGACAGTATCAGCTGGTATGTCGTTTCTACTGTACGAGCTGGCGCTAAATCCTGGCATCCAAGAGCGTTTGGCGCAAGAGATCAAGGAGACTGACGCAAAGAACGGCGGCAAGTTTGACTTCAACTCCATTCAGAATATGCCATATATGGATATGGTTGTATCTGGTAAGAATTCCATTATTTTTAAAGCAAATCTATAATCTACTTTGTCTATCTATTTTGTGAGATGGTGCTAAATACTATATATAAATCTAATCTGTAAAATCTATAATATAAATCTGTTCAAATGTTGTCTTTTTGCAGAGCTATTGCGACTTTGGCCACCTGGTATTGCTCTGGATAGAATTTGTACTAAAGATTACAACTTGGGAAAACCTAACGAGAAGGCTGAAAAAGATTTTATTGTAAGTAACAATTTAATTTTTCTTACGGATCAATTCAGAAACTGACTGGTTTACTTAACGAAACTCTATTTATGCAGGTCCGCAAAGGAACAGGTATCTCGATACCAGCGTTTGCTTTCCATCGTGATCCACAATTCTTCCCCAATCCTGACAAGTTCGACCCTGAGCGCTTCTCTGAAGAAAATAAGCATAATATCCAGATGTTCGCTTACATGCCCTTCGGTGTTGGACCTAGAAATTGTATAGGTGAGTAAAGATTACAATAATGGTAGATGGAAGAGAAAGAAGAACCAAAAATGAAAAGGGAGTAAATTAAAATGGGATAAGGACTGACAGGAGAAGTAACACATGTTACTGCATTAATTTAGACGTTAAATTTATAGTGATCGATCAATCATTGACATTTGATTATTTGGCACTTGATTTGGCATAGTACACACATTACCCTAAAGTATAATTCGACTGACAGAAAGGAGGAGAAATAAATATTACTGCATTACCCCAAAGCATCATTCAAATTCACCAGACTAATGCGAGAAGGCAACATCAATTGCAATTCTCGGTTAGAACCCACTAGATAACTTTTTGCCTTCCTTGAAATTTGATTGAATATTGGTACCTATCACAAATTGATAATGTATTTTCAATTGTTGTTGGGTAGAATCCTGGTGACATATAATAGATACAGGTTCTCGTTATCTACCACAGGCACGAGAGTTTCATGTTTTGTGTAATTTGATAGATGCCAATAAACAAAATTATTAGTATTATTTACAACCTTATAGCTAGTTTAAGTAAGAATAATATAGATACGAGCTGGGATTCAGTGATAAATTATACATCATTAATTGTTCATACTTTATTACTACTACTAGTTCTTCCTCTCGTCAATAGATGGCGTTGCCATATCTTGTAACAATAATAATATGTAACTTGAGGATGTAATATTAACCATTATAACTCTTTCTCAGGGTCTAGATTTGCTCTCTGCGAGATGAAGGTGATGGCATACCAGATTTTGCAGCATATGGAGATCTCTCCTTGTGAGAAGACCACGATTCCTGCCAAGCTTGATAAGGAGACCTTCAACATCAGACTCCTGGGAGGTCATTGGCTCAGGTTTAGAGCAAGAAAGTAGAATTAATACAATTATTTGAAATGTTTAGAGATTAATATTTTAGTGAGTCTATAAAATATGATGATGTGTGTGACTACCATACAGGCATACAGGCTAGTTTGTGAGGAATTACATATTGAAAGGCGTAAATATAATTGTTTTATCATTATCATAAAAGCTGTATCATATTTATTTAAACAAATGAGTTTGTAACGGAGATTTTGTTCACACTATGTATGTTAGCGACATCTGCCTCCTTTTTGCCAAACAAGTCCGGTTAGTTGTGTCGCTGATCGATTGTTTGAGCATTTGGGTACTAGATGGCGCTGACATACGTATGACATAGTTGAAAGTTTAAATAAAATATATTCTATTTGTGTGAAATCATTTAATTCAATAAGCACACAAATTCAACATACAAATTAATACATTATTAAATTCTTTTCAAATTAGTTACATAAAAAATGATAATTTAGTAAAAGGCCTATGGCTTAAAAGCAAAGTGTTCAGGATCGGTGGTTGCAATGACTTGAGCTTTACTACGAGTGAACTTGCATTGAGTGGACGGTGTCCAGAAATAACCTCAAAGGCAAGGACCTAAAAGTTACATAATGCTATATGGGGCAAGGCTGGCTAGCGTCAAGATGAAAAGCTCATCATAATCAATGACCCAGTAGGCGCTGGCCCCAAATGCTATCTTTGGCTATAATTTAAATCTAAGTAAATAAGGCTAATGGTCAACTAGCTGTTCAAGCTACAGCAGTCTCCTCTTGCAAAAGGTTCCGAGCATAATTGACATCATCTGATATACAGCAAGCTTACGGACAGCTACACAGAGAACGATGCTGTTTGAGGACTCATATCTCCAGCATTGAATATTGTGGGTAATCTATATCCCTTCAGAAAGTGAGTGGTTCATACTTTGTAACCTCAATTTATTGTATTGATGGAACGTGTGCTTGAAGAATTAAATTAGTTGACCAAACTTAAGTGTGTTTTACTTCAGTCAGCTTCATGTGAGTTAATCCCTGCAATTGTCTCAAGCTACTTACTACCAAAGAGCTAGCTGGTTGGGTAAGGAAAAGCTGCCTTACAATTGGCGCCCAACGTGGGGCATGAAGTTTTACTGAAGTACTTAATTCTTGATTTTGTGTCTAGAATAACTTTAATACTTACTTAAGAACTTAACCAAACTGTTGGTTAACTTCAATATTGTTTAATTTCAATCTTAAAATAACAAAACATTAACTTTGTATAAAATTTCAAAGTGCGGTTATAGACACATTTTTATTTTCAAGCTTAACTTTTCACTAGTAAGCATTTTGCTAAACTTAATATAAATTACTCTAATTTAACATAGTTATTATAACTGTTAATTAGATATATATTTAAGGATCAAACAATTGTTTTGTTCAACATGCATAAAGCATTTCTTTAAACTAAAAATAAAAAAACAAAACACCTGCATTATATAAAAGTTTAAAAGTGGGGTTATAGTCACACATTTTTATTTAAAACTATATACCTTTGCACTAATGAATGTTTTGTTTTACTGATTTAATTGGTTTTGAATATTTAGAACAAAAAAGTATTTTTTGTTCAACATGCATAATGCAACTTTGTTTGAATATCTTCATAATGAAGAACTTATTAAACATGTACTTAAATGTTTTTATATATGTCAACAGATCTTAAAGCAACTGGAGACGTGGATTGCAAGCAGTGTCGCTCCTGTGTAGTCTGTATTGGATTTGAAGCATCAAACTAATGGATTAACCCGTATATACATTGTCTGATGAGGTACACATGTGTTCGGAAACCTGTTGCTGAGCTGTTGCATTTAAATAAAAGTAAATTCAGGAGGTACTTTTACAATTATATGTATTGTAGCTTGCTTTTAAAATCGCTTAATGAGAATTTCTCAAATGATTATTTTTTCAAACTAAATCATTCAAACTAAAAATAAATAAAACTTAATTTCTAAATTCTCTTGGAAGATACTGATGCTAAGAGAAGTTGTGGGACATCTATATTTCTATTTAATGATGATCTCACTGGCGCCCAATCTTAAAATAAATAAAATAAAATATTTCCAACAATTTGTAGTGACTTATTAGGTGGTTTTTTACTGTGTCAATTATAAGAAACACAATTAAATAGTAAATTCTAATTATCATAGTAGCTATGTTATGTTGATTTCTTCCTATATGGAAGCAACAAGCACCTGCTATGGTTAAAATACTAGTGTTTATTGTGCACAACATACCTAAATTTGTACATGTGAACAGTGCATAAGCTTATTAGGTTATTTTTTCCGGTGTCAACTAAAAGAAACACCATGTGGTATTATTATACTCTGATCATTATGGTAGATATGTTATGTTGTTTCCTATACGGAATGCAACAAACAATGCCATAATAAAAGATAAGTGTTTCTTGTACACGGAATGCCTGAAGCTGTCCATGTCAACAATGGTCCTCAATTGATTTACATACATTAATTTGAAGTATGAAGACTCCTAGTTAATAATCATTGTTGTGTTAATGGTTTAATATTTGCACTAATTCAATAATGGAGGTGCAAATATTTAATTGAGAAAGGGATGAATGAATGCTGGTAGGGTATAAGGATTTTTTTCAAAATTCATTCGTGCCGGCACGGTTTACACAATCATTTATAGGTTATGTATGTATATGGAAGGATGAAAGGTAACGCAATGATGCAAAAACTTAGTAGTATTCTCATTATAATCTTAACTTAAATAGACATTTACTGAAATCTATACAGCGAATAGGTGCTCAATGTAATGCTTTCCTTATTGTTATGGGGGTATTTACTTTCTGTTGCGAATCTTAACTTGATTGGGTATGTTCCTATATCTATACAACGGATGGGTACTTAATGTGACGTTTGCTATTTTAAAAAAGCAACGTTGCTCTTTGTTATATATTGGCTAGATGGATGTGGTATTTGCCTACATTTATTTGTCTACATACAATCAACAACTTGGTATTTAAAATAACACTTGCCCTATTTGAATGACAGTGTTCCTTGTTGTTGAACTTAACTTGTTTAGACATTTGTCTACACTAGAATGAAAGATGGTTAAATCTTTTATAGATTATAACCCAACTCTTAAACATTTAATACATGTATATTAAATGTTTTATTAATCATAAACTGATTTTAATAAACCTTAATCAGATTGGATTAAGACTTATAAATAAGCTAACTGCTTGGCGGTTGTGCTGTGATAAATGAATGTTATGCATTACTAATTTATTGTAGGACAATTACTAAGTATGTTTGATTAGTTTTAGATAAGAGCAATCAAAGTTCGTATCCTATAGTTAATATACTATCTCTATTATTTTAATATTTAGTATATTTGTTTTGAACCTAATTCTTTTTTTAGAAGACTTAATGTAGGTAGTTCTAATATAAATTATATTTGACTACCTCAATACCTGTCAAGGAAAATGATAATTTCACATTGTGCATGGGTATTGACTAAATCAAATTAAAAAATTGTTTCACAATTTTTTAACCGGGAAAGAAGATATTGTAACGGAGATTTTGTTCACACTATGTATGTTAGCGACATCTGCCTCCTTTTTGCCAAACAAGTCCGGTTAGTTGTGTCGCTGATCGATTGTTTGAGCATTTGGGTACTAGATGGCGCTGACATACGTATGACATAGTTGAAAGTTTAAATAAAATATATTCTATTTGTGTGAAATCATTTAATTCAATAAGCACACAAATTCAACATACAAATTAATACATTATTAAATTCTTTTCAAATTAGTTACATAAAAAATGATAATTTAGTAAAAGGCCTATGGCTTAAAAGCAAAGTGTTCAGGATCGGTGGTTGCAATGACTTGAGCTTTACTACGAGTGAACTTGCATTGAGTGGACGGTGTCCAGAAATAACCTCAAAGGCAAGGACCTAAAAGTTACATAATGCTATATGGGGCAAGGCTGGCTAGCGTCAAGATGAAAAGCTCATCATAATCAATGACCCAGTAGGCGCTGGCCCCAAATGCTATCTTTGGCTATAATTTAAATCTAAGTAAATAAGGCTAATGGTCAACTAGCTGTTCAAGCTACAGCAGTCTCCTCTTGCAAAAGGTTCCGAGCATAATTGACATCATCTGATATACAGCAAGCTTACGGACAGCTACACAGAGAACGATGCTGTTTGAGGACTCATATCTCCAGCATTGAATATTGTGGGTAATCTATATCCCTTCAGAAAGTGAGTGGTTCATACTTTGTAACCTCAATTTATTGTATTGATGGAACGTGTGCTTGAAGAATTAAATTAGTTGACCAAACTTAAGTGTGTTTTACTTCAGTCAGCTTCATGTGAGTTAATCCCTGCAATTGTCTCAAGCTACTTACTACCAAAGAGCTAGCTGGTTGGGTAAGGAAAAGCTGCCTTACGGTGTTGTGATAGTGATAATTTCTGCGCAATATCCACTGTAAACAAAGCTAAGCTACCACTATCTTAGTTTAGATCTACTATCACCAGAGTTTTTTTAGGAAATAAATTCGGGAATGTTTAGCTTTTAGATTTTATTCGGAATGTATTATTGTGTAGCGCCATCTATGTACAATACTTGTAATTCGCTAGCTGACTAGGTAGTAATACTTGTAACCGCACAGATGTCACTACGGTCTGCATCAAATTGAGAGTGACTTTCTGTCAAAGTAAGCGTCGCGAATGACACTTTGTTTGTCCAGAGTTTAAATGGCATTATTGGCAAGCGCACACTGAATTTAATAGTTATCCAATAGAAATAAGGTATATATTTCAATGCTCGGTGCTTCAGAGAAAACTGCGCCGCGGTGCTCAAAGGTCGATCAGCGAGCATTGAATATTTATTTCGATTGGAAAGCTAATAAATGCAATTGGTAAATTTAAAATCCTCTGCCGTCCCGTCGGCCAGAGTGCGCAGGCCATTATAGCAGAAAAAAAAGAAAAAATAATGTCAAACATTCCAAAATGTAGGTACTATGACCCCAATGAGCCCATCGTCAATACCATAATGAGGGTGTGCTCACCAGTTGGTAGAGTAAGGTCCTTAAATGACCACAATAGATCCCAATGGGTCGAAGTGTCCGAGTTATTTCTCGACCCCTCCATAAGATGAGGTCCTTAAATAGATACAGCTGTTAAACGTTGTTATTACGCGCACCGAAGCAAAGTTTGAATTAAAATCGATAGAATTCGAATCGATCGTAGAAGTGCGATTAAATATAAAATCGAGTATGCTGTAGTAAAAAAGGAAGATAAAATATTCGGAAACAAAACTTTATTAAAGCAGTGGTTGGTCAAATCCGTACCTATCTTAATAGTAAAAAGTAGGGATTACATTCACGTTAAAAGCCTAAAGACTATGAAATTTTACATTTTGGAGACCTGACTCTACATCAGCGCCCCTAGCGACAAATTCAGACGCGGTAGCCCTCATTATACCTATGTATTTGGACAATAATTGTCAATCGTAATCGCTGATAGAATGTGGCTTTGTATAGAGATTACGGGCGAACCTAATCTGTGTGTTTGTTTTCTTTATAATGATAAGTATGATATGATAACTCTATTTTTGTTTTAATCTGGTAGATTATTTATATAATTTATGATGTAATTATGATGTAATTTTAGAATATAATTTCAAAAAGTGATGGTTACAGTTTTGTAAAAACATTTTGTCTACAAGAATTAAACAATATTTGGAATTAATTATTATTTTCGCTACCTCCATCGTCATCAAGATCGTAGTTTAACAAATGACCTCACATCGCTGTTTCTGGCACAGACCCTAATAGTCGAAACAAGTGCGAGTTGGACTCGCGCACGAAGGGTTCCGCACCATTATCGTAAATAACGGCAAAATATCACGTTTGTTGTATGGGAGCCCCCCTTAATTTATTTTATTTTAATTTAATAATTATTATTTTTTGAAGTAACTATACAACTAAATATTCAGTGAATATTTCAAGCGTCTACCTATTGCCGTTATTAATATCGAGCCAAAAACGGCAAAAAAATCACGTTTGTTGTATGGGAGCCCCCCTTAAATATTAATTTTATTCTGTTTTTAGTATTTGTTGTTATAGCGGCAATAGAAATACATCATCTGTGAAAATTTCAACTGTCTAGCTATCACGGTTCATGACATACAGCCTGGTGACAGACGGACAGAAAGACAGACAGACAGACAGACGGATCGTGAAGTCTTAGTAATAGGGTCCCGTTTTTACCCTTTGGGTACGGAACCCTAAAAACACATAGCTTAAAAAAATGCAATAACATATTTGTATACATCACATTCTTAAAGTCCGTCTATAAGAAAGATAATTTATATTCTGTTATCGACCAAGACCTTGAGGACTACCTCTCAGCAGACAATAATAATAGTAAATTTGAAGCTGACGCAATGATAAAATGAACGTTGAAAAAAATGCTCTATCCTGATTAGATTAAAAACGCTTGTAGGCAAGCATTGGGATATATAGCAAAAATACTTATAATACAAGTTTGTGTAGTACATTTGGAGTTGAAATTCAGATTCAGTTCAGAGTGAATTCAGCAGTGAAGTGAGTAGCACGTTGTCGCGGTTGTTGGATTGTTTACAAACATTGACTGTGATGTCCGTGTGTGTCATTGACCCGTGACAGCTGTTTTTTATCTTTAGCGATATAATAACCAAATTGTGTAAGTGCCCACGGTTGAATTGACTATTTTATGTCAGCTACTTTAGTAGCAGTGTGTAATGTTTGTATATAGTGTGTGTAGTGTACTTACTGTTAGTAGTTTAGTTCTTCAAATTGAAGTCTTCTTGTTTTTAATAAGCTAGCTCTACTGTACTGCACTAAGCTATTTGTTAATAACACTTATGACATAATTATATTATTGTAATAGTTTGATCATGTTATTTGTCCTTGGCTTAACATACCCAGACAAAAATAAAGCCAAGGTCTTTTTAAATTGGTCGAATCCAATTCGTCACCCTATTGGTTCGTTGGTGTATAAGAAATGTTTACGAACAAAATGATGTGTACTTTGATTGTTAGGTTAACCTTTACTTTATTAATCATCAATAGGTTTGAATTTCGATAGTTCTCTGCATGAAATTATAAATCAGTAGGTACTGGCAAGCAAAGTTACAAATACGCATACATAATATCACGCATGTATGTCTTCGAACGGTTAGGCAGAGGTGCACGTGTACAGTTACAAGAACAAAAAAAATTTGAATGAAATTACACTTCAATAATATTATTACTCGTTTTTTACAGAAAATGATATTCTTCCTAATTTGTGTGATTGTTGTGCTTGCTGTACTGGTGCCGTATCTACGGAAGTTCTACAAATACCACAGCAATGGTATCAAGCTCATCACACCAGTCCCACTATTGGGCAACATGACTGAAATCCTCTTGCGTCGGAAGCACTACGCTTATAATCTTGTTAATTTATACAATCGGTTTCCGGAAGAGAGGTGAGGAAATGAGAAACTAAAGTTAAAAAAAAATACGGCCCAAAGTTTACATTGTTTTGTGCCCGGTTGATGATGGTAGTAGACTCGCCCCTTTTTTACAAGCTTTTTATTTAATTTGCTATGTATGTATGTGTGTTCGGGTCAAATTTTTTAACTGAATTTTAAAGCAGTTATCCTCAACCGATTAAGATGAAATTTTGCATACACGTTTAGTTTGGATGACAATGCATAGTTAGCTAAGTGACGTCATTCTAAATCCAATATGGGGGACGGTCCAAATTGGCGGAATGGTTATTTTTGGTGCACTGCCATGCTATGGACACAGATTATATAATATTACTCGTAGCATACAGATGCCTAATCCCATACAAAGAAACCGTGCCGACGTAACTAGCGTTTTTCATCTGATTATACCGATTTTTTTAAATAAATCGATCGCGTTCGGTTCCGTTCCATGGCTATAGATAGACCATCTATATGCTCGGAAAGGAACGGAACCGAACCGATCGCGATCGATGTACAAAAAAAATCGTATAATCAGTATAGAACGTCGGCACGGTTTCTTTGTATGGGATGAGACACCACTGTGTATCAAATGAAAGGATTTGCTGAGAAGAATACGAAAAAGCTTGTTTTAAATGAATATTTTTTTTATTAAAGATACTCAAATCTCTTCAATTTGCCTCACCCTTTACAACCGATGATATAACATCAAAACTTTACAGGTTCGTGGGCAGATTTGAATTCTTAACGGATGCTTTACTAATCCGGGACCTAGAGCTGGTCAAGAAGATCACTGTCAAAGACTTTGAGTACTTCATCGATCACCGCAGCTTCGATGGCGAATCCTTTTTTAACAGAACTTTGTTCTTATTACGAGGTAAGAAATAGCTGATTGAAAGAAGCTGCTTCGTTTTGGCGAAATAAAGCTGTTATTTTTTTCATACTGCATTATGAATCTTTTACTAATGGAGAGAAAACTGGCAGGGTTTTTGAGCAACCATTGAATATGGTTGCTCAAAAACCCTGCCAGTTCAAAAATTGGTAGCTGAGTAGGTGCTTGTTGAGAGAACACCGATATATCTGAAAAGTTTAATACAGGAGCCCTGTCGCCAGGGGTCCACTTTCACATTTAGGTTAGGTTAAACGGGCTGTTTTCCGCAACTCCACGACCAAGCGCGTATTTTGAAAGAACACTTAACGTAGAGGGCCGTTCCATTAAAATTAAATAGGCAAGCAAATCTGACGAAGAAATTGCGGGCTTTCCCTAAATCTGACGACTTAAAAAAAATATCAAATAGAGGTTTTGAAAGCCCTAAATATGCTTGCTTAAAAACCCTGCCACGTTTTCCTTTACATCTGAATGTATCCTACTTCTTTGACTCACAGGACAAGAATGGAAAGACATGCGATCCACATTGAGTCCAGCGTTCACAAGTTCTAAGATACGTCTGATGATACCCTTTATGGTGGAGGTTGGCGATCACATGATACAGTTTATAAAAACGAAGATTGAGGCTTCCGAAGGTAAAATTAAACTATTTGTAACTATTGGTCATGATGTAATGATTTGAGGCTATATTAAAAAAAAATCGTTCATAGGAGCTTGTCACTAAATAATTACAGCCGCACGGTTCGATCATCAATAAGCAACACTTGCCGATGTCGACCCGTGTGTATAACCTACTTATCATCCAACATCCTGCATTAAGTACCTAATGAGAAACGTCCGTGCCTCGTAAAGCACGTTAAACTGTTGGTCCCATCTATCCTTTGTAAATGTTTGACGGTCTTTCTGGATAGTAGTAAACTGACAGTACTAGTCTGACCAAAGGGGACCATGTTACCATGATACTGGGTACTGAAAGTTAGGCAGTCATTCCAAGTAAAATTCAGTTTGACTGGACGTCGACCCGAACATTGGTGGGCAAAGGCTTGGCAGATTGATAATCAAAGAATTTCTTCAACAAGTACTTAGTATGTTTGTATTTATTATTTCTTTTTTTCAGATGACTACATAGACTTTGACTCCCGGGAACTGACCACGCGCTATTCTAACGATGTGATAGCTTCCTGTGCCTACGGTCTGAAGGTAGACTCCCACGCCGACGACGGCAACCAATTCTACTCGATGGGCAAGCTACTATTCGACTTTAATTTCCGGACATTGATAAAATTCATTGTGCTTCTTAATATGCCAAAAGTTGCTAAGGTAAATAAAATTGTATAAATCAATCATTAGTACTTAACTCATTCAACTGAATATCACCAGAAATTGTGAGCAATTACTGTACAAAGGTTGCGGAAATCCACTGGATAATACAAAGGACTGGGTCAGTGTAGAAGATTTTAAGCTAAATGATGATGATAATGACCACCTGAAATTTAAATTTAATCCCAAACTTATCGCCAATCTTATTTCAGCTCTTTATTCCTATTGAGAAGGAATAAGGTTTTAAAGGAGATAAAACCAAACCAATTTTTTTAATTAATTTTACTAATTACAGTTTTTAAATTGGGACATAGTACCAGACGTGGTCAAGGCATTCTTTACTAGCCTGGTGCTAGACACCATGAAGAACCGAGAGATGCATCACATCATCAGACCTGATATGATCCACCTGCTTATGGAAGCCAAAAAAGGTGTCAATAAGTACCCAAAGCTTTTCAAGTTCCAAATTGTGGCTCAAATTGTTAAAAAATATTCTGCATTGCCTTTGTTCATAAAAAATTAAAGAGCGTGATTCTTCCAGGAAAACTATCTCAAGAAAATACCAAGTCTGATGAAGCTGCTGGATTCGCAACCGTCGAAGAATCTTCGATTGGAAAGAATCAAATAAATCGAGGTAATGATTACGTACCCTTATCTCTTCCTTATGATAATGGACGCTCTGTTGTTGGATATACAGGAAGAGGCACCCTGGTGTATCATAATTGCCGATGACATTGTGCTGGTTGAGAGCGGCTTATACCTCCACATCACTGTCACCCGGAAACGTGCCCAGATTATTAGCAATATTGCCACGCTGAATAAAAATGCCTTTTCTTTAGTTAATGATTAACTTAGCAACAAAATAATTATACTCGAGGAAGAAGACTTTATTAATTTCTGATTTTGCAATTTCTAGACTGGAAAGACAGTGACATGGTCGCCCAAGCATTCCTATTCTTCTTCGCTGGCTTTGAGACGGTGTCATCAGCTATGACTTTCCTCATGTATGAGCTCGCTGTGAACCCTGACGTGCAGGAACGACTGGCTCAGGAGATCAGTGAACATGACGCTAAGAATGGTGGCAAGTTCGACTTCAACTCTATTCAGAGCATGACGTACATGGATATGGTAGTTTCTGGTAAGACTGCATCTATTTATGGAGTAACAAAACTAATTTCAAATAAGTAGAGTTTATTTAACAGAATATAACTATTTTCAGAGGTATTAAGACGGTGGCCACCAAGTTTGGTTATGGAGAGAGAATGTAATAAGGATTACAATATGGGGAAACCAAACCAGTCAGCCGAAAAAGATTTCATCGTAAGTGGCATCACCAACATTTGGCTTTCTTGTAATTCATTTTCTGTCTTTCGGTATGCTTATATTATTTCACATTCCAGTTACATAAAGGTGCAGGTATTATGATACCAACCTATGCCTTCCACCACGACCCTGAGTTCTTTCCTGATCCTGATAAATTCGATCCTGAACGTTTCTCAGAAGAAAATAAACACAAGATCAATCCTCTTGCATATATGCCGTTTGGTATTGGACCTAGAAATTGTATAGGTAAGAGTCAAGATTCTGTTGCATTATCTTACAAGTATCCAATTGATATCAACTATTATCTGGTTTTTTTTCGAATAGATTTTTTATAAATTGTATAAATATAATAATATGAAATGAAAGTAACACTGCCTGTCTGTCTGTTGTTACCTTTTCACTCATACACCGCTTAACCGATTTAGATGAAATTTGGTACCTATGGAGGATAGTTTCAATTTTTTATTATTGCGGTAGTGTGTTCCCTTTGGATGATAAAACACTTTTTACGCGAGTGAAGCCGCGGGCAGAAGCTAGTATTCTATATTGAACGAAGTTGCATAACAACTACTGGAATAATCACAAAATTAATGTTTAATGTTCGTTTATTTTCAGGATCAAGATTTGCTCTCTGCGAATTAAAGGTGATGACTTACCAGCTTCTACGGCATATGGAACTCTCTCCCTGCGTGAAGACTTGCATCCCTGCCAAACTTGCAAGCGACAATCTAAACATTAGGATGCACGGAGGTCATTGGCTCCGGTTTAGACTGAGAAAGTAGAAAGAACTATGTATTTGTGTGTTGAATCAGAGGCTCTAGTTAAAGTGTCACTGGATGTCAGTGATCGATGTCGATGGTCGCAATGCCAAAATATAAGGAATCGATCCCGTAACACTTACTCCCATACGTTTTGACATAATATTTGCATTCGCTGTCGCGAAGTGTACGTTGATAGATGTCTTACAAAACACTCGCTCATAGCCGAGTGGTAAAACTATCGGAACTACACACTCGCTTCTCGCTGTTCAACAACTCGTTTTTAGGGTTCCGTACCGAAAGGGTAAAAACGGGACCCTGTTACTAAGACTCCGCGGTCCATCTGTCTGTCTGTCACCAGGCTGTATCTCATGAACCGTGATAGCTAGACAGTTGAAATTTTCACAGATGCTGTGTTTCTGTTGCCGCTATAACAAAAATGACTAAAAACAGAATACAATAAATATTTAAGTGGAGCTCCCATAGAACAAACGTGATTTTGTTGCCGTTTTATGCGATAACGGTACCCTTCGTGCGCGAGTCAAACTCGGTCTTGGCCGGTTTTTTAGTTTCTAGCTTTACTCGCTACTCGCTAATCATCGGCGGTGGGACAAGTGCCTGATCTAGTTATATTTGTATCGAAATGTTTGGCAAAATATAAATTTTCATAACTTTCTGCCGCTGCTGAAATTTGGGTCAAAATAAAATAAAAACATCATTTTCATTGGTTAGATTTTCGCGAGTGTGCAACTAAGTCAGTACTAGCTGTGCTACCTTTTGTTAGATACGAAACTTTACCCATGATATCTGTATTATTTAATCTTCGGGATTTCCGACTTAACTTTAAAGCTTGAGATTATTTGAATCATATTGATGTAACGAATAATTACATTGCGAGGATCGTGTCCATTACAGTATTGTTAAGATGTTTTCGTACAATAAAATTATGTGTTTATTTATGATGAGTTATTGTTTTATTTATTTATCAAAACTTTACAAATCTGCAGAAGTACAAAGGTGGACTTAATGCCTTAGGCATTTTCTACCAGTTGACCTTGGGATTGTGCAGTAACAGTAACATGCCAGGTCCCAGATTCATTTCATTTTAGTGAAAGAGGAATCAGACATAAAAAAATATTAATTTATTTGTTATTAATTTATTTAATCAGTAGCAGCCCATAAATGTTATATATTGAAGTTGATGCCAACATAAACTCATTAGAGTTTTACCGTGCAACAAAAACATCGATTACATAATATTAGACAAAAGTAATAACCCCTTAAGGACCTCCTTAAGTGGTTATTATTTTTAAGTACCTACTTAGGTAAAACAGATGGATTAGATGGCTAATTTACTGGTGCAATTGTCATGCAAACACTTATGACAGTGAGCCGTTAGTTTAGGCAATAAAGAGCTTCTATTTTGACTGCAACTGATATACATTAATTTGGTCTTACCAGCGTTTAATACTAGACCAGCGTAATGAGACCATTTAGTCAACTAGTCGAAGTCCTCTTGTAGTTGCCTTTTGGTATCACTAACCAGCAGTCCAGCTGATATGAGACAGGTGTCGTCGGTGAACTGATAGATCTCGCAATTTCTTCTGACATTAACATGACTATATTTACGTAAGTGAGGTAGTGCAGCGGTCCAAGGACCGAGCCTTAATTGCGCGGTTCCTTCCGTTACGATGACTGGTTCACTAGTCGCGTCACTGACCCTGACCATGTATTTTCTGCCATCAAGATAGTTTCCGCACCAATCGTGTAGTTTGCCTAAAATTCCGCTGACATGAAGACACTCCATTAACCGCTCATGTCAGAGTGTATCGAATGCCTTGCTGTAGTCTATAAATACTACTAAAACGTGCTGTTTTTGATCTAAATCATTATGAATACTATCTGTGAACGCTGATAACAGTTGTGTGGTGTTCTTTTTTGGTTGAAAGCCATATTGTTTGTCAGTTAGTTTTTTTTTGTTTTCATAAAATTCGTGTATTTGTTTATAAATGTATTTTCTATTATTTTATCATTCGTATGCAAAATAGTAATATGTCTGTTGTTATTATAATCCAGTTCGCTTCCTTTTTAGGGTTTCGTACCCAAAGGTTAAAAACGGGGGTCCCGTTTTACTAAGACTCCGCGATCCGTCTGTCTGTCTATCTGACCGTCTGTCACCAGGCTTTATCTCATGAACCGTGATAGCTATAGAGTTGAAATTTTCACAGATGATGAATTTCTGTTGCCGCTATAACAACAAATACTAAAAACAGAATAAAATAAATATTTAAGTGGGGCTCCCATACAACAAACGTGATTTTTTTGCAGTTTTTAATGATAATGGTACGGAACCCTTCGTGGGCGAGTCCAACTCGCACTTGGCCGGTATTTTTTATAAATCGGTCTGACAAGCCCGGTTTTTAGTGTCGATGGATACTTGCATGGTTGTATGCATAGATTATTTAGGTTAGAAATTGTCGTACACAACATTTTTATATCCATGACTCTAATTCCATCTATTCCTGGAGCTTTATATTATTGTAATTCAAAGAAATAATGATTTTTTTAACTGAGTTAGGATCCGCAGGTGTTATACGCATAGAAACGTTAGCTGGAATTGTGTAGTTTGTTTTATTTAACAATGATTTCGAGCTCTTAGGAATAATTTGCTTCACGCTTTTATCAAAAGTGTCCGCAAAATTATTAGCAATATCTCTAGACACATAGTTAATTTTATTAAATGAATTGTGAATAGCTTCATCAATAGAAGGTTTTATTCTGCCTGTTATTCGATTAAGAATTACAGAAAATAATATAAGTTATAGCCTACCTTCTTCGATACATACATGCAAACAATATTATTGAGAAAACGAATTAACAAATCAATGCTGTGATGTTTCTGCTAACTCTTGAAATTTCGTGAACACTATTCTCTAAAAAATATAAGTACATACAAGTTTTATTTTATTTTGCTTGTGTAAATGCTCATGCATACTGCACTACTTCGGGGAGAGAGCGCAGTTATGTGGGACTCCAACCCACGAAAACTTCACGGTGTTCTCCTGTGACTCTTATGGCAGGAACACGGGTACGGGTTAGCAGTCATCCGTGAACCCGCCCGGTGCGTGAACCAAAGCAGCACATGGACGCCAGAAGACCCCGTGTATGGCACCCTTGTTCCCCCTGTGACGAGTCAGGTAAGTGGCCCCGCCACCTACCACTTTTCGGCCGCAGAGTATAGGGAGAGTAGCCAACGCTATACCGACACTCATCCTCCTCTGCGGCCCCACCGCGTCTATCATCAGACGGTGGCGACCCCAACCAGGCCGCGGAAGTTAGGGAGAGCGGCTGCAATACCGACAATCCTCTCCCACCGCGGCCTCCAAGGTTCAGCTGCAATGCCTCCCATACAACACCGCGGCCAGCCTCAGTTGCGGCGCCGCAACCTGTTTGTTGGCCGCTACGTCGTCTATTTATTCGGGTTCCTCTTTGTTTCACCGTGGGTGACCAAGCCACGGCTACTGAGCCCTCCCACCTCGACAATGTGGGAACCCATCGGGGGGGAATTATACATGCCTAACATGTTGATATAGTGTTGCAAAAGTTTTAGATTTCGTGAATTTTATTGCGTCCTAGAAATATTATTAGATTCAACACTATAGAATAGAAACTTCTTAGTAGCTCAAGGGCATCTATATTTATTTATTATTACCTAACTGCTTTCAACTGCAGACTCCTCTAGCTTTATAAAAAAAATGCACATTAGTTTTTTTTTTGCAAAAGTCACTAATTTTCAAGGAAAATATTTGGAACCTATTTTCATTATATTAAAGTTTTTCAAATTATTATTTAAACTCAATAGTGTGTACGAAAGAATAGATCTGACACCAGTCTTGCCAAGGAGTTACCGTGTTACCCAGTTACTGGGTTGTGGAGGTCAGATAGGCAGTCGCTCCATGTAAAGCATTGGTACTCAGCTGAATCCAGTGAGATTGGAAGCCGACCCCAATATAGTTGGGTAAAGGAGTCCTTTCACATGACCTATCCTTATTCTATTTTTATTAACTTGGATTTGCGCTTAAGATTCCTATAATAAATTAAAATTTACATTATTAAATCTTTCAGGTAAAACTAGGCATGCTTAAAAAGAAAAAAAGTAAGAAATGATATAAAATAAATTAAATTAAATTATTATTATGTCATTCTTATTATAAATTTATATACTAAATAATAACCACGTATACCATTAAATGCAATTTTGTTTAACAGCAGCTGATGGTCAACCTTGTCATATACAGCGTCCACTTGAACTCGAGAATCCATGTTGTTAAATAACTAGTCCACAAAAGTAATCAGGTTGCTTGTAGTTGACCTGTTTTTGACGAATCCGTGTTGTTGTTGGATGATATTATTGAGCAAAAGAGGGTATATTTTAGTATGGACTAGTCTCTCGAAAAACTTTGACAATGATCTCTCGAAAAAGGACGATAATTATAATGTTAGCTAGTTTCCTTGCTTCAGGAAATCAACCCTGAGAAGTGGACAATTTAAATGTTATTTGCGACGGTATACATAATATATTTATTAGCAACAAGAAAATCGAAAGATTAATTTTGAATGAATGTTTCCTTTCTTCATCCAAGTACCTTTCATTGCAGGTCCACCCAGAGGGTAATAACGCAAAGTTTTCGGGTACGCGGTCGCCACTACAGTGTTTTTTTACACCATCATCCATCACACAAAAACAATAGTATCCGCGGTGATAAAATGATCGAAGCTGATGAAATAATGTAATTTTTAACGTAGAAAAAACTAATCAGATTAGATAATTAATCTTTTAACATATCTACTATCTATGAGTTAACGTAGGTATTTATAATACTTTTGTTTCAATTCAAACTCAAACTCATACAGAGTGATTTTTGCAGTGGGTTGAGTATAACGTGGTCACAGACGCAGCGTTGTTTACATACCATTTGTTGTATGTTACTGACCCGTGTCAACTGTAGGTATCGTAGTAAGTTATCACTTGTTTTTTGCCTTGTAACATTTGTTTATTATATTTACTCGTATGTAGACTGTTGTCAGATACCCTGGCTTCTGACTATGCGAAGGTAACGACTGTCAAAGATTTACAAATGATATGCTTGCCAAGTCACTGTGGAATCTCGGTATGTTAAGATGGTCACCTATCCACGGACCAACATCGGGTAACCTTGCTTGGTCTTGAAGATCGACCCATGCCACGTGCATAGCCACGAGCGCCTGGTTTTTTTAAGTGTTCAACATTTTTGTTTATGAAATATTCCGTGGCGTAACCGTTTATATATTATACCTGTCCTTGAAAGTTAATGTACGAGTTCATCTAACTGAGCATCATTTGGTCGAATCTAATTATTTCGTTGACATCGATAGTCATGTTGTGCTTACCAAATTAAGGATTATTAGGATAACTTATGAACAAAACAACAATGACGAAGGAGAGCAAATCCAGAATGCTACTTGTTAAAAACTAGCTTTGCCTGCGACTTCGCCAATGTGAAAATTGGTTTTATTATACCAAGGGAATTTTAGGGATATAAAGTATAATAATTAAGTCCTAATCTTGGTCATAGTCTATCCATGTGCAAAGTTTTATAAAAATCAGTGGTTTAGACGTGAAAACATAACAGGTAGTCATTCTTTAGCATTTATAATATTAGTATGGATGAAATAGCAATTTGTTTATTTTTTTACAGAAAATGATACTTTTGCTACTTTTCGTGGTCATCCTACTTGGAGTGCTGGTTCTGTATTTCAAACAGGTCAATTCCACATTCAACCGACATGGCATCAAGCATATTAAACCAATCCCACTGTTGGGCAATATGGGCAAGATTGTTATGGGACGAGACAACTTTGCTTACAGTCTCCTTCACTTATATAAAAGCTTTCCAGAAGAAAGGTGAGAAATAACCACGAAAACTGGCTATTTATTTAAAAAAAAACAGGCCAAGTGTGTTTCGGACTTTGCACATTTAGGGTTCCGCACCAAAGAAAAATCAGATTTTTCAAGATATTGGTATTTGTTAGTAAAATATATGTAACTAGCTTCTGCCAGCGGTTTCGCCCGCGTCAAAGTCGAAAATTATCCCGAGGGAACATATGCCCGGGATAAAAAGTATCCTATGTGCTATTCCAGATACGAGTAATAAACATTATCACCAAATTTCAAGTTCATAAGTCAAAGGAAAGTTAAAAATTCTTCTGAACAAAATTGTGTGACAGACGATAGACAGACGGACAGGCAGACACGTGAGTGACAGCAATAGGTCCCCGTTTGGATCCTTCGGGTACGGAACCCTAAAAAACACTTTAAAAAAATCAAAAGTTCAAAAATGCCTTTAAATTTTTTGGAAGTTACCGGGAAACTAACAACTGATAGTGATTATCCTAAAACATTTTAAAAACATATATTTTTAGGTTCGTGGGAAGATTTGAATTTCTTACCGAGGCGATAGTCATCCGTGACATTGAGCTGGTAAAGCAGATCACTGTCAAAGACTTTGAACACTTCATCGACCACCGCACCTTTGAAGGAGAATCGTTTTTCAACAGAAGTTTGTTCACTTTGAAAGGTAGAAGATGATAGTTCACATAATATTTTTATACACGTCATGTTCTTTTCTGCACAGCAAATAAATGAACCAATTTTACCACTTCACAACTTTACTTGAAACTGTCTATTTGTCCACCTCCACATCAAAAATGAAAAAGATAGATCCTATCTAAAAACATGTTTCTATTCGAATTGTTTAAGACAATTAATTTCATTATTTTACAGGTCAAGAATGGAAAGACATGCGCTCCACATTGAGTCCAGCTTTCACAAGTTCGAAGATACGCCTGATGGTACCTTTTATGGTAGAGGTTGGTGATCAGATGATAAGCTCAATCAAGAAAAAGCTTGCAGATTCCAAAGGTACTGTAATTATGAACTGTGGCTTAAATAATTCAAATGATAGACAATCTGGCTTCATAATTAGACTATGCGTAACTTTTAAGATCTGTGTAATTATTACCTTTGTTTAACAAATAAATAATTCTGATTCTTATGAGGAACGACGATTTTCGAGCCGGCTAGTAGCAGCTGTAGTCAGTGTTGCCAAGAAATAAGATAAGCGTAGCGTTGGAGATCCCTGTATGCAGCAGTGAACTGCTATGGGTCGATGATGATGCATTGCTAATAGAATTTGTTTCTTCTCCTACAGATGACTACATAGACATTGATGTCAAGGATCTCACAACTCGCTATGCTAACGATGTCATAGCTTCCTGCGCTTACGGTCTGAAAGTAGACTCCCATACCGATGAAAACAATCAATTCTATTCGATGGGCAAAGCATTATTTGACTTTAATTTGCGAAAGATACTAATGTTCTTTGTGCTTATAAATTTACCGAAAGTTGCTAAGGTAAGTATTGTGTGTCTGTCCAAACCTATTTTATAACCATTCATCATGTACCATCCAAAACTTTAGCTCCGAGCACTTATCAGTGTCACAATCTTAGATCACTCGCTATCATCAAATATGCTTCTCTTTTGCTCTATTAATTTAATTGGTTAAGATTTTCTGTTTACTTACAGATTCTCAATTGGGACATAGTACCAGAGGCCGTTAAGGTATTCTTCACAAATCTGGTTCTAGACACAATGAAGGATCGAGAGATGCGTAATATTATCAGACCTGATATGATTTATTTGCTTATGGAAGCCAAAAAAGGTTCCAATACAATATATATAGTCTTTTGAACTTGAAACTTTAAATAAACAGTAGATGACGTGTTACTTACTTACCAAACAGAAGTATCTACATTGCTCTTGTTGGTGATAAAACTAATGTTAATGTTCATTTTATATCAGGCAAACTATCTCACGAAGATGTCAAGTCTGATGAAGCTGCTGGATTTGCGACCGTAGAAGAATCTTCAATCGGAAAGACAGAAATAAATCGGGGTACATATATTATACAATTATATTGCACAATAAGAGGAAAAGTGATAATTAAGTACAAAGAGATACTGATATAATTACTAAATTAAACTTGCAGCATGGAGTGACAGTGACATTATAGCCCAAGTATTCCTGTTCTTCGTCGCTGGTTTTGAAACTGTTTCGACTGGTATGTCTTTCTTAATGCACGAGCTGGCAGTTAACCCTGACGTGCAGGATCGACTAGCTCAGGAGATCAGGGACCATGACGCTAAGAACGGCGGCAAGTTTGACTTCAATTCCGTTCAGAATATGAAATACTTGGATATGGTGGTTTCTGGTAAACACTAAGATAATTATAATAAAACTAATTACTTAATTTCAAATACCGAAAAAAAAATTGTATATCAAGTAGCAGATATGAAACTTCAAAAGCTGTAATTATTTTCAGAGTTATTGAGGCTATGGCCACCAAATCTGGTTATGGAAAGACAATGCAACAAGGATTATAATATAGGTAAACCTAATAAGTTTGCCGAAAATGATTTCATTGTAAGTTGCAGGATTTTATTACATTGATTAAGCTTGTCTATTTGATTTTACATAATGTGGATGTTCTTACCTTGCAGTTACGCAAAGGTGCAGGAGTTCTGATACCGACCTATGCCTTCCACCACGACCCTCAGTATTTCCCTGATCCTGAGAAGTTCGACCCTGAACGTTTCTCCGAAGAAAATAAACACAAGATACATCCACTTGCATACACACCTTTTGGAGCTGGTCCTAGGAATTGCGTTGGTAAGACACAAGAGCCTAAACCTGCAAAAGAACCTGTCCCATATACCCGTTGTCAGCTAAATCAAATGATAATGTGAATCTGATAAATTTTATAACAAAACTCTTTGAATTATTTCCAACAGAAACTTTACTAATCGAAGTCATCGTTAACAGGGTCAAGATTTGCTCTCTGCGAGTTGAAGGTGATGACTTACCAGCTTTTGCGACACATGGAACTCTCTCCATGTAACAAGACCTGCATTCCTGCGAAGCTAGCTAATGATAATCTTAACATAAGGCTGCAGGGAGGCCATTGGCTTAGATTAAGACTGAGGAAGTAGATAACCAAAATATACAAGAACAAACATGGACGATAAAGAATCTAGTTATATTTTTGAATTATTTTTAGTTACAATGTACCTCAATAAAAACAATAGACGTTTTATTAATTTTTTATACAAGTATTCATAATTTTAGAATAAATTGAATTACCCATTCATATTGTGTTTTGTCTGCAAAATTATGTTCTTTTTAGAGCCCAACACTGTAACTTGGGGATCCTGTAAATGAAATAAAGATGAAATAAATAAATCTTGTAGCACTCAACATAGCTACCTCTAGTAATTAAGCTCTCGAAGCACCGCAATAAAATATTGTAATTTAATAATTTGCCAGCCAATTACACGTACAAGTTCAATTTGAGATGTTTGGCCTTGCGATTAAATTTTATATTAATCACATAAAAACATGTCAACCGATTTAAATATATTAATCATTATTTGAATAAATCACTGGTTATAAATCAGTCAATCAGTCCATCCAAAGGTTGTCTGTAAGAGATTACCCTGTGCGATAAGACCGCCCATAACACAGTGTTTTTTAATGTGTGCCCTGTTTTTAGTATGTGGTGCACAATAAAGTAGTATCTGGGCGACCGAGCTCTGCTCGGGTAAAATAGAGAAAACGACGTTTTCTAAAAATGAGCCTCCGAAACCCCCTACATACTAAATTTCATGAAAATCATTGAAGCCGTTTTCGAGATTATATATCGTTTTCGTTTTATATATATACATGAATTGCTCGTTTAAATGTATAAGATATATCTATACTAATATACTAATACTAATACTAATCTATACTTAATATTATAAAGAGGTAAAATTTGTAAGTTTGTATGTTTGTAAGTTTGTATGTAGGGGGTAATCTCTGGAACTAATGATCCAATTCTAAAATTTTTTTCACTGGTAGAAAGCTACATTATTCCTGAGTGCTATAGGCTATATAACATCACGCTACGACCAATAGGAGCGGAGCATAAATGAAAAATGTTGCAAAAACGGGAAAGAATAATACTTTTTGAGGGCTTCCGTTGCGTGCGCTTCGTAAACGGTTTCAGTTATGCAATCATCTATACTTCTATACTAATATTATAAAGAGGTAAAATTTGTAAGTTTGTATGTTTGTAAGTTTGTATGTAGGGGGTAATCTCTGGAACTAATGATCCACTTCTAAAAATTTTTTCACTGGTAGAAAGCTACATTATTCCTGAGTGCTATCTATACTAATATTATAAAGAGGTAAAATTTGTAAGTTTGTATGTTTGTAAGTTTGTATGTAGGGGGTAATCTCTGGAACTAATGATCCAATTCTAAAAATTTTTTCACTGGTAGAAAGCTACATTATTCCTGAGTGCTATAGGCTATATAACATCACGCTACGACCAATAGGAGCGGAGCATAAATGAAAAATGTTGCAAAAACGGGAAAGAATAATACTTTTTGAGGACTTCCGTTGCGTGCGCTTCGTAAACGGTTTCAGTTATGCAATCATGTATGTAGGGTAGGTGTAGGGTAGATGTAGCGTTGGTGTAGGGTAGGTGCCGGGTAGGGTAGGTGTAGGGTGGGTGTAGGGTAGCTGTAGGGTAGCTGTAGGGTAGGTATAGGGTAGGGGTACGGTAGGTGTAGGGTAGGGTAGGTAGAATAGGGTAGGTACGTAGCCAGTTGACGGGAGCGAAGCCGCGTGGGACAGCTAGTAGGTAATAAGAAAGAAAGAAAAATGTGTTTATTGAAATCGAAAAAAATAAATATTAGAACCCAAGAACAGTACCTTGTGGCACTCCTCTTTACAGCCGTCTTATTAATAAAACATCGCATATTTCCAGTTTATTACGAAGTAACTTTTGGACTAGCTAATCCCGGAGGAACAAATGATTAACTTAGGTTTAGCAATGTTATTAATACACATGGAACTCGGACTAACTAATTCAAAAGAGGAAAGGAGGGCGCTGTCGGTGAGGGCGAATATGATTGCCCGCAGGTTTGCTCGTAGCTCCAAGGAAGTTAAGATCACCTTGTTTCGAGCCTACTGCACATCTTTTTATACGAGTAGTCTGTGGCTGTCATATTCGCAGAAATCTTACGGCGCTCTTCGCGTTCAATATAATAACGCGTTGAGGGCAATGCTGCGGCTGCCTCGCTTTTGCAGCGCTTCGGGAATGTTCGCGAGCGTCCGCATTGACTGTTTTTATGCCAGCATGCGCAAGAGGGCGTCCTCAATGGCGAGTAGAGTGCGGGGCAGCGGCAACAATCTTCTTAGCGTTGTTGCCAACAGGTTGGACGGGCCTTTCATGCGGCAGTGGCAGGCCTTGCATGCACCCGTATACCGGGCGTGGGGCAGATAAAAACGTAAAATAATTACCGTAGTTTATTTGTTTTTTGCAATATTATTTTTTTTGTTTACAATTCATATAATTTTTATTTTTAATAATTTGACATTTTTATAACATTTTACAATTAGTAATTTTACATTTGACATTATTTTATACATTTCTGACATTTTTATAATTTTTTGGACATTTTTAATTATTATCTACTTTTAATGAATTTTTGATTATTTAAATTTCAATTATTTAATCATTTTATTTTGGGTTTTTATCTGTTTATAATTAATTAATTTATATATTGTTTTTTTTTTGTTTTTGATGTACGTGTAACTATGGACTGGAATTTTGTCTGAAATAAATAAATAAATAAAATAAAATAAATAATCATTCCTTATTCCTGGATTTACGCGTAAGCTATGGCAACCCGGTTGAATTTTAAAGTAAAAAGATTAAGAATGAAACCAATCAAGTTGATGACACAGAGGTGTGTATTGTTAAGATAAGTTAAGTTTAGTTAAGTTACGGGTTGTTGCCGGCAACTCCACGTCTAAGCGCGTATTTTGCGTACAGTATAGTCTATGACACAAAGTAGATAAAAAAACGAAAAATGTAGCGGCCAGAATGATATCTGACCATTTTTTCTCATAATGATGTTTATTGGATTGAACTGCCGTCAGAGAGAATTGGGCCAGATAAAAATACAGTGGAATTCCATGGAAGTTAATGCCCGTAAAACAAGCTGCAACCCCAAATATTTGTATGATCGGTCAGTTGTTCCGTAACCCACGATACAGGAAGAAATTGCTAGTGTGGGGCAACAAATCTATTAAGAAAAAAAACATATCATATCTGCAAACACTACATAGAGGTCTATTAATGACAGCATCATAAAATCAGACTCACAAGTCGCAGTGGCTTTTGAAAATTTATTTTCAGATGTTCCCATTTCAACTACTAAATCCCTAAACTCATCACCTTCTGTTGCTGAGTCTTTGCTAAAAGAAAATGTTAATGTTTGCGATTCGGAATTTGTTTTTGAACATATTACTTGTAGAGACATAATTAAAACCTTTCACACTTTAAATGTTAAAAAGACTGCAGATCTTTGGGGTCATTCTGTAGAAGTTGCTAGGTCTATTATTGACATTGTCACACCTAGTTTAGCTATTATCTTTAATAATTGTATCGACTGTGGGGAGTTTCCTAACCTAATGAAAAATAGTAAAATAATACCTTTGTTTAAATCAGGTATTACATCAGACCCTACAAATTATAGACCTATTTCAGTACCACCTACGTTCAGTAAAATATTTGAGAAATTAATGTTAGAGCAATTGCAAAGATTTTTTAATAAACATAAATTATTACATAGCAAACAGTTTGGTTTTACAAGGGGTCGTTCAACTACTGATGCAGGTGTTGAGCTGCTAGGACATATTTATAATGCATGGGAAGATAGGTGCGATGCCTTGGGAATCTTTTGTGATTTGTCCAAGGCATTTGATTGTGTTCTTCATGAAACGCTAATCAGGAAACTCCGCCACTACGGGATCCGGGACAGCGCTCTGGATCTTCTTACTTCATACTTGAGTAATAGGATTCAGAGCGTTGACGTTAATGGAAAAAGATCTCCCGGATCCATAGTAACAATGGGAGTCCCGCAAGGCTCGATTCTTGGTCCTTTCTTGTTTCTTATTTATATTAATGACTTGCCTTACCTCATAAATCCTTTCCCTTCCGGGGTCTTTGTTCCCTGATAGCTACAACCTTGGGGTCGTCAAGAGTGAATAGGTTTCTTCTAGGCAAGCGTGCTTCACCGTAGACCACGTCATCGCTTAACATCAGGCGAGATAGTGGTCAAACGCGAGCCTATAGATTAAGGATTTAGGAGAAAAAATTAAGGATAACCATGATATAGTGTTGTTTGCAGATGATACTTCACTTTTGTTTAAACTTAAACGTCAGCAGCTGGTTACTGACGATGTAAATAGCGCGATCTCAAAAGTAGTTCACTGGTTCAATGTTAACAATTTACTTCTTAATGAAAAACAAACCTAATGCATTAAGTTTACCCTGCCTCACGTTAGGCAGGTAAAAACTGATGTGTTGATAAGGGGCGAAGAATTGAATCCTGAAAATAGCACAGTATTCTTAGGCTTAACCTTGGATGCTAAGCTTCAGTGGGGCCCACATATAGATAAATGGTCAAAAAAACTAAGCTCCGCAGCATATGCTGTTAGAAAAATTCGTAATTTAACTGATATAGAGACAGCCCGTTTAGTGTACTTTAGCTATTTTCATAGTGTAATGTCGTACGGTATTCTGTTGTGGGGAAACGCCCCCGACATCCAGACTATCTTTGTTTTGCAGAAAAGAGCTGTTCGTTCAGTTTATAAATTAAGCCCGAGACACTCTCTCAGAGAGAAATTTAAGGAGATTAATGTAATGACTGTGCCTTCTCAGTATATTTATGAAAATCTTTTGTATGCCCATAAAAATATAAAATTGTTTAAAAAATACAGTGATATCCATAACATAAATACTAGGAACAAACACAAATTTGTAGTACCAACAACAAGGCTCAAGAAAATAGGTGGCTCGTTTAGATGTCAATGTGTGGGCTTTTATAATAAGCTTCCAAGCCACGTACAAGTTCTAAGTCTTAATAAATTCAAATCATTCATTAAACGTAAGTTGTGCCAGAAAGCGTTTTATACCATCAAAGATTACGTTGAGGACAAAAAGGCTTGGGATTGAGCTACTCCAATTAAAAATTAATTTTGATTTTTTATATTTTCCACCGTGAATTTTGTTTTATTATTATTTTTTGGTTTTCTTGCAATGACAAGAATATTTACTTTTTAAAGTATTATATTATTTTATTTTAATTATTGTGAATATGAAGACTATGTGGACTATTTGTTTTTTTGTTTTTAATTTATCTTAGTTTTTAATCGTGGTCTGGCAGTTTGAGTAGTTTTGCGGTCTACCCGAATGTCCTTTCTTTGGTATTGTTCGTCGAATCGTTGAGCTCCTTAAATTCTGTGTTGAGCTGCTCGGTTATTGACAAATGCGTCCACTGACTGGACAGGTCCACTCAATCTGGCTGGTTCTTTCCTCAAAAGACCATTTCAGACAACAATCTACATGGTCTTCACATGATCTAACCATGATTTTTGTCTGGACTTTAAAAGAGACTGTGACCTCTGCGTTTGTTTCGGCCTTTCTTCTCAGAGTAGTCAGATAGGAAACGCCGACCTCATCTAGTTTTAAAAATATGATCGACATGTAAAAGTGTTTGTACAAACCAACTTACAGAAATAAAATCATTTATCATTTATAAAATGCGTATATTCATTGTATCGTGTTTACTTACAAGTCCAAAGTCACAGTGAACTTGTCAGTGAGTTGAGTGACACGCTTGCACCGATTGGTTTGTTTACTTTATGTTAATGTCGTGATCCACAGTTGTCATTTTTATAATGTAAGATGTATATATTTTTTTTATACTTACTGTTATATTTTTAAATGTCGATTCAATAGCTTTTGATACAATTTTAAATCCGTCATGGCTGTTTTACAAGACTGTAAATAAAATTATGATTTTTATGCAGACAAATTCAAGGTTAAAAAAGTTATAGCAAGATATAATAAAACACATCAAATAATTTACAGTGTGGTCAAATATTAGGGGTCAAAGAATTTGATATATTCAGTTGAAATTAATATAGGAGTGGTCTTCTGGGTACGACGTCATAACATAATGATTTAAATCAATGTATACAAAAAATACCTAGGAAAACAATGTATATGCATATGCAAGTGTTGGTATGGATTCCCTGGTCCTCTGTTCTTCGTGTGTCTATCTTTTTTATTGGACAACTAGAAGGCATTTTACCCGACTGCCGAAGGAGGGTAATGTGTTTATCAGTCTATGTATGTATGAATGTATGTTTGTTCCCAAGTGGCGTTCCAGAGACCAAACGCGTAAGCCGATTTTGATGATTCGTACGTCAATCGATTCGTCCTAATGTTGCGAGTGTCACTGGCTATTTAAATTGGAAAATAGAAAAATGGCGGCTTTTGGGCGCTATATTGTGGGGCCCAATTTTTTTTCTGCCGAACCCATCGTGTGGTGTATCAAAATAAAGGATTTTAGGAGGTTATTTTTTAAATAATAAAATAGAACTCCGAAAAATTCAAAATTAGATTGCAGAACAAAAAACTATGATCGTGCATAGCGCAGAAAAAGTGCCTGAACAAGTTACGTAGAATATGAATGACATATTGGCAAAAAAGTTTGAAGCTTTGGAAAGAAAATATGGAAGTATCAAAGAAAAACTGGAAAACCAGGCGAAAAGACTTTACTACCTAGAGAAGAATGCCAGGCAGAGAAATGTGGTCTTTTTCGGTATAGAAGAAAAGGAAACATCGTATTCAAATTTAGAAAAGAACTTGATTGATTTTATAAATAATTTCTTATCTATAGAACTCGAACGAAGAGACATACAGGAAATAAAGAGACTACGAAAGAAAGGAGGAAAACCCAGACCATAACCGTTACTTTTTCTACACTTAGAATAAAAATAGATATATTGAAACAAGAAAAGGCACTGAAGGCACCACACACTACATGAAAGAAGATTATCCACACTACGTTATAGAAAAAAGAAAAGAATTGCAAGAACAAGTGAAGCTAGAGCGAGAGAAAGAAAATTTAGCGATACTAAAATACGACATGATTATAATACTGGGTAAAAACACAAACACAACAAACAACAATAAGAAAATGCTCACAATATCCCCGTATAATAACCGTCTTGCAGTAACTGAAAAAGAAACGCAAGTTAGTAAGAAGAATAAAATCTCAGCTAAAAATAAAAGGAGTTCCTGTTTGTCTGAAGGACTTTTAAAACCGGGTATTTTAAATTTTCTCTCTACTAAGCACCCAAACAGGGTGTCTAAACAACATGACAAGATTTTTTTTAATAAATAGCAACTACCGCCCTCCTCTCACAGCTACCACACACAGAAACCATTATCAAAGAAAACCGGCCAAGTGCGAGTCGGACTCGCGCACCGATGGTTCCGTACAAACCTGTAGGTATATAAGTAAAAGTTTACCCATCACGACACTCGAGTCATAACAACACAAACTTACTATTAGGTGTTTACTATAGTCCTTCATGATAAAAAAAGCGGTATAAATGGTTGTAGCTTTGCGTTTTTTGTTGACTTAGAAAGATCAATGGCAGGTGCCCATACATTGTTTTAGCTGAGATTAAATTCCTACGTCATTAAATAAAAAATATCTGGTTTAACTCAGGGTGATGTTCTGAATTAAACCAGAGCAATGGGCCTCATCAGAAAGCTTACAGTCACTCAAAGGGCAATGGAGGGCTATGCTCGGCGTTTCCTTGCGTGATCGAATCATAAATGTTGAGATCCGTAAGAGAACCAGGGTTACCGACATAGCCCGAAGAATTGCAAAACTTAAGTGGTAGTGGGCAGGGCACATTGCTCGCAGAACGGATGGCCGATGGGGCAAAAAGGTTCTGTAGTGGTGACCGCGAACCGGAAGACGTTGCGATGGAAGGCCTCCCACCAGGTGGACCGATGACCTGGTGAAGGTTGCAGGGATCCGCTGGTTGCGGGACGCACGGGACCGGTCAATGTGGCGACGCTCGGGGGAGGCCTATGTCCAGCAGTGGACGTCTTTCGGCTGATATGATGATGAAGTTTGAAATAACACGCTAAGAAATTTTAAAATATAAGTGAACTTTTAAACAATATTGTAATGGGTACCCATTTCTTACTCTTTTCTAGTTAATACCTCGTCAATTGGTTGATTGCTCCTTAAGTGGAATGTCCTTACTACAACGTTGGTGTTGTTGCAAAAATAAATATTAAGGTAAACAGTCAAGCTTTTATTGAAATGATATGTAAATATTAACCTAATGTTGTTTGGACATTCTTGTTTAATGCTGTAATGTGTAATGTATAACAGCAAGTTTTATAATTTAGCCTTTTTTACCGACTTAAAATAAAAGAGGTTATCAATTCAAAACGTATGTATGTAATATTGTTGGAATTGCACAATATTTACATAATTATGTTACTCAATGTGGGCTTGAAATGGTCCGTGGATGGGTGACCATTTCAACATACCTAAAATTAACCATTTTAAAATGAGAATCACGTCTAAATGGCTCGTCATAATTCTTTGACAAAAATATATGTTATATTAGACTATTTTCTTAATAATTTGATCTAAGCAAATTTTGAGTTTTATTTATTTAACAAAGTGTAATTAATTTGTAAAGTTATGTCTAAAACAGACAAAAACACGACAATCACACCAAAACCGCTGAGCGTATTGTAATGAAATTGACACCATCTCAAAGACAATTTAATTATCTACATTTTGATCTGAAGCTTTTTTTTTAAAGTCATAGAATAATAAGAAAAGTACAAAAAACTAGTCAATTTTGGGTCGCGCGGGTGTGAAACGTGTGCGCGTTTTGTTCCCTCAAGGTCGTTGGCGTTAGTCGTCGTCTTAAGCCGTTGGTCCCGGCTGTCTGTAATTTGAAGATCTTTGACAGTCGTTACGGGTAGTCAGAAGCTTGAGATCTGACACCAGTCTTGCCAAGGGATACCGTGTTACCCAGTTACTGGGTCGTGGAGGTCAGATAGGAAGTCGCTCCATGTAAAACACTGGTACTTAGCTGATTCCGGTAAGACTGGAAGCCGACCCCAATATAGTTGGGAAAAGGCTAGGCAGATGATGACTCTATGTGGGCTTCTAAACACGTATGCCGAATTTTATAAGTGTATGTCCGTATGTATGTTTGTCCACGTATTTCGCCGAAATTAGTTATCCGATTGTGATCATTCTTTATTTATTGGACTAAGTTTCATAAAAATCAGTTCAGTAGTTTGCAAGATATGAAACATACAACCGAACTCCTTAGCGACAAACAGCACGAATGTGTAAATTGAGTTATTACGGGTATTTTGTCAACCTTTTAGGTACCTTACCGTAGTGATGGTACACTAAAAGGCAACACTAAAAAGAGAGAATTTAAAACAATTCCACAAAAAAAAATTGACATCAAAGCAAAACACTAATAAAATTAGGGTAGTATTTAAACGCAAATCAAAAAATATCCTTTTTCTATGCAATAAAATTCCGAATTCTCATCAAAATTACTGATTGCGCAGAAAAATATTCAACGCAAAATATCACTAAACACACTACAATTTATTTTCGCAGCGTACAGCGATTTTTCCTAAAGCAAAAGCTTTTTTATTAATGCACAGCTAATAATCTTAATGCACATCATACATGTTAACTCTTTTTCTTTTAAATCCATGGTTAAAGTTTTTACAATTACTATTTAATGACAATGTCGACGGAGCCCCGCTGCGCGGGGCTCCTATTTCTGTCTAAAGGGACTAAAGTAACCTAACACGAAGAAGATGACGGGAGCTGAGTTCGCTCGCTTTGCTCGCTCACTTCAGCTGCCGTCATCTTTTCGAACCTAACCTGTCCGTGTTGGGGTGCCCTAAGTTCCCGAGCTCGCTTCGCTCGCTCCGCTCGCTCTTGGACTAATGACTTCTTGAAAATTAGGACAAATGTGATGAACAGGTTTTGTTGTACTTACTGGTTAATATGCGACTGAGATAGTTATTTTGCTACGAAATATGGAAAATTTGCTGTGCAGTTAGTATTTCTGCTATGTATGTAGTATTTTTGTACAAAAATAAATTTAACTGTATTGCATTATGAGGAAAAAAGTAATGTCATATTGATGTATAATTTCGAATTATCTGCAGTTTGAGTTTTGCTAAACATTTAATAAGTTATTTGATGTAAAAAAGAATATAAATGATGAGTATGTATTGATAGACGATTATTTTATTTGATATGCAATTTATAATATCCCATAAAATTATGCAATAAAGAAGCTTTTTTTAACAAAAGCTTTTGTCGTATTCTTTTCAGCAAACCCTTTCATTTGATACCCATATCAAGGCAGTGCACAAAAAACAAAAATAACTAGTCCGCCATTTTCGGCCGTCCGCCATATTTGATTTAGAATGACGTCACTTAGCTAACCATGCATTGTCCTCCAAACTAAACGTGTATGCAAAATTTCATCTTAATCGGTGGAGGATAACTACTTCATAATTCAGTTACAAGATTTGACCCGAACACACTTACATACATTGCAAGTTAAATAAAAGCTAGTAAAAAAGTAATAAAATAACTTTCGTTTCAGAAGTTGGTGGCGCGAAACGATAAAAACAAGGAGTACCAAAGACACCGACTGCCGAAATCAAAGTTATTTTTTTCTTTTTAGTGTTTTGTTTTGAAATCGGTTTATTTGTTTTTTAACAAGTTTTTTTATTGCATTTTTTCTAAAGTCTCGCGCTTAACCACTATCTCACCTAATGGTAAGCGATGATGTGGTCGACGGTGAAGTGCACTTGCCTAGAAGTAACATATTCGCTCTTGATATAAAGACCCTTTTCTTTTTTTTTGGCTTGGAGGAATGCTCATGCATAGCACAGTTGAATCCAACCCACTAAAACTCCACGGTGTCCTCCTGTGCTGCTTATGGCGGGAACACGGTTAAGTGTTAGCATTCACCGCGAACCCGCCGCGGCTGTCCGTCACCGGACGCCCCCTGTGGCCCAACAGTGTCCGCCATCAGACGGTAGCTAACCGTCCAGGCCGCGGAAGGTAGGGAGAGCAGCGCACCGCAATACCGGAATTCTTCTCCCGCCGTGCCCTACAACCCTCAGTTGCGATGTCGCCTCT